>JARYGA010054737.1:0-715707 GCA_030545235.1 Helianthus tuberosus | reverse complement strand
CAGATCTTCTGATTATATTTTTAAGTATATATACATATATAATTTTAAAATTATTTTATTTATTGTTTTTTATTATTATTTATTTTAGCATTTAGGTAAAATGACCAAAATAGCCCTTATGTGGGGGTCCAGTTGGTCAGATTTTACAATAAAAACTAACTATGTTAGGGCTAAATGACGTAACATGTAAGGATTTGCAAATATCGAGTACATTTTTTGTAATTTTTGAAGACAAAGGACACACTTTGCAATAAGTGACAAACATAAAGGACGAGTTTTGTAATTTACTCATATGACAAAATTGTGGAAAGGTAAGATATTACCCTATATATATATATATATATATATATAGGGTAGGGGTATATAGAAAACCCTAAAAATTTGAGAAAACCCTAGAAAACCCAACCTCCCGACATTTATAATATACATATTTTAAGAGTTTTGGGCCAAAAAAATAAAAAAGCGCCGAAGGAATATTTTTAAAAAAAAATAAACAAGTTTCAGCATTTTTTGTCTAACATATGTTAGTCACAAAAGTTGCTGAAATTTGTTTATTTTTTTAAAAAATAATCCTTTGGCGCTTTTTTGTTTTTTTGGCCCAAAACTCTTAAAAACATGTATATTACATGTGTTATTTTTTTCAAAATAAAAAGTCGGGAGGTTGGGTTTTCTAGGGTTTTCTCAAATTTTTAGGGTTTTCTATCTATACTTAGCCTATATATATAGGTAGAAGTTCCTGTAAAAAAAAGGTTTTTTGTGAGAAAGGTAAGAAAGAATCTATACCATTAGATCTTTGATCTAATGGTTGAGATCATAATGACAAAATTGTAAATAATGTTTACTATTAAACATATTAATTTTCTAGATTAAGGGTATATAGGTAAATTTAACATTTTTAAATTAAGAAACTAACATTAATGCACATGTAACTTCCCCCCCCCCCCCTCTTTTTTAAACGTCAATAACTTTTTATACGTAACTTTTAAAAAAAAATTACACCCTAATAACGAGCATTTTTTTATCTTTAATATGAGTACCATATTGCTATACTTATATAGAGAAAAAAATATGTTTCGATCAGATGTTTAGTCCATGAATGGTGTTATATACTTACTGAATGGTGTTATATACTTACCGAATTGTGTTATATACTTGATGAATGGTGTTATATACTTGCTGAATGGTGTTATATACTTGCTGAATGGTGTCTTACTGAATGGTGTTATATACTTGCTGAATGGTGTTATATACTTGTTGAATGGTGTTTATAGAGATATTTTAAAAAAAATCCAGTTCCTATAATTAAGGTGGTGGTTATGGGAAGTTCTTAATTAATTGAATTAATGATAAAATTACTTGTTTACCCTTTTGAATTAATTTAGATTTAGGACACATGTCATCTCCACAATATTTCTCACATTTCTCGTACTTTTAACCTTTTTTACAATAACCTTACCCTATATATACTATATATATAATAGATATCCGAGGGGCAACTTAAGGTAATTTGGCAATGTACTTAAAACACCCTCAATGCACAATGTACAATACTTAAAGCACCAAGAAACACAACATAATTTACCCTTCAACTGATTCATGGTCAGCCGTCCATTTCATTCACTTTTTCACACGGATTGTGATCTGAACGGCTGATATTCAGCTCACACGGATCAAGGGTTTTACTTTCATTCGATTTACTCTCATAAAACTTCATCAACCTTCTCTCTCTCTCTCTCTCTCTCTCTCTCTCTCTCGGCGGCTCATGAATAGATCTATGAGGATTTCACCAGATCTAGGGTTTTACTTTCATTCGATTTCAAATCCATGACCCCATCCTGTGACGGTGTGGTGTGCAGTGTTAAAATCCGCCGATTAGGGTTCCGGCAGTGGGATTCTTGAGCAGATTGGTGGCAAATGAGATGAGCATCTGGCGGTAGATTGGGGTAATAGGCGGTTGGTTAGCTTGGCAAGTCGGCTTTTCAGTCTGTTTGACATTTATATGTTTCGGTTTTGGCCTCCGGTGATGCGATGCAAGCTTAAGCAAATGGGTTAGTATTCTTTGTTTAAGTAGATTTTGTTCTTGATTTTGTTATAAATTTTGTTAATTTCTTAATCTTGGGTGAATTCTTCATACAATTAGGTCATATGGTTCAGATGACTACAGCGAGTGGCGGCAGTACAAGGTAGTTAAACTCGGTTTTTAGCAAAATCAGCTAATGGTGGTGTTTGGGATTCCTTATTTTGCCATGACTTTTAACTTATTGACTTCTTAACAGTGAATAAGTTGAAGAAAAGTGTTTGGCAAATGGAGAAGGACTTTTAAAATAACTTCTGCTTTTCACTTGATAAAGGGGTTTTTGAGAAGTATCAAATTCTTACTTCTCAAAACCCAAAAGTCCTTTTTAGGGACAAATTCCCCATTAACCCTCCACAACAACCTTCATCTGCCGCCAACATCTTCATTCATCCTCCAACTACCTAACAATTAAAGGTTACCAGCTTTCTCCATATGTTCATCAATTAGGTTACCAGCTGTCACACCCCGACCACGTAGAACATACAAAATGTGGCGGAAACATCGGGGAGTGTTGTAACAGAATTAATTGTTTCAAATCCATGGCAATTGAAGTTTCGTTTTATTGATTAAAAGTGTTACAATGTCTTATCAAACTATGAAATACAACATAATTAACTAGTCTTGCATCTTTTATTGTCACTAAAGCCCAAGTCTGCCTATGTGTATCTTGATCATCTTATGCAACAGTTCCTGAAAAACACATGTGAAAATAGGTACGTCAGCATAAAAATGCCTGTGAGATACATAGGTTTTGTGAAAATAGGTTCCATGACTTATGTTTGAGAAAATGTTTAGTCATGAACCTTGTAATTTGCTTTGTTTTGTAAATCATTTGAAAAACAATGAGTTCAGATGATATGTATAAATAAATGAATAATGTATGGTTAAATGAATAACCATAGTAAAAATGGATTTTTGTATAAGATAAGTTGTTTGTAAAACAATGTCTTGTGAAAAGTATGTTATTTGTATAAAATGTTATATGTATCAAACTGAAATGATTCAAATAACGCTACAATATGTAATACCATACAAACACTTATATATAGGAAGTACCAGCGGCGTATCCACCATGCTTGTATCATATTACACACGCATCGTTACTTAATCACTTAATCAAACCAAACAATGTCAAAATGTCTATGTCAAATATCCATGTCAAATGTCTATGTCAAATATCCATGTCAAATGTCTATGTCAAATATCCATGTCAAATGTCTATGTCAAAATGTCATGTATGGCAAGTGAAATGTCTCAACTAAACCATATGCACAAAAACAAAGTATTGAAGTAAAACTTGGTTTAAATCAAAGTTATGTTTTGTGGGAAATGCATGATCAAATGTCAATCATGTTAAAATGTCTATGCCGAAATGTCTATGTCAAATACGGTTCACACGGTTCACAGATACAAACGGTTCACAGATATCAACGGATCACAGTCAAATGATTACAACGGTTCAATATGTAGTATAATGTGTTCATATGCTGGATAAGCATATGCAACAGAAAAGCAACGTAAAACAATGTACTAAGTACGCACACAATGGGCATACATAGCATGAAATGTAATGTAGAACGATGTACTAAGTATGCTCACAATGGGCATACATAGCATAAAATGTAATGTAAAACAATGTACTAAGTACGCACACAATGGGCATACATAGCATGAAATGTAATGAAATCATGTACTATAATGTACTAATGAACATAGCAAGTATATGATGTCAAAACAGGAAAGCATGAAAGTAACAAGTAGGCACATGTGTTCCACCCCAAAACAGTTTGGAAAACAGTAAAAGAGGGGTCTATGTACTCACCTGAGATTGCTCAGTAGTCCTTGAGTGACAACTAAACAATGCTAGAGATCGCGGATATCAAACGGCACCTAGTATAGGTAGCTACATTAATAAACCGGACCTATCTCGGAAGACTGGGTAGCATTAGGGTTTGTAAACCAAATGAGTGTCGGAACTCACGTGATATGGTTTAACAAAGCCTACATGCTAAATGAAACTTAACATAATTGTTTACGACCCATTACGACCCGTTTAGGAAGCTTATGCTACTTTAACGCGTCGTGCGCGTGAAACGCGTTCGGACCGCCTAACTAGTCCTATGACAAGTATTATATGCCTAAACATGTTACATAATCAGTTACGTGACAAAAGTTTAGGTTACATATGCTAAATTACCAATTATGTATGAAAAGGGTATTCTGGTAATTTACCTAAGGCATATAAACTACCTATCATACAACTACTTAAACGATGTGACCATAGGGTATAACCTCGGAAGGTTATTCCCTACACTATGGTCACCTAATGTATTTGGTCGGATCCTAATGATCGACCAAACTGGGTCGGGTTCGAAGGTATAGGCGATTTATTAGATCGCCTACCCTACGACCCTAGACAACGTGGTAATCAGTGGGCATAGTCCCAAGGGACTATGACCAACGTGATTACAATCACGTTGCGAAGTTCAAACGAACTTCGCATTGACCATTACTGGTCAACGCAGAAAGTCAAACAAAGTTTGACTTTCAGACTCGATAAAACAATAAAATAAGGAAAAGAACGAAAGAATACTTACGAAGGGTCCAAGATTCAAAGGTTCAAAGGTGTGGGTTTTGTGTTGAGGATGGATGGGTATTTATAGTAAAAGCACTACCGTTAGGATCGTTTCTTGGAAAAGGGGAAAAGATCTAGTCCGTACACTTGTTGGAACCTTATGGTGACTAAAATTCCATCCTTATCACATGACTAGACAATTAGGAACATGTGGTTGAGAATCAAATGGCTGCAACTTGTGATTAGAAACATTTAATCTGGTCAGAAGGTGGGAAGCGGCCCGCTTTAGGATCAGCCAAACACAATGCGGGCCGCCTGAGCATGTCAGATCAGAAACAACTTTCAAAAATGACAGTTTAGGTCCCTGCACGTGTTTAAGGCCATTTCCGACACTTCTAAGGCCCGTAAAGCCAACTTTAAGGCCCTAAAATGTTGCCTAAACATTGTGGACATGAAACATGTTCAAAAATATGTCGGATGATGGTTCGTTTAGCCGTACGAACGCGATGTTCGCTTAATTACGACGGAATGCGCACAAGCGCGAAAAACGATCCAAATGACGCGACGAATGGATTTTTCTTAAGGCGAACACTAAAATATAATGTAGTCATGCTCACATAAATTTTTGGATGTCCGGATGTATTCAGAACGTAAGTTATGCGCGAAAATGCAAACTTGTGCACTTTTTGACACTTTTAGTCCCTGAATGACCCAAAAGTTTATTTTAGCACACCGAACCCCTCAAAGCCTATTTCTAAGCTATGTAAAGGATATTTATGGTATGTTTAACTTATGGTCATGTTCCGGAAGGTCTGTTACAGTTCAAATTGGCATACTTTCGCAGTTTGTCAACTTTAGTCCCTGTAAGCGATTTAACTTTGATTTCACCACACCAAACCTTCCAAAACTTATATCTAAGTTATGTATAGGTTATTTAAGGTATGTTAAGCCTATTTCACTATTCCGGAGTGTTCGTTGCATTAAACTGGTTATATTTACGCATCAGTGCGCGTATAACCTTCCAGAAAGCGATATAGTGTTTGAAATCGAACAAGAATTGATATGTGTAAACGATACACATATTTTTACAAATCCCAAGTATGAAATACAATATTTCACTGGTTGGGCATTTGTTTGATGGTTGAAATGACACAGGTGTTACAGTCTCCCCTACTTTAGGAAATTTCGTCCCGAAATTAATTCGTAGGAGTCTGTCTATGACTTTGTTTCAAATAGTCATCAAAGATATGTAAAGCATAATCTGATTATTTTCCTCAACGGATATTTTTCAGAAGCGAAAATGAACTAGCAGAGTCACTTTCTTCAACGGGTTCTTCGGAAATGGAAAATAAAGGAATTAACTAAACGGATATACATTTCCCTCAACGGATATTCTTCAGAACGAAAATGAACAAACGGGGTCATTTTCCTCAACGGTTTGTTCTTCAGAATTTGAAATGAAAGAAAAAAAAAACAACGGATATTCATCTCCTCAACGGATAAATCTTCAGAAACGAAAATGAACTAACGGAGTCATTTTCAACGGTTATTTCCTCAGAGTTGGAAATGAAGAATTACACAACGGATATTCATTTCCTCAACGGATAAATCTTCAGAAACGAAAATGAACTAACGGAGTCATTTTCAACGGTTGCTTCCTCAGAGTTGGAAATGAAGGATTACACAACGGATATTCATTTCCTCAACGGATAAATCTTCAGAAACGAAAATGAACTAACGGAGTCATTTTCAACGGTTGCTTCCTCAGAGTTGGAAATGAAGGATTACACAACGGATATTCATTTCCTCAACGGATATTCTTTAGAACGAAAATGAATGGATAATTCATTTTCCTCAACGGTTATTCTTCAGAATGGAAATGAAAAGATAAACAACGGATATTCATTTCTTCAACGGATATTCTTTAGAACGAAAATGAATGGATAATTCATTTTCCTCAACGGTTATTCTTCAGAATGGAAATGAAAAGATAAACAACGGATATTCATTTCCTCAACGGATATTCTTCAGAAGTGAAAAATGAATAGCTAGTTCATTTTTCCTCAACGGATGCTTCATCAGAATTGGAAATGAATAGGGTTAACTCTTGATACATGATAGAACTTGCTGTGATTTCTGTGCACTAAATTCCATAATTATGTATGCATCCATAATTACGTAATTCCTTGCACAGTCCGCACAGTTTGTTTTGAAATGTTGTGGGGAAAGATATCAAACCTGAGATGAGAGTGACTAGACTACCATAGGGTCCTTTTAATTAGATCAACAGAGGATCTTCTTAATTAGGCCACTAAGGAGTCCTTTCAGCTATATCATCACATGATATCCCTAACCAGATTTTTGGATCAATCTGTTTAACTAGACCACTAAAGGGGTCTAATTATGAAGTAGTACATTATAATCCAAGGGACTTTAACTACAACGTAGAAGTCCATTAAGGATTTAAGTAGTACCTTTGGGTATCCTACTATGAATCTCTTGCACAAAGATATGTAAGATTTTACGAGGATTTGAATAACATAAATTGGATCACATGACACATAAAGGATAACACATAAGCACATAACCACATAATTGTTTAATTGTTATTATCTTGTTATTGATTGCAATTAACTTGGCACCTCGTACTTCGTTTCTCTTGGAAGGAACGGGTACTTAGGATTTTCGTGGAAACGCAAGAGATTATACAAGGGAAGAAATTTGGAAGTAGTCTGCTCTTCAAGGAAGGCGGTTCCTTGATTGTCGGTATTGTAGGGGATATGTTTATACATGCAACCACATAAACATATTGAAATGTAAATGAAAGATTTATTTATAAACAACAATAACAACAACTGTTTCATAGATTGTGATAAAAGAAAATAATACACAAGGCTCGATTATTTTCTAAACAGCGTTATCTTCTGTCGGTCAGATACTCATCCCTGCGCTGGATTTGCATCAGCAAGTCTTGGGCAATTTCTACTAAAATGGCCCATCTCGCCACAGTTGTAGCAAGATCCCAGTGGGAAACGAGCTTGAGCAGGATTGTTGTTAATCTGATTTGGTGCTGCTGCTGTTGGGCAAACCCTCGCTGTATGACCTATAAGTCCGCAAACTTGGCATGTGCGGCACTTCACACCAGCATGATGATGTAGGCCACATTGGTTGCACAAGGGTGCAGTTCCTTTGTAGGGTTTCCTGGCAGGGGGTTGAGCTGGTTGGTTGGGGACGGCTTGATTATTGTGAGCGACCACGGCGAAGTTCTGAGAAGCCTTTCGCTTCTTTGACTTCTTAGAGGATCCAGTCTGTTCATCCATGGTCTTTGATTCCTCGATTGGTTTCGATTCCTCGACCAGTTTCTTGTCACCCTTTCGGAAAAGCTTACGTTTCCTGATCTGCGATTCAGTCAAGGTTGCAGATAACTCAATGGCCTGCCTAACAGTAGTAGGGTTGCTACCAGTCAAAATGTCTTGTATTGAGTCGGGAAGGCCATCAATGTACTTTTCGATTGCCTTATCCAAAGGCGTGACCATGTTTGGGCATAACAGACTTAACTCCTCATAACGGTCCGTGTAGGCTCGATGCTCACCGCTGTCTTGCTTAAGATCATCAAATTCCCTTTCCAAAGCCCTGATCTCGTGACGAGGACAAAACTCCTTTATCATGAGAGCCCTAAGTTCGGCCCATGTCTGTGCTAGAGCAACTTCTGCACCACGATCTCTCATAACACCGTTCCACCACGTAAGGGCTCTCTTCTGGAACACACTCGAAGCAAACTCGACCTTGCGATTGTCAGGACACTGCACGTGGCGGAAAGTATTCTCGATGCTCTCGAACCATTGAAGAAGCCCAGTCGCTCCCTCAGAACCACTAAACTTGAGTGGTTTCGCCGAGTTAAAACTCTTGAAATTGCATGGACCATTGTTGTTGTTGTTGGCTTGATTCCATTGAGCAAAGAGGTTTGGGAATTGAGCAGCCATTTGCTGCGCAATGATTTCTGCCAATTCGGCAGTCGCTATCTGGCTTTCGCGTCGAGGAGGCATTCTAAAAGAGGAAACATGAAATGAAACGAGTGAGAGGATTAGACGAAAAGAATGAGATGAAACAAATCTGATGAAAGCAAGGATAGTGGTCATTTGTTTGTTACTACAAAGCAACAAACGACCCGGTGAAAAGTAAATAGGTCAAAAATAATGTATTGCGAAGATATGCTCGCCTATAAGTGAACACTCATCCCAAGAATTCCCAGGTAAGCACAACTGGTCTCGCGTCTGATGAGATGTATACGAAGTGCTTGCCTAGACAGAAAACCCAGAATACAGGCATTCACCCTTCCAGTTTGCACGTGTTCACATTATTTAAAACCCAAAACCTTGACGAGATTTTTGAAACACAAAGGGGTTCAAAACCTTGTAATAAATCATCCTAGAACAGATGATTAGTTTTCAAAGCGGTTTTGAAATTTATGTTCTTGTTGTGGTCGTCGCCTAAGGATAGGTGACGGTATTGTTTTATGACTAAACGCAAGTAAACTCGCGTTAGGGTCCTAAGAAAGTTATAGACTAGGTCAAAGCATTACTAATAACCTAATTCCCTATAACCATTGGCTCTGATACCATCTTTTCTGTCACACCCCGACCACGTAGAACATACAAAATGTGGCGGAAACATCGGGGAGTGTTGTAACAGAATTAATTGTTTCAAATCCATGGCAATTGAAGTTTCGTTTTATTGATTAAAAGTGTTACAATGTCTTATCAAACTATGAAATACAACATAATTAACTAGTCTTGCATCTTTTATTGTCACTAAAGCCCAAGTCTGCCTATGTGTATCTTGATCATCTTATGCAACAGTTCCTGAAAAACACATGTGAAAATAGGTACGTCAGCATAAAAATGCCTGTGAGATACATAGGTTTTGTGAAAATAGGTTCCATGACTTATGTTTGAGAAAATGTTTAGTCATGAACCTTGTAATTTGCTTTGTTTTGTAAATCATTTGAAAAACAATGAGTTCAGATGATATGTATAAATAAATGAATAATGTATGGTTAAATGAATAACCATAGTAAAAATGGATTTTTGTATAAGATAAGTTGTTTGTAAAACAATGTCTTGTGAAAAGTATGTTATTTGTATAAAATGTTATATGTATCAAACTGAAATGATTCAAATAACGCTACAATATGTAATACCATACAAACACTTATATATAGGAAGTACCAGCGGCGTATCCACCATGCTTGTATCATATTACACACGCATCGTTACTTAATCACTTAATCAAACCAAACAATGTCAAAATGTCTATGTCAAATATCCATGTCAAATGTCTATGTCAAATATCCATGTCAAATGTCTATGTCAAAATGTCATGTATGGCAAGTGAAATGTCTCAACTAAACCATATGCACAAAAACAAAGTATTGAAGTAAAACTTGGTTTAAATCAAAGTTATGTTTTGTGGGAAATGCATGATCAAATGTCAATCATGTTAAAATGTCTATGCCGAAATGTCTATGTCAAATACGGTTCACACGGTTCACAGATACAAACGGTTCACAGATATCAACGGATCACAGTCAAATGATTACAACGGTTCAATATGTAGTATAATGTGTTCATATGCTGGATAAGCATATGCAACAGAAAAGCAACGTAAAACAATGTACTAAGTACGCACACAATGGGCATACATAGCATGAAATGTAATGTAGAACGATGTACTAAGTATGCACACAATGGGCATACATAGCATAAAATGTAATGTAAAACAATGTACTAAGTACGCACACAATGGGCATACATAGCATGAAATGTAATGAAATCATGTACTATAATGTACTAATGAACATAGCAAGTATATGATGTCAAAACAGGAAAGCATGAAAGTAACAAGTAGGCACATGTGTTCCACCCCAAAACAGTTTGGAAAACAGTAAAAGAGGGGTCTATGTACTCACCTGAGATTGCTCAGTAGTCCTTGAGTGACAACTAAACAATGCTAGAGATCGCGGATATCAAACGGCACCTAATATAGGTAGCTACATTAATAAACCGGACCTATCTCGGAAGACTGGGTAGCATTAGGGTTTGTAAACCAAATGAGTGTCGGAACTCACGTGATATGGTTTAACAAAGCCTACATGCTAAATGAAACTTAACATAATTGTTTACGACCCATTACGACCCGTTTAGGAAGCTTATGCTACTTTAACGCGTCGTGCGCGTGAAACGCGTTCGGACCGCCTAACTAGTCCTATGACAAGTATTATATGCCTAAACATGTTACATAATCAGTTACGTGACAAAAGTTTAGGTTACATATGCTAAATTACCAATTATGTATGAAAAGGGTATTCTGGTAATTTACCTAAGGCATATAAACTACCTATCATACAACTACTTAAACGATGTGACCATAGGGTATAACCTCGGAAGGTTATTCCCTACACTATGGTCACCTAATGTATTTGGTCGGATCCTAATGATCGACCAAACTGGGTCGGGTTCGAAGGTATAGGCGATTTATTAGATCGCCTACCCTACGACCCTAGACAACGTGGTAATCAGTGGGCATAGTCCCAAGGGACTATGACCAACGTGATTACAATCACGTTGCGAAGTTCAAACGAACTTCGCATTGACCATTACTGGTCAACGCAGAAAGTCAAACAAAGTTTGACTTTCAGACTCGATAAAACAATAAAATAAGGAAAAGAACGAAAGAATACTTACGAAGGGTCCAAGATTCAAAGGTTCAAAGGTGTGGGTTTTGTGTTGAGGATGGATGGGTATTTATAGTAAAAGCACTACCGTTAGGATCGTTTCTTGGAAAAGGGGAAAAGATCTAGTCCGTACACTTGTTGGAACCTTATGGTGACTAAAATTCCATCCTTATCACATGACTAGACAATTAGGAACATGTGGTTGAGAATCAAATGGCTGCAACTTGTGATTAGAAACATTTAATCTGGTCAGAAGGTGGGAAGCGGCCCGCTTTAGGATCAGCCAAACACAATGCGGGCCGCCTGAGCATGTCAGATCAGAAACAACTTTCAAAAATGACAGTTTAGGTCCCTGCACGTGTTTAAGGCCATTTCCGACACTTCTAAGGCCCGTAAAGCCAACTTTAAGGCCCTAAAATGTTGCCTAAACATTGTGGACATGAAACATGTTCAAAAATATGTCGGATGATGGTTCGTTTAGCCGTACGAACGCGATGTTCGCTTAATTACGACGGAATGCGCACAAGCGCGAAAAACGATCCAAATGACGCGACGAATGGATTTTTCTTAAGGCGAACACTAAAATATAATGTAGTCATGCTCACATAAATTTTTGGATGTCCGGATGTATTCAGAACGTAAGTTATGCGCGAAAATGCAAACTTGTGCACTTTTTGACACTTTTAGTCCCTGAATGACCCAAAAGTTTATTTTAGCACACCGAACCCCTCAAAGCCTATTTCTAAGCTATGTAAAGGATATTTATGGTATGTTTAACTTATGGTCATGTTCCGGAAGGTCTGTTACAGTTCAAATTGGCATACTTTCGCAGTTTGTCAACTTTAGTCCCTGTAAGCGATTTAACTTTGATTTCACCACACCAAACCTTCCAAAACTTATATCTAAGTTATGTATAGGTTATTTAAGGTATGTTAAGCCTATTTCACTATTCCGGAGTGTTCGTTGCATTAAACTGGTTATATTTACGCATCAGTGCGCGTATAACCTTCCAGAAAGCGATATAGTGTTTGAAATCGAACAAGAATTGATATGTGTAAACGATACACATATTTTTACAAATCCCAAGTATGAAATACAATATTTCACTGGTTGGGCATTTGTTTGATGGTTGAAATGACACAGGTGTTACAAGCTTTCTCCTTTCTGTCATTATTTCCATCTCTCTGTTCATCTACCAGCGACTACACCAGAATCTCTGTTCATCAATTAAGACACCAGAATCTTTGTTCATCAATTAAGGTTACCAGCTTCATCTGCCACCTTCAATAACCTGCAGCAAAACATAAAGGCTTTGTTAATGCTAGCACCATTAATCCTCCAACTACCGCCTTCAATTACCCCCATCTACCATGCCAGCTTCGATATCTACCATCTGCCCCTTATATATCTACCATCAAACCTTTACATCTCAACGAAGGTTTGAGCCTGGATTTTGGATCTGTTACAACTCTAATCAGTTGGCGGATGCAAACTGATTCTAATCGAAGGTTGGAATCTCTTACCTCTCTGTTTCTTTGCATCGATGCAATAAAACAAATTCAGAATTTGATCATCTGTTAACTTTTTTTGTTGTCTTCTATGTAGCTGTTTATAGATAGAAGAAACGGCTGTACAGAAAGAAACTCATTAATCTGCCGGATTTTTCCAAGGTATTTTCATATATAACTCTTGGAATCTGAAGTTTATATCGATTTCATTATCTTTTTGAGGTGTGTATAGCGTTGAGTGCTTTTGTTCGAACAAGCTGTAGTTTTTGTTGACCCTTCTATCACTAATATGAGTTGTATAAAATATCATCTATTTAACAACTCTAGTTTGAAGCTTTGAGCTAATGTCAGTGACCACTATTCGTGTCAAGTGGTTTTCTTAGCTATATTTAAAAGTTTAACCCTTAATGCTCTTACAAAAATTCTGTAGTTAGTAATATTTGTTAAGTCAAGTCCATAGGTGATGTTATAGTCTGTCTGTTGGTAAGCCAGGTTTAAACTTAGTTATTGTAGGCGAATTATAATACGATTCGGGCTTTGGATTAACTGTTGTGACTATCTGTTGTTTTTTTAAGCCAGGTGATGTTTTCAAAAAACTTAATTAGTATACTTGAATTCGGATTAGAGGTCTGTCTGTTGCTTTTTAAAGCCAGGTGATGTTATAGTCTTTTTGTAAGCGAATTATAATACGATTCACTTTCAACAGATCTTCAAATCCCTTTCAACAGATCTTGATTAATTTTATACGAATTGTGGATATTTAATTGTTGTTTTGGTAACACAGCATAATATATATCAGTAAATGGATGAAAAACGCCAAAATGTCGTTGGTTGTGAAACATCATCTAACAAGAATAAATCAAGAATATTGTGGGATGATTTTATGTTCAAGGAGTTTGTCGATGCGTGCATTCTTGAATATAAAAGATGGAATAGACAAGCTTTAGTAAGGTTGGGTGGACGAATATAACAAACACTATGTACGAGAAAACAGGCAAAACCTTTGAAAGAAAGCAAATAACAAACAAATGGGACAGCATGAAAAAGGAATGGAAGCTTTATGACCGCTTGATGAGGCTTGAAACTGGGATTGGCGGCACGAGAAGCTTCATCGATGCATCGCCCGAGTGGTGGGATGAGAAAATAAAGGTATGTTCTACTTTTACCATCTAATAAACTTATAATCAAAGACATAATGTTAGACATATTTGTGTTTTGTTGTAGGTAGATTCCAACTATGCCAAATTTAGGGGTGCAAATTTGGAGATCTTCGAGTCGCATTATGCTACTTTGTTTCGGGATTCGGTTGCTGTAGGAGACAATGCTATGACTCCGATACAATTTCAAAATGATGTTCAAACTGAAAATATAGAGGGCAAAGGAGATAGTGATGAAAAAAGTTTAGGTGATGATGAGCCTTTGTTTCCTCCTTTCGTCGAAAGTAGTTCGAATAAAAGGAAGAAATATAAGGATGTTGCTCATAAACGGTCAACCAAGAGCAAAACTTCATCTTTTGAAGAAAAACTAGATGTTGTATTAGAGGCCTTATCAACAAAAAGCACCCAAACTTTTCCACCAAATAGTGCCTCCCCAACAATTGCCGATTGCATGAACATTGTCATCACTTTTCCCGGATTCGAAGAAAATTCTCAAGATTATACACGTGCATTGCGTGTTTTAATCAAAAAGCCTAATCCTGAAGCGTTTATGTATCCAGCAACTCATCAAGCAAAGATGAGCCTCCTTAAGTCTATCATGGAAGAATGATTAGTCGTTTTACATTATGTGTTATTGTTTGACATTTTATGCAACCGTTTGACATTATGTGCTATTTCTAACTTTAATGTTATGTGTTATTGTTGACATTGTCTGTTATTTTTACCTTTAATATAATGTATTATTGTTTACATCTTTGTATTAATAGGATGGATAGTGATGACTCTGATTCGTATGAGAGTGATGAAGAAAATTTGGTGAACGAGGATATAGAATTCAAAAGGTTATGTGGAATAGCTGTGCAAGGAATAATAATAGCTCGCGGCCTGCATAATAGAAGAAGGCCATGTCACACGTCGAATCGTACAGGCCACATGTATATTAATGAAATATTAAGTAGCCATCCTAGACGGTGTTATGAAATATTTAGATTGCAGCGATAAGAGATATGATTGCGCAAGATATAATGGAATCACGAAGAAGAACATAGTATGGCATTAGTTTGTTATTCTTGTGCATTTTTTGTGTTTTTTAGCAATCTTAATGTAATATTATTATGTTCTAATTAGGAAATTATAAAATATGTAAACAAATTTTATGTTATATGTTTCATGAAGTTCTTTTTCAATATGCAAGAGAGAAAAAAAAACTAAACCAAACACTTTTTAAAGGATGTCCTTTTTGGTCATTTTACATGAATAAGTTAAACCAAACACCTTTTAAAAAAACTACTTATTGACTTATTGGCTCATAAGCTAACCCAAACACCTTTTTAGAAAGTACTTTTCAAAAAGTCATAAGTTAATAAGTCCTTCTCACAAAAAGTCATTTTTAGCTTAAATAAGCTAACCCAAACACCCCCAATCTGTTGTAAAGTAGTTTAGTCAAATAGAAGAAACAAGTGTGACATAGTCGGTTTTGAGCAAGACCAGTTAATCTGTCTTTTAACTATGATATTTGAAACTAATCACACAGTTACGTTCTAGGTTGTTGGTGTATGAACAAAGACTCATTGAACTAAATAGTTATCATTAGTGGATAGATAGTGTAAGATTATGTATAACAATAGTTGATTGGAAAAAAAGTTACATATGACAGTAATTCTAAAAGAAACCCCGTACAATTTGTTTTCACCTTTTTTAACATTTTGTTTTGTAAGTACTGTTTATACAATGTGAAAAGAATGTTAAACTTGAAGTTGGGTATCATTTACTTGGTTCAAGAAGAATGGTGACAAGATATAAAAATGGTCATGTTTACTTTTATGTGTTTATTTTGATGACAAGTGCTCGAGAGGTTGTAAGAGTTAGCAGACAATTTAAGCCAGATGATTTACTTCACTAGCAACAAGTACTCGACCGGCGTTGCATGTTCTAACGATCTCAAGATCTTCAGCGGCCGATCAAACTCATAAGATTCTGTTTCGATCTCGATTTATCAAATCATACTTGTTAAATGTTTCTGATTATTATAGTTTATAATAGGGGGCATTGTCAAGAAAATTAGGTATTATTGTTGTACTACTAGCAGTAGTGTCGATCTGTGAATCTGTGGCGACATTTGACCCGATATCTGAGTCTTACTGTTCTGCTGCATTACAGATGTTTTCTCGGTCGTTTTCGAGGTTCGTTTTACTCCCAGATCAAGTTCCCCCTTTTGGTATACATTTATGCGTTGTATGATTATCTTGTGAAAATATTAAGTTTTTTTTTGGTGATTCTTGATCATTTGATTTTAACAACTATGAAATGAAAATACAGACACGGAATGTCATTTTTATGGTTTCGAAATGAAATGTTGAGGATAGAATTAGGTTTAAAGGTTTTTTATACGTGGGCCAAATTACCTTTGAATTAGTCAGTAAACAAGTGTCTGGCATCACTGATTACACATTCTCTGGATACATTAGACCAGATTTCACCCAATCTTAAAAGTCTATGGTTGATACTGTAATTGTACAAGAGACAAGACTTTCTATTTTGAATTTTATAATTATAAGTGTTCGTTGTTGACTTTTAGGATGACTTCCATGAAACAGTGGAGTGGGCCCACAAGATTGATCCTTTGCTATGCATATCGATGCATTATAACCGAGCGATATATTTCTGATCAGAAAGCCGAAACATCCGCATATGTGCGCCTCTTACTTGATGTCGTGCAAGATAGAATCCGTCAATTGTTTGTCCATGTAGGTTGCACCTATTATGATAATCAGTTTATAATTTAAAATCATACAATTATTCGTCAATCAGTTTGTAATATATGTTGCAGTTCATAGACGAAATATAAAAGAATGACAAAGGTGTTAAACAAATGGAGATCATGGCATTTATACATAGGTGAAGTGCAAACTCGTTCTTTATTCTTGATGCTGCAATATGATGCTAATCATTAGTATGTTTAGTCGTAAGCCAATGATTTTTTACTCTATTTGCAATTGTGTTGTATTGCTTTTTAGATTTGCATTGCTTGTCGCTCGCATGAAGCAGTATATCCAGGGGCAATCTAGGGATTTGGTTGATCAGGTATATATTAAAATTGTGAGTTCTTTAGTTAATTGATTGTCTAAAACAAGTGCATACTAATATGTTCAGTTAAATACAATTGTCGAATAAAATGCCATTTTCGTCCCTGAGGTTTGGCTAGTTTTGCGACTTCCATCCAAAGGTTTGAAATTTTGTCATTTTTATCTGGCTCGTTAACTCCGTTCATGTATATGTTTAAGGTGAAACCGTGTTCTCGGGCTTATTCTCATGACTGGACAAAGTGCCCGTTTGTTCATTCGGGCGAGAACGAGAGGCGGCGTGATTCGAGGAAGCACCAATATACGTGTGTCCCGTGTCCGGCGTTTCGTTAAGGAAGCTACGTGAAAGGAGATTTATGCGAGTTTGCGCACGGGGTGTTTTGAGTCTTGGCTTCACCCTGCGCAATACAGGACGCGTTTATGTAAAGATGAAACTGGGTTTGCGCGAAAAGTTAGTTTTTTCGAGCACAAGGTTGAGGAATTAAGACCTTTGTATGCGCGTCTACCGGGTCAGCTGTTCCATTGCCAAAAGCGGGTTCTGTTGGGCCGATTGAAATGGGATTGATGAGTCCGTTAGGTGTCGGTTCAACTCCGCCGATGTCACCTAACGGGATTATGTGGCAGAACAAATTTGTTAATGTAACGCCACCCGCGTTACAGCTTCCGGGTAGCCGTTTGAAGACGTCTTTAAACTCTAGAGATTTAGGATGGAACTTGAGTTGCTACAAAGGCAGCAAATGATTGATAATTTATCCACTAATCTATACAACAAATTTGGGGAAATGAAGCCCACTAATCTGGATGATGTTTACGGTTCGAACCTTCTCGGCAACAAATTCGGCAGAACTCTAACCCGCTTAGATCAAGTTTCGGGTTTGATTCATCGGCTGCAGTGGCACAAGCGATGATGAACTCGAGGTCTGGTTTGTTCGCAAAACAACGTAGCCAGAGTTTCATTGACCGTGGCGTCGGCAACCCGATTCTCCGGTCAATGACTCAATCTTCCACTTATTCGGAATGGGGTTCGCCTGATGGGAAGCTAGATTGGGGTTTCAACAGTGAGGATGCTAACAAACATAGAAAGTCCGCATCTTTCGGGTTCAGAAGTGGGAGTTCGGGTTCGCCCATGAAGGCAAATCACGAGCCGGATGATTTGTGGGCTGGGGCCGGGCTGTATAGTTCATCCGAGACGGTTCCCCAGTGGGTTGAGCAAATGTACACTGAGCTAGAAAAACTGATGGCATAAGATCAAAAGTTTCGTTGATTTTTTAATATTTTTTTATTTTTACGTATATTTCATTGTAGTATCAGAGCAGGATGACCACGATTCTTGTTTTAACGTAGAACAAGAAGACGTCAAACTTTATTTCTTTGAATAATTCAATGTAATTTGATGATCAGTTAATCTGATATCATAGTTTTTTCTTAATTTTTGTTACAAAGAAGATAACAGACATGATGTCATATAATGACTAAAGAAGAAAAGGTCGCAAAAATAGGCCGGTTTCCACGTTTGCAACTTTATAACTCACTCAAACCGACCCTTAGATGTATTATGCAAGAAACAAAATACAATAATCAACATTAATAAAAAATATATAAACTTCTATCAACATATTCTTGATTGCATTTAATAAAAACATCATCTTTTGACTTGTCTTTAGATCCGAACACCATACCGTTGCGGTGATATAAATAACATACTATGTGGACCATATCACCGGTTGTCTAACTAATTCAATATGCCGTACGATCAAAATTCTTTAGACCACACACACGCCTAGAGAGCTTGCATTCTTTGAACATTGGTCTTTTAAACAATCTTTTTATCGGATTATGCAAATACAAAAAAAAAAAAAAACAATTAGGAAAAAAATAATCTCCAAAGTAGAAAGATATTCATATGTGTGCTTGACTTGCCATCCGGGTTGTCAAGTGGGTCAATGTAAAGTAGGTTCATGGTGTTAGCTTTAAGATATTCATAATGTGATGTTCCTTAACACTCATTTTTTTACAATGTAACATTTTCTTACATTTAGGTTGTGACACGTATTTTTATCTACTTTTCCATATTCAAAACCAGCTCATATTGAAATGTACTTGTACGATATCCCCGCCTCAGAAGTACTATACAATATATCATACGAGGATTGATAAATTAACATAAAATGAGTTCGGCGTTGTAAATTGTCGCATTCAGCGGGGATGGTAACCAGCTACATGGGTTTGGGTTGAAACACGTAGGGTTAAGCCCAACCTATTGACACCGTTTTCTCTTTCTTTCTTTTTTTTATTATGAAGATAGTTTTTATATTATGGTTAAGATATGTTATATTTAAAATGATAATGTAATTTCTTTGAAAAACAATTTTTTTAGGATGAAAGCATTTCAATAAGGCTATTTTGACACACACGTTAAACCTCATTGTGGCATTTGACCCCTTTTATTTATTATTTTTATTACTATAACAAACTTTGAATGTTTTATTCATCATTGATAAAGTCCATTTAAGAGGGTGTTTGGGGTTGAGTTTTGAAAATAGATTATGCGTTTTGAATAATCAGAATCAGATAATTAACTATAACAAAACGTGATGTTGAAAAATATTGTTTGGATTTGATTATGTTGCTTGATATCACAATAATCAGATAATCACCTATTTGGTGTTTGGCAAATATAATAAACAAGTGAAAATCCTTTTCTAAACGCAAATAGTCAATTTTTGGAAAACTGCGTTTTGTCGCAGTAGGGGGGAGCTGCTTTTGGAAAACTGCGTTTTATAACTTTCTAAACGCAAATAATCAATTTTTTAATTTTTTTACCCAAACACTCAAAACTGATTATTTACGATTTCAAAACTCAATAATCTAAAAATCTCTTTCAAAACTCAACCCCCAAACACCATCTAAATTAGACTTTTCAACAAGTGGGTCAAGATGGGATATCACGATAAAAAATACAAAGGTATTAGTGCCTCCTCCAAAGACTTAGACGAGACGGATTATATACCTCAAATGTTGCTTATCGGTATGATTGATAAACTAAAAGAAAATGAGTACCGCGTTATAAATCGTCGTTTCCGCCTTGTAAGAAAAACGAGTGCCAACATATCATGAATAAGAAAACTAACTTAAATACTATACAATATATCAAGAGACGACTGATAAACTAACGGTAAATGAGTATCCTATTGTAAATCGTCACTCCCGCCGCATCGCGCGGGTAAATGGCTAGTGTGTATATATATATATATATATAAGGGAGAAGATCATGCGAGAACCACCTCTTATTGTGAGAACCGCGAGAACCAATGTGAACACAACCAAAAATGCCTAAAAATAGCTAAAAATCACACAAAATATTTTTTTTGATTTTTTTAATATTTTTTATGTTAAAATCGCTACTTTTCGAAGCCAAAAAAAAAAAATTTAAAATTTTTTTTTATTCGAAAAGTAGCGATTTTAACATAAAAAAATATTAAAAAAATTTAGATTTTTTTAGATTTTTTTTAGATTTTTTGGGAGTTTAGTTTTTAGCATTTTAGCTTGGGGGAGGGGGGGGGTTTAGGTTTTGGGGGGGTGGGGGGAAGGGGGTTTAGGTTTTTTTTTGGGGGGGGGGGGGGGTTAGGTTTTTTTTTTTAGGTTTTTTGGGGGTTTTAGTTTTTAGCATTTAGCTTGGGGGGGGGGGGGTTAGGTTTTTTTTTTTTTGGGGGGGGGGGGTGGGGGTTAGGTTTTTTAGGTTTTTTTTAGCTATTTTAGGTTGTGTTCACATTGGTTCTCATGGTTCTCACAATAAATGGAGTTCTCGCATGAGCCACTCCCTATATATATATAGGGTTGAGTTCATTTTAGAACTCTAAATAACTACAAAACTTTCAGAACTCCTAATAAACAATCATTTTATATATAAGTTTTTGTATTTAGGATCTTTTTATCATCTATTATATGTATTTCTTTTATTACATACATGTTAAAAGTAGTTTTACATATGTTTAATTGCCAAAATTATATATATGTGTCATAACTAATTACAGATATGTAAAAAAACTAGTTTACAAATGTGTAATTATAAAATTACATATAAAAAATGATAAAATTACTCTTAACATGTATGTAATCGTAAAAAATACACATAATAAATGATAAAATTATCCTAAACATAAAAATATATAATTAAAAAGATTGTTTATTAGGAGTTCTGTGAGTTCTGTAAATATTTATGGTTCTGAAATGATCCTGGCCATATATATATATATATATATATATATTTTTATACTCTATAATAAAAGAAACCAACTTTGGGGACACTTGTCATTATTCTAGACCATCCTTAATTGTAAATAATTATTATTTAGTTTAAATTATTAAATACCAATTAAATTAATATAAATCTTATCAACCCTAAATTATTGGCATAAACTTAACTTCAAATCTTAAACCTTATCCTTCACATTGAGTATAAAATATTCAATTCAATATATAAAAGTCGCCTATATACTTTTTTTTTTAACAAAATAACGTTTCTTTTTTTTTAATATAAAATATTAAATTTAATTATTATTAAAAGATTTCATAAGACACATGACATAATTAATTTTAGATTTTTATTTATTGTTTGTTAGTTTAATTTAAGAAACTCTATACATAGTTAGGTTCTTAGTTTTTTTTTCCATTTTCTTAAATAATAGGCTATAATCTTGTGTATTGTACGGACGAAATCAGTAACAGAAAAACTGTTTATTTACGTTTTTTTAAAACAACAGATAATCATGTTTAAATTGTAAAGTAATTTAAAGATATAATCATTATTATAAATCTAATATAACACTTTCGTAAAATCTATCTTTGGTAAGGTTTAAATAAAAAATATCATTATAACTTATAAATTAAAATGTTTAAGGTAAAAGTTGATGAAGGTTTAGGATACCTAATCTAACAAAAAAATATTGGTTAATTTAACATATATATTTAGAGGTCGAAAATTAAGGTAACTATTCCAAAATAAGAAATGTTGATAGTAACTAAATAAAATTTTATACCTTATTCTATTTTATTTTATTACGGGTAGCTAAGACTTAAAGTTTAGTTATCGGAAGAAGTTATGTCTCAAGTGAAGTCATCTGGTGGCAATCCTCGCCTCATAATAAGTAATGTCGACAGTATCTATAGAAGGATAGAGATGTTCCAGAAGCAGTCTTAAGGAAAGTTAGGGGTTGTTTGGCAACTTCTGAATGATTAAGTGCTGAATCAGTAAGATGTCTGAACCATTAAGAGTCAGTATAATGTTTAACCGTTCAGAGGCAAATATCAGACCAATTCAAATTAGTGGTCTTAACCATTCAGACTATGTATAATGCTTAACCATTCAGACATCTGTTCACAAAACAAACAGTCTGAACCATTAAGTTATGCACCAGTAAGATGTAAGATGTCTGAACTATTAAGAGCCCATTAAGAGCTAAACAAACAACGCTTTAGCCTGTTTATGCCAAGGCAGGGGAGTAACTGGTTGGCAATGAGTAAGAGAACGAATTCCCCGCCGAGTCAGTTGACGAGAAAGTTTCTTAACTATTTATTATTTTTCTTTATAATATTTAATTTATGAATATTTCTTTTCTTTAGTATTTCCTTTTCAATGTTTTTATTATTTTTTTGCTTATTTAATAATTTAATATTTTATTGACTTAATCCTGTGTAATACACGGGGTTCTAACCTAGTATATATATATATTTTTAAACTGTTTACGGTTAGGATGTCACTAATTAGATTAGTAGTAAATATGTTACTGTTACCAAGTTAATTAATAAGATAGATGAAAAACATGACTCGCTCGGTGGTAAAGTGTGGGTCGATATTCTCGTGATTGATGTATATACTGTGACCTGTTGGGAATGGAAAGGTTCGTGACGAGTCATGCCATTAAGCAGTTCGAAGGAGATTCTGATGCCCTGTGCTCAGCAATCGCAATGTTCTTCTTCATACTCACCAATTGCAAACCCTAGAAAGCCTCCGAAATCGTGTCTCTCTCAGCAACTATTACGCCTGGAACCCTTGCCGCTTCCTGGAAAACAATTGAAGCACCTTAAAGAAATAGAAGAAGAAGAAGAAGACGCAAGCCCTAGGTTTGATCCCACTGGACCTTATGAACCATTGCTGCTTTCCACTTCCGTGCAGGTCAACCCTTACTTCTTCTTTTCCTATTAATATTCTTGTCATCTTACAACACACACACACACACTCATTGCATCGCAGGTACCTGCCTCCATCAATTGCAGGCTTTTAAAACATCAAAGAGAAGGGGTCAAGTTTTTGTACAATTTATACAAGTCAAACTGCGGGGGTATTCTTGGTGATGACATGTCAGTACTTGTTAATTTACCTTTACTAAATTCATCTATTGGATGGCCCTATTGATGAAATTGTAAATCCAATTGATCAGGGGATTAGGGAAGACTATCCAAGCAATTGCATTTCTCTCTGCTGTATATGGAAAAGATGACAAAACAACCCCCCCTCCAAAGGCGAAAGGTCCCACGCTAATTATATGCCCATCCTCTGTAATTCAAAACTGGGAGTCCGAGTTCTCTAAGTGGTCAACATTCCACGTTGCTATTTACCATGGCACGAACCGCGATATAATTTTTGAGAAAATCCAATCTCATGGAGTTGAGATACTTATAACCAGTTTCGACACATACAGGATTCATGAAAAGAATCTGTCACAAACGATAAATTGGGAGATTGTGATCGTTGACGAGGCTCACCGTTTGAAAAATGAAAAATCAAAGCTTTATGAAGCTTGTTTAGCCATTGAAACTCGAAATCGCTACGGTCTAACAGGAACCATAATGCAAAACAAAATTATGGAATTGTTTAACCTGTTTGACTGGGTTGTACCTGGAGGGTTGGGGAGCCGTGAACATTTTAGAGACTATTATGAAGAGCCATTGAAACATGGGCAGAGATCAAGTGCTCCGGAAAGATTTGTTGAGATTGCTCAAGAGAGGAAGCAGCATTTGGTGTCGGTTTTGCATAAATATCTGTTAAGAAGAACGAAAGAAGAGACAATTGGACATCTTATGATGGGTAAGGAAGACAATGTTGTATTTTGTGCAATGAGTGAGGTACAAAAGAGAGTGTATAGGAGGATGCTACAAATACCAGACATCCAATGTCTGATTAATAAGGATGTTCCATGTAGCTGTGGAAGCCCTCTAAAGCAAGTGGAATGTTGTAAAAGAACAGTTCCAGATGGTGTTATCTGGCCCTATCTTCATAAGGATAATCCTGATGGTTGCGACTCCTGCCCCTTTTGTCTTGTTCTACCTTGCCTCACAAAGCTCCAGCAGGCATGTTTCCTATCTATACGTTATTATTTCATTAAACAGATTGATAATTAAAGTAATTCAAGGAAATGGGAACAAAATGGTTACAATTCTGGTCCGTGTCAATTAAAAGTGTTGTATGTCTTTTATTTGTTGAATTGCACAGATAAGCAATCATTTGGAGCTCATAAAACCAAATTCAAAAGATGATCCAGATAAACAAGAGAAAGACATGGCTTTCGCATCACAAGTGTTTGGTAGTGATATTGATGTGGTGGGAGGGTATACACAAAACGAGAGTTTTATGGGGCTAAGTGACGTTGAGCATTGTGGGAAGATGAGAGCTTTGGAAAAGTTGATGTCATCTTGGATTTTACATGATGATAAGATTCTTCTTTTTAGTTACTCCGTTAGGTAACTTTTAAAATAATTATTATCTAAAATTTTAAATGAAGCATTATAGTTTGAAACATTTGACATTGTTGTAGGATGCTGGATATACTTGAGAAGTTTCTAATTCGAAAAGGATATGATTTTTCAAGGCTTGATGGGTCTACCCCAACTGGCATGCGACAATCTCTTGTTGACAACTTTAATTCAAGTCCAAGCAAACAGGTAAAAGGAAAAATATAACTACCAGATATTGTTATAATACGATATAACCTGAATTGACCCACAAATATATGTGTCTTTTTGCAACAGATAGATATCCAACCTAAGCGTTCTGATTTCAGGTTTTCCTTATATCGACACGTGCTGGTGGGCTGGGACTGAATCTTGTGAGCGCTAATCGTGTAGTTATATTTGACCCAAATTGGAATCCGGCTCACGATTTACAAGCACAGGACAGGTCATTTCGATTTGGACAGAAGCGTCATGTTGTGGTTTTCCGGCTTTTAGCAGCTGGTTCTCTTGAAGAACTTGTCTACTCTCGCCAGGTTTACAAACAACAGCTCTCAAATATTGCTGTTTCTGGAAAGCTTGAAAAACGTTATTTTGAGGGTGTCCAGGTATGTTAGACACGCACACATGTTGGTTTCTGAGATTAGGAAACTTTTGAGTAAATACCCTTTTGTTCCAGGATTGCAAGGAGTTCCAAGGGGAGCTTTTTGGGATCAGCAACTTGTTCCGTGATCTGTCTGATAAGCTTTTTACCAGCGAGATCATTCAGTCATATGACAGGCAAGGAACAACAACACATGAGCATGGACACGAAGGTGCTTCCGGTGAACAAGACATGATGTCAGATCTTGGGATGTGTTTTCTACCTCCACAAGCAAGGGACAAGAGCGAGCTTTTTAGTAGTAAGGAGAGCAACAAAAGAATTGCCCCACTCAACCAAGACTTGGGTGAGATTTTTCATCTTTGCTTTCCGAAATTCATGAATCGTTTTACTTGGCACAAAGTTCAATATAGGGTGTTTGATTCTTAAAAGATTGTACTCCAACCCCCCCATTTTGGTATGGGCTTTAAAACAGACATTGCAAGAACACTAATGAATGTATTAGATATAATAATCTTGCTTTTATTTATGGTATAATATCCAGGTATCGTTTATGCTCACCGTAACGAAGATATAATCAGCCACAAACGTGGGTGTGATGTTGATGTGATGCAAGAGGTACCGACTGGAATACATTCATGCTTGCCCCAACATGTGCCAAAGAAGAAACATGGTGAAAAGGCAAATGCGTCATTGAGGAGAGCACATAAAATAAAGCAGTACAGACGCCTTGCCACTTTTATGGGCATGCAAGTTGTTGAGTTTAGTAAGTGGTTTTTATCTGCAAGTTCGGTTGAAAGAGAACAAGTATTGAGAAATTACAAAAGGCGAAGGGCTGTCGTCTGTTTGTAGTTCTCTTCGGTATGGATATGATATCATGGTATGTTCAGTGGATGTTGACAGTCTTGCTCATTTACTGTTATAATAGAAAGCACCATGCGTTGTGTTTTCTTTTAATTCTGCAAGTTTATTGAGTCAGGTAGCAAACCCTAGTGTATTCTTGTAAATGTTATGTTATTACATAGGATCACCCCATTTGATAAAAAATGCAAGAATGCATGACCTCGGCTTTAAAAAAGATGCTTCAAGCGCATAATGTGTGCTGGTGATGTCCCGCGATGCTGTGAATTAGCATGTGTCAGCATATAGAACCAGAGATGTGAATAACACCCCCCCCCCCCCCCCCCCCCCCCCCCCCCCCTCAAACTAAAATCTCTCTACTGCTGTATCGTTCACTTGAAGAACTGTTTCAGTAAAGTTTCCCGAATAACTGCTGCAAAAAAAAAAAAAATCTATGCACTCTCGTGTGTTCACTCTTACGATATTCATTTTTTTTCCTTTTTTTATTTTTTCTTTTTTGTTATAACTTCCATTATGTTGCTTTATCTGGGGGTTATTGATTGTATGATGTCACTTGTAAGCATCTTGATGAAATGAAACATGTCTGATATTGTTGACGAAATCACCTTATCACATATGACGTCTACCAGTCTCCACGTAACTTCCTAGATGAACTAGTGTCAGGTGGGAAAATCTCATTGACCGAGGAGGTTTACACAATTCCTTCATGAGTCAATGGACTGAAGAGATGGTTGTGTATTATAAGTGTACGTGTACGTGTTTGTGTTTGTGTTTCAGTTTCTTTTTTTAAATAAACGGTCACGATATGTAACAAAACTTGCGATGGTTAGCAAAATGATCAGTTTTCCAACAGATAGTAGTTTAGATAAACAATAACTCATCGTTACCTCGATAAGGTTATTTGTTTTACAAATCTTTTTCTATAAATTCATTTTCGTGTAATTTAATCAACGAAAGGTTTCTTCTGAACTTGACAGTGATAAGGTTAGTATCGGTATGCTATGCTTAGAAACATTTGTCTGACATCTTGATAACTTTAGTATTGGCATATCACCAGGTCCTCCTGTAGTGATGAGGGATGCCTCAACGCATGTCATGTGCGAGATGGTTGGCATGGTCATGGTATATTGGTATGGTTCTTTCATACGAACACACCATCGATTCCAAGGTTTCAACGTACAATTAATCTTTTCTCGTTATTATGCTTCAACTTCCAAACTAGCAGTGATGTGATGTACTTCCCAAAGCTGACAAACTAGGGCTGAGGAGTTGTAATAACTAGAGATAGACAAAGGAGGAAAAATTACTTTTCAAACACACCCATTCAACAACTACATTCAACAACTATCAACAGTTTCTAGATATTATATATTGAAGATCAAACAAGTAGTTTTAAACATCTTACATACTCAGGTTATAATAAACCAGTCCAGTCTTGAAGAGGGTTGTTTCAAAAACAAACGCTTTAGGAAGAGCACATTGATATTCTTTGCTTTGTGAGTGACTGCTTTAGCTGTTTTATCAAGTGAGGGTTGGAGCACATGTAGTCCTCAAATGACTTCCTTAAGTTTCCCAATATCTTCAAATGTTCCTCGTCGTTATCATTGTTAAGCAAATCCGTGAAAAGCTTTTTCCAAAGATCCACTTTTTGGTATCTGTAACATAACCAAACCCAGGTTGGTGGTGGTTTCCTAACATTTAGCAAGTGTGTAATAAATAAAATACCGTTTGAAAGGTGATTTGGGTTGATACGAATAGCCACCGAGAGATGGTGTCTTGTCAATCTCCATATACGTATTATGAAGCATCAAATGAACAATAACACAAAGCCCATAAGTATCAACCTAGCAAAAAAAAAAAAGTCAATGGAAATTAAGTCAATGTGGAACTCAAAATTAGCCAATGCTGTTAGTCAACACAGTGTTAAACCTGGTATTTCCATGGTTTATTCTCTTGCATTTGTACACAGCGGAAGCCTGATGTTCGACAATCTCCATTGAACTTTACATCCTTGGGAAATAGTTGCAGGTCTATTCCTCTACCCCAATCAACAAGACAGAGTCCCTGTTCATGCCAAGGACCACTGCGGGTCTCAAATCCATCTTCGCTTAGATCGCCACTGAAAAACGTAACAGATTTTGATGCAGATGAAATTTGACAACAATAGTATTCAAGAGCTTGGTTTGTTTACCTAGCATAGCGCATCAACAGATTATCAGGCTTAAAATCACCATGAATAATGCCATTACCATGCAAATTTTCAAGCATTGACAGCATCTCAATTGTGTAATGTATACACAAAACTTCATCCATGGAGACACCCGTACACACGTTGGTGTTTATGGCATCCTAACAAATGAGTGCAAATAATGTCAAGCAAAAAAAAAATACAAAATAAAAGAGAAACAAACATAATTCCTAAACTCACCAGGAGCGTCCCGTGTGCTAAAAAATCTGAAACAAGAATGCTGTAGTCTGAATAGAGGTGCAATCTATGAGCATATCCGAAGCATTTTCTCTGAGGACAAATAACTAGCACTTGCTTAGCCATGTTATAAATAAATATACACTTGACCCTTTACCCAATTTGCCATCTCCAATACTATAAAATAATCTGATAAGAACAGGAGTGTTTACTTCATTTTCGTGTATTCTCTTATCGAGTTGGCGATACATGTAGAACTCCCACGGGAACGGAGGCTTTTGTACCTGTCAGTGTCTTAAATGTTAGCAATCATTCCTCATACATTCTGGTTATGAAAGAAAACAAACAGAGATAATATCATGTATCAGTCACCTTCAAAGCAACGACTTGGTCTGCATTACCGTTGATACACGCCTTGTATACTTGTGCAAACCCACCCTTACCAGCACAACCCTTGATCTGATACTTATTTCCACCTGTGATATATCAGAAAAATCTCATAACAAGAGGAGGATGGAGTTGAAAGACATTCATTATAAGTGAAAGTAGCATTACCTATCTCAATAACTTTATTCCGAACTGACTTGTGCAAAGATGATAATGTCACCTTCCCAGAATAAGATTTACTACTTGCATGGTATCCCTGTTAAAAACATGACATGAATAATAATAGAGTGCTTATAACACCAGAGAATGAAGGAAGACCAATGTCTCTTACTTGGTATTTTGCTAATTGAGCATTCATCTTTTGCAACAGATTTTTTATAATTGAGATGGACCACGGATTCACATATCCATTCTCATTCTCTCCATCCATCTAGAAAAGAAAAAAAAAAAAAGAAGCATACGTGAGTAGTAGTCCAGTGTTTCTTACTAGTCATAACTACAGACCTTTGGAAGTGAACAGGCGCCTACTATTGTGTGCATTCTCTCAAGAAAACATTCATGTGCCTTCTTCAACCTCCCTATTGGTTCAGCATTCCTAAACCGGCAATTATATGACTATCAAATCCCTTTGATATTTAGACAAGATAGAAGAAGAAGAAGACGAAGATAGTAAGGACCTTAAAATGCCTGATTGATACACTAAATGAGCCTCGCCCATCATCCCCATCGCTTCCAAGACCAATGCATAGGACTCGTATAGCAAAGCTTTATCCAAGCAAATTTGGAGTTGTTCGATTTCTGTGAAGACAGCCCTGTGGTCTGGACTAAAATCCATCTGCAAGCAAACATACATACATACATACATACATACATAAAAAAAAACACCAAACTAGGGATTTGAAAGTGAAATGTTGAGTTACATACATATATAAGCCAGATCTTGAGAAATCGGATATCTTTTCGATAATCTGAATGGTGCTTGAAGGTTTGGATACAGTGAGATACAAGGTGGTATAGATGTTCCTCATTTTTGGATGAATCAAACTTGTCTAGGGCTGCTTTAATCGACCTATCAGAACCAAAATCGAATTTTATAATTTAAAAAGTAATTTCATTGACATAAATCGGGAGAAGAGAGAGTTACCAGAGATGTGGTAGGAGAGGGTCATCCCCGGTGGAGGAGACGATAGTGCTCGCTGCCATCTCTTTCTTCCGACTCCAAAGGGGCCGGGAATTTTTGAATCAAAATGAAATGGGGGACAACACAAACAGTTAAACGGTGGGGTATGGTGGGGCGAGGGTTTGAGGCATGGGGGACAGCACAATCATTCTTCGTCGTCTTCATCGGTTTCGAATCTAGGAATCTTTGAAACATGATCCACCAAATCAGATCGAAGGTTGTGATGTATATCCCTTGACTTGATCAAAAATTCATTTGACGCTTTATCTTCGTCTGTAACTGTTACGTTACCTGGTTGGGGGTCATCGTCATCACAGTAGGTAACGACCGCTCTACCTTCATCCTCCAAAATCATGTTGTAAAGAATGATACATGCGTACATCACGTTTCCAATCTGATCCTTGTCCCATAGTCGACAAGGCATTGCCAATATTCGCCACCTTTTCTTCAAAACACTGAATGCTCGCTCGACGTCTTTACGTGCAGCCATTTGGACCCTGTTAAACTTTAATCTCTTTGGATCTATGGTACCGTGTCTTGTGAACGATTTTACGAAAACCCCCCACTCTGGGTAAATCCCATCAACTAGGTAGTACCCATACACGTACTCAACCCCGTTTACAAAGAAAGTTCTTTTGGGTCATATACCATTTACCCGATCATTGAACAGGGGCAAGTGGTTTATGATGGTAATATCGTTATGTGAACCTGGCATACCGAAGAACGCATGCCATATCCAAAGATCTTGGTGTGACATCTGTGCTTGTAATCATTGTATAAACTCCGAATAGTTCAATTATCAATAAAACAATGTGATTTGATCCCAATATTTGTTTACTTATGTTTGACATTTTGCACGTTTTGATTTTTGTTCAATTTCAAACTCTATATCGCTTTCTGGAAAGTTATACGCAAACCGATACGTAAACGTAATCAGTTTAACGCGACAAATACTCTGGAACATCAACATATGCTTAAGATACCTTAAATAACCTTTACATAACTTAGAAATAAGTTTTAAAGGGTTTGGTATGGCAAAAACAAGTTCATTCGCTTACAGGGACTATTTACATCAAACTGCGAAAGTATGCCGATTCGTATAGTAACGAACATTCCGGAACTTGATCATAAGTTAATCATACCATAAATATCATTTTCATAGCTTAGAAATAGGCTTTGAGGGGTTCGGTGTACAAAAATAAACTTATTGGTCAATCAGGGACTAAAAGCGTCAAAAAGTGCATAAGTTTGCATTTACGCGCATATCTTACGTTCTGAACATATCCGGACATCCAAAAATTTTTGTAATCATTAAAATATTTTATTTTAGTGATTGGAATGCTTAAATTCCATTCGTCGCGGAATTTGGATCGTTTTTCGCGTCCGTTCGTGTTTCGTCGTAATTAACCGAACAACGAGGCCGTACGACCAAACGAACCGACATCCGTGATATTTTCAAGCATATTTCATGTTCCCTATACTTTAACTTCATTATTGAGCCTTGAAAATGGGTTAACGGGGCTTAAACGTGTCAAAATCAACTTTATAGCATGCGGGGACCTATTCTGCCAAAAATGAAACTTTTGCAAAAACAGGCTCCCTCATGCCACGCGCCAGACCCAGGTGCTCCTGGCGCGTGGCGCGACAGAGGCACTTTTTCAGCAAAATGGTTTTCTCAAACAGCAGCTGATTCTCTGGGTTTTGGACATGGTTTTCTCATACCATGAGCTGGTTTTGGACACCCCTAGTATTCTAAATCAGTGGGTAACACTTGTGTTATGGGTCATTTTCTGCGTATATATCCTGACCAATATTCTGAATTTGATTGTTTATTTGTGATCAGGATACCGAATCAGGATATTGGTAACATCCTGATATGATATCCTGGTACTGACCAATTAACTCACGTGCAGATTATTGTAACAAGCCTCTAACGGTCAGGAGGACTTCTTCCCCTCAAGACTCGGGCAAATCAGTTGGGTTATAGACGTTGAACCCGGAAGAAGTGGACTACAACGTTTACTTGAGGAATATTCGAAGCATCCCGGTTTAATAGGATAGTTAGTTATTTTCGTTTTACTATAAATAGATTGATCGGATCAGGTTAAGGCACGCACTGTTACGCACACTTTTACTCTCCTATTGCAAACAATCACTACACTCAAACACTTGTACTCGAATTACATTGTAACACCTAGTTGATCCGCATCATATCCTGCACTGTATCCTGATATTTGAAGTAATAGAAGAACAAGGCAGCTGCGATTGTCAGCTCCCGAGGTTTTGTGCCGGCGATCTAGATTGATCAAGGGCTTTCCTCGTACATCCTGTGTCACCCTTTACATTTTCGCTCATTGTTTGATCACAGATACAACTCTATATCCTGAGCCGTATCCCCAAACTGTTTTTGCAAATAACTTAACTAGAATATTTTCAACACACATTTCTAGCACACTACCTCACTTAACTAATTTGATCACTTAATTGCTTCGGTAATTTTTGACCAAAACAATTTGGCGCCCACCATGGGGCAAGTGGTGTTATTTCTACTAAAAGCTTTTGCAAAATCGTTACTTGGTTTTCTATTTTCAAAACTTTTTGCTACACTATTTTCAATGGCCTCGAGATCAAACATGAGCTCTTCCACCGTGTCTGCTACAACCTCTGCAACAATTGGTTCGGTGCTTCCACCACCTCCTCCGAGAATGCAAGCCTCTTCATAGGGAACTGAAAGTCATGTGGCTCGGGATGTTATCCCCGCTCGCAATATCCAGGGATCCGGTCCTGTTTTGGCTTCTAACGAAGAAATTCTAAATTTGTTTGGTAGTGTACAGGAACAGATGAGGCAGCAGCAGGAAACTAATCAGATGCTGATGAGAGAGATACAACTCTTGAAATTCGGCTCAAGTAGGCCTACTGAAGATACTGTCACTCCCTTGCAACCCAGGGCTTTGAACTTCAGTTCTGCAGTTTATACTGAGGATAATCGGGGGAATATTGTGCCTAGCCATTCCCAGAATCATACTCCTGAGATACCTTCTTCAGTAAGAGTATCAACTGAGAGAAGCTCAGGATATGGCCAGAATCCCCAAGCTGGTAATGTATCTAATAATAATAATACTCTTGCTACTAATGGTGTTGGATCTTTACAGGATGCAGGTATGACATCAACATTTTCCAGGTAGCTTCAAAAACTGAAGGACATGATATCCAGTGTACCTGGGGTGGTTCAGCCAATTCCTGAAGTGTCCGAGGACAGCCACAGGATATCCCGGTTTGCGTATCCCATTTGTGATGCTGAAATCCCAAAAAGATTTCAAACCCCCAACATGAAACTCTATGACGGAACTACGGATCCTGAGGAGCATATTGCCCAGTATAGAGAAAGGATGGAAATCAACCCTATCCCTCCAGATCTCAAAGAAGCATGCTTGTGCAAGGGTTTTGGTTCTACCTTAACAGGATCAGCCTTGAAATGGCTTTTAAACGTTCCTCCTCACTCAATTACTTCATTTGCTCATTAGTTAATTTATTTAATAGTCAATTTTCTTGCAGCCGGAGTTTTGAGAAATTAACCAGTGACCTTTACAGGATAACTCAAGGACCTCAGGAATCCTTGAGGGATTATGTGAACAAGTTTAGTCGGGAATCCTTGGATATCCCACATCTTGATGTTGCAACGGCCGTGCAAGCCTTCAAGATGGGGTTGCAAAAAGATTCTCAATTTTATCAGGATCTTGTAATGAATCCCTGCAGGAATCTGGACGAAGCTCGTAACAGTGCTTTAAGATACATTCGGCTGGAGGATGATAAAAAGATGCAAGAGAGAATGAATTCATCCACAACCTATGAGTCAACCAACAGGAAATCAGAATCCTCGTATAAACCATATCGCTCAAAGCCATATGGCAGAAATGATAGCAAAAAAGTGAATGCTGTTGAAGACGAGGATCCTGAGGAGTATCTTGAGTTGTCTGAATATTGTTTTTCTGTTAACATACCTGAACTAATGTATGCTATGCAGGGTTTAGGAGAGAAAGCAAGATGGCCCCGAAAGAATCAACAAAAGGCTGATTGGAAGGACAAGTCCAAATGGTGTGCTTTCCATGAGGACTTCGGACATGTTACTGAGGATTACATCGCTTTAAGAAAAGAAATAAGCTATCTCTTGAGTAAGGGATATCTGAAGGACCTCTTGGGAAGAAAGAAGAATAAGGGTCAGGATCCTGCGAAGGATCCTGAACGTGCAGCATCACCTCCTGCGGATGCAAAAATAATTAACTTTATTTCAGGAGGATCCGACATCTGCGGCACATCATATTCTGCAGCAAAAAGACACGCGAAGGAAGCCAAAGCAGAGAGGGGAGATAAGCCGACAAGGATGTCAACCCTCACGACTGACAAAGTCATCATGTTCGATAATGATGACAGGGATAATGTCCAGGATCCCCATCATGATGCTTTAGTAATAACGTTATATGTTGCTAACCATTTTGTACGCAGGATAAGTGGATAACGGCAGCTCAGTCAACATAATTCAGCTGGAAACGTTGAAGAGGATGAATGTATCTCCGATGGACATTACTTCGAAGTCCACTGTGCTCGTTGGTTTCAGTGGAGAAGCTAGGAATACCGTAGGAGAGATAAAGTTGCCCGTGTATATTCAATGGGTCAACTCAATGCAACGCTTTTGTGTCATGGACTCTTTATCCTACTATAATATTATACTAGGTAGGCCTTGGATCCATGATATGAAAGCTGTTCCGTCAACCTACCATCAATGCATCAAGATCCCTACTCCTTAGGGAGTTGTCAAGGTGGAAAGTGATCAACAGGAAGCAAAGGAGTGTTATTCTTCTTCGATGAAATCCTCAACAAAGCCTAGTGCAGCATAGTAATTAAAGATTCGAGGCCATGATATCATGGAGGCTTCAGAGCAGGATGTAAAGAAAGTGATCCTGGATCAGAATAATCCGGATATCTCGGTGCTCGTGGGAACCAATATCCCTCAGGATATTGAAGATCAATTGACTAACTTTTTGAAATGCAGGATGTCAACGTTCGCGTGGAAGCACGAGGATATGACAGGCATTTCCAAGGATATTATAACTCATAAGCTCGGTATCGACAAGTCATTTAAGCCTGTCCAACAAAAGAGAAGGAAATTTGCTCCGGAGCGAAATGTGATCATCCAAGAGGAAGTTGAAAGACTACTAAGGAGCAAGATGATTAGGGAAGTGAAGTTTCCTAAATGGCTGGCAAATATAGTTGTGGTGCAAAAGAAAAATGGGAAATGGAGAGTTTGTGTAGATTACACAGACTTAAACAAAGCTTGTCCCAAAGACCCATTTCCTCTTCCTCATATTGATTCAATGGTGGCTGCTACTGCCGGCCATGAGATGTTAACCTTCATGGATGCATCTTCAGGATTCCAGCAGATCCAAATGGAACCTTCAGACCAGGAGGATCCTGCTTTCATGACACCAACAGGTATATATTGTTACACTGCTATGCCCTTTGGTTTGAAAAATGCAGGTGCAACCTATCAAAGATTGGTGAACATGATGTTCAAAGAAAAGTTGGGGGACACCATGGAGGTGTACATCGATGATATGGTGGTAAAATCTAAGAAGGCAGAGGATCACCTCCAGGATATCAAGGGAGCATTTGATATCCTGGATCAGTATAACATGAAGCTAAATCCTGCTAAGTGCCATTTTGGAGTGGGGGCGGGAAAGTTTCTAGGATATATGGTGACTAAAAGAGGGATAGAAGCAAGCCCGGAGCAGATCAAAGCTATCCTGGGTATTAAGTCACCTTCAAATATGAAGGATGTTCAACGGTTAACAGGGCGAGTAGCAGCATTAAACAGATTTATTTCAAGATCATCGGAAAAATGCAAGGAATTTTATGATATCCTGAAGAAGAATAAGAAGTTTGAATGGGGAGTAAAGCATGAAGCGGCCTTGCAGGATTTGAAGCGGTATCTTTCGGCCACACCTCTATTGATGAAGCCTGAAGATGGTGAACCATTATCCCTGTATCTTGCAGTATCAGGGAATGCAGTAAGTGCTGTCCTTGTAAAGGATCATGAAGGTCAGCAGTATCCTGTTTATTATGTTAGTAAAAGTTTATTAGATGCTGAAACTAGGTATTCTCACTTAGAAAAATTGATATTAGCCCTAGTTATGGCGTCAACGAAACTTAGACATTATTTTGAAACACATAGGATTCACGTTAAAACCAACTATCCTGTTAAAAATGTGCTTAGGAAACCCGAGATGTCAGGTAGGATTAAGTGCCTTTGATCTAGTATATGAGCCTAGAAATGCCATAAAGTCTCAGACTTTAGCTGACTTTGTGGCTGATTTCAGTAGTGATATTCAAAATGAAGTAGACCTAGAAGTACAACAGCTAGGAGAAAACTTAGAATCCTGGACGTTATATACTGATGGTGCATCTTGTTAGGGGAGGATTTTCTAACAATTAGTGATCCTTATTCGTTATCCTAATTAGTGATCCTTACTTCTGTGACAGGTGGTGATCCTCAGAAGAGCTTCAGGATCAGGATCATGGATCACTTTAAGGATCCTCGTACTGACGATTGTTTGTTTATGTTTTGTACTACCTCGCAGGAATAACAAGCTTGACCAAGTCTTGGCGACATTCCTGGAGAATATTCCCAAACTATTCTGCACGTGCTTGGCCAAAAATGGACGTTGTGGAGAACGTGGGGGCTTGGCACAAAAGTCGGATAGTTAGTTTGGTAGTTAAATTTCTATTTTAAAAGGGGTAACGAGCTAGTAGAAAAACACTTAGTCATTTTACAGCTACACACACTCATATACTCGCACACTCGAAGCTCTCGACGAACATTCATTCGTTTTCACTCACATTTACACATTTCACGATAGTGATCCTTGTACCTAGCTCGTTACTATCCGAAGTTGTAAACATTTATTCATTTATTTGAACTTGGTGATCGGTAGTTTCCATCACCCGGGGTTTTTTGTGCCGGAGATCAACTCTTGATCAAGGGCTTTTTCCCCGTATAAATCCTTGTGTCATTTGTGCAATTTACATTGAAGTGATCCTCGATATTGTTCTACATTATTAGCATTGTTTTGGTCAAAAAATCTGATGAGGATATTGCAACCAAACTCTTTGTTTCGGGGAATGATGCTTAAAATGTGTAACAGCGATGAGGATCACTTCAATGTAAATTGCACAAACAACACAAGGATTTATACGGGGAAAAAGCCCTTGATCAAGAGTTGATCTCCGGCACAAAAAACCCCGGGTGATGGAAACTACCGATCACCAAGCTCAAATAAATCAATAAATGTTTACAACTTCGGATAGTAACGAGCTAGGTACAAGGATCACTAGAATGTAACGTGTAAAAGGTGTATGAAATTGCTAAGTGTTTGAACGAGAGCTGGTATGAACGTTTGTACGAGTGTGTGTGTAACTCAGAAATGACTCAGTGTTACTAACTAGCTCGTTACCCCTTTAAAATAAGAAAATAACTAGCTAACAAACTTTCCGACTTTCGTGCCATGCCTCCACGTTCTCCACAACGTCTATTTTTGGCCAAGCACGTGCGAGATAGTTAAGGAATATTCTCCAGGAATGTCGCTAAGACTAGGTCCAAGTTGAACTTCCTGCAAAATAATAGAAAACACAAGTAAACAATCGTCAGTACGAGGACCCTTAAAGTGATCCATGATCCTGATCCTGAAGCTCTTCTGAGGATCACTATCTGTCACAGAAGTAAGGATCATTAATTAGGATAACGAATAAGGATCACTAATTGTTAGAAAATCCTCCCCTAACAATTGCCCCCAAAATATAAGGAGTGAAATGTAAAATTAGCGAGTTATGTTTTCTTAATCTTATCCGCAACTAACTAACGGATATATAGCCGTTAAAATAGAACTAGCCGTTGCGATCATGACGTCACAGAAGTGACAATCCTGCAGAATCATAATTATAAATAGAGATATAGATAGGATCAATATGCATTCAAATTCGAAAGAAACTCCCTTTATATTCTCAGTCGAAGATCAATCAGGTATCTCTTTCTTCTCTTTCTACCTTTCTTACTCTGTTTTTCTTTCTTTATCACCATCGCTCTAAGAATGATGCTCCGAAGCTCACCGGGCAAGGATCTCAAGAAGGATAGCCCTTTAAAGAGTCAAAAGATCATCAAAGACTCAGCGAATGAGAGGTGTTGTTTTAACGATGCACAAGTAGATAAAATCCGTCGCTGTTTTCCGGCGAGTGCCTTTTTCAAACCCTTTGATCCCACTGTTCTTAGCGACTATGTTTCTGAAACATGGGTTGCCTTTCCAGCTACTCCATTCACTATAGGGTACACCTATCCTTTCCCAGAATTCACACAATCCTTCTTTTCCCTGACCGGCATATCTTACATCCAAGCCATGCCGATGATTTGGAGGGTTTTATATACCCTAGAGAGGATCATCGAGCAGGAAGGCGTTGATTTAGGAATGTCGGAATTGGCGGAACTGTATGATCTTACTACCTTTGGTTCCCACCGTTATTTGTTCAAACGAAAACCCGGTGCAGATCATCCTCTTCTCAAAGTCACCAAGAACGACAAAGATTGGAAACGTCGCTTCTTTTTTGTCAGGAGGGATTCCATTCTAAACGGAAAAGATCTCCCTAAGACATGGTCCACCCATGGTAGGCCGGAGGATCATGAGAAGGATCACCAGGTAGTCTTGTTTATGTGATAGGATCACTAACCCCTTTTGTCTTGTGTCATGCAGCTGTCTCTGTTTCGCATCTCATCACAACATCCGCAACCAGGGAAAGGCTTGCTGCTTTTTGGAACCTCGATCCTGAAACCAGAACTTTTAAGACAACAACCCAAGACTCTCAGGAGGTATCCTCAGGCTCTGTCACAATGTCAAGTAAGTATCCTTGTTTAAATAAATAGTAAAATGTAAATTAAGAAAAGATACTTATCTTGTTTTGATTGTGTAGGTGCTGGAAAATCTGCCAAAGCTGCTTCAAGGTTCAGTGTCACCGATCTCACCACTGTCAAATCCTCCAAAAGAAAGGTTCCTGCCAGCCCGACAGCCTCAATCCCCAAGGCACCCCTCAAAGGAAAGGGAATCAAGAGGAGAAAGGCCTCCGAGGCTGAGGATTTGCAGGGTCTGCCTCTAATCCGCCATCAATTCCTCGAGTACTTCAATGAGGTAAGGATCATTGTCTCTGCTCATAGATCCTGTCGACATATCCTGCTGATATATCCTGCTGATTTGAGGATCACTTAATCCTGACCTTATCCTTTATCCTCTTTGCAGAAATTCTCTGAGATCGAGGATTATGTTGGCCACGTTGAGGATCAGGATAAGAAGATTGCCGACCTCCAGCAGGTTGCCGTGCTCAAGGATCTTGCACTTGCTGATCTTCGGAAGGAACTCCAGGATACCAAACAGGAGATGGCTAAGGTGCTGGTTAATTTTGACTATGAAAGGCAGGAGATCACAGATGATGCCAAAGTCTCTGCCGCCATAGCAATGTACAAAACCAAGCTGCAAATGGCCTTGGAAGCTCAGGATCCTGCCTTCGACAAAAGCAGCTGGGAAATTGAAGAATGGAAAGCAAGGCTGGCTGAATTGGGTGATGAAGAGGAGGCTGAAGAGATCCTGACAATTGAGGCTGGAAGCAAGGATGAAGCTGGTGAAGCAAGTGGAGCCGGAGGTGGTGATGCAGCAAAAGTTTAGGCTGCTTGATTGGGCAATGATGGACATTTCTAGACGTAGCCGGAGCCCAATTTTTTAAATCTGGTGGTAGCAACTTTTTGTGGTTGTGATGTCGAACAATTTAATGGTTTGTACTTTGAACAATAGGTTTTAGGATTAAGGATCATGTATGATCCTTAGGACAATAGGCAGGATTGCAATTGGTGGAGGGATCCTCTATTTGGGGGATGAAGCCATTGTGATCCTGCCGCCTTTATTTTCCTGCACTACTCTTGAACTTATTATCATGGACACCCTTTACCTACCCCAGCGGACGGGCCACGTTTTGCTGGTAGATGCTCGGGTAGGTAATTTTGACAACCTTTTAAGGGTTAGTCTTTTGTTAATAAATAAAATCTTAACCTTTTGTCGCTTATCTTGTGTTGTTATCCTTTTTTAATATCTTACTTCCCAACCGTTGTAATGTTCATTCTGTTTATACTTATCAAGCCTTGAAAATTTAGAAAAGATATCCAGAAAGTTTAGGATATGATCAAGGATCACATATCCCATAAACGATAAGTTCTAAAAAGTGATATGGTTTAAGAATCACAAGTTCAGTTGTCAAGTATAAGGGTTATTCAAATAAATAATGAATAAAATTCTTAATAGTTAAGGATCATACCTGAGGGTCCAAGTTAGGATCCTAACCATAATAAGGATAACTATAAGACAAACCTTAGAATAAAGTAAGGATCAAGGATCCCTAGTTGCCTATCTTCAAGAACCTGAAATAGAGCATAACTTGGGACTAAGCCAATATAAGAAAAGAGTTAGCAACTGGGGATAAGCCCAAGGATAACTGGGGACAAGCCCAAGGATCGTATGTAAACTGGAGTATGGCCCTGACTGGCGACTATCCAAACTTAGTGACATGAATATGCCAAAACCTTAGCTAACGTGAAAACGTTAGAAACCTTAGCTAACGTGAAAACGTTAGAACCTTATGAACGGATGTATGGTACGTCTACCATTATACGTAGGATCCTAAGCATAGCCAGTACAATGGAATTATCAGCCCCTAAAACGAGTACTGGTCCCAATGCCTTGAACTATACCAGGATCATCGTGCGCTACAGGCGGAACTGGGGTCAAGCCCAAATAACTGGGGTTAAACCCAAGGAATGGATTGCTTCAGCGGATAACCAATGTTATGCTAAGGATACCTGAACTTTCAAAACTTCAACTCACGTGAGAGATGGATAAAGGATACATGATCCTTATCCTTATATGAGAAAATAAAGAAATGAAATAGTTCAAGTTTAGGATATTACCTAAGTAAGGATCACCGATACTTTGAGGATCCTTTAAGGATATCCCTATCGTGAGGATCACCTGTGCCTTGAGGATCCTGCTCACATGAAATATTTCTTCAAGTGGACAGCATTCCAAGCTCTTGGTAGCAAATCACCTTCCATGGTTAGCAATCTATATGCCCCCTTTCCTGCTTCAGCTTCAATCAAATAAGGGCCTTCCCATTTTGGAGCCAATTTTCCATCAGCAGGATTGGTGGTATTTTGGAATGCTTTCCTTAATACCATATCTCCAACTTGAAACCTCCTGATCCTGACATTTTTGTTGTAAGCACCGGCCATTCTTTGCTGATAACTGGCCGTCCTTATCCTAGCCATATCCCTGATTTCTTCAATAGTATCCAGGTCTTGAGCCAAGTTCTCATCATTCTTCTCAGGATCACGGGTACTTGTTCTTGCAGTTGGAACCACCATTTCTGTTGGGATCACTGATTCTGCCCCAAACACCAAAGAGAATGGTGTTTGACCAGTAGCATTCTTGGGGGTTGTCCTATCAGCCCAAAGCACATAGGGTAGTTCTTCTGCCCATTTCCCTTTCTTGGATCCAAGCTTTTTCTTCAAATTGTTGATAATGATCTTGTTGGATGATTCTGCCTGACCATTAGCTTGTGGGTGGACTGGTGTTGATGTTATCATCTTAATCCCCCAGCTGTCACAAAAGTTAGTGGTTCTGCCCCCAATAAATTGGGAACCATTATCACATATAATCTCAGAAGGAATTCCAAATCTAGTTATAATATTTCTTTTAATGAAGGATATAACTTCCTTTTCTCTGACTTGGGCAAAAGCTTCAGCCTCTATCCACTTGGAGAAGTAATCAGTCATAGCAAGCATGAATACTTTTCCACCAGGTGCCTTAGGGAGCTTACCAACTATATCCATCCCCCATCTCATAAATGGCCAAGAGGAGGATATAGGATGCAATAATTCAGCTGGTTGATGAAGGATATTGCTGTGTCTCTGACAAGGATCACATCTTTTAGCATATTCCACAGCATCTCTCTTCATGGTTGGCCAGTAGTATCCTGTCCTCAGGATCCTTGAGAATAATGCCCTGCCCCCAGTGTGGTTTCCACAATCTCCTTCATGGAAGTCTTTTAAAACTTCTTGGATTTCAGGTTCCTCAATGCATCTCAAGTATGGTCCTGCAAGAGATCGTCTATACAACATATTATTTAAAATTGTGAATTGAGATACCTTAGATTTGAAAGCCCTAGGGTTTTCTCCTGTAGGAATCTCTCCATGTTGTAAGTATCTCATAATTGGTGAGATCCATGATCCTGATCCTGAATGGGATTGAGTATCCTCACTAGGGATCATTGCAGAATCATTTCCTATCTCCATAGCCACATGATCCTCAATAGCCGGGGTCAGGATATGGATAATAGGGATCTTGATATCCTCCGGGATCTTCAAGGATGATCCTAAATTAGCCAATGCATCAGCTTCTGTATTTTCTTCCCTTGGTACCTGCGTCAAACTCAAGGAAACAAAAGAGAGTGCCAAACTTTTGACTATCTCTAAATATTTGGTTAGCTTTTCACCTTTAACAGCATAGGATCCATTAAAGTGGTTTGTAATTAACAATGAATCTACATGTACCTCAAGATACCTGATCCCCATATGCTTTGCAATTTGCAAACCAGCAATTAAGGCTTCATATTCAGCCTCATTGTTAGTGGTTTGGAACTCACAAGCTATAGAGTGGGGTATTATGTCCCCCTGTGGCGATTTTAGTAGTATTCCAAGCCCTGTGCCTTTGACATTCGAGGATCCATCAGTATAGAGTATCCAAGGATCCTTGGTCTCCTCTAGCTGCTGGACTTCTAACTCAGCTTCTTCTTGTAAATCACTACTGAAATCAGCCACAAAGTCAGCTAATGCTTGGGATTTGATGGCTGTCCTAGGCTCATATCTTATATCATATGCGCTTAGCTTCACTGCCCACTTAGCCATCCTTCCTGACATCTCTGATTTCCTGAGGACATTCTTAATTGGAAAATTAGTTTTAACAATTATAACATGAGTTTCAAAATAATATCTTAACTTAGTAGATGCCATAATTAATGCAAGAATAAGCTTTTCAAGGTGTGAATACCTGGATTCAGCATCAAGTAAACTTTTACTTACATAATAGACAGGATGTTGTGTACCTTCATGATCCTTAACAAGGACCGCACTTACTGCTTTTGAGGATACTGCAAGATACAAGGATAGCACATCGCCTTTTTCTGGCTTCATCAAGGCTGGGACTGAGGATAGGTAATCTTTGAGGGCTCTTAAAGCATTTTCATGCTTCTCAGTCCACTCAAATTTCTTGTTCTTCCTTAGGATATCATAGAATTCTTTGCACTTCTCTGAGGATTTGGATATAAATCTGTTCAAAGCTGCTATCCTGCCTGTTAGCCTTTGAACATCCTTAGCATTGGCCGGGGACTTGATGTTCACTATTGCTTTGATCTGTTCCGGGCTAGCTTCAATGCCTCTCTTTGTCACCATATATCCTAAAAATTTACCTGCTTTAACACCAAAGTGACATTTTGAAGGATTAAGTTTCATGTTATATTTGTCAAGGATATCGAATGCTTCCTCCAAGTCTCTTAGGTGATCCTCAGCTTTTAAGGATTTTACCACCATATCATCTATGTAAACCTCCATAGTTTGTCCAATCTGATCCTTGAACATCATATTCACCAGCCTTTGATATGTTGCACCTGCATTTCTTAGTCCGAACGGCATAGCAATATAGCAGTATATACCAGTTGGAGTCATGAAGGCTGTATCCTCTTGGTCGGATGGTTCCATTTGGATTTGTTGGAATCCGGATGAAGCATCCATAAAAGTTAACAGTTCATGACCCGCAGTTGCATCCACCATGGAGTCAATGTGGGGCATCAAATTTGAAGAAGTGGATGAGGGCATCAAATTTGAAGCCATTTGTGAAGAAGTGGATGAGGGCATCAAATTTGTGAAGAAGTGGATGAGGGCATCAAATTTGAAGCATTCTTCGCTGAGGAAGCCATTTGCTTGGTTGTAGTGAACCGAAATGAGCACAGAAATGCGTATTTTTCTAAGGACAAAGCACCAATTGCCCCACGGTGGGCGCCAAACTGTTTTGGTCAAAAAATCTAATGAGGATATTGCAACCAAAATCTTTGTTTCGGGGAATGATGCTTAAAATGTGTAACAGCGATGAGGATCACTTCAATGTAAATTGCACAAACAACACAAGGATTTATACGGGGAAAAAGCCCTTGATCAAGAGTTGATCTCCGGCACAAAAAACCCCGGGTGATGGAAACTACCGATCACCAAGCTCAAATAAATCAATAAATGTTTACAACTTCGGATAGTAACGAGCTAGGTACAAGGATCACTAGAATGTAACGTGTAAAAGGTGTATGAAATTGCTAAGTGTTTGAACGAGAGCTGGTATGAACGTTTGTACGAGTGTGTGTGTAACTCAGAAATGACTCAGTGTTACTAACTAGCTCGTTACCCCTTTAAAATAAGAAAATAACTAGCTAACAAACTTTCCGACTTTCGTGCCATGCCTCCACGTTCTCCACAACGTCTATTTTTGGCCAAGCACGTGCGAGATAGTTAAGGAATATTCTCCAGGAATGTCGCTAAGACTAGGTCCAAGTTGAACTTCCTGCAAAATAATAGAAAACACAAGTAAACAATCGTCAGTACGAGGACCCTTAAAGTGATCCATGATCCTGATCCTGAAGCTCTTCTGAGGATCACTATCTGTCACAGAAGTAAGGATCATTAATTAGGATAACGAATAAGGATCACTAATTGTTAGAAAATCCTCCCCTAACAAGCATCATACCCCATAACAAAGAGTTTGGTTGCAATATCCTCATCAGATTTTTTGACCAAAACAGTTTGGCGCCCACCGTGGGGCAATTGGTGCTTTGTCCTTGGAAAAATACGCATTTCTGTGCTCATTTCGGTTCACTACAACCAAGCAAATGGCTTCCTCAGCGAAGAATGCTTCAAATTTGATGCCCTCATCCACTTCTTCACAAGGCGTCCCTCCTTTGCCTCCATCACCTTCTGGATCCCAGAAGAATGCTGAGAATGCTGCGAAGAAACCAACTCCCATTTTCTCAAAACCTCCAACTTCTTCTGCTTCTTACACTCCTACTACTAGTGACATGTTTACTTTGATTTTGCAGATGAAGGATCAGATACGGCAACAGGATAAGACCAATGAGAGGATTCTCAAAGAAATCAGAGATCTCAAGAAACAAAAGACAACGGCAGAGGATCATTCCCCACTGGTGCCGAAATCCTTGAATTTTGATACTCCGGTGATTACTTCTCAGCCATCAGTGGTTCCAGACGTTCAATATGTGGTTGGACCGAAAGGAGTGCACTACGGAACAACAACAATGACCCAGGCATCAGGTTCATATTTCCAGCCAGCGGGATCCTATCCTCAGCATATGGGATCCCTCACGAATTCAGGAGGATATTCAGGAATGCAGCAGATTCAAGGATCCTCCTTTGTTCCAGGATCATCCCAGGTTCAAGGATCCTCCTTCGTTCCAGGATCATCCCAGGTTCAAGGATCCTCCTTTGTTCCAGGATCATCCCAGGTTCAAGGATCCTCCTTTGTTCCAGGATCATCCCAGGTTCAAGGATCCTCCTTCGTTCCAGGATCGTCTCAATTTCAGGGATCCTTCCAGATGCCAGGATCCTTGAGGAGTTTGCAAACAGGAAGTTCAGATGTCCATCAGGGAGATTTTATTCCAATGCAGACCAATGCTTCTACTGGTCCCTCGATCATTCCAGAGCCTCAACAATATGGATTAACATCCAATCTTCCTAATCTGAATCCAACGGGAGGTAACACTTTTAATAATTCTTATACTACTAACCATGGTCTTATGCAGGATCCAGGTATCAATCATGCCATGGCCAGAGAATTGCAAAAGTTAAAGGATATGATATCAAGTGTTCCAGGAGTGGTCAAACCTATCCCAGAGATTGCAGATGGGAGCCACAAGATATCTCGTTTTGCACCACCAATCTGTGATGCTGAGATACCTAAGAGGTTCCATGTGCCAACAATGAAGCTGTATGATGGTTCGACAGATCCTGAGGAACACATAGCCCAATACAGGGAGAGGATGGAGATCAATCCAATTCCAGAAAGGTTAAAGGAAGCATGCCTGTGCAAGGGATTCGGATCCACTCTTACTGGATCAGCTCTCAAATGGCTGCTAAGTCTTCCTCCCTATTCTATTACCTCATTTGCTAACCTAGTTAACTTGTTTAATAATCAATTTTCTTGTAGTAGAAAATTTGAACGATTAACTAGTGATCTATATAGGATAACCCAGGGTCATAATGAATCATTAAGGGATTACATTACCAAATTCAGTAAAGAATCCTTAGACATTCCCAACTTAGATATAGCCACGGCTGTTGAGGCCTTCAAAATGGGATTGCTTAGGGATTCATTGTTCTATGATGATCTTGTTATGACACCATGCAGGAACTTAGATGAGGTAAGAACACGAGCACTTAGGTTCATTCGGCTAGAGGACGATAAGAGGATCCAGGAGAGGTTAGCAGGATCCTCAAAGCAGGATAAGCAAGGATCTTCATTCAGGAACAACAAGTTCAGATCCTATAACAGATCTGATAACCAGAACGTGCATTCTGTTGATCAAGAAGAGGATGATGAGGATTATCCTCCAATTTCTGAATATTGTTTTTGTGTTGATAACAACGAACTAATCCTTGCGATGCAGAACCTAGGTGATAAAGCTAGATGGCCGAGAAAAAATGATAGGCCAGCTGCAACTAAGGATAAATCTAAGTGGTGTGCATATCATGAAGATTTTGGGCATCTCACAGAAGAATGCATTGCACTAAGAAAGGAAATTGGATATTTGTTGAGCAAAGGGCATCTAAAGGAATTGCTGGGAAGAAAAAAGTCAAAGACTCAGGATCCTGAAAGGATCCCTGAGAAGGCTCCAGCCCCTCCAGCAGATGCACAAGTGATAAACTTCATTTCTGGAGGATCAGACATTTGTGGCACATCCTTCTCAGCTGCTAAAAGGCACGCAAAGGAAACTAAAATGGATAATGGAGAAAGACCAGTTCGAACATCAAGTGTCTCCGAAGGAAAAGTCATAACCTTTGATGAGGATGATCGTGTTGATATCCAGGATCCTCATCACGATGGTTTAGTTATTACTCTTTTCATTTCTAACCATTTTGTTCGCAGGATCCTTATAGACGGAGGGAGTTCAGTGAACATTATCCAGCTTGATGTTCTAAAGAAGATGGGTATCCCTGAATCAGATATCATACCAAGATCCTTCGTGCTCGTGGGATTTAGTGGCGAAACCAAGAATACCCTGGGGAACATTAAACTCCCAATATACATTGAAGGCCTACACTCTTATCAAAAATTTTGTGTTATTGACTGTTTATCTTGTTGTAATGTTATCCTTGGCAGGCCCTGGATACACGATATGAAAGCAGTCCCATCTACCTACCATCAATGTGTGAAGCTCCCTAGTCCTTGGGGAGTAGTGAAGATTGATAGTGATCAGCAGGAGGCTAAGAATTGCTACACTTCATCGATGAAACCAGCCTCGAAGTCAAGGGAGCAATAGCAATCAAAGTATCCTCCAAGGGATGTCTTGGAGGCAAGAGAGCAGGATGTGGTAGAAATCCTCATGAACCCCGATGATCCTGAATCCAAAATCTATATCGGATCAGGGATCCTTGGCGAAATGAAAGAAGACCTCGTATCCTTCCTCAAAAGGAGAAAGACTACCTTTGCATGGAAACACGAAGACATGACTGGTATATCCAAAGATGTAATCACTCACAAACTCGGGATTGACAGATCCTTCAAACCAATCCATCAAAGGAGAAGGAAGTTTGCACCGGAAAGGAATGCCATTATCCAGGAAGAGGTAGAGAAATTGCTCCGGGCAGGTATGATTAGAGAGGTCAAGTATCCAAGATGGTTGGCCAATGTGGTTGTTGTTCAAAAGAAAAACGGAAAGTGGAGGGTATGTGTCGATTTTACCGATTTAAATAAGGCATGTCCCAAGGATCCTTTCCCATTACCCCACATTGACTCCATGGTGGATGCAACTGCGGGTCATGAACTGTTAACTTTTATGGATGCTTCATCTGGATTCCAACAAATCCAAATGGAACCATCCGACCAAGAGGATACAGCCTTCATGACTCCAACTGGTATATACTGCTATATTGCTATGCCGTTCGGACTAAGAAATGCAGGTGCAACATATCAAAGGCTGGTGAATATGATGTTCAAGGATCAGATTGGACAAACTATGGAGGTTTACATAGATGATATGGTGGTAAAATCCTTAAAAGCTGAGGATCACCTAAGAGACTTGGAGGAAGCATTTGATATCCTTGACAAGTATAACATGAAACTTAATCCTTCAAAATGTCACTTTGGTGTTAAAGCAGGTAAATTCTTAGGATATATGGTGACAAAGAGAGGCATTGAAGCTAGCCCGGAACAGATCAAAGCAATAGTGAACATCAAATCTCCGGCCAATGCTAAGGATGTTCAAAGGCTAACAGGCAGGATAGCAGCTTTGAACAGATTTATATCCAAATCCTCAGAGAAGTGCAAAGAATTCTATGATATCCTAAGGAAGAACAAGAAATTTGAGTGGACTGAGAAGCATGAAAATGCTTTAAGAGCCCTCAAAGATTACCTATCCTCAGCCCCAGCCTTGATGAAGCCAGAAAAAGGCGATGTGCTATCCTTGTATCTTGCAGTATCCTCAAAAGCAGTAACTGCGGTCCTTGTTAAGGATCATGAAGGTACACAACATCCTGTCTATTATAATGTCCTCAGGAAACCAGAGATGTCAGGAAGGATGGCTAAGTGGGCAGTGAAGCTAAGTGCATATGATATAAGATATGAGCCTAGGACAGTCATCAAATCCCAAGCATTAGCTGACTTTGTGGCTGATTTCAGTAGTGATTTACAAGAAGAAGCCGAGTTAGAAGTCCAGCAGCTAGAGGAGACCAAGGATCCTTGGATACTCTATACTGATGGATCCTCGAATGTCAAAGGCACAGGGCTTGGAATACTACTAAAATCGCCACAGGGGGACATAATACCCCACTCTATAGCTTGTGAGTTCCAAACCACTAACAATGAGGCTGAATATGAAGCCTTAATTGCTGGTTTGCAAATTGCAAAGCATATGGGGATCAGGTATCTTGAGGTACATGTAGATTCATTGTTAATTACAAACCACTTTAATGGATCCTATGCTGTTAAAGGTGAAAAGCTAACCAAATATTTAGAGATAGTCAAAAGTTTGGCACTCTCTTTTGTTTCCTTGAGTTTGACGCAGGTACCAAGGGAAGAAAATACAGAAGCTGATGCATTGGCTAATTTAGGATCATCCTTGAAGATCCCGGAGGATATCAAGATCCCTATTATCCATATCCTGACCCCGGCTATTGAGGATCATGTGGCTATGGAGATAGGAAATGATTCTGCAATGATCCCTAGTGAGGATACTCAATCCCATTCAGGATCAGGATCATGGATCTCACCAATTATGAGATACTTACAACATGGAGAGATTCCTACAGGAGAAAACCCTAGGGCTTTCAAATCTAAGGTATCTCAATTCACAATTTTAAATAATATGTTGTATAGACGATCTCTTGCAGGACCATACTTGAGATGCATCGAGGATCCTGAAATCCAAGAAGTTTTAAAAGACTTCCATGAAGGAGATTGTGGAAACCACACCGGGGGCAGGGCATTATTCTCAAGGATCCTGAGGACAGGATACTACTGGCCAACCATGAAGAGAGATGCTGTGGAGTATGCTAAAAGATGTGATCCTTGTCAGAGACACAGCAATATCCTTCATCAACCAGCTGAATTATTGCATCCTATATCCTCCTCTTGGCCATTTATGAGATGGGGGATGGATATAGTTGGTAAGCTCCCTAAGGCACCTGGTGGAAAAGTATTCATGCTTGCTATGACTGATTACTTCTCCAAGTGGATAGAGGCTGAAGCTTTTGCCCAAGTCAGAGAAAAGGAAGTTATATCCTTCATTAAAAGAAATATTATAACTAGATTTGGAATTCCTTCTGAGATTATATGTGATAATGGTTCCCAATTTATTGGGGGCAGAACCACTAACTTTTGTGACAGCTGGGGGATTAAGATGATAACATCAACACCAGTCCACCCACAAGCTAATGGTCAGGCAGAATCATCCAACAAGATCATTATCAACAATTTGAAGAAAAAGCTTGGATCCAAGAAAGGGAAATGGGCAGAAGAACTACCCTATGTGCTTTGGGCTGATAGGACAACCCCCAAGAATGCTACTGGTCAAACGTCATTCTCTTTGGTGTTTGGGGCAGAATCAGTGATCCCAACAGAAATGGTGGTTCCAACTGCAAGAACAAATACCCGTGATCCTGAGGAGAATGATGAGAATTTGGCTCAAGACCTGGATACTATTGAAGAAATCAGGGATATGGCTAGGATAAGGATGGCCAGTTATCAGCAAAGAATGGCTGGTGCTTACAACAAAAATGTCAGGATCAGGAGGTTTCAAGTTGGAGATATGGTATTAAGGAAAGCATTTCAGAATACCACCAATCCTGCTGACGGAAAATTGACTCCAAAATGGGAAGGCCATTACTTGATTGAAGCTGAAGCAGGAAAGGGGGCATATAGATTGCTAACCATGGAAGATGATCCTCACGATAGGGATATCCTTAAAGGATCCTCAAAGTATCGGTGATCCTTACTTAGGTAATATCCTAAACTTGAACTATTTCATTTCTATATTTTCTCATATAAGGATAAGGATCATGTATCCTTTATCCATCTCTCACGTGAGTTGAAGTTTTGAAAGTTCAGGTATCCTTAGCATAACATTGGTTATCCGCTGAAGCAATCCGTTCCTTGGGTTTAACCCCAGTTATTTGGGCTTGACCCCAGTTCCGCCTGTAGCGCACGATGATCCTGGTATAGTTCAAGGCATTGGGACCAGTACTCGTTTTAGGGGCTGATAATTCCATTGTACTGGCTATGCTTAGGATCCTACGTATAATGGTAGACGTACCATACATCCGTTCCTAAGGTTTCTAACGTTTTCATGTTAGCTAAGGTTTCTAACGTCTTCACGTTAGCTAAGGTTTTGGCATTTTCATGTCACTAAGTTTGGATAGTCGCCAGTTAGGGCCATACTCCAGTTTACATACGATCCTTGGGCTTGTCCCCAGTTATCCTTGGGCTTGTCCCCAGTTATCCTTGGGCTTGTCCCCAGTTGCTAACTCTTTTCTTATATTGGCTTAGTCCCAAGTTATGCTCTATTTCAGGTTCTTGAAGATAGGCAACTAGGGATCCTTGATCCTTACTTTATTCTAAGGTTTGTCTTATAGTTATCCTTATTATGGTTAGGATCCTAACTTGGACCCTCAGGTATGATCCTTAACTATTAATAATTTTATTCATTATTTATTTGAATAACCCTTATACTTGACAACTGAACTTGTGATTCTTAAACCATATCACTTTTTAGAACTTATCGTTTATGGGATATGTGATCCTTGATCATATCCTAAACTTTCTGGATATCTTTTCTAATTTTTCAAGGCTTGATAAGTATAAACAGAATGAACATTACAACAGTTGGAAAGTAAGATATTATAAAGGATAACAACACAAGATAAGCGACAAAAGGTTAAGTTTTGATTGACAAAAGACTAACCCTTAAAAGGTTGTCAAAATTACCTACCCGAGCATCTACCAGCAAAACGTGGCCCGTCCGCTGGGGTAGGTAAAGGGTGTCCATGATAATAAGTTCAAAGGTAGTGCAGGAATATAAAGGCAGCAGGATCACAATGGCTTCATCCCCAAAACAGAGGATCCCTCCACCATATGCAATCCTGCCTATTGTCCAAAGGATCATACATGATCCTTAATCCTAAAACCTATTGTTTAAGTACAAACCATCAAATTGTTTAACACCACAACCACAAAAAGCTAATACCAAATTTAAAAAATGGGCTCCGGCTACGTCTAGAAATGTCCTTCATCGCCCATTCATGCAGCCTATGCCTTCGCTGCATTATCACCTCCAGCTCCACTAGTTTCACCACCTTCACCTTTGCCTCCGGCTTCAATCGTCAGGATCTCCTCAACCTCCTCAGCCTCTTCATCGTCCAGTTCAGCCAGCCTTGCCTTCCAGCCTTCAACATCCCAGGTGCTCTTGTCAAAAGCAGGATCCTGAGCTTCCAAGGCCATTTGCAGCTTGGTCTTGTACATTGCTATGGCAGCAGAGATTTTGGCGTCTTCGGTGATCTCACTCTTCTCATAGTCAACATTAACCAGCACCTTGGCCATCTGCTGTTTGGTATCCCGGACTTCCTTCTGAAGATCAGCAATTGTGAGGTCCTTTAACACCGCAACCTGCTGGAGATCGGCAATCTTCCTATCCTGATCCTCAACGTGGCCCACATAGTCCTCAATCTCAGCGAATTTCTGTAAAAGGGATAAAAGATAAGGTCAGAACCAAGTGATCCTCAGATCAGCAGGATATGTCAGCAGGATATACAAGCAGAGATAGTGATCCTTACCTCATTAAAGTACTCAAGGAATTGGTGGCGGATCAGAGGCAGACCCTGCAGATCCTCAGCTTCAGAGGCTTTTCTCTTCTTAATTGCCTTTCCTTTGAGGGGTGCCTTGGGGACCGAAGCTGTCGGACTGGTAGGAGCTTTTCTCTTGGAGGATCTGACAGTAGTGAGATCAGCAACATTGAACTTGGAAGCAGACTTGGTGGATTTTCCAGCACCTACACAACCAAAACAAGATAAGTATCTTTTCTTAATTCATATTTCACTATTTATTTAAATTTTAAACAAGGATACTTACTTGACATTGTGACAGAGCCTGAGGATACCTCCTGTGAATCTTGGGTTGTTGTCTTGAAAGTTCTTGTCTCAGGGTCAAGTTTCTTGAAAGCGAGGAGCCTCTCCTTAGCAGTAGGGGACAGTTTGAGGTGTGAGACGGTGATAGCTGCATAACAAGAAAGCAAAAATATAAGTGATCCTTACATCAAAAGGAAGATTCTGGTGATCCTTCTCAGGATCCTCCACCCTACCATGGGTAGCCCATTTCTTGGGTAGATCCTTTCCATCCTCAATAGAATCTCTCTTGATAAAAAAGAAACGCCGTTTCCAATTAGCATCGTTCTTGGTGGCTTTGAAGATCGGGTGTTCCTCACCAGGTTTACGTTTAAACAAATAGCGATGAGAACCAAAGGTGGTAAGATCATACAACTCTCCCAGCTCTGCCATTCCTAGGTCTATACTTTCTTGCTCGATGATCCTTTCAAGGGTGTACAAAACCCTCCAAATCATCGGCATGGCTTGGATATAAGAGATGCCGGTTAGGGAAAAGAAAGATTGGGTGAAGGCTGGAAAAGGATATGTATAGCCTATGGTGAAAGGAGTGACGGGGAAAGCAACCCACTTATCGGAGATATGATCACTCAGGGCATTGGGGTCAAAAGGCCTAAACTCGGTGTTCGCCGGGAAACAGTGGCGGATCCTATCTATCTGAGCATCATTGAAACAGCAGCGTTCTTTAATGGAGTCTTCAATGATCCCCTGGCTTTTCGGAGGACTGTTCTTTGGGTGATCCTTGGCTGGGGAATTTCGGAGCAACATCTTTGATGGAAAGAAAGAAAAACAGAGTAAGAGAAGGAAGAAGATGAAGAAAGAGATACCTGATTGATCTTCGACGGAGAATATAAAGGGAGTTTCTTTCGGATTTAAATGCATTTGATCCTATCTCTATCTCCTATATATAATCATGATCGTGCAGGGTCACTTCTGTGACGTCATGGATGCAACGGCTAGTTCGATATCAACGGCTATATATCCGTTAGTTAGTTGCGGATAAGATCAAGAAAATATAACTCGCTTATTTTACAAATTACTCCTTATATTTTGGGGGCAATTGTTAGGGGAGGATTTTCTAACAATTAGTGATCCTTATTCGTTATCCTAATTAGTGATCCTTACTTCTGTGACAGGTGGTGATCCTCAGAAGAGGTTCAGGATCAGGATCATGGATCACTTTAAGGATCCTCGTACTGACGATTGTTTGTTTATGTTTTGTACTACCTCGCAGGAATAACAAGCTTGACCAAGTCTTGGCGACATTCCTGGAGAATATTCCCAAACTATTCTGCACGTGCTTGGCCAAAAATGGACGTTGTGGAGAACGTGGGGGCTTGGCACAAAAGTCGGATAGTTAGTTTGGTAGTTAAATTTCTATTTTAAAAGGGGTAACGAGCTAGTAGAAAAACACTTAGTCATTTTACAGCTACACACACTCATATACTCGCACACTCGAAGCTCTCGACGAACATTCATTCGTTTTCACTCACATTTACACATTTCACGATAGTGATCCTTGTACCTAGCTCGTTACTATCCGAAGTTGTAAACATTTATTCATTTATTTGAACTTGGTGATCGGTAGTTTCCATCACCCGGGGTTTTTTGTGCCGGAGATCAACTCTTGATCAAGGGCTTTTTCCCCGTATAAATCCTTGTGTCATTTGTGCAATTTACATTGAAGTGATCCTCGATATTGTTCTACATTATTAGCATCATACCCCATAACAAAGAGTTTGGTTGCAATATCCTCATCAGATTTTTTGACCAAAACACATCTAATGTAAGAGGTGTAGGTTTGGGTATACTACTTAAATCGCCACAGGGGGACATATTACCCCAGGCTATTAGATGTGAGTTTCCTGCCACTAATAATGAGGCAGAATATGAAGCTTTAATTGCAGGATTAGAATTGGCTAAAAGTATGAATATCAAGAGTTTGCAAGTATATGTTGATTCTTTGTTAATTACTAATCATTTTAATGGAACCTATGCAGTTAAAGGTGAGAAGTTAATCGAGTATCTCGAAATTCTCAAAAAAATAGCAGGATATTTCGATATTTTTACACTTGAACAGGTACCAAGAGAGGATAATGCTGAAGCTGATGCCTTGGAAAATCTAGGATCATCAGTCAGGATACCGGAAGGAACCCGAATACCAATATTACATATCCTATATCCTGCGACGGATCCTCAGTATAAGGAAGTAGTAAGTGTTCAGGATCCTGATGATGAGTATCCTGAGGAGGATCCTAAGTCTTGGATGACTCCAATCATAAGATATCTCAAGGAAGGATACATCCCAAAGGATGAGAATCCTAAGGCCTTTAGAATGAAGGTATCACGATTCACTATTATAAATAACGTCTTGTATAAGAAATCTCTTGCAGGACCATATCTGAGGTGCTTAGAGGATCCCGAAACCAAGGAAGTGCTTCAGGATATACACGAAGGGGATTGTGGTAACCATACTGGGGGCAGGTCGTTATTCTCAAAGGTATTAAGAACAGGATATTATTATTGGCCGACGATGAGAAAAGATGCTGCAGAATACGCTCGAAGATGTGATGCATGTCAAAGACACAGTAATATATTACATCAGCCGGCCGAGCCACTTTATCCTATAGCTTCCCCTTGGCCATTCATGAAGTGGGGAATGGATATAGTAGGAAAATTGCCAAAGGCTCTAGGAGGAAAGGCCTTCATGCTGGCAATGACCGATTATTTCTCTAAGTGGGTCGAAGCTGAAGCATTCGTTCAAGTTAGAGATCAAGAAGTGGTATCCTTCATAAAAAGGAATATCCTGACTAGGTTCGGAGTACCAGCTGAGATAATTTGTGACAATGGATCTCAGTTTATAAGTAAGAAGACTACTGACTTTTGTAAGAGTTGGGAAATCAAGATGATTACATCCACACCGGTACATCCTCAAGCAAATGGACAAGCAGAATCCTCAAACAAAATAATTGTCAACAACCTGAAAAAGAGACTAGGAGCTAAAAGAGGAAGATGGCCAGAAGAACTACCCTTTGTTTTGTGGGCTGATAGGACGACGGTGAAAAGTGCAACTGGCCAAACCCCGTTTTCCTTGGTATTTGGAGCAGAAGCGGTGATCCCGACAGAAATGATAATACCTACAGCAAGATCCAACCTCCGGGATCCTGAGCAGAATCCTGAAGTCATATGCCAGGAATTGGATACTATTGATGAGACAAGAGACGCAACAAGGCTAAGGATGGCAGCATATCAACTGAGGATATCTAAAGCATATAACAAGAATATAAGGACTAGAAGGTTCCGGGTTGGAGATTGGGTATTGAGGAAGGCTTTTCAGAATACTACTAATCCTGCTGATGGAAAGTTGGCTCCGAAATGGGAAGGACCCTATGAGATTGAATCAGAATCAGGAAAAGGAGCATATCGACTCAAGAATATGGAGGGGGATATACTACCAAGATCCTGGAATGCTATACATCTAAAGCTCTATTTCAAGTGACTTAAGCATCGGAGGGGTGTTAGCCACCTTAGTTTACAGTTGTTTTTGTTAGGGGAGGATTTTACAATCCTAAGGATCACGGATCCTCAAGTGCTGCCAGGATCATGGATCCTCAATTCTGTTTGAATTAAGGATCCTCAGCAGGTGTTGCAGGATCATGGTTCAGGATCCTTATTGTTATCCTTACACTAACATTTGTCTACCTTGTACGTAAACTTGTTTTGCAGGAACAAAGGCATGGACCAAGTCTCACCGAAATTCCTGGAGCATATTCCCTTAATATTCTGCACGTGCTTGGCTTTTATGGACGTTATGGAGATCGTGGGGAGCTTGCATCATTTGCGGATAGTTTGTTAACTTAGTTATTTCTAATTTAAAATGGGGATAACAAGCTTGAGTAGAACACTTAGCTAATTTTGGCATTCACACACTCTCGTAACAGCTCTCAAACAGCTCTCAAACTCTACTTGGCGATTTCATACATTTTATTGCACATTGCACATTAGTGATCCTTGTAACAAGCTTGTTATCATCCCGAGTTGTAAACTTCTTTTGTTTAATCTTAGTTGGTGATCGGTAGTTTCCATCACCCGAGGTTTTTTATGCCGGAGATCAACTCTTGATCAAGGGCTTTTTCCTCGTATAAATCTCTGTGTCATTTGTTCATTACGTTACTGAGTTATCCTTGATATTGTTCATTGATTCAAGCATCACACCTCACAACAAAAGATTTGGTTGCATTATCCTTGCCTGATTTTTGACCAAAACAGTTTGGCACCCACCGTGGGGCAATTGGTGCTTCATTCCTAAGAAATTCTTGTTTTGGTGATCATTTCGGTTCATTACAACCAAGCAGATGGCTTCCTCAGCGAAGAACACTTCAAGTTCAATGCCAGCGATGAGTTCATCACAGGGCGTTCCTCCTTTGCCTCCACCACCTTCTGGATCCCAGAAGAATGCTGAAAATGCTGCAAAGAGACAAAGCCCCATTTTTCCAAAACCACCAACTTCTTCTGTTTCTTCTAATCCTACTACTAATGATCTTTTTACTCTGTTTTTGTAGATGAGGGATCACATACAAGAGCAGGACAAAACCAACGAAAGGATCCTCCGGGAGATCGGTGACATCAAGAAACAGAAGAGATCAGGGGAGGATCACTCTCCTCTGATACCAAGGTCACTGGATTTCGACACTGCAGCTATAACTGCCCAGCAATCTACAGCCTTAGACATCCAGTACCAAACCGAACCATTGGGAAGGCGTTATGGAGCAACAACTATGAGTCAGGCTTTTGGGTCTCACTTCCAGCCTCAAGGATCCAATTTTTTTTTTTTTTTTTGGGTAAAGGGTTACCCCGGTGATTCTATTATAGACAACCGCCAAATAAGCACAAGTAGTGAGGATGAGTTCCCCACTAGTTCATATACAGGACATGCCCCGTATATGTAAACAAAAAACCTAACAAAACAAGTTAACAACTCAAACTAGCCTACTACAATCATGATAATGACTAACTAGTAGACAAACGAAAAAACAAACAAACGACGTCAACCACCATCATCAAAAATGAAATTGCTACCAACCGGCAGCCCCTTAGCATGAGCCAGAAACCAGCTATCCATTGGACACCTTTATGTGAGAGGTGCTTGCCCCTGTACTGGAAGATGTAGGATGTGTACCCGATGTCATAAACTCCTTCGTTTCATCATATACATTCTCTACCTCATCATCGTCAGACTCCGCATTTAGCTCACGATCCCCTTTAGATCTCCCTTGGAAAGAACCCCCGTCCCCCCCAACAAACCCAAGAGCACTAAAAGAATTGTGTGTTCGAACCTTGGACGAGCTAGTCACTACCTTTTTCTTCTTATCCACAGGTCTATATTCAAACTTGGGCTTTTGATTGTTAACTTGAAAACCACTCTTCTTTACATTCTTCTTTGTCTTGACTTCCATATAACCATCCTCATCTACTTTCTGATTGTTTGTAGGAGGTTTCACTGTCAATCGAATACCCTTAGGACACTCCTCATAAACATGCCCAAAAACACAGCAATGGGCACATCTCGGGGGTTCCCATTCATACTCCACCCTAATAGTCTCAGTAACATATTTACTCCCATCCAATTCAGGAATAGCCATGGTAAGAGTCTCTTTCAAATTCTGATCATCCGATATTTCAATGAGAGCCCTAGCATAGCTGCTCCTTCCCCAAGCCTCATTACACATATCAATAGTATACGAATCAAGCCGCACAGGAATCCCAATTTTTGAAGCCAGCATGCTTAAACCATCATCAGAATATGCCACTAGGGGGACATCATGCAATTTAACCCAAACCGCAACCTTTTTAACTTCTTCTTTTTTAAGAGTGTTTGTAGGGGACCAAATGTTAAGAAACAAAGGTTTGTTACGGATCATCCAGGGACCCCCTTCAAGAACGACATCCATACCCTTTCTGTCTTCAAACTTGAAGAAAAAGAACCCATTCGAATTCATCATAGTTTTCTGAAGACCATGTTTCTTCCAATTTGTTCTCACAAAGTGTTCAACTACTGGATACGCAATTCTATCCCCCAGAAAATAACCATAAAGAGTGTTAGCTAACCTGTTTTCAACCTGGCGAACAGAATCAATCGGAAGCACTACATCCACTCCATCCATTGAGACCTCTGAGTTTAGAGAACGAAACTTGACTTTAGGAACCTGTTCAGCCGTGGGCTTCCTATCAAATGTATCATCATTCTGTTTCTGAATAAACTCACTACCACGCTTAATATCTCCCTGCTCGAACTGTTCATTTAGGACCACATCCGCATAAGATTGGACATGAACCTTATCATCTTGTATCTGATCCTTAACTTGAACTCGAGGAGGACTAACATCCTTCAACGGTAGCACAAATGCTACTTTTCTTTTGTCACACACCTTCGCATACATCTGATTAGGAGAATCAGAATTGCCAATAACATGCTCAGAATCATTTAGCGGCATCATAAAACAAACTTTCTTATTCGGCAAATCAGCAACCCTAGCCGGCATAAGTGAAGTTTGTCTAGGCTCAAATGGTTTCCCATCAATGTTCTTAATCTTTGTCACAAACACATTAGATTTATCAGCATCTTGGCCAGCCATAACCACAAAAGTGATTAATAGTTATCGTTGTGACAAGATCAAAAGAACAAACAGCGAAACAAACGAATGTTGCTGGAACCCTAACAAGAATCGGTCAGCCGACTAACCTTAATCAGCGACAAAGTAAGCAGGCTACCGAAACCCTAGTCGATTGCAAGCAACCACTCCACAGATGACCCGTTTACAATCTGAAATCAAATCGAAAACAGAAAAATCGGAACCCTTATTAACGCCTAAGAACAGCGCCGCTGAATCAGAAGTGTTGCCGAAAATCAGAGAAAATCAGCAGCACAAAAGCGAAAGAATCAGCTACAGATCAGCGCCGATTAGAAAACCCTAACTACTAAACTCAATCCGATTACAACTGAATATCACCTAAGGATCAATCAGAAAACCTAAGATGATAATCAAGATCAATCGTGACCAGGATTGGCAAGAAAAAGCTAGGGTTTGACAAGAACGCCTATGTCTCCAAAATCGCCCAGAGAACCCATCCTCAAGGATCCAATTTTCAGCCTTCGGGATCCTCTTTTCAGCATCAGGGATCCTTCGTCAGTTCGGGAGGATATAGGGGAATGCATACGGTTCAAGGATCCTCACAGGTTCAAGGATCCTCATTTCAGGTCCAAGGATCCTCTCAGCCTCAGGGATCCTTTCAGGTTCAAGGATCCTCTCAGCTTCAGGGATCCTCTTAGGTTCAAGGATCCTCTCAGCTTCAAGGATCCTCTCAGGTTCAAGGATCCAACATCTTTCAGGATCAAGGATTCTTGAGAAGTGTACAACCCCCAAGCACAGATGTTCATCAAGGAGACTTCATTCCAATGCAGACCATTGCCTCTTCTGGTCCTTCAATCATACCAGAATCCCGTCAATATGGATTCACATCTGCAATTCCTAACCTGAATCCTCCGGGAGGTAATACTTTCAATAATTCTTATAACACTAACCATGGCTCTATGCAGGATACAGGTATCAATCAAGTTATGGCTAGGGAATTACAGAAGCTGAAGGATATGATATCCAGCGTACCAGGAGTGCTTAAGCCCATTCCTGAAATTGCAGATGGGAGCCATAGGATATCCCGTTTTGCACCTCCTATTTGTGATGCTGAGATACCCAAAAGGTTCCAAATACCAACCATGAAGCTGTATGATGGTTCAACGGATCCAGAGGAACATGTGGCTCAATATAGAGAGAGGATGGAGATCAACCCCATCCCATAAAGGTTAAAAGAAGCATGTCTATGCAAAGGTTTCGGATCCACACTCACAGGATCAGCTCTTAAATGGCTGCTAAGTCTTCCCCCTTACTCTATTACTTCATTTGCTAATCTAGTGAATCTGTTTAATAGTCAATTCTCATGTAGTAGAAAATTTGAACGATTAACTAGTGATTTATATAGGGTAACACAAGGTTAAAATGAATCACTTAGAGATTACATCACTAAGTTTAGTAAAGAATCCTTAGATATCCCTAACCTGGATATAGCGACGGCTGTAGAAGCCTTTAAAATGGGTTTACTTAGGGATTCATTATTCTATGATGATCTCGTTATGACCCCATGCAGGAATCTTAATGAAGTAAGAACCAGGGCCCTTAGATTCATCCGACTAGAGGATGATAAAAGGATCCAGGAGAGACTGGCAGGATCCTCAAAACAGGAAAAGCAAGGATCCTACTTCAAGAATAACAAGTTCAAGTCCTACAACAAGTCTGATAACCAGAATGTGCATGCAGTAGAACAAGAAGAGGATGATGAGGATTATCCTCCAATTTCTGAATACTGTTTTTCTGTTGATAACAATGAACTAATTCTTGCAATGCAGAATCTAGGTGAGAAAGCAAGATGGCCAAGGAAAAGTGATAAACCAGCCGCAACAAAAGACAAGTCCAAATGGTGTGCATATCATGAGGATTTTGGGCATCTCACTGAAGAGTGTATTGCACTTAGAAAAGAAATTGGATACTTGTTGAGCAAGGGGCACTTGACGGAGCTTTTGGGACGAAAGAAATCAAGGATCCAGGATCCTGAAAGGATCCCGGAAAAGGCTCCTGCTCCTCCAACAGATGCAAAAGTTATAAATTTCATATCCGGAGGATCAGACATTTGTGGTACTTCCTTTTCAGCAGCCAAAAGACATGCCAAGGAAACCAAGATGGATAATGGAGACAAACCCATCCGGACCTCCACTATTACCAAGGATAAAATTATAACTTTCGATGAGGATGATCGTATAGACATTCAGGATCCTCAACATGATGGTCTTGTTATCACTCTGTTTATTTCTAACCACTTTGTTCGCAGGATCCTGATAGATGGAGGAAGCTCAGTAAACATCATTCAGCTTGATGTCCTCAAGAAAATGAACATTCCTGAATCAGACATTGTCCCAAGATCCACAGTTCTTGTGGGCTTCAGCGGAGAGACCAAGAATACATTGGGGGACATCAAACTCCCCATCTATATTGAAGGACTTCATTCTTATCAAAAATTTTGTGTCATAGATTGCTTATCCTGTTGTAATGTTATCCTTGGCAGGCCATGGATACATGACATGAAGGCAGTCCCATCTACCTATCATCAATGTGTAAAGCTTCCTAGCCCGTGGGGGGTGGTGAAAATTGAGAGTGATCAACAAGAAGCTAAGAATTGTTACACGTCATCAATGAAGCCAGCCTCAAGTCCAAGGGAACAATAGCAATTAAAGCATCCTTCAAGAGATGTTTTGGAGGCAAGAGAACAGGATGTGAAAGAAATCCTTATGGATCCTCATGATCCTGAATCCATAGTCTTCATAGGATCAGGGATCCTCAGCAACATTGAACAGGATCTAGTATCCTTCCTTAAAAGGAGAAAAACTACCTTTGCCTGGAAGCATGAGGACATGACAGGTATATCTAAAGATATAATTACTCATAAACTTGGCATTGACATGTCATTCAAGTCAATTCATCAAAAAAGGAGGAAGTTTGCACCTGAAAGGAATGCTATTATCCAGGAAGAGGTAGATAAACTACTTCGGGCAGGTATGATAAGAGAGGTTAAGTATCCAAGATGGTTAGCCAATGTGGTTGTTGTTCAAAAGAAAAATGGAAAGTGGAGGGTATGTGTCGATTTTACTGATTTAAACAAGGCATGTCCCAAGGATCCTTTCCCATTACCCCACATTGACTCCATGGTGGATGCTACCTCGGGTCATGAGTTGTTAACTTTTATGGATGCTTCATCTGGATTTCAACAAATTCAGATGGAACCATCTGATTAAGAGGATACAGCCTTTATGACCCCAACTGGTATATATTGTTATATTGCTATGCCATTTGGACTAAGGAATGCAGGTGCTACTTATCAAAGGCTAGTCAATATGATGTTCAAGGAACAAATTGGACACACTATGGAAGTCTATATAGATGACATGGTGGTTAAGTCCAAAAAAGCTGAGGATCACCTTAGAGACTTGGAGGAAGCATTCAATATCCTTGATAAATTTAATATGAAACTAAATCATTCCAAGTGTCACTTTGGTGTTAAAGCAGGTAAATTCCTAGGCTATATGGTGACAAAAAGAGGCATTGAAGCAAGTCCAGAGCAAATTAAGGCTATTGTGAATATCAAATCTCCTGCCAATGCTAAGGATGTGCAAAGATTGACAGGCAGGATCGCAGCCTTGAACAGGTTCATATCCAAATCCTCAGAAAAATGCAAGGAATTCTATGACATTTTGAGGAAGAACAAGAAATTTGAATGGACTGAAAAGCATGAAAATGCTCTCAAAGCTCTCAAGGATTACCTATCCTCAGCCCCTGCCTTGATGAAACCAGAAAAAGGAGATATATTATCCTTGTATTTGGCGGTATCCTCTAAAGCAGTAAGTGCGGTCCTTGTTAAGGATCACGAAGGTACACAACATCCTGTCTATTATGTAAGTAAGAGTTTGCTTGATGCTGAATCCAGGTATTCACATTTATAAAAACTTATCCTTGCATTAATTATGGCATCTACTAAATTAAGACATTATTTTGAAACTCATGCCATTATTGTTAAGACTAATTTTCCAATTAAGAATGTTCTCAGGAAACCTGAAATGTCAGGAAGGATGGCTAAGTGGGTAGTGAAGCTTAGTGCTTATGATATAAGATATGAACCAAGGACTGCCATTAAATCCCAAGCTTTAGCTGACTTTGTGGCAGATTTCAGTAGTGACTTGCAAAAGGAAGCTGAATTAGAAGTCCAACAGCTAGAAGAAACTAAGGATCCTTGGATACTCTTCACTGATGGAGCTTCTAATGTCAAAGGAACTGGACTTGGAATATTACTAAAATCGCCACAGGGGGACATAATACCCCACTCCATAGCTTGTAAGTTTCAAACTACCAACAATGAGGCTGAGTATGAAGCCTTGATAGCTGGTTTGCAAATTGCCAAGCATATGAGGATCAGGTATCTTGAGGTACATGTAGATTCATTGTTAATTACTAATCACTTTAATGGATCCTATGCTGTTAAAGGTGAAAAACTAATCAAATATTTAGAGATAGTCAAAGAATTGGCACTCTCTTTTGTTTCCTTTAGTTTAACACAGGTACCAAGGGAAGAGAATGCAGAGGCTGATGCATTAGCCAATCTAGGATCATCCTTGAAGATTCCAGAGGATATCAGGATCCCTATTATCCACATCCTATCCCCTGCTATTGAGGATCATGTAGCCATGGAGATAGGAGAGAATTCTGCAATCATCCCTAGTGATGATACACAATTTCATTCAGGATCATGGATCCTTCCAATCATGAGATACATACAACATGGAGGGATTCCTACAGGAGAAAACCCCAGGGCTTTCAAAATCAAGGTATCTCAATTCACAATATTGAATAACATGTTATATAAACGATCTCTTGCAGGTCCATATCTAAGATGCATTGAGGATCCTGAAATTCAAGAAGTCCTAAAGGATTTTCATGAAGGAGATTGTGGAAACCACACTGGGGGCAGGGCATTATTCTCAAGGATCCTGAGGACAAGATACTATTGGCCTACTATGAAGAAGGATGCTGTGGAATATGCCAAGAAGTGTGATCCTTGTCAGAGACATAGTAATATCCTTCATCAACCAGCTGAGCTCTTGCATCCTACATCCTCTTCGTGGCCATTTATGAGATGGGGAATGGATATAGTTGGTAAGCTTCCTAAGGCACCTGGTGGAAAAGTATTCATGCTTGCTATGACTGACTACTTCTCCAAGTGGATAGAGGCTGAAGCCTTTGCTCAAGTCAGGGAAAAAGAAGTGATATCCTTTATTAAAAGAAACATTATTACTAGATTTGGTATTCCTTTTGAAATTGTTTGTGATAATGGATCCCAATTTATTGGGAGTAGAACTACTAACTTTTGTGACAGCTGGGGGATTAAGATGATAACATCAACACTAGTCCACCCACAAGCTAATGGTCAGGCAGAATCATCCAACAAGATCATCATCAACAATTTGAAGAAGAAGCTTGGATCTAAGAAAGGAAAATGGGCAGAAGAACTACCTTATTTATTATGGGCTGACAGAACAACTCCCAAGAATGCTACTGGCCAAACTCCATTTTCTTTGGTATTTGGGGCAGAATCAGTGATCTCTACAGAAATGGTGGTTCCTACTGCAAGGACAAGCATCCGTGATCCTGAAGGAAATGCTGAAAACTTGGTTCAAGACTTGGATACTATAGAAGAACTCAGGGATTTGGAAAGGATAAGGATGGCTAGTTATCAACAAAGGATGGGTGGAGCCTACAATAAGAATGTCAGGATCAGGAAGTTCCAAGTTGGTGATATGGTATTAAGGAAAGCATTTCAGAATACCACAAATCCTGCTGATGGAAAATTGGCACCAAAGTGGGAAGGCCCCTACCTGATTGAAGCTGAAGCAGGAAAAGGGGCATATCGATTGCTAACAATGGAAGGTGATTTGCTACCAAGAGCTTGGAATGTTGTCCACTTGAAGAAATACTTCATATAATAAGGATCCATGATCCTTAGCTATTTTCATAACAAGTATCCTTGAAGGATCCTTACAGGACGGAGGACCCTCATTTTGGTAATGATCTAATTTCAATCTAATTCATTCTTTAATTATCCTATATATAAGGATAAGGATTCTGGATCCTTTATCCTTCTTTCACTCGATTCTGAGTTTTGCAGAAGGCTTAGGTATCCTTAACAAAGGATTATGTATCCACAGAAGTATCCAGTTATTTGGGCTTGACCCCAGTTATTTGGGCTTGACCCCAGTTTTTGGGCCTGTCCCCAGTTTCGCCAGTAGCGCACGATGATCCTGGTACAGTTCATGGCAATAGGACCAGTACTCGCTTTAGGGGCTGAAAATTTCATTGTACTGGCTGTATCCGGGATCCTACGTATAATGGTAGACGTACCATACATCTGTTCCTAAGGTTTCTAACGTTTTCACGTTAGCTAAGGTTTTGGCATTTTCATGTCACTAAGTTTGGATAGTCGCCAGTGAGGGCTATACTCCAGTTTACACATGATCCTTTGGGCTTGTCCCAGTTATCCTTGGGCTTGTCCCCAGTTATCCTTGGGCTTGTCCCCAGTTATCCTTTGGGCTTGTCCCCAGTATATTGGGCTTGTCCCCAGAATTGTTGGGTTTGTCCCCAGTTACTAACTTTTCTCTTATATTGGCTTAGTCCCAAGTTGTATTCTGTTTCAGGCTTTCGAAGTTAAACAGCTAAGGATCCCTGATCCTTACCTTCTACTAAGGTTTGTCTTTTGGTTATCCTGATTATAGATGTTAAAGGTTAAGATCCTAACTTGGATTCTCAGGTATGATCCTAAAACACTTTAATTTTATTCTTTATTTATATAAGTGACCCTTATCCTTTGACAACAGAACTAATGATCCTTAAGTTACATAACTTTTCTGAACTTGTCGACTATAGGATATTTGATCCTTGATCATATCCTAAAACTTTTAAACATGATTTATTAAACCTTTATCCTTTACTTACAAATTCAAACAAAGTACATAACAACAGTTGAAAAATAAAGAATTCACAAGGATAACAACACGGGAAATAGCCAAAAAGTTGAAGTTATTTTTATTCACAAAAGTTAACCCTTCAAAGGTTGTCAAAATTACCTACCCCAAGCATCTACCAGCAATACGTGGCCCGTCCGCTGGGGTAGGTAAAGGGTGTCCATTGTTAATAGGTCTTTGAAGTGCAGGAAATATAAGATGGCAGGATAACAAGTGGTTTCATCCCCCAAACAGAGGATCCCTCCACCACCTATTATCCTACCTATTGTCTAAGGATCCATGATCCATAACCCTAGAAACTATTGTTCAAAGTACAACCCAACATTGTTTAAAACATCACAACCAAAAAACCACTACCAAATTCTAAAAAAATGGGCTCCGGCCGCGTCTAGAAATATCCTTCATCGCCCATTTCAGCAGCTCACACCTTGGCTGCATCACCACCAGCATCATCACCACCAGCTTGATCCTTCCCGCTGCCACTTGCCTCGATCGCCAAGACCTCGGTATCCTCCTCTAGCTCTGCCAGCTTTGCCTTCCAACCCTCCTTGTCCCAAGCGGTCCTGTCGAAGTCAGGATCCTCAGCCTCTTGAGCCATTTACAGCTTGATTTTGTACATGGTGATGGCAGCAGAGACTTTAGCATCTTCCAGCAGGTCGTGCTTCTCGTGATCAGCATTTATCTGGGCCATGACCACCTGCTGCTTTGCCAGAGCAAGATCCTTCTCAAGGCGAGAGATAGTTTGATCCTTGGCCAGGAAGAATTTTTGATACTCCAGATGCTTTTGCTCCGCCTCCTCGACATATGCATTAAACAACATTTTGACCTCAGCAAATTTCTGCAAAGAAAACAAGGTAAAGTTCAGGATCACGTGATCCTCGAATGGGCAGGATAATCAAGCATAGTCAGTGATCCTTACATCAGCAAAGTATTCTTGGAACTGGTGGAGGATAAGAGGCAAGCCTTCAAGATTGTCAGCTTCGGAGGCCTTTCTTTTCTTTCCCCCCTTGGAGGTGGTAGGCTTGGGGACTGCGGTACTTGGGCTAGCAGCAGTCTTCTTCTTCCCAGACCGGGGAGCAACAGCAGTAAGATCGGTGACACTGAAGCGGGTAGCAGACCTTGAGGATTTTCGAGCACCTATTAATCCAAAACAATAGATAAGTATTCTTGTTTTATTTGCATTTCAACATTTAACCTTATGTAAACTTGGATACTTACTTGACATTGTAACAGAGCAAGAATGTGAAGAGAGAAAGGGGAAAGAAGTACCTGTTTGATCTTCAAATGAGGATTTAAAGGATGTAACGCACGATTTCAAATGCTTCCTAACCCTTATCTCTAACTTGAATTTATCATCATGATTTTGCAGGGATGTCGCTTCAAGTGACGTAGGATCTGCAACGGATAGTTCGATCTTAACGGCTATATATCCATTAGTTTGTTGCGGATAAGATCAAGAAAATATAACTCGCCAAAATTACACTTTACTCCTTATATTTTGGGGGCAATTGTTAGGGGAGGATTTTACAATCCTAAGGATCACGGATCCTCAAGTGCTGCCAGGATCATGGATCCTCAATTCTGTTTGAATTAAGGATCCTCAGCAGGTGTTGCAGGATCAAGGTTCAGGATCCTTATTGTTATCCTTATACTAACAATTGTCTACCTTGTACGTAAACTTGTTTTGCAGGAACAAAGGCATGGACCAAGTCTCACCGAAATTCCTGGAGCATATTCCCTTAATATTCCGCACGTGCTTGGCTTTTATAGACGTTATGGGGATCGTGGGGAGCTTGCATCATTTGCGGATAGTTTGTTAACTTAGTTATTTCTAATTTAAAATGGGGATAACAAGGTTGAGTAGAACACTTAGCTAATTTTGGCATTCACACACTCTCGTAACAGCTCTCAAACAGCTCTCAAACTCTACTTGGCGATTTCATACATTTTATTGCACATTGCACATTAGTGATCCTTGTAACAAGCTTGTTATCATCCCGAGTTGTAAACTTCATTTGTTTAATCTTAGTCGGTGATCGGTAGTTTCCATCACCCGAGGTTTTTTATGCCGGAGATCAACTCTTGTTCAAGGGCTTTTTCCTCGTATAAATCTCTGTGTCATTTGTTCATTACGTTACTGAGTTATCCTTGATATTGTTCATTGATTCAAGCATCACACCTCACAACAAAAGATTTGGTTACATTATCCTTGCCTGATTTTTGACCAAAACAGTTTTGCAGTATATGCTTCGGGATATAACTCCAGGATACACATTCAGGATACTTCGAAAGATTAGAGGATTGGCCCCCTCTCTCACGATTAAGGGATCCTGATCCCTTCACAGGTTTAAAGGTATTCACCTTTCTCTCGAATTGTGTTTAAACACCCTGCCTGGAACGCAAGTTATCCAGGGATAGTTCAAGATAGCGGGACCAGTCCATGTAAAAATGGCTGACAATTTCGTTATTGTTGGCTATATCCTGGATCCTAAAGGTATATGAGGATTGATCACCCTCTCTCGGGAAAGGTATTTTCATACTTGTTTTGGTCAAAAATTACCGAAGCAATTAAGTGATCAAATTAGTTAAGTGAGGTAGTGTGCTTAAAAGGTGTGTTGAAAATTTTCAAGTTAAGTTGTTTGCAAAAACAGTTTGAAGATACGGCTCAGGATACAGAGCTGTATTTATGATCAAACAATGAGCAAAAAAGGTAAAGGGTGACACCGGATATACGAGGAAAGCCCTTGATCAATCTAGATCGCCGGCACAAAACCTCGAGAGCTGACAATCGCAGCTGCCTTGTTCTTCTATTGCTTCAAATATCAGGATACAGTGCAGGATATGATGCGGATCAACTAGGTGTTACAACGTGATTTGATATCAAGTGTTGGCGTGTAGTGATTGCTATTAACTAGAGAGCAAAGTGTGCGAATGAAAGTGAGTGCCTTAATTTGATCCGATCATACTATTTATAGCTAAACGAAAACAACTAACTTTCCTATTAAACCGAGATGCCCCGAATATTCCCAAGTAAACGTTGCAGCCATGGTCTTTCGGAATCAACGTCTCTATTCCATCTGATTTGCCCGAGTCTTGGGGGGAAGAAGTCTTCTTGAACGTTGGAGACTTGCAACTCTTAATCCGCACGTGATTAATTCAGTTAATACCAGGATATCGTACCAGGATGTTACCAATATCCTGACCCGGTATCCTGATCACAAATAAACAATCAAAAGCAGAATATTAGTCAGGATATATGCTCAGAAAATTACCCATAACAATTGTCCCCAAAATATATCTGTTGGTGTACGAATCCAACGGATATATTTTAAAACTTTATCTCGCAAACCGAGGTTATTAAATTGAAGCGACGGTCAAGATAGCATTATGTAACTTCCAACGCGCTTTTCACTCGATGGATATCCATTACGCCCCTATATCTTCTCTCTTCTTGTTTGATAACCAGATATCATCAACAGAATCTCCAGGTAATCACTCATCCCTTCCTCAATTCCTGTTAATTTTATTTTTCCTCCATTGGCCACTAGAGTCCACTCTCAAATCGGTGAATCGTCGGACTCCTTCGTTCAGCAAAATCTTCTCAAAAATCCTGAGAAGGAGATCTGCGCTTTTGATAACGCAGACATTGCGGCATTGAGAGCCTCCGGCGCGTTCCCCGACGGCACTATTTTTTGACCATTTGATCGATCAATTCGATCAGATGTTTCTTCTGCCGATTGGGTCTGCTTTCCGGCATACCCTTTCTCGCTAGGTCTTCGGTATCCATTTCCTGAGTTCATGATGCAATTCTTTCGAACTACTGGTATTTCCTTTGCCCAAACCATGCCCATGGTTTGGAGAGTATTGATCGTGCTCAATCAAATCAAAAACCTTCACTATCCCGACCTCTGCATCGAGGATTTGCCGATTGCTTACCGCCTCCGATCACACAGTTCCAGTCGGTTCTTGCTTTTTTCAACTTCCAGCAAACCCCTTATACTTAAGGCCACCAAAAAAGAGGATGGATGGCAACGCAAGTTCTTCTTCATCAAATGAGATTCCATCTATGAGGGTGCTAGTCTTCCGGTGGAGTGGTTAACCACCGGTAGGATCATGAATATCCCCATGTACTTCTAAACTTTTATCCTGTGCTAATATCTTTTCATTTGATCTTTTTGCAGTGAACTTTAAGGAAGTAGCTCCCCCTACTGCGGAATCAGAAAAAAGAATCAAAGCGGTTTACCAGTTACCGGCAAGTGACAGGAGTTTTACCACACACATCCCAAGTTCCAGTCAATATTCATCATCTGAAATGTCTGGTAAGAGTTACTTTGGAAACGATTGATTAGTATAATATAATATAATGAAGGGTAATAAGGATGTAGGACTCTTTCCTCTATGCAGCACCAGCCAAGATCCCTGAGGTTTTTGACCTTGATGAGCTGGATAGTTATTCTGATCACGTCCAGGTCAAGAAGGAGCCCAGTCCCAAGGCCACGGCCTCATCCAAGCCCAGCAGCTCCAAGGCTATCATCATTCCCAACCATTCGCCAGCTACTAAGCCCCGGAGTTCAAGTTCTCGTAAAAGGAAAGAGCCTGATTCACCTGTCATCTCTGATACGTTCCCCTATGAGAATCATGGATTCATTGAAGCAAGCGGATTCATGACTTCTTTTCTCAACCAGGTTAGTATCCTCGAGCTATATCCTACACCTTATGCTGGTTATAAATGTTTATTAAGACTAATACCTGTTCTCTTACTTTGTAGGGTCTTGAACGTCTGGTTCATTTATACCAGGAATCGTGTGGACTCAACAAGACGCTCGAGTCCAAGTTAAAGAAAGCCGAGGTCACCATCTCTGATTAGGGCCTGATTGCAGCCGCTAAATCTCGGCATTATGAGGACAAAGTCAAGGCTATGATACAAGAACACCAAGCTGCCCTCAACAAAGCTGCTCTTGAGGCCCAAGCCGATCTTGACGCTGCCCATGCTCAACACGAACGGGATATGATCAGCTACCGGGAAGGCCTTAAAAGTTCCGTCGTTACTTCCCTTCTTCAGGCCAGGCTAAAGATGGCCCACGAAGCCAAGGCATTGGGCTTCGAATGCCCCTCTTGGGATGTCAATGGCTGGGAGGCAAAGCTGAGGAGTCTCAGCAGCAACCCTGTTAAACCCGCAGCTGAAGGATATTCGAAGGCAGTCGAAAAACCAACTAGTGTCGAGAGGGATATTCAAACTGATCCTGAGAAGGTTGCTGTGGAAAATGCCATGAACGAAGAAGGCGCTGCCCCCTAAAACTTATTTCCCTTTTATTTGAGAGTTTCGTTTGTTTGAACAATTTTACTTTCTTGAATTAAAACAATTTGATAACCAAAGGTGGATGGGTCCTAGGTTTTAGGACGAAGCCTTTGATTATCGGCTAGTATCGACTAAATAATACCACCTTTTGACTTACTTGTTGTTCTATTTAATTTTTTCGTCATGCATTACTTTACTTAGTTTAAATTCCAGCTTAGCAAAATTTGTGCAATTACTTTTTGAAAATATCCTGATCAATATACTTAGTGGTATCCTATGAAGACTCTTGTCAAATAGAACTTCTCATAATCCAAGCAATTTAGATAAAGTTTCTAAAAGATAGTTTATTTTCCATTTTGATAACACTTGTTTAACCAGAGTATTTATTTTCAATCCAAGTATCATTTCCCAAAACGTATCCCAAAAATACATTTTGAGAACATATCCTAAAGATACATTCTCATCAGGATATTCGAGCCTTAAACATAGTTTCAAAAGTTTAAACAACTTGCAAAGGAAAGATCATACCAGGAATAGGGTGTAGCCCTAGTATCGAACTTTTAATCCTTTTGCAACTTCTTCAACTAAGATGCCCCCAGTCCGAAATACTTAGTGCATTGAATTTGATTCTTCGAGCTTTACTCAATCGCCTTAGGAGGAATGTCCCCTGTGCATAAAGTCTTCGAATACTTAGAAAATTTTCAAGTTTTAACTGTTTAGACAGTTCTTGTGTTACTAGGGTAAAACCCGAAAGCATTCTGGAGATAAATCCTTAGTATCTTGGGGAAAATCCCATAGGTATCCTGGGGAAAATCCCAAATATTCATGCGCTACAGGCGGGAGTGTATAAACTCCAAGACTTAGAAAGGTGAAAACCTTTAAACCTTAGAGAGTATGAAAATACCCTTTCGCGAGAGAGGGTGATCAATCCTCATATACCTTAAGGGTCCAGGATATAGCCAACAGTGACGAAATTGTCAGCTACTTTTACATGAACTGGTCCCGCCACCTTGAACTATCCGTGGATAACTTGCGCTCCAGGCGGGGTGTTCAAACCCAATTCGTGAGAAAGGTGAATACCTTTAAACCTTTGAAGGGATCAGGATCCCTTAAACGTGAGAGGGGGCCAATCCTCTAATCTTTCGAAGTATCCTGAATGTATATCCTGGAGCTATATCCTGAAGCATATACTGCAAAACAAGTGTAAGCTAAGGTGGGTGTTAGCCTGGCTAACACCCCTCCGATGCTTAAGTCAGTAATGGGTTCAAAACAATAAATAATATTAAAATTTAATAAAAGAGATAGAATCCATACCATTCTGAGTTAGAATTTAAATTTCAAACTCAATTGAAATAGAGCTTTAGATGTATAGCATTCCAGGATCTTGGTAGCATATCCCCCTCCATATCCTTGAGTTGGTATGCTCATTTTCCTGATTCTGATTCAATCTTATAGGGTCCTTCCCATTTTGGAGCCAACTTTCCATCAGCAGGGTTAGTAGTATTCTGGAAAGCCTTTCTCAATACCCAATCTCCGACCTGGAACCTTCTAGTCCTTATATTCTTGTTATAAGCTTTAGATATCATCTGTTGATATGCTGCCATCCTTAGCCTTGCCGCGTCTCTTGTCTCATCAACAGTATCCAATTCCTCACATAGGACTTCAGGATTCTGCTCAGGATCCCGGAGGTTGGATCTTGCTGTAGGTATTACCATTTCTGTCGGGATCACCGCTTCTGCTCCAAATACCAAGGAAAACGGGGTCTGGCCAGTTGCATTTTTCACCGTCGTCCTATCAGCCCACAAAACAAAGGGTAGCTCTTCTGCCCATCTTCCTTTTTTAGCCCCTAGTCTCTTTTTCAGGTTGTTGACAATTATCTTGTTTGAGGATTTTGCTTGTCCATTTGCTCGAGGATGTACTGGGGTGGAAGTGATCATTTTGATTCCCCAACTCTTGCAAAAGTCAGTAGTCCTCTTACTTATAAACTGAGATCCATTGTCACAAATTATCTTAGCTGGTACTCCAAACCTAGTCAGGATATTCCTTTTTATGAAGGATACCACTTCCTGATCTCTGACTTGAACAAATGCTTCAGCTTCAACCCACTTAGAGAAATAATCAGTCATTGCTAACATGAAGACTTTTCCTCCTGGAGCTTTTGGTAGTTTTCCTACTATATCCATTTCCCACTTCATGAATGGCCAAGGGGAAGCTATAGGATAAAGTGGCTCGGCCGGCTGATGTAATATATTACTGTGCCTTTGACATGCATCGCATCTTCGAGCATATTCTGCAGCATCTTTTCTCATGGTTGGCCAATAATATCATGTTCTTAATGCCTTTGAAAACAACGACCTGCCCTCAGAATGGTTACCACAATCCCCTTCATGTATATCCTGAAGCACTTCTTTAGTTTCGGGATCTTCTAAGCACCTCAGATACGGTCCTGCAAGAGATTTTTTTTTGGGTAAAGGGTTACCCCGGTCAAATTTTATATCACTCAAACCAAATACAAAACAAGTGGGAGCCAAACACACGAACCCCCAGTTCTCAAATACGACATGCCATATTTGAGTGAACAAGCAAAAACTGCAAACAAAAAACTAGACAACCGACAACAAACTAACTAAAATCATAAAACATTAGCCGCAGTCGTCATCCTGAACCAGTAAACCTCTAGGAAGCCTCCATTCATGCAAGACTCTAGTAGCGTAATTTGTGGCCTTAAACTTCATAGTGTGTAGCTTCATTCGGATCGTATTCAAGATCGCTTCAATAAGTTGATTCGTACTCCTTTTCTTTCTAGAAAAAAGACGCTGATTCCGCTCCTGCCAGACAAAATATGCGGACGCCCCAACCACTAGCTTCATAATCACATGCTCAGCCTTCTTAGAATCCGCAAACAGTAACAAATACGTGAAAATCTCATCCCATGATGAATTAATCGATCCCATATCCACCTTCCCCCTAACGCCATGCCAAACTTGTGTTGCATAGGAACACGTAAAGAACAGGTGTTCATGTGAATCAGGCCCAGCCGTGCATAAGGAACAACACATAAGATTGAAATTATAGTTACCCGATGAAGCCCATGTACTCATAACATCCTGTGTCTTCAGTTTTTTATTAATAAGCAGCCACATAAGAAACGCGTGACGAGGAATAGCTTGAGGATACCACACCAGACTAGCCCAAGACACCTCATTCCGATGAGGCCGAATATCATCCCAAACACACGTAGTCTGATAATCCATATCCATGCCCGATCTCGTTCTCCATACGACCCTATCCTGCACGTTCGGGTGGAACATAACCGGTTGCATATTATTCAAACCTGGGAACCGAATCAGCCAAGAGTTCGGCCACCTCCAACCTCCCGGATCACAAACATTGGCAACTGTGGAGCTCAAGTGAAAACCCGCATTAGCTATCATCCTTGGAGTGATAAACAAGATCAGAGGACAAAAGACATCCCATTTATCAAACCATACCATAGTTCTATTGCCATTTCCAATGTTAATCCATATACGGTCACGTATGATAGGTCGAATTTGAAGGATTTTCCTCCATGTCCACGTCTCATTATTTCTACTTGGAATATCCCAGAAACTTCTTTTACGAATACGATACTCATGAATCCATTTGACCCAAAGAGACTCTCGACCCGTAAGAATACTCCAAACATGAGCGACCATAAGAGCTATATTCATATCCCACACTCTACGAATCCCCAAACCTCCTTCTTTTTTCGGCAAACACACCTGACTCCATTTCACTTTAGCCTTCCCTTTTATGTTATTACCCTGAGCCCAAAGAAAACGCCTCATCCTATCCTCCAGCTCCTTAACTAGACGCTTTGGCAAAACAAACATAGAGGCCCAATAAATATTCATGGATGCTAGAACCGAACGAATCAGTTGAAGCCTACCTGCAAAAGATAACGTCTTTGTTTTCCAGTCCGTTATTCTTGATTCCATATTTTCCACTAGCCGCTTGCAATCCTTGTAAGTAAGTCTAGTTGTTATTAAAGGGACTCCAAGGTATCGGACAGGCAGCCTTCCTTCCTCAAACGACATTATATCACGAATACGGTCCTTCACACCGTTTGACACATTGCAAAAAAATACAGTGCTCTTATTCATGCTGGGAACCAGGCCCGACATATTCTTGAATGCGTTCAAAGACTCCATAATAACTTTAGCGGACGGTTGATCCCCTCGAGCAAACAAAAAGAGGTCATCGGCGAAGCACAAGTTTATTATTCTCTGTTTTTGACATTTATTGTGAAATCTAAAATCATTCGACACTGTAACTTTCTTTATCAAAATCAACGTTAAAACCTCCATCACCAACGTGAAAAGATAAGGAGACATCGGATCACCCTGACGCAACCCTCTCTTCCCCTTAAAATACCCATACAGATTACCATGAAGCGCCACTGAGAATGAAGTTGATGTTACACACCTCATTATCCAACACACCATCTTCCTATGAAACCCAAAGCCCATTAAAATTTGTTTTAAGAAATTCCAATCAACCGTGTCATAAGCCTTTTGGATGTCAACCTTAAAAGCACATCTTGGGGGTCCAGCATCTCGGTGATAGTTATGCATTAATTCCTGGGTTAACAGAATATTATCTGATATTCTTCTACCAGGAACAAACACCGACTGATTAATGCTAACAATATCGGCCAACCCTTCCTTAATGCGATTCGTAATTATCTTGCTGATACACATGTACAAAGTATTACAGCAAGAAATAGGCCTATAATCAGAAATAGTCGAAGGGGTAGATACCTTTGGAATTAGAGCAATAATCGTGTGATTGAGCTCCTGAAGCAGATTACCATTCTGGAAAAAATCTTGCACAGCACCACAAACGTCTTTCCCGATAACCTCCCAAGACTTCTTAAAGAAGATTGATGTGAATCCATCCGGGCCAGGCGCTTTATTCCCCGCAATAGAGAACATAGCCGCTTTAACTTCCTCTTCCGTTACCATCCGCACCATGTTACTCGCTGTATCAGAATGAAGCACTTTTTGGAATAACTCCGGCGTTGGATGTAAGCTGATCTCACCCGTGCTTCCAAAAAACTTCGTATAGTGCTCAACCATCACTAGAGGCACTGCTCCCCCTTCATGTAGAGTTCTCGTAGCATCTCTAACAGAGAAAATACGGCTTCGGTGATTTTTTGTTTTCACGACATTATGGAAGTATTTCGTATTTGAGTCACCCACCGCAAGCCACTCTACCTTAGATTTTTGCTTCAGAAAGGATCCCTCATCATGAACAGCTTCCTTATATTGTTGAAGTAATATACCATGTTGAGCTAAAATGTCTTCATTCAACGGATCACCATCTAAGCTCATTTGGCACATATCTAACGCTTTTCTAGCACTCTTCACCTTCTCATGAAGATTGCCCTGTTTATGAAATAATTTCCGAAGCGGAGATTTTAACAACTTCAGCTTCCTCACCACTTGGTACATACGATAACCATCAATATTAGAATGCCAAACTCGCGTAACTTCTTCCATAAACCCATCCTTTTCAGCTACCAAGTTAACAAATTTAAACGGCTTTGGTTTGTCCCTAGTCACATTCGGCAGTTTTAAGATACTAGGGGCATGATCCGACACTCGATAAGGATGAAAAAACGCCGAAGCATTAGGAAACATATCAATACAATGTATGTTACACATTATACGGTCAATCTTCTTTAAAATCAGACCTTTTTTATGTTGATTATTCGTCCAAGTATAATGAAGGCCCGAGCTATTAACATCAAACATTTCCAGCCCGTAAACACACTCCTTAAACTCCCGATCTCCTATGTTTAGCGTAGAAGATCCTACACTTGTATCGTCACTAGATAAGGATGAGTTGAAATCTCCCATCATCACCCATGGTTTGTCACGCATAAACATACGGTGCGCCAATAAATTCTTCCACAAGTCCCTCCTAGTCTTGTAAGAATTTTCCGCATAAACAAAAGACACAAAAAGAGATTTTCTATCCAACTTAAACATCACCTGAGTGTGCACCACTTGGTCCGTTTGATGAAGAATCATCACATCAACTAAGTTGGCATCCCAACCCACCATTATTCTAGTACCCCTCATGCAATAATTTGCATTAGTAGCCCAACTCCATGACTTGCAAACTTTTTTACAAACATCAGAAATATTAGACGAATCCACATGAGTCTCCATAATTGCACACACTTGCAAATGATTATCTAACATCACCTGCCGAACCTCTTTTTGTTTAGGGGTGAGATTCAGACCCCTTATATTCCAAGACGCTAAGCTACCCATGGATACCATCTTTACCGGGTGTGCTTGAACCCTTAGAGTCTTGGTTCCCCTTCTTGTTTCCAACGAATTTCGAAACATCAGCTATTAAATCATCAACTCCCACTGTATCCACAATCACTTCCTCCATAGACGAGCTTTTGTACTGATTTTGCTTTGGTTTAGTCGTATTCTGCTTCTCCACTCCACTCGTTTCAGCTTCATACGAGACCTTTTGTTGATCCAGATCAGAATCACCACGCAGCCCATCAAACGGGTTATTATCCGTACCATCTGCTAAATTAACCACTTCCTCATCTTGCAACGCATCAAACGAGTTAGAATCTTTAACCTGAGCCGAAGATGAAGCGCCTTTATCCGCCTGAGGTTTAACTTTAGAAACAGGCCGGTACACCATTTTCGGCTTATTGTTATTAATCTGGATCCCTTTCTGAGTACTTTTTTTGTTTTTACCTTTGAAATCTCGAAAACCATCAGCATCAGTCTTCTTACCATCCTCCATCTTCATACGAGGGTTCTTTGGACAAGTAGTATCATCATGACCGAAAACACAGCAACTGGCACACCTAAGTGGTTCCCAGTCATACTCAATTTTAACCTCAGTCGTTAAGAAACCACCACCTTCCAACCCTGGAACAGCAACCTTAACATTCTTTTTAAGTTCCGAATCAGCATGCACCTCAATAAGGGCTCTAGCAAAACTATTTCTACCCCAAGATTCAACACACATCGAAGCCGTGTATGAGTCTAACATTTTCGGAACACCCACCTTAGAGGCTAACAAACTCAATCCATCCTCAGTGAACGCCGCTAATGGTACATCATGCATCTTAACCCACACAGGAATAGCCTTAATATCTTCTTTAGCTAATGACACCGACGAAGACCATTCGTTCAAAATAATCGGGACATTTCGAATCATCCATGGACCATCCTCCATCAGTTTTTCCAATCCACTCTTTGAATTGAATTTAAAGAAGAAAAATCCTTTTGAGTTCATCATTAATCTTGTTAGACCATATTTTGCCCATTGGTTTTTAGCAAAATACTCGACAACAGGGAACGCCAAACGTTTACCCAAGAAGTAACCATATAGAGTATTAGCAAACCTGTCACTAACCTTCTTAACCGACTCAACTGGAATAACCACATCCACCCCGTCCATGTTACTCTCCGGTTCCATCTTCCTGAAATTGACTTTCACAGACTCCTTTGGGTTCTGACTGCTCGCTTTGCTCGAACTAGCACCCTTAACAGATTCAGCATAAGACACTTGTTTTCCTAAATTCCCAGATGTCGGCTGGCTCCCATCAGCCTTGTTTTGATGTTTCTCTCCCTCATAATCCTCCGCATTAGGTTTCACCACATTATCCAGATTCACGGGTTTTGATATGGCAGCCAACCCATCTAAGACCGAAACATTATCTGTAAAAAACATACCTCTCCTCGGCATCATAGAGTTACCTTCTATGTTAGTCACACGTAATCCAATACCTCGAACAGGAACAGTACCAGGCGTAGACCCATCAACATTCGGTTCCTTCATTCCATCAGTTGCAATCGGAGATAGTGGATACCCATCCAGATCAAAGAAATCCTTGTTCGGGGTGTTACCCCCCTGTTTTCCACGTTCATTCATTTAAAAGGCTCGTCTCTACAGCTAGTTCGAAATCGGTTTATGCGGTTGCTAGTAGATTGGTTGTGGCAGCAACAGCTTATGCTATTTGGAGTGAAAGAAACACGAGATTCTTCAGCAACAGGTTGAGACCTCCGGAAGAAATTGCCGATAGTATTATCAGCACTGTTAGAGCAAAATTAATCTCCTTCAAGTACAAGCAAACTTCTAATGTTAAGCGGTTTTTGGAGGAGTGGAAGATGGATAAAGAAGATTTCTTGAATGAAGAGTGAAGACCAATTTTGATTTAGTCTTTTGATGTAATTGGTTGTTTTTTGTTTGTCTGTGTTGCACTCTTAGTGGTATGCCACTAAGAGAACTAGGGAGTATTTCAGCTTCCTACTTGTTTTCTTATGTTATTTTATAAAATCACCGGGGTAAACCCTTTACCCAAAAAAAAAAAAAAAAAACAAGTCACCTCTCACTTCAACAAAAATCAGAACACACCATGCAGCACGAACACGAAGACCAGAAGACCAGAAAACCAAGAAGACAGAAAACGTAAAACCCTAAACTAGCGAAAACCCTAGTCCAAGCTTCTAACAAAATCGAATAGAGTTCTTGTTTAATCTAGGTTTCTGCCTAACCAGAAGGACCGATAAAACAATAGATCTATCCAACCTGATGGAGAACACAGATTCGGGTGGCGATTAAGAAGAAACGAAAGCAAAACCCTAGTTTTAATCCGATTACTAGTGCTAACGAGTTCGAACTAAAGATTTGACAAACAAATCTCTAATAATCAGACTGTTATACACCAGATCACGACATTATTTATAATAGTGAATCATGATACCTTCATTCTAAAGGCCTTAGGATTTTCATCCTTTGGGATGTGTCATTCCTTGAGATATCTTATGATTGGAGCCATCCAAGACTTAGGATCTTTCTCAGGATAGTCATTAGGATCCTGGACACTTAGTACTTCCTTATCCATCGCATGATATAGGATATGTAATATTGGTATTCGGGTTCCTTCCGGTATCCTGACTGATGATCCCAGATTTGCCAAGGCATCAGCTTCAGCATTATCCTCTCTTGGTATCTGTTCAAGTGTAAAAATATCGAAATATCCTGCTAATTTTTTGAGAATTTCGAGGTACTCGATTAACTTCTCACCTTTAACTGCATAGGTTCCATTAAAATGATTAGTAATTAACAAAGAATCAACATATACTTGCAAACTCCTGATATTCATACTCTTAGCCAATTCTAATCCTGCAATTAAAGCTTCGTATTCTGCCTCATTATTAGTGGCAGGAAACTCACATCTAATAGCCTGGGGTAATATGTCCCCCTGTGGCGATTTTAGTAGTATACCCAAACCTACACCTCTTACATTAGATGCACCATCAGTATATAAGGTCTAGGATTCTAAGTTCTCTCCTAGCTGTTGTACTTCCAGGTCTACTTCACTTTGAATATCACTACTGAAATCAGCCACAAAGTCAGCTAAAGCCTGAGACTTTATGGCATTTCTAGGTTCATATACTAGATCAAAGGCACTTAATTTCACTGACCATTTAGCCATCCTACCTGACATCTCGGGTTTCCAAAGCACGTTTTTAACAGGATAGTTGGTTTTAACATGAATTCTATGTGTTTCAAAATAATGTCTAAGTTTTGTTGACGCCATAACTAGGGCTAAAATCAGTTTCTCTAAGTGGGAATATCTAGTTTCAGCATCTAATAAACTTTTACTAACATAATAAATAGGATACTGCTGACCTTCATGATCCTTTACAAGGACAACACTTACTGCATTCCCTGATACTGCAAGATACAGGGATAATGGTTCGCCATCCTCAGGCTTCATCAATAAGGGTGCGGTTGAAAGATACTGCTTCAAATCCTGCAAGGCTGCTTCATGCTTTGCTCCCCATTCGAACTTCTTATTCTTCTTGAGGATATCATAAAATTCCTTGCACTTTTCCGAGGATCTTGAAATAAATCTGTTCAATGCTGCTACTCGGCCTGTTAACCGTTGAACATCCTTCATATTTGAAGGTGACTTAATATCCAAGATAGCTTTAATCTGCTCCGGGCTTGCCTCTATCCCTCTTTTAGTCACCATATATCCTAGAAACTTTCCTGCCCCCACTCCGAAATGGCACTTAGCAGGATTTAGCTTCATGTTATACTGATCCAGGATATCAAATGCTCCCTTGATATCCTGGAGGTGATCCTCAGCCTTTTTAGACTTTACTACCATGTCGTCAATGTATACCTCCATAGTGTCCCCCAGCTTGTCTTTAAACATCATGTTCACCAATCTCTGATATGTTGCACCTGCATTTTTCAAACCAAAGGGCATAGCAGTATAACAATAAATACCTGTGGGTGTCATGAAAGCAGTATCCTCCTGATCAGAGGGTTCCATTTGGATTTGCTGAAATCCTGAAGAGGCATCCATGAAGGTTAACATCTCGTGGCGAGCGGTAGCATCCACCATTGAATCAATATGAGGTAGAGGAAATGGGTCTTTGGGACAAGCTTTATTCAAGTCGGTGTAATCCACACATACTCTCCATTTCCCATTTTTCTTTTGCACCACAACCACATTAGCCAGCCATTTGGGAAACTTCACTTCCCTAATCATCTTGCTCTTTAGTAGCCTTTCAACTTCCTCTTGGATGATCATATTTCGTTCCGGAGCAAATTTCCTTCTCTTTTGTTGGACAGGCTTGAATGACCTGTCAATACCGAGCTTATGTGTTATAATATCCTTGGAAATACCTGTCATATCCTCGTGCTTCCACGCGAACGTTGACATCCTGCATTTCAAAAAATTAGTTAATTGATCTTCAATATCCTGAGGGATATTGGTTCCCACGAGCACCGAGATATCCAGATTATTCTGATCCAGGACCACTTTCTTTACATCCTGCTCCGAAGCCTCCATGATATCCTGGCCTCGCATCTTTAATTGCTATGCTGCATTAGGCTTTGTTGAGGATTTCATCGAAGAAGAATAACACTCCTTTGCTTCCTGTTGATCACTTTCCACCTTGACAACTCCCCAAGGAGTAGGGATCTTGATGCATTGATGGTAGGTTGACGGAACAGCCTTCATATCATGGATCCAAGGCCTACCCAGTATAATATTATAGCAGGATAGAGAGTCCATGACACAAAAGCGCTGCATTGAGTTGACCCCTTGAACATAGACGGGCAACTTTATTTCTCCCACGGTATTCCTAGCTTCTCCACTGAAACCAACGAGCACAGTGGACTTCGAAGTAATGTCCATCGGAGATACATTCATCCTTTTCAATGTCTCCAGCTGAATTATGTTGACCGAGCTGCCATTATCCACTAATATCATGCGTACAAAATGGTTAGCAACATATAACGTTATCACTAAGGCATCATGATGGGGATCCTGGACAGTATCCCTGTCATCATTATCGAACGTGATGACTTTGTCAGTTGTGAGGGTTGACATCCTTGTTGGCTTATCTCCCCTTTCTGCTTTAGCTTCCTTCGCGTGTCTTTTTGCCGCATAATATGATGTGCCGCATATATCGGATCCTCCTGAAATAAAGTTAATTATTTTTGCCTCTGCAGGAGGCGATGCTGCCCGTTCAGGATCCTGACCTTTATTCTTCTTTCTTCCTAAGAGGTCCTTCAGATATCCCTTACTCAAGAGATAGCTTATTTCCTTTCTCAAAGCGATACAATCTTCAGTAACATGCCCGAAATCCTCATGGAAGGCACACCACTTGGATTTGTCCTTCCAATCAGCCTTTTGTTGATTCTTTCAGGGCCACCTTGCTTTGTCTCCTAAACCTTGCATAGCATACATCAGTTCGGGTATGTTAACATAAAAGCAATATTCAGACAACTCAGGATACTCCTCAGGATCCTCGTCTTCAACAGCATTCACTTTTTTGCCATCATTTCTGCCATACGGTTTAGAACGGTATGGTGAGGATTCTGATTTCATGTTGGTTGACTCATAGGTTGTGGACGAGTTCATCCTCTCTTGCATCTTTTTATCATCCTCCAGGCGAATGTATCTCAAAGCCCTGTTACGAGCCTCATCCAGATTCCTGCATGGATTCATTACAAGATCCTGGTAGAATTGAGAATCTTTTTGCAACCCCATCTTGAACGCTTTCACGGCCGTCGCAACATCAAGATGTGGGATATCCAAGGATTCCCGACTAAACTTGTTCACGTAATCCCTCAAGGATTCCTGAGGTCCTTGAGTTATCCTGTAAAGGTCACTGGTTAATTTCTCAAAACTCCGGCTGCAAGAAAATTGACTATTAAATAAATTAACTAGATGAGCAAAAGAGGTAATTGAGTGAGGAGGAACGTTTAACAACCATTTTAAGGATGATCCTGTTAAGGTGGAACCAAAACCCTTGCACAAGCATGCTTCTTTGAGGTCTGGAGGGATAGGGTTGATTTCCATCCTTCCCTGTACTGGGCAATATGCTCCTCAGGATCCGTAGTTCCGTCATAGAGCTTCATGTTGGGGGTTTGAAATCTTTTTGGGATTTCAGCATCACAAATAGGATATGCAAACCGTGATATCCTGTGGCTGTCCTGGGATACTTCAGGAATTGGCTGAACCACTCCAGGTACACTGGATACCATGTCCTTCAGTTTTTGAAGTTCCCTAGAAAATGCTGATGTCATACCTGCATCCTGCAAAGATCCAACACCATTAGTAGCAAGAGTATTATTATTATTAGATACATTACCAGCTTGGGGGTTCTGGCCATATCCTGAAGCATATCCTGAGCTCCTCATAGTTGATACTCTTACTGAAAAAGGTATCTCAGGAGTATGATTCTGGGAATGGCTAGGCACAATATAACCCCGGTTATCCTCCGTATAGACTGTAGAACTAAAGTTCAAAGCCCTGGGTTGTAAGGGAGTGACAATATCTTCGGCAGGCCGACTCGGGCCAGACTTCAAGAGTTGTATCTCTCTCATCAGCATCTGGTTGGTCTCCTGTTGCTGCCTCATCTGTTCCTGTACACTACCAAACAAATTTAAAATTTCTTCATTAGAAGCTAAAACAGGACCGAATCCCTGGACATTGCGAGCAGGGTTAACATCCCAAGCCACATGACTTTCAGTTCCTTTCGAAGAGGCTTGGATTCTCGGAGGAGGTGGTGGGAGCACCGAACCAATTGTTGCGGAGGTTGTGGCAGACACGGTGGAAGAGCTCATGTTTGATCTTGAGGCCTTTGAAAATAGTGTGGCAAAAAGTTTCGAAAATAGAAAACCAAGTAACGATTTTGCAAAAGCTTTTAGTAGAAATAGCACCACTTGCCCCACGGTGGGCGCCAAATTGTTTTGGTAAAAAATTACCGAAGCAATTAAGTGATCAAATTAGTTAAGTGAGGTAGTGTGCTTAAAAGGTGTGTTGAAAATGTTCAAGTTAAGTTGTTTGCAAAAACAGTTTGAAGATACGACTCAGGATACAGAGTTGTATTTATGATCAAACAATGAGCAAAAAAGGTAAAGGGTGACACCGGATATACGAGGAAAGCCCTTGATCAATCTAGATCGCCGGCACAAAACCTCGGGAGCTGACAATCGCAGCGGCCTTGTTCTTCTATTGCTTCAAATATCAGGATACAGTGCAGGATATGATGCGGATCAACTAGGTGTTACAACGTGATTTGATTACAAGTGTTGGCGTGTAGTGATTGCTATTAACTAGAGAGCAAAGTGTGCGAATGAAAGTGAGTGCCTTAATTTGATCCGATCATACTATTTATAGCTAAACGAAAACAACTAACTTTCCTATTAAACCGAGATGCCCCGAATATTCCCAAGTAAACGTTGCAGCCCTGGTCTTTCAGAATCAACGTCTCTATTCCAACTGATTTGCCCGAGTCTTGGGGGGAAGAAGTCTTCTTGAACGTTGGAGACTTGCAACTCTTAATCTGCACGTGATTAATTCAGTTAATACCAGGATATCGTACCAGGATGTTACCAATATCCTGACCCGGTATCCTGATCACAAATAAACAATCAAAAGCAGAATATTAGTCAGGATATATGCTCAGAAAATGACCCATAACAATACTCTCTAAGGTTTAAAGGTTTTCACCTTTCTAAGTCTTGGAGTTTATACACTCCCGCCTGTAGCGCATGAAAATATGGGATTTTCCCCAGGATACTAAGGATTTATCTCCAGTATAATTTTGGGTTTTACCTCAGTAACACAAGAACTGTCCAAACAATTGGAACTTGAATTCAAAAATTTTCTAAGTGTTCAAAGACTTCATGCACAGGGGACATTCTTCCTAAGGCGATTGTGTAGAGCTCAAAAGATCAAATTTGAACCTAGTATGCTAAGTATCTCGGACTAGGGACATCTTAGTGGAAGAAGTTGCAAAAGGATTGAAGTTCGATACTAGGGTTATACTGTATTCCTGGTATGATCTTTCCTTTGTGAACTTTACATAAGTTGTTTGAACTTTTGAAACTATGTTTAAGGCTTAAATATCCTGATTAGGATATATCCTTAGGATATATTCTCACAATGTGTTTTCGAGATATGTTTCAGGATATTTGGTTGGAATGTTTGGGGTATAATACTTGGGTTGAAAATTAATACTCTGGTCAAGCAAGTATTATTAAAACGGATTTTGAAAAATAAACTATCCTTTATTCTTTAAAAATTTTATCTAAATTGTTTGAATTTTGAAAAACCCTATTTGACGAAAGTCTTCGTAGGATACCGCCTGTTGGGTTTTTCACATGTTTATCAAAGTATTTCATCCATATGAAATTAAAACGCAGCGGAAAATTATTATTTAAAACATGTTACTTACAAGATATAAAACCCATTTTATATGTAAAACCCAATCCCGGATCCATATACTACCTTCCAAGGAGTAGAGGATATGAAGAAGATGATGCTTCTTGAACGGTTGCCTTCAAGTGTAGAAGACCTCAAGCTTGTATACCCCAAGCTTCTCAATAAACACCTTATGTTTAGCTAGGATTTCTAGACTTATGAACTCACTAAAATTCCTCATGAACAACCATGCTTGGCCGAAAATACAAAGAAGAGGTTGTGGAGTTCTTGCACTTGATTTATTAACTTGAAAAACCCTCCTGATCAACCACCCTTTGGCCGAAAATTAGAGATACCTTTTGCAAGTCCTTCACTTGAAAATCATCTCCTCAAATGGCATTACTATAGCCGAAAATTATGGAGTGTTTTTACAAGTCTTTCAAGTTCCTCCTTGTGCTTTTTGTCATACAAAATTGATTTAAAAGAGTGAGAGAAGATGTCCACCCAAAAGAACCAATCAAGTAGCCTCTTACACATGCATTTGCATGTAATGCTATTGGACCAAAATTGCTTGGGAAGATCACCCAATCACAACCCATCTAACTTGTAAGACATGCATCTAGTGTGATTGGACCAACAATTTTTGGGAAGACCCCATGGAGGGGGGGGGGGGGTGGCGGCCTAGATTTTTATTTAAAAAAAAACCAAAATTTTCTTTTAAATAATATAAGTCTTACGTATATATATTTTATAACTTTTATAAAATATAACATCATATGTTATAAGACTTATGCTATTTTATTATGTTATTTAACCAATTAAATAACAAAACAAAATACTCTCTCAAAACAAATTATCCATATAATTTATTAGTTTGTCAAGTGCAATTATTTAGAAAACCAATTTCTAAATATTCTAAGTGTTAATATTTATTTGTTTGATCATATCACAAATAAATATTATAAGTGTTTGTCTAGCTTGTATTTGGGTATGACTCGACTTGGATCATAACGTACTAGCCACATCAATCTAATATGTCTCTTGGGCATACAGAGTCCAACAATCTCCCACTTGCACAAGATACATAGAAAATTGATGCAAGTAGTAAATGACGCCTAACTACGGTTTACTACCCCTAATACGTATGACTATATGTACCATTCAATCACATCATCCCCTTCAAGTCCCTTACTTGAAAATGATTTAGGTGAATCTATCATTTATCCTTTCGTTACAGATGTCATGTCAAATCCAGAGACATAGAGTGATCACTTTCTGTTGATTTAACTTTAGCAGGCCTTAGACATCTTACTCTCAACGAATAAGAGGAACAAATCCCATCTTGACTACATACGTCTCTCACAATCACCTTGTACCATACCTGAGCTTAGCCTTATGTACTGTCATATAACTAACAGCGAAGAAATAAGTCAAGGTACAATATTTGGTGAATATCAAGACCCAATATGTATCTCAGGTCTGAGGATACTATGATATTCTCCTTTACTCAAATTTACTTATGATCAATCACAAATGATTCCATGCAGTAATATTTGAGAGCGAGTCAGTCCAATATTTGTCTCCCACAAATATCTATGAACTTTGGCAGCAACACTTTGCTTTATATTCATATCTAATGAATATCCACCAATCCAAATTATTAATAGTCTTGCATTCATATTTGTTCCCACAATTATGATCGACTACGGACATTTAGAATAATTAACTTATTCACGGATTTAAACATGCTAAAATGGAACATAACTCAAAATACCATAAAGAGTTATAATAACAGTTGTTCCAATATCCAAATACAAAATAGATCAAATCCAATCACTAGAATATCGAAGTCCTAAGGCACAAGTATGACCCTTTCATGCTTTGCCCGTTCAAGGAGCTTCGTTAGTGGATCCGCAATATTTTGATCAGTGTGAACTTTGCGAATACATATCTTTTCCTTTTTCAACTTCATCCCTTATGTAGTTGAAATTCCGCTCAACGTGCCTAGTCTTTCGATGTACACGAGGTTCCTTGATTTAAGCAATCGCACCTTCGTTATCACAAAGGTCTCTAGGGGTCCTGAATGGTATGGACTACCCCTAGATCAATAATTCAAGTGGCAACTTCATATGAATTATCTCGACAAATGAAGCGGCGATGTATTCTGATTAAGTAGTGGACAATGTTACCCTGATTGTGATCGAGAACCATCTCGATCAGTTTGGAAACTCGTATCCATGTAACCCTTCACAACGAATTCCGAAACTCGCATTCCTGTAACCCTTTACAACGAGTTCCTCTTTACCAGATCCATATATTAGAAATATATCCTTAGTCTTTCTGAGGTATTTCAATATATTTATAACAGTCACCCAATGACCGTTACTCGCTGGTATCTACTCGTCATGCTTAAAGCGCATAACTTATCCAGTCTAGTGCATATAATTATATACATAATGAATCCTATAGCTGACGTATATGGGATTCTTTTCATTCTTTCTTGCTCATCATTTGAGCTTGGACATTGAAACGCATTCAATATTGTCCACTCTTTGAATAGGTACCAAACCTTTCATAGAGTTCTCTATCTTGAACCCTTTCAAGACTTTGTCAATGTATGCACTTTAGTTTAAACCTATCAAGCGCCTTGATCTATCCCTATAGATCTTTATTCCCAAAATATAGGCGACTTCACCAAGATCCTTAATGGAAAAACAACTTCCAAGCCAGGCATTTACACCTTCCAATGTTTGGAATGTTATTTCCAAATAGTAGAATGTCATTGACATATATAATATTAAGAAAGTGAAAATGCTCCCACTAGCCTTCTTAAAACACAAGCTTTATCAACGTTCTTGATGAATCCCATATACCCTAATCTCTTCATCAAAACGGTGATTTCAACTTCTTAGATGCTTGTTTCAATCCATAGATTGATTTCTTTAACTTGCATACTTTGTCAGGATGTTTTGGATCGACAAAACCTTCAGGCTTAACTATATAGACATCTTCCTCAAGATATCTATTAAGGAAAGCCGTTTTGACATCCATTTGCCAAATCTCATAATCATATTATGCAGGTATGGCAAATAATATCCTTATTTGACTTTAGCATCGCGACAGGCGAGAAGGTCTCATCATAATCAACACTTTGAGTTTGAATGAAACCTTTTGCTACAAGTCTCGCTTTATAAGTATCCAAGTTTCCATGCATATTTGTTTTCTTCCTGAAAACCCACTTACTTCCAACTACTTTGGAGTTAAGAAATGACACAACCAATTCCCAAACTTGGTTGTCATACATGGATTGCATCTCTACGTTCATAGCTTCAAACCATTTGTCATAATCAGATTTTGACATTGCATCATGGTATGTGGTAGGTTCACCCGAATCTACCATGAAGTATCCATCCAAGAAAAATCCATATCCTTCAGGTGGACAACTAATCCTACCAGATATGCGAACGTTTTGTGTGTATTGATCAACCACTTGATCGTTTTCAACAGCCTCTTGTTGAGTGCTAGTATTAACCAAATGTGTATCGGCTTGTGGTTCTTGATCCTTATCAAGTTCCACTGTTCTAATAATTCCTTCCACATGGAACCTAGCTTCCAAGAACTCAGCCTTTCGAACAAAAATTACCTTTTGCTCTGTTGGATCGTAGAATTAATATCCTATACCATCTTTAGGATATCCTACGAAGATACACTTAGTGGATCAGACTTTCAATTTATTTGAGGTGTATAGCTTAACATAAGCTTTACAACCCCTTCCTTTAAATATGTTAATGATGGAACCCTTCCATGCCATATTTCAAAAGATGTCGTATCCACTTTCTTGGTTAGGACCATATTGATGGGATTTTAACATGTTTATCAAAGCAATTTCATCCATATGAAATAAAAACGCAGCGGAAAATAAGTTTAAAACATGTTACTTTTATAAGATATAAAACCATTTATATGCAAAATCCCAAAATCCGGATCCATATATGAGATGTATACTATCAAACACAACCATAGGATGTTTAGAAAACTACCTTCTTGAAGTGCAAGGATTATGAAACGGATGATGCTTCTTGAAATGGTTGTCTTCAAGAGTAGAAGACCTCAAGCTTGTATACCCCAAGTTTCCAACAAACACCACAAGTTTAGCTAGGATTTAACACTTGAAGATCAAAATTTGAACACTTGAAAGAACCCTCTTATGGCCGAAAATTAGAGAGCAAAAATTCAGCTCACCCTTTGATTTTTCTCCATCTAAATCTAATATAGTCTTGAGAGAATGCATGCCTTCATTCATGCCCAATCACAAGGTCTCTAACACATGCAATTGCATGAAAAGTTATTGGACCAAAGACTTTGGATAGACCACCCAATCTAAATCCATGCATATGCATGAAATGTGATTGGAACAAGACTTTTGGATAGAGACAAAAAGGGGGGGCGGCCCCATGTGGGTTTTTATAAAAAAAAATAAATTTCTTTTATAAAATTAAGTCTTGGTTCATATATATATATTTATAACTTTTATAAATATAACACTACATAAATGCAAGACTTTATATAATCTTTTATAATGCCATTTAACCTATTAAATAACAAAATAAAATATTCTCTCAAAATAAATTATCCACATAATTTATTGGTTTCTCAAGTGTAATTATTTAGAAAACCAATTTCTAAATATTGTAAGTGTTAATATTTATTTGTTTGATCACATCACAAATAAATAATATAAGTGTTTGTCTAGCTTGTTATTGGGTATGACTCAACTTGGATCATAACGTACTAGCCACATCAATTTATTATGTGTCTTGGGCATACAGAGTCCAACAATCTCCCACTTGCACAAGATACATAGAAGATTGATGCAAGCAGTAAATGACGCCTAACTACGGTTTACTACCCCCAATACGTATGACTATATTTGCCATTCAATAACATCATCCCTTTCAAGTCCCTTACTTGAACATGATTTAGGTGAATCTATCATTTATCCTTTCGTTACAGATGTCATGTTAAATCCAGAGACATAGAGTGATCACTCTCTGTTGATTTAACTTTATCAGGCCTTAGACATCTTACTCTCAACGAATAAGAGGAACAAATCCCTTCTTGACTACATACGTCTCTCACAATCACCTTGTATCACACCTGAGCTCAGCCTTATGTACTGTCATATTACTGACAGCGAAGAAATAAGTCAAGGCATAATATTTGGTGAATATCAAGACCCAATATGTATCTCAGGTCAGAGGATACTATGATATTCGCCTTAACTCAAAATTTACTTATGATCAATCACAAATGATTCCATGCAGTAATATTTGAGAGCGAGCCAGTCCAATATTTGTATCCCACAAATATCTATGAACTTTGGCCGCAACACTTTGCTCTATATTCATTCCAAATGAATATCCACCAATCCAAGTTCATAATAGTCTTACATTCATATTTGTTCCCACAATTATGATCGACTACGGACATTTAGAATAATTAACTTATTCACGGATTTAAACATGCTAATATGAAACATAACTCAAAATACCATAAAAGAGTTAAATTAATAATTGTTTCAATATCCAAATACAAAATAGATCAAATCCAATCACTAGAATATCGAAGTCCTAAGGAACATGTGTGACCCTCATGTTTTCCCCTGTCAAGGAGCTTACTTGGCGGATACATATCTTTCCTTTTTCAACTTCATCCCTTATGTAGTTGAATCTCCGCTCGATATGTCTAGTCTTTTGGTGCGCACGAGGTTCCTTGATTTGAGCAATCGCACCCTCGTTGTCACAAAAGATCTCTAGGGGGTCTTGAATGGTAGGGACCACCCCTAGGTCGGCTATAAATTTCTTCAGCCATGCAGCTTCCTGGGCTGCCAATGAAGCGGCGATGTATTCTGATTCTGTAGTGGACAATGCTACCACGTCTTGTTTTGAGCTCTTCCAAGAGACTGCTCCACCATTTAAAATGAAGACATACCCCGATTGCGATCGAGAATCACTTCGATCGGTTTGGAAACTCGCGTCCGTGTAACCCTTTACAACGAGTTCCTCCTCACCAGATCCATATATTAAGAACATATCCTTAGTCCTCCTAAGATATTTCAATATACTTTTAACAGCCATCCAATGACTGTTACCTGGATTCTGCTGGTATCTACTCGTCATGCTCAAAGCGCATGAGACGTCCGGTCTGGTGCATATCATTGCATACATGATGGATCCTATAGCTGACGCATATGGGATTCTTTTCATTTTCTCTTGCTCATCCTTTGAGCTAGGACATTGAGATGTATTCAATATTGTCCCCTTTTGAATAGGTACAAAACCTCTCTTAGAGTTCTCCATTTGGAACCTATTCAAGACTTTGTCAATGTATGCACTTTGGTTTAAACCTATCAAACGCCTTGATCTATCCCTATAGACCTTTATTCCCAGAATGTAGGCGACTTCACCAAGATCCTTAATGGAAAAACAACTTCCAAGCCAAGCTTTTACACCTTCCATGGTTGGAATGTCATTCCCAAATAGTAGAATGTCATCGACATACAGTACTAAGAAAGTGATGATGCTCCCACTAGCTTTCTTATACACACAAGCTTCATCACCGTTCTTGATGAATCCAAAATTCTTAATTTCTTCATCAAAACGATGATTCCAACTTCTAGATGCTTGTTTCAATCCATAGATTGATTTCTTTAACTTGCATACTTTGTCAGGATGTTTTGGATCGACAAAACCTTCAGGCTGAACCATATAGACATCTTCATCAAGATATCCATTAAGAAAAGCCGTTTTGACATCCAATTGCCAGATCTCATAGTCATAATATGCAGCTATGGCAAATAATATCCTGATTGACTTTAGCATCGCCACAGGCGAAAAGGTCTCATCATAATCAATCCCTTGAGTTTGAGTGAAACCTTTTGCTACAAGTCTTGCTTTGTAAGTATCCAAGTTACCATGCATATCCGTTTTCTTCTTGGAAACCCACTTACTTCCAACTACTTTGGAGTTGAGTGGTGGCACAACCAATTCCCAAACTTGGTTGTCATACATGGATTGCATCTCTATGTTCATGGCTTCAAGCCATTTGTCACAATCAGATTTTGACATTGCATCATGGTATGTGGTTGGTTCATCTGAATCTACCACGTAGCATCCATCCATGAAAAATCCATATCTTTCAGGTGGATTACTAATTCTACCAGATCTGCGAACATTTTGTGTGTTTTGATCAACCTCTTGATCATTTTCAACAACCTCTTGTTGAGTGCTAGTATCAACCAAACGTGTATCATCTTGTGGTTCTTGATCCTCCTCAAGTTCCACTGTTCTACTACTAGTTCCTTCCATAAGGAATTTAGCTTCTAAGAACTTACCTTTTCGAGCAACAAATACCTTTTGCTCGGTTGGATCGTAGAAATAATATCCTATATCATCTTTAGGATATCCTACAAAGATACACTTAGTAGATCGGACTTCCAATTTATTTGGAGTGTATTGCTTAACATAAGCTTCACAACCCCAAACCCTTAAGAATGATAATGATGGAGGGTTTCCATGCCATATTTCAAAAGGTGTCCTTTCTACTTTCTTGGTTGGGGACATATTTAGTATACGGACTGCGGAGAGCAAAGCGTAACCCCAAAATGATAGAGGTAATGTGCTTCTAGCCATCATAGATCGAACCATATCTAATAGAGTTCGATTTCTCCTTTCGGACACACCATTGTGTTGTGGTGTTCCAGGTGGAGTAAGTTGTGAGATAATTCCACAACTCCTAAGATGATCTTGAAAAGCACCACTAAGGTATTCACCTCCTCTATCGGTGCGAAGGATTTTGATTGTTTTCTTGAGTTGATTTTCTACTTCACTTTTGAAGTCTTTGAACATTTCAAATGCTTCATCCTTGTGTCTTAGTAAGTACACATATCCATAACGACTATAGTCGTCGGTAAAGGTAATGAAGTATCTTTCACCATTCCTAGTCATTGGCTTAAAAGGACCACATACATCTGAATGTATGATGCCTAGTAAGTCTTTTGCCCTTTCAAAAGTTCCACTAAAGGGTGTCTTGGTCATTTTGCCTTGTAAACAAGATTCGCATACATCAAATGAATTATCTTCATTTGTATTCAGAAGACCATTTTTCTGAAGTGTATGCATGCGATTCTTGCTTATATGTCCAAGGCGACAATGCCAAAGATAGGAATCACTCAAATCCATTTTGAGTTTCTTGTTGGTTACTTGGTACATTGAGCTATCATATGATGCGTTATCATGATCTAATTCATAAATACCATTCAAAGACATAGCTTTAAAATAAAACACATCATTCTTAGAAACATAAATATCATAGTTAACAAATTCGAAATTGAAACCAGATTGTTTTAAAAGGGAAACAGAAATTATGTTCCTAGTCAAACTAGGAGCATATAAAACATTCTTCAAAATGACTTCCAAACCACTTGGAAGCTCTAAAACGTAGTCTCCTTGAGCTTCGACATCAACCTTTGCTCCGTTGCCCATGAAGAGACTAGCGTCTCCCTTCTTGTAATGTCTATTTCTTTTGAACCCTTGCAACGAATTGCAAATATGAGTTCCACATCCGGTATCTAGTACCCATGTGCTTGAAGAAATAACATTAAGCTCAATATGTATCATAAAGATAGTACCTGAGGTTTGCCCTGCATCCCTCTTGTTTTTCAACTCCTTGAGATAGGTTGGACAATTTCTTTTCCAATGTCCTATCTCACCACATTCAAAACATGGGTCATTTGTAGCAACCTTTTGCTTCTTCTCCTTCGGTTTGGTGGGTTCTGCTTTAGCTTTTCCCTTCCCTTTTCCTTTGACGTGTCCCTTTCTTTTAGCATAGGTTGCTTTAGAGTCGGGGTGGGGCCTCTTCTTGTTGCCTCCTTCATTGATCGCTAGGACGGGTAAAGCCTTTTTGCCCATACTTGCTTTGGCCGTCTTGAGCATTGCATGAAGCTCACCATTGCTCTTGTCCCATCCATTCATGTTGTAATTCATTACAAAACTCTCAAATTTCTTTGTTAAAGAGTTGAGGATCAAATCCGTAGCCAACTCTTTAGAGACGGGACAATTTAGCCGTTCGAGGCGATCAATGTGGCTTTTCATCTTGAGAACATAAGATGATACCGATTGGGTTTCCTCCATTCGACATGCATGAAGCGCTCTGTCACACCCCCAAAATCCACCTGCGGAGTACCGTCCGCTTGAGGGCGTGACCGACCAGGATCCAGCCACCAATTATACTGAGCATTGGATAATAGTAAGGATGATCACCAACCATAATAGTTAGTAAGCACCATAGTTAAAGTTCAAATGTTTAGGTTCAAATAACAGTTAAGTAAGTAGCGGAAGCATAGATAAAATAGTTTAAACAAAGTTCATAGTTCAAATTATTTAGAACCCAACATGCGGGTTTAGGCGACCACTACACTTCCCATGCTGCAAGCTCCTGAGTCACTGGTTACCTGCAAAGCATGCAGTAAGGGGTCAACAATAATGCTGAGTGAGTTCACTAGTTGTCCAGTTTTAATTACCAAAACTTGTTTCACCAGTTAATTTATCCGTTTATACATGCCATGGGGAGCTACCCCAAAAGTTAGCAACTAAACTGTTTTTCCAATACCGAACACTAAGTGACCGTTGCGTATCCGCAAGAGAGTGCCCCGATGTCAATGTTCTATCATCATTGACGGATGCCTGAGTACATTAGTTCACGACCGATCCCATACCTTGGCACGGTGTGAGGTTGGTAAGACCTAAATAGCGCTATCAACTAATAACCCGTTCGCCTGGCCCCGGCGACTAATCGGTATTAAGTAGTAGGGACTTTAAGTGATAGAGTTTCGTTTAGTGCCGTTTGTTGCAATCCGTATAAACAGTAATTAACTAAAAGGTTCCCAATAACAAGGGAAGAAAAGTAGGTTGTATCCCTCATAAGGGGATAGTGTTGTTTTTAGTTCCGTTTCCCAAACCACCGGGAATACATGCTTTAGGTTGTGAACTCACCTTGGGTTGCTCGGTAGATTAATTACCCGGTTGATCACGTTGGTCACCACGTCCTAGCATGGTTACCAATATAGGTCAAGTTGGGGTACGAGTATTCACGTATAATCTACACATAACTAACACATAGCATGCTCAACATATAATTACAGCAACAGTTAATAGTCAACACGTAGCCCACTTAAACAGTAACAAGCATGCACAGTAAATACACTTGGGCCCAATAACTAATAGCCCAGTCGAGAACACACAGTTGCGAGTCGCAACCGGAGGTTGCGGCTTGTCATGCCTTGATTGCGAGTCGCAACCGGTGTTTCGACTTGTCATGATTTGGTTGCGAGTCGCAACCGGGCGGTTTCGAGTCGCAACCGGTGGTCTTGAGTTGTCATGGTTTGGTTGCGAGTCGCAACCGGGGGTTTCGAGTCGCAACCTTGGAAACGTGCACAAGAGACCTTCTAGAACCTGGCGGATGTACTAACCAATAGAATTTTGTTTTCATGAGATTTTGTACTGGCCAATAAGAGTGCATAAACATGTTTTATTGTCTAACAATCAACCAAAACGGATCAAACAGTGGGTTTTTCAAATATTCAAAGCACATTCAACCCATGTTCATGTTGTTCATCATACACACAAACTACCCATCATGTATAATCCTTCAAAACTGACCCGAAAACATGTCATCCTAGACCTAAACAATTACCATTTCAGCCAAACAATTACCATCATTCAAGCCAAATCATTCATCTAAACATATTTACCACATAAACATACCATCATCGGTTCAAAACAATTATCTAGCATGAATCATTTATTCAAACACAAGATAACACTAACTCATTATGTAACTTATCCGAAATCAAGACATGTTAACCGATAATCATCATTATATACATACAAATCATCTAGCAAGTGTGCATACCATCTTCTATATAAGAAACACCTTCATTACATAAAAACAACTATCATACACTAACCGGTTAGATGGAGGAGCACAAGAGATTGATGAACCAAGTTCCGAGTGATGATCCGAGATGATCCGAGAGCTCCTTTGGTTATCGCCGGTTTGATCCGAGAGAGGGAGAGGAGAGGAGGTGAGTTTGATGTTAGATCTTTAGGGTTTTAGGGTTTTTAGAGAGAGAGAGAGAGGGAGAGTGTGTGAGATGAGGGAGTGTGAGAGTGATGTTGCCAAATGGTGCAAGTTGTGAGGGTGGCCGGCTATTTATCTCGAGTGGGTAAGGGGGGGTTTCCGGGTGGGCTAAGGTTACGGCCCAACCGGCCCATATCGTTACTTGTTTACTCGAGACCGAGTGGTCTCGAGTCGGGTTCGGTTCGGTTCACACTTATATATATATATATATACATACATAATACACACGACACAATCAAAAGATCACATAATGCACAACAATAAATAACAAGTTCTCATTTAATATCATATCTATACACATACATACATTTAAAGACGACAGTTGGTTCGGGGAAAACCCGAAGTGTCACATTATCCCCAAGTTTTAAGAACTTTCGTCCCGAAAGTTAAAGCAGCCACTGACAAGCTAGTAAAAGTGAGAGCGTTTCAACGGGGTGTCACATCATCCCCCCGTTAGTTTGGAATTTCGTCCCGAAATTCAGTTGTAGCTTCAGTGCTGGGGGTTTCATTTGGGAACAGCTGGGGATACTTGCGCTTCATCTGGTCTTCCCGCTCCCAGGTAAACTCTGGGCCGCGGCGTGAGTTCCAACGAACTCGTACGAGGGGTATCTGGCTACGTTTGAGGGTTTTGATCTCACGATCCGTGATCTCGACCGGTTCCTCAGTAAAGTGTAGCTGTTCGTCAATAGTAAGTTCCTTGTAAGGAATGACGAGTGTTTCATCTGACAGGCACTTCTTCAGATTAGACACGTGGAAGACGTTGTGCACATCACTCAGTTCTTCAGGCAGATTCAATCTGTAAGCGGCCGTACCGATCTTTTCGGTAACTTCAAAGGGTCCGACATATCTTGGATTAAGCTTGCCCCGTTTTCCAAAACGAACCACACCCTTCCAGGGTGAGACCTTAAGTAGAGCCCGTTCACCAACCTGGAACTCTTGTGGTTTCCTATCTTTGTCAGCGTAGTACTTTTGACGATCACGAGCTGCCGCCATGCGTTGCCTAATCTGGGCAATCTTTTCTGTGGTGTCAACTACATGTTCCGGGCCTGTGATTTGGCTGTCACCAACCTCAGCCCAGCAGAGAGGCGATCGACATTTACGGCCGTACAATGCCTCAAAGGGTGCTGCCTGAATGCTGGTGTGGTAGCTGTTGTTGTAGGAGAATTCCACCAACGGTAGGTGCTTCTCCCAATTCTTGCCAAAATCGATCACACAAGCCCTAAGCATGTCTTCGAGGGTTTGGATGGTTCGTTCAGACTGCCCATCCGTTTGCGGGTGATACGCGGTGCTCATGTCTAAACGTGAGCCAAAAGATTTGTGCATGGCTTGCCACAACTCAGAAGTAAAACGCGCGTCTCGATCAGAAATAATAGAGGTAGGCACTCCGTGCTTCGAGACCACTTCTTTTAAGTATACCTCTGCTAGGGTAGAAAACTTGTCTGTTTCTTTTATGGCCAAGAAGTGTGCAGACTTAGTTAAGCGATCCACTATTACCCAAATGGTGTCATTTCCGCGCTGAGACCTAGGCAGGCTAGTAACAAAATCCATGGAAATCTGCTCCCATTTCCATTGCGGGATCTCTGGCTGTTGGAGTAGGCCTGATGGTTTCTGATACTCAGCCTTGACTCTTGCGCAGGTTAAACATTTTCTAACATAGGTTGCTATGTGGGCTTTCATGCCAGGCCACCAATAGGTAGCCCTCAAGTCGTGGTACATCTTATCTGAACCCGGATGTACTGAGTAACGGGACTTGTGAGCTTCATCCATCACTAGGTCACGTAAATTCCCATAAAGCGGAACCCATATGCGTCCGGCTACGTAGTAGGCGCCGTCTTCTTTTTGTTCCATTCGTTGTCTCGATCCTCGTAGGGACTCGGCCCTGATGTTCTCAGCTTTCAATGCTTCAACCTGAGCATTTCGAATTTGATTAGGGAGGTTCGAGTGGATAGTGAGCTGTAAGGCACGAACACGCTTGGGTTTGGTCTCCTTTCTGCTGAGGGCATCGGCTACCACATTAGCCTTGCCTGGGTGATATTTGATTGCACACTCGTAGTCATTTAGGAGTTCGACCCATCGGCGTTGCCGCATATTCAACTCCTTTTGTCCCATTATGTGCTGGAGACTCTTGTGATCAGTGTAAATCGTGCACTTGGTGCCGTACAAGTAGTGTCTCCAAAGCTTGAGCGCGAAGACCACAGCTCCAAATTCTAAGTCATGCGTCGTATAGTTCCGTTCGTGGACCTTGAGTTGTCGCGAGGCGTAAGCAATAACTTTCTCGCGTTGCATCAATACGCAGCCAAGTCCTTGAATAGAAGCGTCGCAGTAGACGACGAAGTCGTCGGTACCTTCAGGTAAGGAAAGAATAGGAGCACTACAAAGATTCTTCTTTAGTTCCTGGAAGGCAGATTCCTGAGCATTACTCCATTTGTAAGCAACACCCTTCTGAGTGAGTATCGTAAGTGGTTGCGCGATCTTAGAGAATCCCTTGATAAACCTTCGATAGTATCCCGCCAATCCCAAGAATTGGCGAACTTCGGTCGGAGTCTTAGGCACAGGCCAATTCTTAATGGACTCAATCTTAGCAGGGTCAACATGAATCCCTTCCTGGTTGATGATGTGTCCAAGGAAATGGACTTCTCTAAGCCAGAAATCGCATTTCGAGAATTTGGCGTACAGTTGCTCATTGCGAAGAAGTTCGAGAATAAGACGTAGGTGTTGTTCATGCTCCTCTTGGCTCTTTGAGTAGATTAGGATGTCGTCGATGAATACGATTACGAACTTATCGAGGTAGGGTTTGCATACACGGTTCATGAGATCCATGAAGATCGCAGGTGCGTTAGTCATACCGAAAGGCATAACAAGGAATTCGTAGTGACCATAGCGGGTTCTGAAAGCAGTCTTAGAGATGTCCTCATCGCGGACTCTCAGCTGGTGATAACCCGATCGCAGATCGATCTTGGAATAATAGCTCGACCCTTGCAGCTGGTCGAACAGGTCGTCGATACGGGGAAGTGGGTAACGGTTCTTGATAGTAACCTTGTTAAGTTCGCGGTAGTCAATGCACATTCGGAATGAGCCATCTTTCTTTTTGACGAAGAGCACTGGGGCTCCCCAGGGTGATGAACTAGGACGGATAAAACCTTTGTCCAAAAGTTCTTGTAGTTGAGTAGAAAGTTCCTTGAGCTCCGCGGGGGCTAATCGATAAGGTGCACGAGCTATAGGCGCTGCTCCGGGAGCTAGCTCGATTTGAAATTCGACCTGACGGTGAGGAGGGAGTCCAGGTAGTTCCTCCGGGAATACCTCAGGATAGTCGCGTACAACTGGAAAATCTTCAATCCTGTTTTCCATCTTCTGCGTGTCGGTAATGAGTGCTAAGATAGCGGCGTGCCCTTTTCGTAGACACTTCTGGGCTTTTAAGAATGAAATGATGCCTGTGACTTCTCCGCTCTTGTCGCCTTGAACTATAAGAGGTTTGCCAGGGGGACGGGGAATACGAATAGCTTTCTCCTGGCAGAGGATTTCAGCTCGATGTTTGGATAACCAATCCATGCCAATAATGACGTCGAAGCTTCCAAGAACGATGGGGAAAAGATCGATACAGAAGGTCTGACCAGACAACTCTAATTTGCAGTTACGAATTATGTGTGAGGCCTCGAGGTTTCTACCATTAGCTATTTCAACGGTGTGCTTAGAGCTCAGCGGCGTAAGAGTGAGCTTAAGTTTCTTACTAATACGTAGGGATACATAACTAGCATCTGCTCCGGAATCAAATAGCATGGAAACATAACGATCATTAAGTAGGAACTTACCCGCTACAACGTTGGGGTCATTCCTTGCTTCTCCAGCTCCAATCACAAAAGCTTTTCCTCTAGCACCATTTCCAGCATTGTTGTTATTGTTCCCAGCACCCTGGTTGTTGTTGTTCTGATTCAGTTCAGGGCAATCCTTTCGCATGTGCCCCATTGCTCCACACTTGAAGCATCCACGGTTGTTTCCTTGTTGCTGCTGTTGCTGATTCTGCCTAGCTGGGAACTGGCTTCGGCAGTCTTTGGCCTCTTGCCCCATCTTGTTGCATCGCTGACATTGACCTTTTCCACATGGCCCACTGTGATGTCGGTTACATTTGTTACACTTAGGGTGGTTTCCTCGATAGCCACCCTGTTGCTGAGGGCCCTTGTTGCTTTCAGTCTTCCTTTGTTGAACTGGGGCCTGAGTGGGGTTAGCATCCTTTCCCTGAATTCCGTCCCACTTTCGCTTGTTATCGCCCGAAGTTCCAGCAGTAGCACCGATCCTCTGGGGCAGCTTGCCCTCTTCCACAGCCTGATTGGTGAGTTTGTGAGCAAGACGGACCACAGGCTGTATGGTATTGAGGTTGGCCGAGGTCACATGGCTCCGGATTTCTGGGACTAAGCCCTTGATGTACAATTCGACCCTTCGATACATAGGTTGGGACATGTTTGGGCAAAGTGCAGCATAGTCGTTGGACTGCTTAGTGTAGGTCTCAATCTCTGATCCGACCATCTTGAGCGCATAGTACTCGTTCTCGAGCTTGTGGATGTCATCCCTGTGACAGTACTCCTCTTTGATCATGTCCTTGAAATCTTCCCATGCCGTAGCATTAGCAGTTTCCAGACCAAGCATCTGAATCTGTGCTTTCCACCATGAAAGCGCGTTTCCTTCAAGTGTACCAGTTGCGTACTTAACCCAGTTAGCAGGGGGACACTCGCAGACAGCAAAGACAGCTTCGGCCTTTTCAATCCAGTGCAGGAGGCCTATGGCACCCTCAGTGCCGTTGAAAGGGAGGGGCTTGCCATCCATGAAGGTTTTGAAAGTACAAACACGTGGTTGCGCAGGCGCAGGCTGACCTGTTGTGAGAAATGGAGCGAATAGGTTTAGAGGTGAAATGACGATGTGGGGGTAGGATCTAGACATCCTATAGCAACGAGTTTACCTCCAGGGTGAGCTGCGAAAGCTGCAGCCACCGTGTTGAGCAAGTTGGCGAATTGAGCCTGAGTCATGTTAACACTTCCTCTTCCGCGTCTACTCATTGTCTTCATAACCAGAAAACACAGTATGAGTGTGATGTCGTAACGTAGCGAGAATAAGATAGAAGAGGGAGGTGTATCTATCTAATCAGGCACACTAGTACGTACAGTAGAGCAGTCAATATAAGATAAACAAGCAAGTAAACACAAGTCCGAGCTACGAGGTCTAGTATGTCGAGTCTTGCCCTTGGAGTGTAGTGTCGTCACGAGTCACGGGTTATAGTCTGGCTTTTCTCAAAAAGACTCTTCTTTTTAAAACCAAGTTCACTATAACCAATGGCTCTGATACCAATCTGTCACACCCCCAAAATCCACCTGCGGAGTACCGTCCGCTTGAGGGCGTGACCGACCAGGATCCAGCCACCAATTATACTGAGCATTGGATAATAGTAAGGATGATCACCAACCATAATAGTTAGTAAGCACCATAGTTAAAGTTCAAATGTTTAGGTTCAAATAACAGTTAAGTAAGTAGCGGAAGCATAGATAAAATAGTTTAAACAAAGTTCATAGTTCAAATTATTTAGAACCCAACATGCGGGTTTAGGCGACCACTACACTTCCCATGCTGCAAGCTCCTGAGTCACTGGTTACCTGCAAAGCATGCAGTAAGGGGTCAACAATAATGCTGAGTGAGTTCACTAGTTGTCCAGTTTTAATTACCAAAACTTGTTTCACCAGTTAATTTATCCGTTTATACATGCCATGGGGAGCTACCCCAAAAGTTAGCAACTAAACTGTTTTTCCAATACCGAACACTAAGTGACCGTTGCGTATCCGCAAGAGAGTGCCCCGATGTCAATGTTCTATCATCATTGACGGATGCCTGAGTACATTAGTTCACGACCGATCCCATACCTTGGCACGGTGTGAGGTTGGTAAGACCTAAATAGCGCTATCAACTAATAACCCGTTCGCCTGGCCCCGGCGACTAATCGGTATTAAGTAGTAGGGACTTTAAGTGATAGAGTTTCGTTTAGTGCCGTTTGTTGCAATCCGTATAAACAGTAATTAACTAAAAGGTTCCCAATAACAAGGGAAGAAAAGTAGGTTGTATCCCTCATAAGGGGATAGTGTTGTTTTTAGTTCCGTTTCCCAAACCACCGGGAATACATGCTTTAGGTTGTGAACTCACCTTGGGTTGCTCGGTAGATTAATTACCCGGTTGATCACGTTGGTCACCACGTCCTAGCATGGTTACCAATATAGGTCAAGTTGGGGTACGAGTATTCACGTATAATCTACACATAACTAACACATAGCATGCTCAACATATAATTACAGCAACAGTTAATAGTCAACACGTAGCCCACTTAAACAGTAACAAGCATGCACAGTAAATACACTTGGGCCCAATAACTAATAGCCCAGTCGAGAACACACAGTTGCGAGTCGCAACCGGAGGTTGCGGCTTGTCATGCCTTGATTGCGAGTCGCAACCGGTGTTTCGACTTGTCATGATTTGGTTGCGAGTCGCAACCGGTGGTCTTGAGTTGTCATGGTTTGGTTGCGAGTCGCAACCGGGGGTTTCGAGTCGCAACCTTGGAAACGTGCACAAGAGACCTTCTAGAACCTGGCGGATGTACTAACCAATAGAATTTTGTTTTCATGAGATTTTGTACTGGCCAATAAGAGTGCATAAACATGTTTTATTGTCTAACAATCAACCAAAACGGATCAAACAGTGGGTTTTTCAAATATTCAAAGCACATTCAACCCATGTTCATGTTGTTCATCATACACACAAACTACCCATCATGTATAACCCTTCAAAACTGACCCGAAAACATGTCATCCTAGACCTAAACAATTACCATTTCAGCCAAACAATTACCATCATTCAAGCCAAATCATTCATCTAAACATATTTACCACATAAACATACCATCATCGGTTCAAAACAATTATCTAGCATGAATCATTTATTCAAACACAAGATAACACTAACTCATTATGTAACTTATCCGAAATCAAGACATGTTAACCGATAATCATCATTATATACATACAAATCATCTAGCAAGTGTGCATACCATCTTCTATATAAGAAACACCTTCATTACATAAAAACAACTATCATACACTAACCGGTTAGATGGAGGAGCACAAGAGATTGATGAACCAAGTTCCGAGTGATGATCCGAGATGATCCGAGATGATCCGAGAGCTCCTTTGGTTATCGCCGGTTTGATCCGAGAGAGGGAGAGGAGAGGAGGTGAGTTTGATGTTAGATCTTTAGGGTTTTAGGGTTTTTAGAGAGAGAGAGAGAGGGAGAGTGTGTGAGATGAGGGAGTGTGAGAGTGATGTTGCCAAATGGTGCAAGTTGTGAGGGTGGCCGGCTATTTATCTCGAGTGGGTAAGGGGGGGTTTCCGGGTGGGCTAAGGTTACGGCCCAACCGGCCCATATCGTTACTTGTTTACTCGAGACCGAGTGGTCTCGAGTCGGGTTCGGTTCGGTTCACACTTATATATATATATATATACATACATAATACACACGACACAATCAAAAGATCACATAATGCACAACAATAAATAACAAGTTCTCATTTAATATCATATCTATACACATACATACATTTAAAGACGACAGTTGGTTCGGGGAAAACCCGAAGTGTCACACGCTCGAACAGTTTCGAAGCGTTCTACCCTTGCTTGTTGTAGGAACATTTCCTTTAACTGGGTAATCATGTCGTATGCCCCGTGATGTTCAAAATCCTTTTGAATTTCAGGAATCATAGTTCCCAACATGAGGCATGAGGCTTGCATGGAGTCCTCGGTATACTTAACCCAATCGTTGTAGGCTTCCACATCTTCCACGTTAGGTTCATCGGGAATAGGATCGTCCAACACATAGGATATTTTCTCTTGCTTGAGAACGATTCTCAAGTTTCGAAACCAATCCATGAAGTTGTTATGGTTGAGACGATCCTTTTCAAGGATGGTTCTTAGTGATAGGTTTCGGACGATTTGGTTAGTCGGGTTTGCATTGTTAGCGGCCATCTACAAAATTTAACAAGTTCAATTTTAGTATTTTCGATATTATTATATTTTAATCATTAATACCCTTTTGTGTCTTAAAGACAATTAATAATTAAAATCTAGAATCCAACGTTACATTTAAATATTGGTTAGGTGACTTTTATCTCTCTATTTAAATTAACAAGGTAGTCAACGTTTGACAATTGCAACTCTTTGCAACTTCTAGCCATATGGGATCGGTTAAACATCTTTATGTTTAGTTGGCATGTTTAATCCCATCAACACCTTTGTTCCCCATGCTTCGGTGACCCTAAGTTCATGGTTTCCAAATCAAGTCGTCCAACTTACACACACATGTGAGTTTATACACATAAGTGGTTAGGTGACCTTTATCCCACAAACATGGTAAACCCACCTCCAACATACAAGTTCCCTCAAATGTGGTTAGGTGACCTTTATCCCACAATAAGAGTTCCCAAGTGTTTCGAGTGTTGTATAAAAGGATGGTGTTTGACTTGTTTTATAAAAGGGTTTTTAATATTTCAAAATTCTAGTTTAGAAAATATTATGTACCATACATTTGCATGCATTCAAATCAATGGTACTTTGGTGAAAACAAATTTTCAAGGTTCTATTTAATAAAACCCATTTTATTATAAAATCATTAATTTTTAATAAAACCTTTATTAAACATTTTAATGACTTTTTCAAGAACCAATTTTACGCTTGTTGTTGATTATTAGTTTGTTAAGTCATGCATATCTACATATCATCTAAACAACAAAATAAACAACCACACAAGCATAACAATAGGTGCATAACCATAGCCAACTATTTTGACAACACTTGTTAGCCGAAACAAGTGTGCCAAAAGGTCCTTCCTAAAGGGTAAAAATTGACACAAGCAATGTGTCGTTGAACTCCCACTTGATCCCGCATCCAAATGCTTCAAGTCTCCTTCTTGTGTTGTGATTTCGCCACCTTCTTTGAGCTTCCAAAAGTCTTTTATATTCAGCTCCAAACTCCTTTGGACTTAAAAAAAAATGTGTTTTGGTTATCGGGTTAAAATCCCGTTGAGAACGATGAAGTTCTTTGGACCGAATATTATGGTCCAAACCAAAACGACATTTTTGTGTGCATCTTCTTTTACAAAATATATCCTAATACATTTTTCTAGTAAAATAAAATGCACCTAATCTATTTATTTTACATACCAAATGAAAATAAATAAATTACATATCTTCTAATGGAAGAACAAAATAATAATTATTACAACCCATTGAAATAATAAATCACAACACAATCATTCAACACAAGGTCATGGCTAGGTCATATGCACCAAAATATATATCCATATATATATATATTAATTTCAAGAAGCATAAAAAAATGGTTCCCTTTTATAAACATTTTCGGCTATTTTCAAAAAACCGAAAAGTTAAGTTTTGTGCAAACAAACAAATCATCCATATGAAATAAAATTTTCAAGATTCTCTTATGCATGTAAGAAAATAATCTTGAAAAACAAAGGGTTAACCATGTTAAAATTTTCGGCCATAGGGTTTTCTTCAAACCCGAAACCCGAAATTTTTAATCTATTGAAGCATGCACTCATATAAGCGGCTCTGATACCATTGATGGGATTTTAACATGTTTATCAAAGCAATTTCATCCATATGAAATAAAAACGCAGCGGAAAATAAGTTTAAAACATGTTACTTTTATAAGATATAAAACCATTTATATGCAAAATCCCAAAACCCGGATCCATATATGAGATGTATACTATCAAACACAACCATAGGATGTTTAGAAAACTACCTTCTTGAAGTGCAAGGATTATGAAACGGATGATGCTTCTTGAAATGGTTGTCTTCAAGAGTAGAAGACCTCAAGCTTGTATACCCCAAGTTTCCAACAAACACCACAAGTTTAGCTAGGATTTAACACTTGAAGATCAAAATTTGAACACTTGAAAGAACCCTCTTATGGACGAAAATTAGAGAGCAAAAATTCAGCTCACCCTTTGATTTTTCTCCATCTAAATCTAATATAGTCTTGAGAGAATGCATGCCTTCATTATTGCCCAATCACAAGGTCTCTAACACATGCAATTGCATGAAAAGTTATTGGACCAAAGACTTTGGATAGACCACCCAATCTAAATCCATGCATATGCATGAAATGTGATTGGAACAAGACTTTTGGATAGAGACAAAAAGGGGGGGGGGGGCCCATGTGGGTTTTTATAAAAAAAATAAATTTCTTTTATAAAATTAAGTCTTGGTTCATATATATATATTTATAACTTTTATAAATATAACACTACATAAATGTAAGACTTTATATAATCTTTTATAATGCCATTTAACCTATTAAATAACAAAATAAAATATTCTCTCAAAATAAATTATCCACATAATTTATTGGTTTCTCAAGTGTAATTATTTAGAAAACCAATTTCTAAATATTGTAAGTGTTAATATTTATTTGTTTGATCACATCACAAATAAATAATATAAGTGTTTGTCTAGCTTGTTATTGGGTATGACTCGACTTGGATCATAACGTACTAGCCACATCAATTTATTATGTGTCTTGGGCATACAGAGTCCAACACATATTGGCCGTGGAGAGCCAAGAGTAACCCCAAATGATAGAGATGATGCGCTCCTAGCCATCATAGATCGAACCATATCCAAATAGAGTTCGATTCCTCCTCTATCGGAACGAAGAACTTTAATTGAGTTGATATTGAACTTCACCTTTTGAAGGCTTTGAACATTTCAAAACTTCTTCTTTGTGTCATGTACACATAACCACAACTACTATAGTTGTCGGTAAAAGTAATGAAGTATTTTTCACCATTCCTAGTCATTGGCTTAAAAGGATCAAATATATTCGAATGTATGATACCTAATAAATCTTTTGCCTTTTCCCACTAAGGGATTACTTGGTCATTTTACCTTGTAAATAAGATTCGCATGCATCAAATGAACCAATTTTATTTGCTTCCAAAAGACAATTCTGATGGGATTTTAACATGTTTATCAAAGCAATTTCATCCATATGAAATAAAAACGCAGCGGAAAATAAGTTTAAAACATGTTACTTTTATAAGATATAAAACCATTTATATGCAAAATCCCAAAACCCGGATCCATATATGAGATGTATACTATCAAACACAACCATAGGATGTTTAGAAAACTACCTTCTTGAAGTACAAGGATTATGAAACGGATGATGCTTCTTGAAATGGTTGTCTTCAAGAGTAGAAGACCTCAAGCTTGTATACCCCAAGCTTCCAACAAACACCTCATGTTTAGCTAGGATTTCTACACTTATGAACTCACTAGAAAAAACCTCTTGTTAACCATCTCATGGCCGAAAATATGAGAGGAGTTTTGGAGTTCTTGCACTTGTTATATGAACTTGAAACTCACCAATAGATCAACCATACATGACCCGATTTATTTAGAGTCTTACACTTGAATTTTCCAACTAAAAATCAACTCTTGGATGATCATGTTGAGGCCGAAAATATGCAGCCATTTTCAGCCATTTTCTTCAAGTTCTTGAGTTCATACTCTTCAAATTTTGTCTACAAAATTCTCTTAAAGTAGGTGAGAGAAGATGCCACCCCATTTGCCCAATCAATGATCCTCTAACACATGCATTTGCATGTTATTTGATTGGACCATCTTTTCTTGAGAAGACCTCCCAATCAAGAGACTTCTATCACATGCAAAAGCATGTTCTTTCATTGGACCAAGAAACCCTTGGGAAGAGCATCAAGGGGGGCGGCCTTGCTTTTATTTTTTATAAAAAAAAATTCAATTTTTTTATAAAATTTAAGTCTTTGTTTATTTTATAACCTTTTATAAAATATAACATCATATGTTCACAAGACTTTATACAACTTTTTATCATGTTATTTAACCCATTAAATAACAAGATAAAATATTCTCTCAAAATAAATTATCCATATAATTTATTAGTTTGTCAAGTGCAATTATTTAGAAAACCAATTTCTAAATATTCTAAGTGTTGATATTTATTTATTTGATCATATCATAAATAAATATTGTAAGTGTTTGTCTAGCTTGTTATTGGGTATGACTCGACTTGGATCATAACGTACTAGCCACATCAATTTAATATGTGTCTTGGGCATACAGAGTCCAACAAATTCTTTCGAAGTGTTTATATGCGACATCTGTTTATATGACCAAGGCGATAATGCCAAGGATAGGTCTTACTCAAATCCATTTTGAGTTTCTTGGTGATTGATTGGTACATTAAACTATCAAATGATGTTTTATTATGAACCAATTCATAAATACCATTTGAAGGCATAGGTTTAAAGTAAAACATGTCATTCATCGATATAAATGTCAATGTTTGCAAACTTTAAGTCAAAAACATATTGTCTTATAAGGGAAACTTGAATAATGTTCCTAGTCAAACTAGGAGCATTCAAGACATTTTAAAACAATTTCCAAACCATTTGGAAGTTTCAAAACAAAGTCTCCTTTCTTGTAATGTTTATTTCTTTTGAACCTTTTGCAACGAATTGCAAACATGAGTTCCACATCCGGTATCTAATACCCATGTGTTAGAAGAAATAACATTAAGGTCAATATGTATCATTAAGATTGTACCTGAGGTTTGCCTAGCATCCCTCTTGTTTTTCAACTCTTTGAGATAGGTTGGACAATTCCTATTTAAATGCCCTATCTCTCCACACTTAAAGCATGGATCGTTCATGGCAACCTTTGCCTTCTTCTTTTTTTTTGGTTTCGCTGGTTTCGCTTTAGTCTTTCTAATAATTTCCCTTTGAATTACCCGTTTCCATTTTCAACATTTGCTTTGGTGTCGGGGTGATGCCTTTTCTAGTTGCCACCCTCATTGATCGTTAGAATGGATAAAACCCTTTTATCCATATTGAGCCTTTCGAGGTGATCAATGTGGCTTTTCATCTTAAAGACATAAGATGAGTCCGATTGGGTTTCCTCCATTCGACATGCATGAAGCGCTCGAACCGTTTCGAAGCGTTCTACCCTTGCATATTGTAGGAACATTTCCTTCAATTGGGTAATCATGTCGTATGCTCATGATGTTCAAAATCCTTTTGAATCTCGGGAATCATAATTCCTAACATGAGGCAAGAGGCTTGCATAGTATCCTTGATATACTTAATCCAATCGTTATAGGCATCCTTATCTACCATAAGATGTTCATCGGGATTAGGATCGTTTTCAATGATAGGTTACGGACGGTTTGGGTAATATTGTTAGCGGCCATCTACAAAATTTTACAAGGTTCAATTTTAGTATTTTCGATATTATTATATTTTAATCATTAATACCCTTTTATGTCTCATAGACAATTAATAATTAAAATCTAGAATCCAACGTTACATTTAAATATTGGTTAGGTGACCTTTATCTCTCTATTTAAATTAACAAGGTAGTCAACGTTTGACAATTGCAACCCTTTGCAACTTCTAGCCATATGGTATCGGTTAAACATCTTTATGTTTAGTTGGCATGTTTAATCCCATCAACACCTTTTGTTCGCCATGCTTTGGTGACCCTAAGTTCATGGTTTCCAAATCAAGTCGTCCAACTTACACACACATGTGAGTTTATACACATAAGTGGTTAGGTGACCTTTATCCCACAAACATGGTAAACCCACCTCGAATATACAAGTTCCCTCAAATGTGGTTAGGTGACCTTTATCCCACAATAAGAGTTCCCAAGTGATTCGAGTGTTGTATAAAAGGATGGTGTTTGACTTGTTTTATAAAAGGGATTTTGTGTTTTCAAAATTCTAGTTTTAGAAAACTTTATGTACCATACATTTGCATGCATTCAAATCCTTGGTACTTTAGTGAAAATCAATTTTCAAGGTTCTTTTTGATAAAACCCATTTTATTATAAAATCATTAATTTTTAATAACCTTTTATTAACCAATTTTAATGATTTTTCAAAGAACCATTTTTAAGCTTGTTGTTGATTATTAGTTTGTTAAGCATGCATATCCAAATATCATCCAAACAATAAAATAAGCAACCACACAAGCATAACACATATATCAATAGGTGCATAACCATAGCCAACTATTTTGACAACACTTGTTAGCCGAAACAAGTGTGCCAAAAGGTCCTTCCTAAAAGGTGAAAAATGACACAAGCGATGTGTCGTTGAACTCCCACTTGATCCCGCATCCAAATGCTTCAAGTCTCCCTTTTGTGTTGTGATTTCTCCACTTTCTTTGAGCTTCCAAAATGTACTTTAATTCAACTCCAAACTCCTTTGTACTTCAAAAATGTGTTTTGGTTATCGGGCTTAAATCCCGTTAAGAACTATGAAGTCCTTTAGGCCCGAATTTAGCCAAAACCAAAACCGCATTTTTGTGTGCATCTTCTTTTACAAAATATATCCTAATACATTTTTTCTAGTAAAATAAAATGCACCTAATCTATTTACTTACATACCAAATGAAAATAAATAAATTACATATTTTTACACATGGAAGAACAAAATAATTATTATTACAACCCTTTGAAATAATTAAATACAAATCACTTTTTTTTTGGGTAAAGGGTTACTCCGGTGATTTTATAATATAACCAAATTCAAACAAGTAGGAAGGCAGAGTTACCCCCTAGTTCTCTTCGCGACATACCGCAAAAGAGCAAAACAAGAAAACAGCCAAATAAACCAGTCACTCTAGACATTACAATACTAATAACATAAATCTTCATTCTTCATCCAAAAGATCTTCATTAGTTAGCTTCCACTCCTCCAGAAATCGTTTGACATTTGCTTTTCTCTTATACTTGAAAGATATTAACTTTGTTCTCACAGTGTTTATCACAATATCAACAATCTGCTCAGGGGGTCGCAACCTGTTACTAAAGAATCTTGTGTTTCTTTCACTCCAAATAGCATACGCCATAGCCGCCACCAGAAGTTTACTAGCAACCGCAAGAGCCGCTTTGGATTTCGCTCTCGGAATCAGCCAATTGGATATATCTTCCCACGTCTCTCGGACCGATTGCATTCCCACTTTGTTCCGAACACTAAGCCAAATAAATTTCGAATAAGCACACTGAAAAAATAAATGCTCATGTGTCTCTTGATCCGCAAAGCATAGCAAGCAACACATCTGGTTCATTGAACCCGTAACCATCTGGTTCCATTTCAGAATGCGATCTTGAGTCCACAGTTTCCTCTTAAAAATAAGCCAACATATGAAAGCATGTTTAGGAATGTTAAAAGACGACCACACAACACAAATATTCAACATATTCACACAAGGTCATGGCTAGGTTATGAACACCAAAATATATATATATCCAAATATATAAAATTCAAGAAGCAAAACGGTTCCCTTTTACAACCTACAATTTTCGGTCAAGAATGAAAAACCGAAAAATGTGGGTTTTTGTCCAAACAAAATAATCATCCAAATGAAATAATTTTTCAAGATTCATTTATGCATGTAAGAATATAATCTTAAAAAACAAAGGGATAACCATAGTGAAAATTTCGGCCATAGGGTTTTACCCAAACCCGAAAATTTCATATCCTATGAAGCATGCACTCATATAAGCGGCTCTGATACCACTGTTGGGTTTTTCACAAGTTTATCAAAGTATTTCATCCATATGAAATTAAAACGCAGCGGAAAATTATTATTTAAAACATGTTACTTACAAGATATAAAACCCATTTTATATGTAAAACCCAATCCCGGATCCATATACGAATATGCATGCTATCAAAATTAAAACACAACCATAGGGTGTTTAGAATACTACCTTCCAAGGAGTAGAGGATATGAAGAAGATGATGCTTCTTGAACGGTTGCCTTCAAGTGTAGAAGACCTCAAGCTTGTATACCCCAAGCCTTCCAATAAACACCTTATGTTTAGCTAGGATTTCTACACTTATGAACTCACTAAAATTCCTCATGAACAACCATGCTTGGCCGAAAATACAAAGAGGAGGTTGTGGAGTTCTTGCATTTGATTTATTAACTTGAAAAACCCTCCTGATCAACCACCCTTTGGCCGAAAATTAGAGATACCTTTTGCAAGTCCTTCACTTGAAAATCATCTCCTCAAATGGCATTACTATAGCCGGAAATTATGGAGTGTTTTTACAAGTCTTTCAAGTTCCTCCTTGTGCATTTTGTCATACAAAATTGATTTAAAAGAGTGAGAGAAGATGGCCACCCAAAAGAACCAATCAAGTAGCCTCTTACACATGCATTTGCATGTAATGCTATTGGACCAAAATTGCTTGGGAAGATCACCCAATCACAACCCATCTAACTTGTAAGACATGCATGTAGTGTGATTGGACCAACAATTTTTGGGAAGACCCCATGGGGGGGGGGGGTGGCGGCCTAGATTTTTATTTAAAAAAAACAAAATTTTCTTTTAAATAATATAAGTCTTACATATATATATTTTATAACTTTTATAAAATATAACATCATATGTTATAAGACTTATGCTATTTTATTATGTTATTTAACCAATTAAATAACAAAATAAAATACTCTCTCAAAACAAATTATCCATATAATTTATTAGTTTGTCAAGTGCAATTATTTAAAACCAATTTCTAAATATTCTAAGTGTTAATATTTATTTGTTTGATCATATCACAAATAAATATTATAAGTGTTTGTCTAGCTTGTATTTGGGTATGACTCGACTTGGATCATAACGTACTAGCCACATCAATCTAATATGTGTCTTGGGCATACAGAGTCCAACAATCTCCCACTTGCATAAGATACATAGAAAATTGATGCAATTAGTAAATGACGCCTAACTACGGTTTACTACCCCTAATACGTATGACTATATGTACCATTCAATCATATCATCCCCTTCAAGTCCCTTACTTGAAAATGATTTAGGTGAATCTATCATTTATCCTTTCGTTACAGATGTCATGTCAAATCCAGAGACATAGAGTGATCACTTTCTGTTGATTTAACTTTAGCAGGCCTTAGACATCTTACTCTCAACGAATAAGAGGAACAAATCCCATCTTGACTACATACGTCTCTCACAATCACCTTGTACCATACCTGAGCTTAGCCTTATGTACTGTCATATAACTAACAGCGAAGAAATAAGTCAAGGTACAATATTTGGTGAATATCAAGACCCAATATGTATCTCAGGTCTGAGGATACTATGATATTCTCCTTTACTCAAATTTACTTATGATCAATCACAAATGATTCCATGCAGTAATATTTGAGAGCGAGTCAGTCCAATATTTGTCTCCCACAAATATCTATGAACTTTGGCAGCAACACTTTGCTTTATATTCATATCTAATGAATATCCACCAATCCAAATTATTAATAGTCTTGCATTCATATTTGTTCCCACAATTATGATCGACTACGGACATTTAGAATAATTAACTTATTCATGGATTTAAACATGCTAAAATGGAACATAACTCAAAATACCATAAAGAGTTATAATAACAGTTGTTCCAATATCCAAATACAAAATAGATCAAATCCAATCACTAGAATATCGAAGTCCTAAGGCACAAGTGTGACCCTTTCATGCTTTGCCCGTTCAAGGAGCTTCGTTAGTGGATCCGCAATATTTTGATCAGTGTGAACTTTGCGAATACATATCTTTTCCTTTTTCAACTTCATCCCTTATGTAGTTGAAATTCCGCTCAACATGCCTAGTCTTTCGATGTACACGAGGTTCCTTGATTTAAGCAATCGCACCTTCGTTATCACAAAGATCTCTAGGGGTCCTGAATGGTATGGACTACCCCTAGATCAATAATTCAAGTGGCAACTTCATATGAATTATCTCGACAAATGAAGCGGCGATGTATTCTGATTATGTAGTGGACAATGTTACCCTGATTGTGATCGAGAACCATCTCGATCAGTTTGGAAACTCGTATCAATGTAACCCTTCACAACGAATTCCGAAACTCGCACTCCTGTAACCCTTTACAACGAGTTCCTCTTTACCATATCCATATATTAGAAATATATCCTTAGTCTTTCTGAGGTATTTCAATATATTTATAACAGTCACCCAGTGACCGTTACTCGCTGGTATCTACTCGTCATGCTTAAAGCACATAACTTGTCCAGTCTAGTGCATATCATTATATACATAATGAATCCTATAGCTGACGTATATGGGATTCTTTTCATTCTTTCTTGCTCATCCTTTGAGCTTGGACAATGAAACGCATTCAATATTGTCCACTCTTTGAATAGGTACCAAACCTTTCATAGAGTTCTCTATCTTGAACCCTTTCAAGACTTTGTCAATGTATGCACTTTAGTTTAAACCTATCAAGCGCCTTGATCTATCCCTATAGATCTTTATTCCCAAAATATAGGCGACTTCACCAAGATCCTTAATGGAAAAACAACTTCCAAGCCAGGCATTTACACCTTCCAAGGTTTGGAATGTTATTTCCAAATAGTAGAATGTCATTGACATATATAATATTAAGAAAGTGAAAATGCTCCCACTAGCCTTCTTAAAACACAAGCTTTATCAACGTTCTTGATGAATCCATATACCCTAATCTCTTCATCAAAACGGTGATTTCAACTTCTTAGATGCTTGTTTCAATCCATAGATTGATTTCTTTAACTTGCATACTTTGTCAGGATGTTTTGGATCGACAAAATCTTCAGGCTTAACTATATAGACATCTTCCTCAAGATATCTATTAAGGAAAACCGTTTTGACATCCATTTGACATCCATTTGCCAAATCTCATAATCATATTATGCAGGTATGGCAAATAATATCCTTATTTGACTTTAGCATCGCGACAGGCGAGAAGGTCTCATCATAATCAACACTTTGAGTTTGAATGAAACCTTTTGCTACAAGTCTCGCTTTATAAGTATCCAAGTTTCCATGCATATTTGTTTTCTTCCTGAAAACCCACTTACTTCCAACTACTTTGGAGTTAAGAAATGACACAACCAATTCCCAAACTTGGTTGTCATACATGGATTGCATCTCTACGTTCATAGCTTCAAACCATTTGTCATAATCAGATTTTGACATTGCATCATGGTATGTGGTAGGTTCACCCGAATCTACCATGAAGTATCCATCCAAGAAAAATCCATATCCTTCAGGTGGACTACTAATCCTACCAGATATGCGAACGTTTTGTGTGTATTGATCAACCACTTGATCGTTTTCAACAGCCTCTTGTTGAGTGCTAGTATTAACCAAATGTGTATCGGCTTGTGGTTCTTGATCCTTATCAAGTTTCACTGTTCCAATAATTGCTTCCATAAGGAACTTAGCTGCCAAGAACTCAGCCTTTCGAACAACAAATACCTTTTGCTCTGTTAAATCGTAGAATTAATATCCTATACCATCTTTAGGATATCCTACGAAGATACACTTAGTGGATCAGACTTTCAATTTATTTGAGGTGTATAGCTTAACATAAGCTTTACAACCCCTTCCTTTAAATATGTTAATGATGGAACCCTTCCATGCCATATTTCAAAAGATGTCGTATCCACTTTCTTGGTTAGGACCATATTGGCCGTGGAGAGCAAAGCGTAACCCCAAATGATAGAGATGATGCGCTCCTAGCCATCATAGATCGAACCATATCCAAATAGAGTTCGATTCCTCCTCTATCGGAACGAAGAACTTTAATTGAGTTGATATTGAACTTAACCTTTTGAAGGCTTTGAACATTTCAAAACTTCTTCTTTGTGTCATGTACACATAACCACAACTACTATAGTTGTCGGTAAAAGTAATGAAGTATTTTTCACCATTCCTAGTCATTGGCTTAAAAGGATCAAATATATTCGAATGTATGATACCTAATAAATCTTTTGCCTTTTCCCACTAAGGGATTACTTGGTAATTTTACCTTGTAAATAAGATTCGCATGTATCAAATGAACCAATTTTATTTGCTTCCAAAAGACAATTCTTTCGAAGTGTTTACATGCGACATCTGTTTATATGACCAAGGCGATAATGCCAAGGATAGGTCTTACTCAAATCCATTTTGAGTTTCTTGGTGATTGATTGGTACATTAAACTATCAAATGATGTTTTATTATGAACCAATTCATAAATACCATTTGAAGGCATAGGTTTAAAGTAAAACATGTCATTCATCGATATAAATGTCAATGTTTGCAAACTTTAAGTCAAAAACATATTGTCTTATAAGGGAAACTTGAATAATGTTCCTAGTCAAACTAGGAGCATTCAAGACATTTTAAAACAATTTCCAAACCATTTGGAAGTTTCAAAACATAGTCTCCTTTCTTGTAATGTTTATTTCTTTTGAACCTTTTGCAACGAATTGCAAACATGAGTTCCACATCCGGTATCTAATACCCATGTGTTAGAAGAAATAACATTAAGGTCAATATGTATCATTAAGATTGTACCTGAGGTTTGCCTAGCATCCCTCTTGTTTTTCAACTCTTTGAGATAGGTTGGACAATTCCTATTTAAATGCCCTATCTCTCCACACTTAAAGCATGGATCGTTCATGGCAACCTTTGCCTTCTTCTTTTTTTTTTGGTTTCGCTGGTTTCGCTTTAGTCTTTCTAATCATTTCCCTTTGAATTACCCGTTTCCATTTTCAACATTTGCTTTGGTGTCGGGGTGATGCCTTTTCTAGTTGCCACCCTCATTGATCGTTAGAATGGATAAAACCCTTTTATCCATATTGAGCCTTTCGAGGTGATCAATGTGGCTTTTCATCTTAAAGACATAAGATGAGTCCGATTGGGTTTCCTCCATTCGACATGCATGAAGCGCTCGAACCGTTTCGAAGCGTTCTACCCTTGCATATTGTAGGAACATTTCCTTCAATTGGGTAATCATGTCGTATGCTCATGATGTTCAAAATCCTTTTGAATCTCGGGAATCATAATTCCTAACATGAGGCAAGAGGCTTGCGTAGTATCCTTGATATACTTAATCCAATCGTTATAGGCATCCTTATCTACCATAAGATGTTCATCGGGATTAGGATCGTTTTCAATGATAGGTTACGGACGGTTTGGGTAATATTGTTAGCGGCCATCTACAAAATTTTACAAGGTTCAATTTTAGTATTTTCGATATTATTATATTTTAATCATTAATACCCTTTTATGTCTCATAGACAATTAATAATTAAAATCTAGAATCCAACGTTACATTTAAATATTGGTTAGGTGACCTTTATCTCTCTATTTAAATTAACAAGGTAGTCAACGTTTGACAATTGCAACCCTTTGCAACTTCTAGCCATATGGTATCGGTTAAACATCTTTATGTTTAGTTGGCATGTTTAATCCCATCAACACCTTTTGTTCTCCATGCTTTGGTGACCCTAAGTTCATGGTTTCCAAATCAAGTCGTCCAACTTACACACACATTTGAGTTTATACACATAAGTGGTTAGGTGACCTTTATCCCACAAACATGGTAAACCCACCTCGAATATACAAGTTCCCTCAAATGTGGTTAGGTGACCTTTATCCCACAATAAGAGTTCCCAAGTGATTCGAGTGTTGTATAAAAGGATGGTGTTTGACTTGTTTTATAAAAGGGATTTTGTGTTTTCAAAATTCTAGTTTTAGAAAACTTTATGTACCATACATTTGCATGCATTCAAATCCTTGGTACTTTAGTGAAAATCAATTTTCAAGGTTCTTTTTGATAAAACCCATTTTATTATAAAATCATTAATTTTTAATAACCTTTTATTAACCAATTTTAATGATTTTTCAAAGAACCATTTTTAAGCTTGTTGTTGATTATTAGTTTGTTAAGCATGCATATCCAAATATCATCCAAACAATAAAATAAGCAACCACACAAGCATAACACATATATCAATAGGTGCATAACCATAGCCAACTATTTTGACAACACTTGTTAGCCGAAACAAGTGTGCCAAAAGGTCCTTCCTAAAAGGTGAAAAATGACACAAGCGATGTGTCGTTGAACTCCCACTTGATCCCGCATCCAAATGCTTCAAGTCTACTTATGTGTTGTGATTTCTCCACTTTCTTTGAGCTTCCAAAATGTACTTTAATTCAACTCCAAACTCCTTTGTACTTCAAAAATGTGTTTTGGTTATCGGGCTTAAATCCCGTTAAGAACTATGAAGTCCTTTAGGCCCGAATTTAGCCAAAACCAAAACCGCATTTTTGTGTGCATCTTCTTTTACAAAATATATCCTAATACATTTTTTCTAGTAAAATAAAATGCACCTAATCTATTTACTTACATACCAAATGAAAATAAATAAATTACATATTTTTACACATGGAAGAACAAAATAATTATTATTACAACCCTTTGAAATAATTAAATACAAATCACTTTTTTTTTTTGGGTAAAGGGTTACCCCGGTGATTTTATAATATAACCAAATTCAAACAAGTAGGAAGGCAGAGTTACCCCCTAGTTCTCTTCGCGACATACCGCAAAAGAGCAAAACAAGAAAACAGCCAAATAAACCAGTCACTCTAGACATTACAATACTAATAACATAAATCTTCATTCTTCATCCAAAAGATCTTCATTAGTAAGCTTCCACTCCTCCAGAAATCGTTTGACATTTGCTTTTCTCTTATACTTGAAAGATATTAACTTTGTTCTCACAGTGTTTATCACAATATCAACAATCTGCTCAGGGGGTCGCAACCTGTTACTAAAGAATCTTGTGTTTCTTTCACTCCAAATAGCATACGCCATAGCCGCCACCAGAAGTTTACTAGCAACCGCAAGAGCTGCTTTGGATTTCGCTCTCGGAATCAGCCAATTGGATATATCTTCCCACGTCTCTCGGACCGATTGCATTCCCACTTTGTTCCGAACACTAAGCCAAATAAATTTCGAATAAGCACACTGAAAAAATAAATGCTCATGTGTCTCTTGATCCGCAAAGCATAGCAAGCAACACATCTGGTTCATTGAACCCGTAACCATCTGGTTCCATTTCAGAATGCGATCTTGAGTCCACAGTTTCCTCTTAAAAATAAGCCAACATATGAAAGCATGTTTAGGAATGTTAAAAGACGACCACACAACACAAATATTCAACATATTCACACAAGGTCATGGCTAGGTTATGAACACCAAAATATATATATATCCAAATATATAAAATTCAAGAAGCAAAACGGTTCCCTTTTACAACCTACAATTTTCGGTCAAGAATGAAAAACCGAAAAAATGTGGGTTTTTGTCCAAACAAAATAATCATCCAAATGAAATAATTTTTCAAGATTCATTTATGCATGTAAGAATATAATCTTAAAAAACAAAGGGATAACCATAGTGAAAATTTCGGCCATAGGGTTTTACCCAAACCCGAAAATTTCATATCCTATGAAGCATGCACTCATACAAGCGGCTCTGATACCACTGTTGGGTTTTTCACAAGTTTATCAAAGTATTTCATCCATATGAAATTAAAACGCAGCGGAAAATTATTATTTAAAACATGTTACTTACAAGATATAAAACCCATTTTATATGTAAAACCCAATCCCGGATCCATATACGAATATGCATGCTATCAAAATTAAAACACAACCATAGGGTGTTTAGAATACTACCTTCCAAGGAGTAGAGGATATGAAGAAGATGATGCTTCTTGAACGGTTGCCTTCAAGTGTAGAAGACCTCAAGCTTGTATACCCCAAGCCTTCCAATAAACACCTTATGTTTAGCTAGGATTTCTACACTTATGAACTCACTAAAATTCCTCATGAACAACCATGCTTGGCCGAAAATACAAAGAGGAGGTTGTGGAGTTCTTGCATTTGATTTATTAACTTGAAAAACCCTCCTGATCAACCACCCTTTGGCCGAAAATTAGAGATACCTTTTGCAAGTCCTTCACTTGAAAATCATCTCCTCAAATGGCATTACTATAGCCGAAAATTATGGAGTGTTTTTACAAGTCTTCCAAGTTCCTCCTTGTGCATTTTGTCATACAAAATTGATTTAAAAGAGTGAGAGAAGATGGCCACCCAAAAGAACCAATCAAGTAGCCTCTTACACATGCATTTGCATGTAATGCTATTGGACCAAAATTGCTTGGGAAGATCACCCAATCACAACCCATCTAACTTGTAAGACATGCATGTAGTGTGATTGGACCAACAATTTTTGGGAAGACCCCATGGGGGGGGGGGGTGGCGGCCTAGATTTTTATTTAAAAAAAAACAAAATTTTCTTTTAAATAATATAAGTCTTACATATATATATTTTATAACTTTTATAAAATATAACATCATATGTTATAAGACTTATGCTATTTTATTATGTCATTTAACCAATTAAATAACAAAATAAAATACTCTCTCAAAACAAATTATCCATATAATTTATTAGTTTGTCAAGTGCAATTATTTAGAAAACCAATTTCTAAATATTCTAAGTGTTAATATTTATTTGTTTGATCATATCACAAATAAATATTATAAGTGTTTGTCTAGCTTGTATTTGGGTATGACTCGACTTGGATCATAACGTACTAGCCACATCAATCTAATATGTGTCTTGGGCATACAGAGTCCAACACCGCCGAGTGTGTTGATCAGGATATTTTCAATAAATAATTTTGCAAAGTTGAAATCCAAACTGAGCAATGCATGTCAAAATAAAAAAAATTAAAAAGCAACAGCAAATAAGTCAAAAGGTGGTTATATTATTAACACGTCAAAAGTGGTGCTTTTGATTTCACCTCAAACCGAGGCCTATCCGCCAAAAGCACGATTAGTTTTTTACCATATTTACGCAACGGTTGAAGGTTTCATCTCAAAACGAGACCCATCCGCCTCCAACCGTTGCATCATTCAAAACAGATTATACTAATTGATGACCAAGGGCTTCATCCTGAAACCCAGGACCCATCCACCTTTGGTCATCATATTGTTCTAGTGCAGGAAATGTAAATTGTTCAAAGACATGAAAAGTAAATTGTTCAACAAGCCACAACGATCAAATCTAAAAAAAGTGGGCTCCGGCCTTGGCACGTATATCCATCATCGCGCACTTCGCTGCTTAAGGAGCAGTACCTTCTTGACCAGCAACATCTTCCCCAGCGCCTGCACCAGCATCACCTTCGGGATTCTTCTCAGCATCACCATCAGCATTGGCAACCTCCTCTGCCGCCATAAAGGGCTCCTCACCAACATACTTTGCAGGATGTTCCATAGGATTGCCTCCAAGATCCTGTAATTTCGCTTCCCAAGCCTTGACATTTCAGGAGGGGCATTCGAAGTCCAAGGCTTTGGCCTCATAGGCTATCCTTAACCTGGCTTGGAGAAGAGAAACAACAACGGATCCTTTGAGGCCATCCCGATAGGAACTCATATCCTGTTGGTATTGAAGATGAGCAGCATCCAGCTTGGCTTGAGCATCCTCATTGGCTTTGTGAAGGGCAGCTTGGTGTTCTTGGGTCATCGCCTTGAATTTATCTTCATAATGCTGAGACTTGGCAGCGGCGATCGTCCCTTGGTTAGCGATGGTGACTTCAGCCTTCTTGAGCTTGACCTCCAGCATCTTGTTAAGCCTGCAGGCATCTTCATACAAGTGCATGAGACGTTCCAGGCCCTGCAGTCAAAGATACAGGTATCAACATATATAGGATGTGCAGGATAATGGTTAACATACATGTTCAGGATATCGGATGGAAGTTTTTACCTGATTGAGGAATGAAGTCATGAACCCACTGGCTTCATTAAATCCATGGTTCTCGAAAGGAAAAGTTTTAGAGATAGCTGGGGAATCCGTTTCCATTCTCTTCCGGGCACTGGCAGCACGAGTCCTAGTGGCTGGAGGAAGCTTGGGAGTAGCAATAGCCTTTGAACCGCTAGATTTGGAAGACGTGATGGCCTTGGGGCTTGGTTCCTTGTTCACCGAAAGGGGAGTGGGATAGCTGTCCAATTCGTCGAGATCAAAGACCTCTGGAGCTTTGACTGGTGTTGTATAAAGGGAAGAAACATTTAACTCTTGAGTATTTATAAACTAATACATACATTTTGTACTAATATACTTACCAGACATCTCGGAGCTGGATCTCTGGCTTGAGCTTGTAGATGATAGGGAAAAAGTTCTCTCACTATTTGGAAGTTGGTAAATGCTTTTAATCCTCTGTTCAGACTCGGCGCTCGGAGGGGCTAGTTCTTTGAGATTTGCTGCACAAAAGATAAAGATGTCAATTCAAGATACAACTTCAGGATACGATTGGGGATATTCCTAAAACCCTAAATCCTACCAGAAGTCAACCACTTCACCGGAAGGTCAAAACCTCCAGTAATAGAGTCCCTTTTTCCAAAAAAGAACTTTTGTTTCCATTTCTCCTCATTTTCCGTGGCTCTAATAATAAGAGGATTTTTGGAGGTAGAGAAAAGGAGAAAACGACTGTTGCCATGAGAACGAAGGCGATATGCCATCGAGAGATCTTCAACACAGAGATCAGGGGTAAAACGGGATCTGATTCGGTCCAAGGTCACTAGCACCCGCCAAACCATAGGCATGGTTTGGGCATAGCTGAGACCGGTAAGCTCAAAGAAACGGGATATAAAGGCCAGAAACGGATATCGGAGTCCAATAGAAAAAGGGTAAGCCAGGAAGCAGACCCATTCGGTGGAAGAGAAATCCGATCGGATTTCCCTATCGAAAGGACGAATAATTGTACCAACGGGGAAGGCACCGGAAGCTTGCAGGGAGGCGATGTCAGCATTGTCAAATGAGCAAACCTCTTTTTCGGGTTCTTTAAGAAGGTTTTGGGCTTCAAAGGATGGAGCCGAGTCGCATGTATATGATCTCGTTCTACTAGCCATGAAAAGTTTTGATGAAGGAAGACAAAGGAAAAAGAAGAGAGGTGGAAAGTACCTGAGAAATCGCTTGAAAAATGGTGATAATGATACGGGATGAGTCGGCTAAGTAAAGGCTGAGTATAGGGGGGTAAAGAGTAAATGTCGCATTGGAAGTTGCATAATGTCACCTCAATCGTCATTTCATTTTAATTGCCTCGGTTTACGTGATAAAGTTTTAAAATATATCCGTTGGATTGGTATACCAACAGATATATTTGGGGACAATTGTTATGGGTCATTTTCTGCGTATATATCCTGACCAATATTCTGAATTTGATTGTTTATTTGTGATCAGGATACCGGATCAGGATATTGGTAACATCCTGATACGATATCCTGGTATTGACCAATTATCTCACGTGCAGATTATTGTAACAAGCCTCTAACAGTCAGGAGGACTTCTTCCCCTCAAGACTCGGGCAAATCAGTTGGGTTATAGACGTTGAACCCGGAAGAAGTGGACTACAACGTTTACTTGAGGAATATTCGAAGCATCCCGGTTTAATAGGATAGTTAGTTATTTTCGTTTTACTATAAATAGATTGATCGGATCAGGTTAAGGCACACACTGTTACGCACACTTTTACTCTCCTATTGCAAACAATCACTACACTTAAACACTTGTACTCGAATTACATTGTAACACCTAGTTGATCCGCATCATATCCTGCACTGTATCCTGATATTTGAAGTAATAGAAGAACAAGGCAGCTGCGATTGTCAGCTCCCGAGGTTTTGTGCTGGCGATCTAGATTGATCAAGGGCTTTCCTCGTACATCCTGTGTCACCCTTTTCATTTTCGCTCATTGTTTGATCACAGATATAGCTCTATATCCTGAGCCGTATCCCCAAACTGTTTTTGCAAATAACTTAACTAGAATATTTTCAACACACATTTCTAGCACACTACCTCACTTAACTAATTTGATCACTTAATTGCTTCGGTAATTTTTGACCAAAACAACTTGTAAGGTCTAGATTGAAGCTCAAAACCCAAGAAATGATCCTAACGGTTGTCGAAAATCTATAAATACCCACCCCAAACTCACTTCACACTTGCTCAAATCAGTTTTTCTCTCATTCTCTGCTATAGTGGGACTATCCCTTCTGGTTGAAGGTCCCAATCTTCTGGTTTTCTTATTCTATCTTCCTTGCTTGGACCTCTTGTAAGCTTATTTCATGCTTTTTATGCATTTTAAGCATGAAAGTCAAACAGTGATTGACTTTTTGCTTTGACCAGTTTATGGTCAACACAAAGTTCGTTTGAACTTTGCAACGTGAGCGTAATCACGATGGTTATAGTCCCTTGTGACTATACCTACTGATTACCACGTTGATTAGGCGTAGTGACGAGTCAAAGTTTCGGTCAAAATACGTGTTTACGCGTATTTTGCAACGAAGCTATTTTTGGGTATCAAAACACTTTGTTTTGATATCAAAATTGTTTTCTAACTTAGTTAAACATGTTTTAACATGTTTAACTCGTCACTTTTAGTTTAGTGCTTATTTAGGGTCGTAAGATAAGCGGTCTAAACAACCGCTTCGAACCGACCCGTTTGGTCGATCATTAGGATCCGACCAAACATATTTTGTGACCATAGTTGTATAGGGAATAACTTTCCGAGGTTATACCTTATGGTCACCATGTTTAGTTAGTTGTATGATAGGTAGTTTATATGCCTTAGGAAAATGACCAAAATGCGGAATGCGGGATTAGAGGGTAGAATCCGTAGATTATGATAGGTAGTTTAAATGCCTTAGGAAAATGACCAGAATTTGTAGATTCTTGTGGAATGCGGGATCAGAGGGTAGAATCCGTGCTAAAGTTGCTTGGAAAGATGTGTGTTTGCCTAAAGAAGAAGGTGGTTTGGGCATTAGAAGTATAACTGATGTCAATAAATCGCTTATGGCTAAGCATGTCTGGAGTATTATAACTAAACGGGAGTCTATTTGGGTGAAATGGATTCACGAGTATAAACTAAAAGGAAGAAGTTTTTGGGAGGTGCCATGTCGAGGGAGCATGAGTTGGGGATGGCGGAAAATATTATCTATTTGTTGTATTATACGGCCTCACATATGGTCTCCGCTCAAAAGTGGTTTGCAAACTAATGTTTGGAGTGATAATTGGTTTCCTTTGAGTCCTCTTAACTCCTTTATTACTCCTCGTTCTATAGCCAATGCAGGTTTCAGTTTAAAGTCCTCGGTTGCTGATGTTGTTGATGCGTATGGGCATTGGAGATGGCCCCAAGCTTGGTTAGATTTGTTCCCGGTTTTAATAAGCATTCAAACGCCTCAGCTGGTTGGTGATGCTCTTGATCGTCTTGCTTGGAAAAATTTGGATGGGAAGTTTACAGATTTTGAATCGGCCCAAGTTTGGAAAATGATTCGGACGAGAGACACTCAGGTGACCTGGGCAAACATGGTTTGGTTCTCTCAGTGTGTTCCTCGCCACTCGTTTCATATGTGGTTAGTGTTCCGGAACAAACTAAAAACTCAGGATAGGTTGGCGGTTTGGGAAGCTGGAAGTGCTACAAATCTTAATCTTATGTGTTGTCCGTTGTGCAAACATGATCGAGATAGCCGAGACCATTTGTTCTTTCAATGTGCGTTTGCAAATCAAGTTTGGACAAATGTGAAGTGTATGGTGAACTTGGAGAGTGTAGATAATAACACATGGCAGTCTTTAATGGTATGGGTTGATCAACATTCTAATTCTAAGAAAACTGATGACATTGTGTGTAAATTGGTGGTAGCGGCGGCTACTTATTATATTTGGCAAGAGTGGAACAGTCGGCTTTTTAGCTCCAACCAGTTGACCGTGTTGCAAGTTGCTGAGAAGATCAAAAGTGCGGTTCGGCTTCGGCTTATGGGTTTCAAGTTTCGAGTGGATTCGGCTAGGTGGAGGATCTACAGAATCTGGAAGATTGATGATAGCAAGGATGAGGAAGCTGACCTGGACTAGTAATTTATTTGTCTTGTTGTAATGTTGGCCTAGGTTGCTTGTTTTCGGCCATGGTTGCTTACTTTGTTTGTTAACTTCTTTTGGTTGGGTTGTTTGGTTGGTTTTCTGGTTTGGTGTCCTAGTCTTGGTATGCCAAGTCTAGTTGGTGTGTCGCTTTGACACATCCTTGTACTTTTTTGGTTCATTTATAAAATTCATCGGGGTAACCCTTTACCCAAAAAAAAAAATGACCAAAATGCCCTTTTTGCGCATAATTTCATTTTAAGCATATGTAACCTAAATTTTGACATCTAAACTGATTAGGCAACATTATTAGACATGTTAAGGCATATAATACTTGTCATAGGACTAGTTAGGCGGTCCGAACGTGTTTTACGCGAACGACGCGTTAAAGTAGCGTAAGCTACCTAAACGGGTCGTAATGGGTTGTAAGCACTTAGGATAGGTTTCGATTTAGAATGTAGGCTTTGATAAACCATATTACATGAGTTCCTATACTCATTTGGTTTACGAAACCTCATTTTATCCGATCTTCCGATTTGGGTCCGGTTTATTAACATAGTTACCTATATTAGGTGCCAATTGATTCCGTGATCCTTCTAGCGTTGTTTGATTGTTATTACAAGACTTCTAAGCATTATCAAGTGAGTACATAGACCCCTCTTTTACTGCTTTCAAACATTTTGGGGTGAAACACATGTGCCTACTTGTTACTTTCGTGCTTTTATGCTTTTATAACATATGCTTGCTATGTTCATGTAGTACATATATAGTACATGATTTTATCCATGTTTATGCTATGTATGATTAATTAACATGCTAGCACATTGATTTCATAAACACATTTGTTTCATATGTTTATTTCAGCATATGTACACATTGATTTACATCACATTTTGCTATGTATGTTCATTTTGCATACTTAGTACATTGTTTACACATAACATGCTTACATTTGGTATGACATTTGGTTTGTTTAACGGGACAAAAATACGTTCATTAACATTGATCACGCCGCTTGGTAGTCAGTAGTGGTACCATAGGAATTGACAACTCCCGTTTCTGGCTTCCTAGGTTTGGTTGGAAGTAGGAAATGACTGAATCCGATATACATAAATTTTGATAGACCTTTAATTTGTTTAAGGGTTTGTCTCCACAGTCGCAAGGCTTGAATGCATGCGTTTTAACATTACCACATAAGTGTTTGTATCAGTAAAGCATGGATTTTGCAAAACATAACTTTTGACTTAAAACTATGATTTATATCAAATACATTGTTTTGTACATTTTACCTATGGGGTTGAGTAATTCTATTATTCACCATACATTTTCATTTGATTATACATAAACATTATACATATGGTTTAAGTAGTCATTTTTGATTTACCATACATAGCATTTAATTATACAACACATGGTTTACCTTTAACAATTGAACATCTGATTATACATGAACATTTTGACATTTGTATAAACAATACATTTTGGTGGTTTATTTTGGTAAGTGATTTACATAACGAGGCGACGTGTAATATGATAAAAGCATGGTGGATACGCCGCTGGTACTTCCTATATATAAGTGCTTTTATGATATTACATATCGTAGCGTTATTTAAATCGTTTCGACAAAGACATGATATATCTTATTCAAACAACATATATTTACAAGATACTGTTTTATAAACAGCATAACTTTTACAAATTCATTGTTACTTGGTTATTTATTTAACCAAGCAATATTCTTTTATATATCATTTGATTTCATTATCGCTTTTCGAATAATTTATAAAAGAAAACATTTTTCAAAGGTTGTTAAACGTTCTTTTAACTACAAGTCATGAATCCTAAATCAATAAACCTATGTATCTCACAGGCATTTTTATGCTGACGTACCTATTTTCACATGTGTTTTCAGGAGCTGATGCATAGGGTTGTTCAAGATACACTTAGGCGGACTTGGGCCTTAGTGACAATAAAAGATGCAAGACTAGTTTAAATTACGTTATGTACTCTTTGTTTTCTTTGTTTTAAGACAATGTAACCACTTTGTTAATAAATAAAACGAAACTTTAAATACCATGGTTGTGAAACAATAATTCTGCCACTCCACTCCCCGACGTTTCCGCCGCGGTTTGTTGTTTTACGCGGTCGGGGTGTGACAGAAGAGTTGGTATCAGAGCCAATGGTTATAGGGATATAGGTTATTAGTAATGCTTTGACCTAGACTATAACTTTTCTAGGACCCCAACACAAGTTATCTTGTGTTTAGATCTTAAAACATTACCGTCACCTATCTTTAGGTGATTACCAAAACAAGAACACAATTATCCAGAACGATTTTTGAAAACCAATCATCTACTCTTAGATGATTTGTTATAAGGTTTTGAACCCTCTAAGTTTTAAAAATCTCGTCAAGGTTTGGGTCTAAATAATGTGAACACGTGCAATCTGGAAGGGTAGATGCCTGTATCTTGAGTTTTCTGTCTAGGCTAGAGTGTTCGTACAAATCCACATAATCAGACCAGTCACTCTTACCTGGGAACTCTTGGGGTGAGTGTCCACTTATAGGCTAAAGCATGTCTTCGCGATACATTATCATGACCCATTTACTTTGATTAGTCACTGTGTGTCATTTGTTTGCTCTGTGGTACGAACGAATGACCACCATCCATACTTTTTGTCGATATTTGTATCATTTCATTTTCATCTTGTCATCTCACTTGTTCTCTCATGTTTCCTCTTTTAGAATGCCTCCTCGACACGACAATCAGCTACCTAATGCCGAACTGGCAACAATCATTGCGAAGCAAATGGCTGCTGCACTCCCAAACATTATTGCTCAAGTTAACCAAGCCAACAATAACAACAACAATGCTCCATGCAACTTTAAAAGTTTCAATTCGGCTAAACCACTCAAGTTTAGTGGTTCTGAAGGAGCAACTGGGCTCCTACAGTGGTTTGAGAGCATTGAGAGCACTTTTCGTCATGTTCAGTGTCCTGATAATCGCAAAGTCGAGTTTGCTTCTACCGTGTTCCAAAACAGGGCTCTTACTTGGTGGAATGGGTTAATGAGAGACCGTGGTGCTAATGTCGCTTTGGGTCAAACTTGGGAAGAGCTTAGGGCTCTTATGATGAGGGAATTCTGTCCTCGTCACGAACAGAGGGCGTTAGAAAGGGAGTTTGATGATCTGAAACAGGATAGTGGTGAACACCGGGCTTATACTGACAGGTACGAGGAGCTGATTTTGTTATGTCCTACAATGGTTACCCCACTCGAGAAAGCTATCGAGAGGTATGTCGATGGTTTACCTGACCCCGTGCAAGATATCGTCACTGGTAGCAACCCTACCACAGTTCGTCAGGCAATCGAGTTGGCTGCGACTTTGACTGAGTCGCAAATCAGAAAGGGTAAGCTTCATAGGAAGGGTGATAAGAAACAATCGTCTGACAAGAGTGAAAACAAGAAGGGTAAGAAAGCTGGATCTTCAAAGAGATATAGGAAGCGCAAGGCTTCCCAAAATTTCGCAGTTACTGCATAAGCCAACCAGGCAGCTCCCAACCACCCCGCACAACCACCAGCAAAGAAACAGAATGCGGGGAATGCACCGTTGTGCAACAGGTGTAACAATCACCATCAACCACAGGTTCAGTGTCATTTTTGTGCTAACTGTGGAAAATCGGGTCACCTTGCCAATGTTTGTCGTTTTGCTCCTAATCAAGCCGCACAAAACCCAGCTCAGCAAGATGCTCAACCGCCTGCTCAACAACAAGCACAGACTACACGACCTCACTATCCTCCTGGATCTTGCTATATTTGTGGGGATCTGACTCATTATCGAAATCAGTGTCAGAGGCTAGCTAATGCGAATCAGGCTCAGGCTCGTGGTCGAGTCTTTAACATGAACGCAAATGAGGCGCGTGCGAACAATGAGGTGGTCAATGGTATGTTCTTTGTTAACAATTAGCCTGCATCTGTTCTTTTTGATTCGGGTGCCGATAAGAGTTTTGTGTCATTATCTTTTGAACCATTGCTTTGCACGACTAGAACGAAACTAGGAAAGCCCTTGACAGTAGAGGTAGCTAGTGCCTAGTGGTGAACCCATTGTTCTCGATTCTGTTCTTCGAAACTGCCAATTGAACCTTAATAACCATCTTTTTCCTATCGACCTCACGCCGATGCAACTTGGAAGTTAATGGATTGGTTAGCCAAGTATCACGCAGAGGTAGTTTGTTTTGAGAAGATTGTCCGTATACCGCTTTCGTCTAGTGAGATCTTAGAGGTTCGTGGTGAGAAACCTGCTAGTAACCTCAAACTCATGTCTTGTACTCAAGCTTAGTAGTATCTGCGAAAGAACTATGTGGCCTTCTTGGCACATGTCGTAAAGGAGAAAGGCAAAGGTAAGTCTATTCAAGATATCCCTGTTGTTCGGGATTATCCTGAAGTGTTTCCTGAAGAATTACCTGGTTTACCCCCTGTACTCCAAGTCGAGTTTCGTATTGATCTTGTATCTGGTGCAAATCCTATCGCTAGATCTCCGTATCGTCTTGCGCCGTCTGAGATGCAAGAGTTATCCATGCAGCTTCAGGAGCTTTCTGACAAAGGTTTTATTCGTCCTAACTTTTCACCTTGGGGTGCTCCCGTGTGACATCTGTGCTAGTAATCATTGTAAACAATTCAGTTATCAATGAAATAAAGTTATTTGATCCCAACGTTTGTTTGTTTATGTTTGATGTTTTTCATGTTTTGGTTTTTATTCAATTTCAAACTCTATATCGCTTTCTAGAAAGTTATACGCAAACTGGTGCGTAAACGTAATCAGTTTAACGCGACAAACACTTCGGAACATCAACATATGCCTAACATACCTTAAATAACCTTTACATAACTTAGAAATAAGTTTTGAAGGCTTTGGTATGGCAAAATCAAGTTAATTCGCTTACAGGGACTAAAATTGACAAACTGCGAAAGTATGCCAATTTGAATTGTAACGAACATTCCGGAACATGGCCATAAGTTAAACACACCCTAAATATCCTTTACATAGCTTAGAAATAGGCTTTGAGGGATTTGGTGTGCTAAAATAAACTTTATGCTCATTCAGGGACTAAAAGCGTCAAAAAGTGCATAAGTTTGCATTTTCGCGCATAACTTACGTTCTGAATACATCCGGACATCCAAAAATTTATGTAAGCATTAAAATATTTTATTTTAGTGTTTAGCATGAGAAAAATCCACTCGTCGCGCAATTTGGATCGTTTTTCGCGCTTATGAACATTCCGTCGTAATTAAGCAAACATCGCGATCGTACGACCAAACGAACCGACATCCGGCATATTTTTGAGCATGTTTCATGTCCACAATGTTTAGGCATCATTTTAGGGCCTTAAAGTTGGCTTAACGGGCCTTAGAAGTGTCGGAAATGGCTTTAAAACACAACAAGGACTGAAACTGTCATTTTGGAAACTTGTTTCTGATCTGTACTGCTCAGGCGGCCCGCGTGGCCCTCCCAGATATGCAGAAAGTGTTTAACAGCCTGTTTCCAGCTGTTCCAGCCATGTATTCCACTTGCAAACGGTTTTTACAACACCATGGGCCATTTCTATGGGCTCTAATGGTTTTGTAAAACAAGGGGCACACTTGGACGGCCTAGATCGAAGCACGTTTCCCGACGAACGATCCTAACAGTTGTACAAAATCTATATATACCCCTTGCTCTCATTTGTTGCAACCCACGTTGATCTGAGATTTTCTCTAAGTGGTTGTGATTATTCACTACCTACCTGAGAAATACTTGGAATCAATCTTGCGGGGACCCTTTGTAAGTGTTCCTTCGTTCTTTTTATGCGTTTTTAGCTTGAAAGTCAAACTGCGTTTGATTTTCTGCATTGACCAGTTTATGGTCAATGCGAAGTTCGTTTGAACTTCATAACGTGAGCGTAATCACGATGGTCATAGTCCCTAGTGACTATACCTACTGATTACCACGTTATCTAGGCTCAGTGACGAGTCGTAGTTTCGGGCAAAATGCGTATTCTTGCGTATTTTGTAACCAAACTACTCTAGGGTATCAAAACCGTTTGTTTTGATATCAAAACCTGTTTTCTAACTTGACTAAACATGATCTAGCATGTTTAGCTCGTCACTTTTAGATTTGTGCTTGTTTAGGGTCGTAAGGGTAAGCGATCTAATAAATCGCTTATGCTTTCGAACCCGACCCATTTGGTCGATCATTAGGATCCGACCAAACACTTTAGGTGACCATAGTAGTATAGGGAATAACCTTCCGAGGTTATACCTTATGGTCACATCGTTTGAGTAGTTGTATGATAAGTAGTTCTTATGCCTTAGGTAAATTACCAAAATGCCCTTTTTACGTTAAAATTCATTTTAAGCCTATGTAACCTAATTTTTGGCATCTAAACTGATTTAGTAACAATATTAGACATGTTAAGGCATATTTTACTTGTCATAGGGCTAGTTAGGCGTTCCGAACGCGTTTTACGCGAACGACGCGTTAAAGTAGCATAAGCTACCTAAACGGGTCGTAACGGGTCAAAAGCACTTAGGATAACTTTCGTTTTAGTATGTAGGCTTTGTCAAACCATATTACATAAGTTCCCACACTTATCTGGTTTACGAACCCTCATGCTACCCGATCCTCCGATTAGGTCCGTTTGTTAATGTAGTTACCTATATTAGGTGCCGTTTGACTTCGTAACCATCTAGCTTTGCTTGGTGGATATCTAAAGTCTATTGAGCAATCTCAAGTGAGTACATAGACCCCTCTTTTACTGTTTTTCAAACATTTTTGGGTGAAACACATGTGCCTACTTGTTAATTTCATGCTTTCCATGCTTTCATATCATATACTTGCTATGTTCATTAGTACATTTATAGTACATAATTTCATTGTGTTTTTGCTATGTATGTCCTTTGTAGCATACTTAGTACATTGTTTTACATTACCTTTTCATGCTATGTATGTTCACCATACTTAGTGCATTTGTTTTTCATCATATGCTATGTATGTCCGTTTTGCCACATACTTAGTACATTTTCATCACATGCTTACATTTTGATATGACATTTGGTTTGTTAAGTGGGACCATATACATTCATTAACTTTGATCAAGCCGCTCGTTAGTAGGTAATGGTACCATAGGAATTGACAACTCCAGTTCCTGACATCCTAGGTATGTTTGGATGAAAGGAATGACCGAATCCGATAAAACATAATACAGATAGACCTTTAATTTGTTTAAGGGCTTATCACCACAGTCACAAGGCTTGGATTTATGCATTTTTACAATACCGCATAAATGTTTGTATTCAGTATAGCATGCATTTCCACAAGACATAACGTTGATTTAAACTACGTTTTACTTCAATACATTGTTTTGTGCATTTTTATCTATGGCTCAGCAGATATATATATATATGTTTCGCTTGCCATACATGACATTTTGTTTACACATTACATATTTGACATTTGACATAGACATTTTGATATTGATATACATATTTCATGGACTACATTTTGACATAAACATTTTGACATGATTTACACAAAGACATTTGACAAATGGTTTAGACATGGGCAATTTACATTGGTGGTTTGTTTGGGTAGAATGATTTGAGTAACGAGGCGTGTGTAATATGATACAAGCATGGTGGATACGCCGCTGGTACTTCCTATATATAAGTGCTTGTATGGTATTATATATCGTAGCGTTATTTGAATCATTTCAATTTAGACCTATAACATTTTATACAAATAACATATTTTTCTAAGACATTGTTTTACAAACACTTATTTTAATCAAAACTCATTTTACTTGGTTATTCATTTAACCTCACATTACTCCTTTACATATCATCAACTTTATCATCGCTTTTCAAAAGATTTATAAAACAAAACAATTAACAAGGTTCATGACTGACTTTTGCTAAACAACTTTTTCTTAAACTTAAGTCATGAATCCTATTTTTTTTCACCAAACCTATGTATCTCATAGGCATTTTTATGCTGACGTACCTATTTTCACATGTGTTTCAGGAGCTGCTGCTTAGGACGATCGTGACACTAGGGCGGACCTGTGCCTTAGAGACTTAAAATAAAGATAGACTTAGTTTAATTATGTTGTGTACTCTTTGGTTCTTGTTTTGAAACAATGTATTCCACTCTTTGGTTGTTGAATAAAATATAATTTTAATTACCATGGTTGTGGAACAATAATTCTGTTACAACACTCCCCGACGTTTCCGCCACGATTTGATGTTTTACGTGGTCGGGGTGTGACAGAAGAGTTGGTATCAGAGCCAATGGTTATATGGAATTAGGTTATTAGTAATGCTTTGACCTAGACTATAACCTTTCTAGGACCCCAACACAAGTTGTCTTGTGTTTAGATCTTAAAACATACACTTCACCTATCCTTAGGTGATCACCAAAACAAGAACCCAATTTTCCGAAACGATTTTTGAAAGTCAAACACCTGTTTTTAAATAATTCATTGTAAGGTTTTGAACCCTTCAATTTTTCTGAATGATTTTGAAAATTTGTCATTTGTTTTTGAATGATTCTTTTGGCCTTGTGCCTTCCAAGTTTTCAAAATCTCGTCTAAGTTTTGGGTTCTAAATAATGTGAACCCATGCAAACTGGAAGAGTGAATGCATGTACCCTGGGTTTTCTGTCTAAGGCTAGAGTGTTCGTACAAATCCATATAATCGGACCAGTCATTCTTACCTGGGAACTCTTGGGGTGAGTGTTCACTTATAGGCGAGCATGTCTTCGCGAAGCATTATTTTTGACCCATTTATTTTGATTAGTCACTGTGTGTCGTTTGTTTGCTTTGTGATACGGACCAATGACCACCATCTTTGCTTTTGTCAATTTTGTTTCATCTCATTCTTTTCACCTAATCATCTCACTCATTCCTTTCATGTTTCCTCTTTTAGAATGCATCCTCGACGCGAAAATCCGCTACCAAATGCCGAACTGGCAGAAATCATCGCGCAGCAAATGGCTGTTGCGTTCCCAAATCTTATTGCTCAATGGAACCAAGCCAACAACAACAATAATGCTCCATGCAATTTCAAGAGTTTTAACTCGGCTAAACCACTCAAGTTTAGTGGTTCTGAGGGAGCAACTGGGCTTCTTCAATGGTTCGAGAGCATTGAGAATACTTTCTGTCACGTTCAGTGTCCTGATAATCGCAAAGTCGAGTTTGCTTCCAGTGTGTTTCAGAAGAGGGCGCTTACATGGTGGAACGGGGTTATGAGAGACCGTAGTGCTGAGGTTGCTTTAGCACAAACATGGGCTGAACTGAGGACTCTTATGATGAGGGAGTTTTGTCCTCGTCATGAACTGCGAGCTTTGGAAAGAGAGTTTGACGATTTGAAACAGGATAGTGGCGAGCACCGGCATATACTGATAGGTATGAGGAGTTGAGTTTGTTATGCCCAACAATGGTTACCCCACTCGAGAAGGTTATCGAGAGGTATATCGATGGCCTACCTGACTCCATACAAGACACCGTTACTGGTAGTAACCCTACCACAGTGCGTCAGGCAATCGAGCTATCTGCGACATTGACCGAGTCTCAGATTCGAAGGGGTAAGCTGCATAGAAAGGGTGACAACAGTAAGAAGCAGGCGTCTGATCAGAGTGAAAGCAAGAAGGGTAAGAACAAGAAAGGTAAGGAACCAGGTTCCTCGAAGGGTTCTAGGAAGCGTAAGGCTTCCCAAAATTTCGCAGTTACTGCACAAGCTTCACCAAATCAGCCAGCGCAGCCTCCAGCAAAGAAGCGGTATGAAGGGAATGCACCTTTGTGCAATAGGTGCAATAGTCACCATCAACAGCAACTTCCGTGCCGTTTCTGTACCAACTGTGGGAAGTCTGGACACCTTGCAGAAGTTTTTCGTTCTGCTCAGGTCGCTTGAAATCCAGCTCAACAGGTAGCTCAACAACCTGTTCAACAGCAAGCTGCACGACCTCACTATCCTCATGGCTCGTGCTATAATTGTGGAGACCTGACCCATTATCGAAACCAGTGTCCAAGGATGGTTAATGCGAATCCGAATCAGGCTCCAGCTCGAGGTCGAGTTTTTAACATGAATGCACAAGAAGCGCAAGCAGACAATGAAGTGGTGAACGGTATGTTCTCTGTTAATAATCAACCCGCATCTGTTCTTTTTTATTCTGGTGCCGATAAGAGTTTTTTGTCATTATCTTTTGAGCCATTGCTTCGCGTGTCTAGAACGAAACTAGGTAAGCCTTTGACAGTAGAAGTTGCCAGTGGTGAACCCATTGTTCTTAATTCTGTCCTTCGCAACTGCCAGTTGAACCTTAACGACCATCTTTTCCCCATAGACCTCACGCCAATGCAACTTGGGAGTTTCGACATTATAGTGGGTATGGATTGGTTAGCCAAGCATCGCGCAGAGGTAGTTTGTTTTGAGAAGATCGTTCGTGTACCGCTTTCGTCAGGTGAGATCCTACAGGTTCGTGGTGAGAGACCAGCTAGTAGCCTCAAGCTTATGTCTTGTTTTCAAGCTCGGAAGTATCTGCGAAAGAACTATGTGGCCTTCTTGGCACATGTTACAGCAGATAAGGGCAAGGGTAAATCTATTCAAGATATCCCAGTTGTTCGGGATTATCCGGAGTCGTTCCTGAAGAGTTACCTGGATTACCCCCAAACACGCCAAATCGAGTTCCGTATTGATCTCGTACCTGGTGCAAATCCCATTGCCAGATCTCCATATCGTCTTGCACCGTCTGAGATGCAAGAACTGTCTAAACAGCTTCAGGAGCTTTCTGACAAAGGTTTCATCCGTCCTAGCTTTTCACCTTGGGGTGCTCCCGTTCTTTTTGTCAAGAAAAAGGATGGATCCTTCAGAATGTGCATCGATTACCGTGAGCTTAACAAGCTCACCATCAAGAATCGATATCCCCTACCTCGCATCGATGATCTCTTCGATCAGTTACAGGGTGCTTCTTATTTTTCGAAGATTGATCTTCGTTCTGGGTATCATCAACTTCGCGTGCATGAAGAAGATATTCCCAAGACAGCGTTCCGCACTCGTTATGGGCATTATGAGTTCACAGTTATGCCATTCGGTTTGACTAATGCTCCTGCTGTTTTTATGGACTTGATGAATAGGGTTTGCAAGCCTTATTTGGATAAGTTCATCATCGTCTTTCATCACATTTTGATATACTCTAAGACGCAAGCTGATCATGAGCAACATCTTCGTCTTACTCTGGAACTCCTAAAGAAAGAGCAACTTTTTGCCAAATTTTCTTAATGCAAATTTTGGCTTAAAGAAGTTCAATTTTTGGGACATATTGTCAACGAACAGGGTATTCATGTAGATCCCTCCAAGATCAGTGCGATTAAGGATTGGGATATGCCTACTACTCTTACCGAAGTTCGTTCTTTTCTTGGTCTTGCGGGTTATTACCGCCGCTTCATCGAAAATTTCTCGACGATTGCAGTTCCCTTAACTGCTCTAACTCAGAAGAATAAACCCTTTGAATGGGGTTCTAAACAAGAAGAAGCATTTCAGACCTTGAAACAGAAGCTTTGCGATGCACCTATCCTATCTTTGCCCGAAGGCAATGATGCTTTTGTCGTGTATGTGTGCCGAAAACTGAAGGGGGCTTGGGGATTCGACGTATAGCTGATTTTAATAAAGCTCTTATGGTTTCGCATATTTGGAGTATTCTAAGTAATCGTCATTCGTTATGGGTTGCTTGGATTCACTCTTATCGTTTAAAAGGTCGGAATTTTTGGGACCATAAGATTCCGGCTTCTTGTTGTTGGAGCTGGAAAAAGATGGTTCAACTTCGCCCTTTGATTCGTCAATATGTTTGGTCTATGGTTGGTGATGGTAGTAGTACCTCGGCTTGGTTTGATACATGGAGTAGCATTGGTCCGTTATGCAATTTTTTGTCTCCAAGAGTTATTACCCGAGAAGGTTTTTCTCTAAGTGCTACAGTTGCGGATGTGTCTCCTAATGGTTCTTGGATTTGGCCATTAGCTTGGAGGGATTTATTCCCAGTTCTTATTCAGCTTGATAACATGCAACGGAATTTAAATGCACGAGATCGTATCCTTTGGAAAGATGGAAATAGTGAGGCCGATTATTCTTCTAGTGCGGTTTGGAATTCTGTTCGAGCGAGGGAGCCGGAAGTGGGTTGGGCTGCTTTCGTTTGGTTCTCTCATTGTATTCCTCGTCATGCTTTTTTGATGTGGCTTATTGTGCGACGTAAGTTACTTACTCAAGACAAAATTGTGCTTTGGAATCATACTCGATGTAACAACATGAACATGATGTGTTGCCTGTTGTGTTATGAGAATATTGATTCTCATGACCACTTATTTTTTGAGTGCAAAATATCCACGCTAGTTTGGGAAATGATTCGTGCGAAGGCTGGTATGGAGAGTGTCGATTCAAAGTGGAGTGATGTTTTCGAATGGCTTGGTACTCGGTCTCGGTCAAAATCAGCATCAAATATGGTGGCTCGGTTGTTGATTGCAGCGCTAGCTTATACCATATGGCAGGAGAGAAATAACCGATTATTTAGAAACCATGCAAGGCCTCCGGATGTTCTTTGTCAGCTTGTTATAGAAAGTGTTAGATATAAGCTAATGGGGCTCAAGTACAAGAACACTGCGCGAGTTCGGGCATTACTGGAGAAGTGGGATATTCATGGAGCTGATTTACTCATGGAAAATGGTTGATTTCGAATAAGTTAAGGAGTCTTTTGTTCTAGATTGTGTGTCTAGTAGTCGTTTGGTTTTACAGTTTTTGTGGTTTACTTGGTTTTACTTTCATGGGGGTATGTCCCATGTCTGAACTAGTAAGGATGTTACCTTACTACTTGTTTTATCTTTTGTGAATATATAGAATCACCGGGGTAACCCTTTACCCAAAAAAAAAAAAAAATTTGTCGTGTACTGCGATGCATCCAATTTGGGGCTTGGCTGTGTTCTGATGCAAAGGAACAAAGTCATAGCATATGCATCGAGGCAGTTGAAGGTGCATGAGAAAAACTACACCACTCATGATCTTGAGTTGAGTGCAGTTGTGTTCGCTCTTAAGATCAGGAGACCCTATTTGTATGGTACAAAATGTGTGGTTTTCACTGACCACAAAAGTCTTCAGCATATCTTCAATCAGAAAGAACTCAACATGAGGCAAAGACGTTGGGTTGAGCTTCTAAAAGGCTATGACTGTGAAATTCGCTACCACCCTGGTAAAGCGAATGTCGTGGCTGACGCATTGAGTCGTAAGGAACGTACTAAGCTTCATTGTGTTCGTGTTCAATCTGATATCCAAGCTCGATCTGATATTCAGACCCGCATCTCTCAGGCTCAACATGCTTGTGTTTCACAAGACTTGATGGGTAAGGAATTACCCTATCATATTAAGCCTGATCTTGAACTGAAGGACGATGGATCATATTACTTCATGGACCGTTTGTGGGTCCCAAGCCAAGATGGTCTTCGCACCTTACTTACGGATGAAGCTCATAAGTCTCGTTATTCTGTCCATCCTGGCTCAGACAAAATGTATAAGGATCTTCGTACTCAGTATTGGTGGCCTGGTATGAAGAAGGATATTGCTTTGTACGTTTCAAAATGCCTTACTTGTCTTAAGGTTAAGGCTGAACATCAGCATCCTTCTGGTTTATTGGAGCAACCAGAGATCCCAGTTTGGAAATGGGAAAACATTGCTATGGATCTCATTACCAAACTTCCACGCACTAAGAAAGGTCATGATGCCATTTGGGTAGTTGTTGATCGTCTTACTAAATCAGCGCATTTCTTGCCAATCCGTGAGGATTTTTCTGCTGAAAGACTGGCTAAAATCTATGTGGATGAAATCTTATCTCGACATGGTGTTCCTTTGAACATTATTTCTGACAGAGATGCCCGCTTCTCTTCTCATTTTTGGAGAACCATGCAATATGCTATGGGGACCCAGCTTAATCTGAGCACTGCTTAACATCCGCAATCTGATGGTCAATCTGAAAGAACAATCCAGACTTTAGAGGATATGCTTAGAGCTTGTGTGATCGATTTTGGTGGTTGTTGGGATTCACATCTTCCATCAATTGAATTCTCCTACAATAACAGTTATCACTCCAGCATCAACATGGCTCCTTTCGAGGCTCTCTATGGTCGAAAATGTCGTTCACCAGTCTGCTGGAATGAGATCGGTGAGGCTCAGCTTACTGGACCTGACCTCATTCTAGAGACAACTGATAAGGTTAAGAAAGTTCGTGATAACCTTCAGACAGCTCGAAGCCGTCAAAAGAGTTACGCGGACCAAGGACGCAAGCCCATGGAATTTCAAGTCGGTGATCAAGTATTACTTAAGGTCTCACCTTGGAAAGGTGTGATCAGATTTGGAAAGACAGGAAAACTTGCACCTAGATATGTTGGACCATTCAAGATCGTCGAAAGAATCGGTAAGGTAGCCTACAGACTTGAATTACCTCCTGAACTTGGAAATGTTCATCCAACCATCCACGTGTCCAATCTCAAAAAGTGTTTAGCTGATGAGAACCTCCACATACCACTTGACGAAATTTGTGTTGATAAAACACTACATTTTGTTGAGAAACCCGTGGAAATCATGGACCGAATAGTCAAATGGCTTAAACGCAAGCGCATTCCTTTGGTTAAAGTTCGCTGGGAATCTAAGCGTGGACCTGAGTTTACTTGGGAACGTGAAGATCAAATGAAGGCGAAGTATCCGCATCTTTTCTCACGAGTTTCCTCTAAACAAATTTCGGGACGAAATTTCCACAAGTAGGGGAGACTGTGACATCTGTGCTTGTAATCATTGTAAACAATTCAGTTATTAATGAAATAAAGTTATTTGATCCCAATGTTTGTTTGTTTATGTTTGATGTTTTTCATGTTTTGGTTTTTATTCAATTTCAAACTCTATATCGCTTTCTAGAAAGTTATACGCAAACTGGTGCGTAAACGTAATCAGTTTAACTTAGAAATAAGTTTTGAACATATGCTTAACATACCTTAAATAACCTTTACATAACTTAGAAATAAGTTTTGAAGGCTTTGGTATGGCAAAATCAAGTTAATTCGCTTATAGGGACTAAAATTGACAAACTGCGAAAGTATGCCAATTTGAACTGTAACGGACATTCCGGAACATGGCCATAAGTTAAACACACCCTAAATATCCTTTACATAGCTTAGAAATAGGCTTTGAGGGATTCGGTGTGCTAAAATAAACTTTATGCACGGACTAAAAGCGTCAAAAAGTGCATAAGTTTGCATTTTCGCGCATAACTTACGTTCTGAATACATCCGGACATCCAAAAATTTATGTAAGCATTAAAATATTTTATTTTGGTGTTTAGCATAAGAAAAATCCACTCGTCGCGCAATTTGGATCGTTTTTCGCGCTTATGCGCATTCCGTCGTAATTAAGCAAACATCGTGATCGTACGACCAAACGAACCGACATCCGGCATATTTTTGAGCATGTTTCATGTCCAAAATGTTTAGGCATCATTTTAGGGCCTTAAAGTTGGCTTAACGGGCCTTAGAAGTGTCGGAAATGGCTTTAAAACACAACAGGGACTGAAACTGTCATTTTGGAAACTTGTTTCTGATCTGTACTGCTCAGGCGGCCCGCGTAGACATCCTCAGACTCTTACGCGGCCCGCGTGGCCCTCCCAGATATGCAGAAAGTGTTTAACAGCCTGTTTCCACCTGTTCCAGCCATGTATTCCACTTGCAAACGGTTTTTACAACACCATGGGCCATTTCTATGGGCTCTAATGGTTTTCTAAAACAAAGGGCACACTTGGACGGCCTAGATCGAAGCACGTTTCCCGATGAACGATCCTAACGGTTGTACAAAAACTATATATACCCCTTGCTCTCATTTGTTGCAACCCACATTGATCTGAGATTTTCTCTAAGTGGTTGTGATTATTCACTACCTACCTGAGAAATACTTGGAATCAATCTTGCGCGGACCCTTTGTAAGTGTTCCTTCGTTCTTTTTATGCGTTTTTAGCTTGAAAGTCAAACTGCGTTTGACTTTCTGTATTGACCAGTTTATGGTCAATGCGAAGTTCGTTTGAACTTCATAACATGAGTGTAATCACGATGGTCATAGTCCCTAGTGACTATACCTACTGATTACCACGTTATCTAGGCTCAGTGACGAGTCGTAGTTTCGGGCAAAATGCGTATTCTTGCGTATTTTGTAACCAAACTACTCTAGGGTATCAAAACCGTTTGTTTTGATATCAAAACCTGTTTTCTAACTTGACTAAACATGATCTAGCATGTTTAGCTCGTCACTTTTAGATTTGTGCTTGTTTAGGGTCGTAAGGGTAAGCGATTCATTAAGAAGAAGTAAAACCCTAATTCTCTCTCTAGCATGGCGATCTCGTTTCTTCCTGTAACCTTCGATTTTTCTTCATGATCTTTGTATAACAGTCTGATTATTGGAGTGTTGATTCATCAATACTTACAATTCGAACTAGTTAGCAAAAGGATTGAGTTAAATTAGGGTTTTTTCTTTGAGTTTCTCTAGTCGCCGCCCTAGTTTCCATGTTTTAATCTGATTGTATAGTGGAGAGGGTTTGTTTAATCTTAACATACTGATTCCTCTATATGATTTCGAAAGATTCATGGGGTAGGGTTCTGCTAGGTTAGGGTTTTTTCTTTATTTCGTTTCGTTGACTTTCTGGTCTTGCTGGGTTGTCTTCGTGCATGGTTTGCTGAGATTGTTTTGTTCATAGAGAGTTGTCTTATTTAGTATGGATGAACGTAAGAAAGCTGTGGAGAATAACCAAGGTGATCGTGGGAAGCCGCCACTGCAGATTAAGGGTATTGCCAGTCGAGTTGTTAATATTGACGGCAACACAGTACTTCCGAGGAGGGGTATTGTAATCAATGAGCCAAAGCCGATTAATGTTATTGATGAACTCACTAAGTTTACGGTACCTGTTACTTTGGAAAAGATGGAATCCAAGAATGTTGGAGTAGAAGACAATCAGGTGGTTGATGAAGTATTTGGTGATGATGGTGGTATATCTAGTTTGAACTCGCGGGAGTTTCATCCTGTTCAAGGTGAACCCTCAAAAACGCTGTCGTATGCTGAATCGGTTAAGGCTAATGGGTCCAAGAAAGTTAACTTCAGAACTCTTGCAAGTCCTGTTATGCATGACGGATGTGATGTTGTTTTACCGCGGGAGTCTGTTCGAGCTGTGCAAGACAAATTAGCTAATACTTTGTATGGATATTTTTTAGGAGATCGTGTGGCGTTCCCGGTTGCGGAGTATTTTGTTCGGAATAATTGGAAGAAATTTGGTTTACAAAAATCCATGATGAATGCAAATGGATTTTTCTTTTTTAAGTTTTCTAATGAAGCTGGAATGTTGGATGCTTTGAAAGAAGGCCCGTGGATTATTCGTTCTCAACTGTTGTTTCTTTGTATTTGGAATCCCACAGTCAAGCTGGAGAAAAAGGAGGTTAAAAAGTTTAAAGTCTGGGTTAAAATTCACGATATTCCCATTGCAGCTTACACAGAAGATGGATTAAGTATGATTACTACAACAATTGGGGAACCGAAACTTCTGGATTCGTACACTACGTCGATGTGTATGGACATGTGGGGCCGCAGTAGTTATGCTAGAGCTTTAATTGAGGTCTCTGCTGAGAAGGATTTGCGTGAAGAAATTACTTTGGCCATTCCTGAACCTGAGGGGGAGGGTTTTGTCAAAGAAACTATGTACGTTGAGTATGAATGGTACCCGCATAGGTGTTCTAAATGTTGTGTTTTTGGCCACTCAATTGAAACATGTCCTAAACTTCCAAAGAAGTCTGTCCATTCAAAAAGTGTGGATCAGAAAGATAAGCGGCCTGTGCAAGAGAATCGTTATGCGAAGAAGTATCCGGTCTTTGATGAGGATGGGTATCAAGGGGTTCCGAATAAGAAGGCTGCCCGAAAGCAGGGGTTCCAAGTTAATATTCAAAAGCCAAAATTCGAATATAGGCCGGTGACGGCAAAACCGAAAGGGGAGTTGAATAAAGTTGCGTCGTCAAGTGGTATTGTGTCTAAAAATCCTTTTGCTGTTTTGAACGATGCTGAAGTGAATGGTCCGGAGGTTAAAAAACAATCGGGGGATGGCTATGAGGAATCGGATAATGAGGAGGTAGTGGAGGTGTATAATGAAATGGATGAATTTATTCTACAAGGCTCAAAGAAACCGAATGACAAACAAGGGGCAAGCACTCCTTCTATAGTTGGTTCTAATGGTTAGTCTTGCTTCTTGGAACATTACGTGACAACCCTCAAATTCCATGTATTCCGTACAATTTATTATTGATAATGAAAGCGTTTGACGACTGTGTGGAATTACTTAACTGCTTTCTGATAATCCGTGTTATACTTACATGTGCGTATTAGCATACTAGTAGTATGCAGAAAACTTGACTAAATGGTCCTGAATATTTCCTAAGTGTTAGGAATTAATTGTGTTACAAAAATATATGTATAAGACGCATTACGGAACAATTTAACAACTTAACGGAACAGTATCCGACCGAACAACCGGACATTACCCGGGACACCAAATATTGTCAAATACATTGTGTTATTATTTTTGGCTAGTCATGACCCCCGTCTATCATAACACCCGTTATAAATCAAATAACCAACACATATTATTAAGTTACTTACATTATAACTTACAATTCCATTTAGTTGAAGATTTTTGCAACAAGCCCCCCCCCCCCCCCCCAACGATTTTAGTCCCCAAGGGACCCCACATATCATCCATCCATACTCCATATATTTGTATAGATTTTAATCCATTATTTTATTTGATTTTGCTTGCATATATGGACATAATATTGTGAATGATCTATAAGAATTATGGCACTTGGATTACAAATCATTTCCTCAAGATACACACTCCACCTTACTTCATCTCTCTCTCTCTCATTCGGTTCCTCCATAACCGAAATCCATCACCACCACTTCCAATCATCTATCTCTTCCATTAACAAGTCCATTCAAAGCTTAGTGTTCATCCATGGAAGGTGCACCTTGAAGGACCATCAAAGGAGCTTGTTCTAGTCTTTTTCACCACCATTTTCTCATCACTTTGCATTAGATTCATCCCTAGCTATAAGCTAGTAGTAAGTCTCATTTTAACTTGTGTCATCTTGTTCAAAATTATGATTTGTAGTATGATGTGTTGTTTAAATCACTAAAAGAACAAAAGACTAGAAGATGTTAAACAAAATTAAAGAATATTAAAGTTACATAAAAGTTTACTTAGGTATGAATTATGAAGCGGAATCTTGTCGGTTGAGGGTTGGTTAAATCATACTTGATGTTTGATTGTTGGTTTCTTGTTAATCCATTGTTCGGACACTCGTTGATGCGATTTAGTAACGCTTAAACCACGAAACAGCATTCTGATGTATTTTTTCAGCCGCATTCAACAGGCCGTAAACAGACTTTAACAAATCGAAAAACGGAATTTCTGAAGCCTAAATCGGGTCTTTTCGAAAAACGAAGAAAATGGCGCTGGAATCGTATTTTTTTGAGGTCGTTTACTATTTCAAAAGTCTGTTTTCGTGACAGCAGCTAAGGCTGATTTTTACTGCAGTAAAATGGGCTGTACGTTTTCGGTCGTAATTTGAAACCTGAATTGAACCAGACCCTAAAATTCATACCATAGATAGTCACTGATGTATTTGTGACCCTCGAACTGGAATTTTTTCAAACGGACTTCCGAGGAATTTTAGACGAATTATTCGGTGAACTGCAATCAGAATGTAGTAAATCTGATTGCAGTCCGGTAAACGAATTTCTATAAATTACTGATAATGAACTGGACCCCGATATTTTTAGACAATAATTTTTGGTTCATGTAAGACGTCCTGTAAAAATTTGGGAATTTTTGGAATAATTTAACTATTTTATTTAAATGTCCGAAAACAGCCGGTTTTGAATATTAATGCTGAATTGACATAGGTTGTGACTTGCGTGTCTAAATGTCGAGTATGCTATCGGTGAATGATCTAACATGTTATGTGTGTTACGTGCAATATCGTATGTTTGTTTATGAGTGGGGAATGGATGGGAGGTTTATATGGGCATAAATCGTTAAAGTGTGTACCTGTTATGTGGACGAAGTAATGTGCAAATAAACCATACGTAGGATACGTGTTATACATGAGAAACTGATTGTTATCCGTACCTTATTAGGACGTGATTGACCGACCTTAACTGTTAACTATATTTGAGAACCTAACCGAGCAAACCGAGGTGAGTTCACATTCTTTCTAAGGCATGGGATTCCCAGGGGTTGGGAATGGGATTGAATAACTACTTGTACTATCATTACTATTAAACTACCTTTTACTGTCCTCGGATTGAAGGGCACGTACGTAAAACCTACGTACACTAATACTTACTACTGTCCTCGGATTGAAGGGCACGTACGTAAAACCTACGTACACTAATACTTACTACTGTCCTCGGATTGAAGGGCACGTACGTAAAACCTACGTACACGATCATAAGACCATCAACTCTATCACTTTAAGTCCCTCATTTATCGACTTAATCGCCGAGGCCTATGGCGAGCGGGTCATTAGTTAATAGCGCTATTAGGTTTAACAAACCTCACACCGTGCCAGTCGGACGGGCGTGTACTAATGGACTATGGGCAAAGGGTCAATGCTGATAGACATTGACTTAGGGCACCTCTTATATTTTCGTAGCAGTCGATACGCGTGGTCTAGTAACACATGGGAAACCCCCACTAATCTTCGCAAACATGTCAGAAAGACCGCGATGCAAACTTATACGATACATGGTTTTCAAAACGAACAGATGATTTACGAAACGAATGCTATAACTAAACAACCAACTGTGAATTCACTCAACTTTGTTGTTGACTCATTGTTACATGCCTTACAGGTCGCTAAACATTTGGAGCTTGCACGAGGAAGGAGTCGTTGTGGTGTGCGGACGGTTATGTCCAGTGTTTAATGTTTAAAACATTATGAACTTATTAAACCTATGTGTTAGACTTTAAACTTATGAACTGCGAACTTATGTTTTGAACTTTACGTTTATGCTTCCGCTGTCTAAATTAAAAACTTGGTTAACTAGCTTTTGGTCACCAATCGTATTGTGGTTCTCTTTATTTACTTAAGTACGTTGTTCAGTATGATTGGTGGCTCGATCCTGGTCACGTCACGCCTCCAAGCGGTGGAACTCCGCATGGTGGATTTTGGGTGTGTGACAGATTGGTATCAGAGCCATTGGTTATAGTGAACTTAGTTTTAAAAAGGGAAAAGCTTTTTGATAAAACCAGACTATAACCTGTACAGTGCTCAACGATCCACAACGACGCTTCGCTCCACGTGCAAGACTCGAAACCATAAGTGGTATGATTTATGTTATATTGTCGGTTAGATAGTTCTCACTGTGCATTAGATAATGTGGTAATTGCTATTTGAACCTTGCGTGCTTACTCTCCACTATCGTCCCACACTTACGCACTTTCGCGACACTTTTCTCACCTACGTTATTTCGTTGTGAAGATCATGGGTGGACGTTTGAACCTAACTCAAGCCCAGTTGACGGCTTTGATCAACGAACGAGTTGCTGAGGCACTCGCAGCTGTCCCTGCAGGAGGTCAACATGCTCAGCCTCCTGTGTGCACGTTCTAAACGTTCATGGACTGCCGACCTACCACTTTCAGTGGCACCGAAGGAGCAGTGGGCCTTCTTCACTGGTTTGAAAAGCTTGAGTCAGTTTTCGAAATGTGCGAATGCCCCGAAGACCGTAGGGTGAAATATGCTACCGGAACACTTAAAGGAGTTGCGTTAACCTGGTGGAAGGCGCAAGTTCAACTACTAGGACTGGCAGTTGCTAATGCCACACCCTGGAATGGTTTCAAAGAGCTGATCAAGGAGGAGTACTGTAGTCGGGATGACATCCACAAACTAGAAGTGGAATTTTACAATCTGAAGATGACGGGGTCTGAGATTGAGGCGTATACTAAGAGGTCAAACGAGCTGGCCATCCTGTGTCCAACTATGGTGGACCCTCCCATCAAACGTATTGAGCTGTATCTCAAGGGCCTTGTACCGGAGATTCAAAGTCACGTGACTTCAGCCAATCTGGGTACCATACAGCAAATTATCAAGTTGGCTCATCGACTCACTGACCAGGCGGTGGAGCAAAACAGGCTGCCCAAACGAATCAGTGCCACAGCTACTTCTGATGCACTTACCGACAACAAGCAAAAATGGGATGGAAACTCCAGTAAGGGTTCTGCTTCGGGTCAGTCTCAACAGCGAAGGACTGATGACTACCAGAGTCCGGGTCAGCAATCTTCCGTTAATCAAGGACAGGGTGGATACCGAGGGAACCACCCCAAGTGCAACCGGTGCAACAAGCATCACAGCGGGCAGTGCAACAAAGGTCGTTGTCAGAGATGTCACAAGTTGGGTCATGAAGCTAGGGATTGCAGGAGCCCGCGTCCTGCGAATCAGAATCGCCAACAACAACAAGCCCCACAGAACCACCAGCAGCAGCATCAGCAGGGAAATAAAGGATGCTTTCAGTGTGGCGCTGAAGGCCACTTTAAGAGGAACTGCCCCCAGCTGAACCAAAACCAGAACAATAACCAAAGAAACGGGAACCACAATGGGAACAACAATGGAGGCAACAATGGAGGCGGCAATGGGGGAAACAACAATGGTAATGGGGCAAGGGGTCGTGCTTTCGTGATTGGTCAGGGTGATGCAAGGAACGATCCCAACGTTGTGATGGGTAAGTTTCTTCTGGATGACTTCTTTGTTACTGTTTTATTCGATTCGGGTGCCGATACTAGTTATTTGTCCTTAAAAGTTAGCCAAATGCTTAAGCGCACTCCAACACTGTTGAACACCAAACACACGGTAGAACTAGCTAACGGTAAAAGTCTTGAAGCCATACACGTAGTTAAAGCTTGTAACCTCGTCTTAGCTGGTCAGACTTTCTCTATCGATCTTATTCCCATCACACTTGGTAGTTTCGACGTTATTATTGGGATGGATTGGCTATCTCATCATCAGCGGAGATTGTTTGCAAGGAGAAAATCGTCCGCATTCCTCGTTCTGATAAAGAACCCATCGTGATTCGTGGCGACAAGAGTGGTGTTGTCGAAGGCATCATCTCTTTCCTTAAGGCCCAGGAATGTTTGCGAAAGGGCCACACTGCCATTCTGGCACTCGTTACTGACACATCCACGGAAGAGAAGAGAATTGAAGGCATTCCTATAGTACGCGATTTTCCCGAGGTATTTCCTGAGGAATTACCTGGTCTTCCGCCTCACCGCCAAGTTGAGTTTCAAAACGAGCTAGCTCCTGGAGCAGCACCAGTAGCTCGAGCACCATATCGTCTAGCTCCATCAGAACTCGAAGAACTGTCCACACAACTACAAGAACTCTTGGAAAAGGGTTTTATACGTCCTAGCTCTTCGCCCTGGGGAGCTCCAGTTTTGTTCGTAAAGAAGAAAGATGGTACCTTCAGAATGTGTATTGACTACCGCGAACTCAACAAGGTGACTGTGAAGAATCGTTATCCTCTTCCACGTATTGATGATTTGTTCGACCAGTTGCAAGGGTCAAGCTATTACTCCAAGATTGATTTGAGATCGGGATACCATCAGCTGAGAGTCCGAGATGAGGACGTCTCCAAAACAGCATTCAGAACTCGTTACGGCCATTACGAGTTTCTGGTTATGCCATTCGGGCTAACGAATGCACCAGCGGTCTTCATGGATCTCATGAACCGAGTATGTAAGCCTTACCTAGATAAGTTCGTTATTGTGTTCATCGACGATATCCTGATCTATTCTAAGAGTCAGGAGGAACACGAGCAGCATTTACGTCTTATGTTGGAACTTCTTCGAAAAGAACAATTGTATGCCAAGTTTTCGAAATGTGACTTCTGGCTTCGCGAAGTCCACTTTCTAGGCCATGTGGTAAACAAGGATGGAATTCATGTGGATCCATCTAAGGTTTAATCGATCAAGAACTGGACTGCACCCCGCACACCAACAGAAATCCGCCAATTCTTGGGTTTGGCAGGATATTACAGAAGGTTTATCAAAGATTTCTCCAAGATTGCACAACCTCTCACTTCACTGACTCAGAAGGGTGTCATCTATCGTTGGGGTGATGCACAGGAGTCCGCATTTCAGCACTTGAAAGATAGACTTTGTATCGCGCCTATCCTCTCATTGCCTGAAGGCACAGATGATTTTGTGGTTTACTGCGATGCTTCCATCCAAGGACTTGGTTGCGTGTTGATGCAACGTGACAAGGTCATTGCCTACGCATCACGCCAACTCAAGGTTCACGAAAGAAATTACACTACTCACGATCTGGAGCTGGGAGCAGTTGTTTTCGCGCTTAAGATATGGAGACATTACCTGTACGGTACCAAGTGCACCATTTACACCGATCACAGGAGTCTCGAGCATATCTTCAAGCAAAAGGAGTTAAACATGCGTCAACGCCGATGGGTTGAGCTCTTGAACGATTACGAATGTGCGATCAAGTATCATCCGGGTAAAGCCAATGTTGTGGCCGACGCCCTCAGTCGAAAGGATACCATACCTAGGCGTGTACGTGCTCTGCAGCTTACCATCCAATCTAACCTTCCCGCTCAGATTCGCGATGCTCAGGTCGAAGCATTGAAAGCAGAAAACATCAGGGCTGAATCCTTACGAGGATCGAGGCAACGGCTAGAACAAAAGGAAGACGGCGCCTACTATGTAACAGGGCGTATTTGGGTTCCACTCTATGGCAACTTACGCGAGCTTGTGATGGATGAAGCACATAAGTCTCGTTATTCAGTACATCCTGGTTCGGATAAGATGTACCACGACTTAAAGACCACATACTGGTGGCCTGGCATGAGAGCCCACATAGCAACCTACGTCAGCAAGTGCTTGACTTGTGCGAGAGTCAAGTCTGAATATCAGAAACCATCAGGCCTACTTCAACAACCGGAGACCCCGAAATGGAAATGGGAGCAAATTTCCATGGATTTCGTGACCGGCCTGCCCAGATCTCAACGCGGAAACGATACCATTTGGGTGATCGTAGATCGACTGACCAAGTCTGCACATTTTCTGGCTATCAAAGAAACGGATAAGTTTTCTACTCTTGCAGACATTTACCTAAAGGAAGTGGTATCAAGGCACGGAGTGCCAACCTCTATTATATCTGATCGTGACGCACGTTTTACTTCTGAACTGTGGCAAGCAATGCACAAGTCTTTTGGCTCACGTTTAGATATGAGCACCGCTTATCACCCACAGACGGATGGACAATCTGAACGCACCATCCAAACCCTTGAAGACATGCTTAGGGCATGTGTAATCGATTTTGGTAATGGCTGGGAAAAGCACCTCTCGCTAGTGGAGTTCTCATATAACAACAACTACCACACCAGCATTCAGGCCGCTCCGTTTGAGGCATTATACGGACGCAAATGCCGATCACCTCTCTGTTGGGCAGAAGTTGGTGACAGCCAAATCACTGGCCCAGAACTTGTGGTAGATACCACCGAGAGAATTGCTCAGATACGACAGCGAATGGCGGCAGCTCGTGACCGTCAGAAAAGTTATGCTGATAAGGGAAGAAAACCACTCGAGCTCCAGGTTGGGGATCGAGTGCTACTCAAAGTCTCACCTTGGAAAGGTGTAGTCCGCTTTGGCAAACGAGGCAAACTCAATCCGCGTTATGTCAGACCATTCGAAGTCATTGAGAAAATTGGCAAGGTAGCTTACAGGCTGAATCTACCTGAAGAACTCAGCGGAGTTCACAACGTTTTCCATGTGTCGAATCTGAAGAAGTGTCTGTCAGATGAGACCCTCATAGTTCCTCTGAAGGAACTCACTATCGACGACCAGCTGCGATTCGTCGAGGAACCTGTAGAGATCACGGATCGAGATGTTAAGATCCTCAAGCATACCAGGATACCTCTGGTCCGAGTCCGTTGGAATGCTCGTCGTGGCCCAGAGTATACCTGGGAACGAGAAGACCAAATGAAACTCAAGTATCCCCAACTGTTTAAGAAAAACGCAACCACTACTGAGGCTGAAGCTACTGCAGAATTTCGGGACGAAATTCCAAATCAACGGGGGGATGATGTGACACCCCAGGAAAATCAGGAAAACAACGCAACTTAACTAGCTTCCTCAGTAACCACGCGCTAAATTTCGGGACGAAATTCTCTTAACAGGGGGAGAATGTGACAACCCTCAAATGTCACACCCCGACCACGTAGAACATACAAAACGTGGCGGAAATGTCGGGGAGTGTTGTAACAGAATTAATTGTTTCAAATCCATGGCAATTGAAGTTTCGTTTTATTGATTAAAGTGTTACAACGCCTTAACAAACAAAGAAATACAACATAATTAACTAATCTTGCATCTTTTATTGTCACTAAAGCCCAAGTCTGCCTATATGTATCTTGATCATCTTATGCAACAGTTCCTGAAAAACACATGTGAAAATAGGTACGTCAGCATAAAAATGCCTGTGAGATACATAGGTTTTGTGAAAATAGGTTTCATGACTTATGTTTGAGAAAATGTTTAGTCATGAACCTTGTAATTTGCTTTGTCTTGTAAATCATTTGAAAATCGATAAGATCAGATGATAAGTATAAATAAATGTAGGGTTAAATGAATAACCAAGTAAAATATGTTTGCATAAGATAAGATGTTTATAAATCAATGTCTTGTGAAAAGTATGTTATTTGTATAAAATGTTCTATGTCTCAAACTGAAATGATTCAAATAACGCTATGATATGTAATACCATACAAACACTTATATATAGGAAGTACCAGCGGCGTATCCACCATGCTTGTATCATATTACACACGCATCGTTACTTAATCACTTAATCTAACCAAACCAACCAATGTAAGAAGTCTATGTTTAAATCAATTGTCAAATGTATTGGGTAATATGTCAAAGTGTTCATGTCAAGATGTAAATCATATCAAAATGTCTATGTCAAATATCCATGTCAAATGTCTATGTCAAATATCCATGTCAAACGTCTATGTCAAGATGTCATGTATGGCAAGTGAAATGTCTCAACTAAACCATATGCACAAAAACAAAGTATTGAAGTAAATCTTGGTTTAAATCAAAGTTATGTTTTGTGGGAAATGCATGATCAAATGTCAATCATGTTAAAATGTCTATGCCGAAATGTCTATGTCAAATGTCTATGTCAAAATGTCATGTAAAACGATGTACTAAGTAATGCACACAATTGGGCACACCTAGCATGAAATGTCATGAAATCATGTACTATAATGTACTAACGAACATAGCAGTATATGATGTTAAAACAGGAAAGCATGAATGTAACAAGTAGGCACATGTGTTTCACCCCAAAACAGTTTGGAAAACAGTAAAAGAGGGGTCTATGTACTCACCTGAGATTGCTCAGTAGTTCTGGAGTGACAACTAAACAATGCTAGAGATCGCGGATATCAAACGGCACCTAGTATAGGTAACTATGTTAATAAACCGGACCTAGATCGGAAGATTGGGTAGCATTAGGGTTTGTAAACCAAACGAGTGTAGAGACTCGTGTCATTTGGTTTAACAAAGCCTACATACTAAATGAAACTTAACCTAAGTGTCTACGACCCATTACGACCCGTTTAGGTAGCTTATGCTACTTTAACGCGTCGTTCGCGTGAAACGTGTTCGGACCGCCTAACTAGTCCTATGACAAGTGTTATATGCCTAAACATGTTACATAATCAGTTATGTGACAAAGGTTTAGGTTACATATGCTTAATTACCAATTATACATGAAAAGGGTATTCTGGTAATTTACCTAAGGCATATAAACTACCTATCATACAACTACTTAAACGATGTGATCATAGGGTATAACCTCGGAAGGTTATTCCCTACCTACTATGGTCACCTAATGTGTTTGGTCGGATCCTAATGATCGACCAAACTGGGTCGGGTTCGAGGTATAAGCGATTTATCAGATCGCTTACCCTACGACCCTAGACAACGTGGTAATCAGTGGGCATAGTCCCAAGGGACTATGACCAACGTGATTACACTCACGTTGCGAAGTTCAAACGAACTTCGCATTGACCATTACTGGTCAACGCTGAAAGTCAAACAAAGTTTGACTTTCTGACTCGAAAAGCAGTAAAATAAGGAAAAGAACGAAAGAATACTTACGAAGGGTCCCCGAATGCTAAACTCGATTCAAAAATCTCAGGTATGAAACAAATGTTTCAACTTAGAGTTTCTCAAATCAAGTTTCTAGTGATTTTAGCAATGGGGGGTATGGGGTATTTATAGGAATACCCGAACCGTTAAGATCGTTTCATGGAAAACGTGCCTTAATCCCATCCGTACATGTGTTGCAAAGTTATGGTGTTTAGGTGTTTAAATTCCATCCATACATGTGTTGCAAAGTTATGGTGTTTAGGTGTTTAAATTCCATCCATACATGTGTTGCAAAGTTATGGTGTTTAGGTGTTTAAATTCCATCCATACATGTGTTGCAAAGTTATGGTGTTTAGGTGTTTAAATTCCATCCATACATGTGTTGCAAAGTCATGGTGTTTAGGTGTTTAAATTCCATCCTTATCCGCTGACTAAGCAAGTTTAGAATGTGTGGTTGTGAATTAAACAACGGCTAATACATCGAATCTGGTCCCGAATGCGAAAAACGAACCAAATGACGCGACGAATGGATTTTTCTTATGGAGAACACTAAAATAAAATATTTTAGTGCTTACATAAATTTTTGGATGTCCGGATGTATTCAGAACGTAAGTTATGCGTGAAAATGCAAACTTGTGCACTTTTTGACACTTTTAGTCCCTGAATGACCCAAAAGTTTATTTTAGCACACCGAACCCCTCAAAGCCTATTTCTAAGCTATGTAAAGGATATTTATGGTGTGTTTAACTTATGGTCATGTTCCGGAATGTCTGTTACAGTTCAAATTGGCATACTTTCGCAGTTTGTCAACTTTAGTCCCTATAAGCGATTAAACTTGATTTCACCACACCAAACCTTCCAAAACTTATATATAAGTTATGTAAAGGTTATTCAAGGTATGTTAAGCCTATTTCACTATTCCGGAGTGTTCGTTGGATTAAACTGGTTATATTTACGCATTAGTGCGCGTATAACCTTCCAGAAAGCGATTTAGAGTTTGAAATCGAACAAGAGTTGATATGTGCAAAAGATACACATATTTATACAAGTCCAAAGTATGAAATACAATATTTCATTGGTTTGGCATTTGTTTGATGGTTGAAATGACACAGGTGTTACATCAAATTCCATGTATTCCGTACAATTTATTATTGATAATGAAAGCGTTTGACGACTGTGTGGAATTACTTAACTGCTTCCTGATAATCCGTGTTATACTTACATGTGCGTATTAGCATACTAGTAGTATGCAGAAAACTTGACTAAATGGTCCTGAATATTTTCCTATGTGTTAGGAATTAATTGTGTTACAAAAATATATGTATAAGACGCATTACGGAACAATTTAACAACTTAACGGAACAGTATCCGACCGAACAACCGGACATTACCCGGGACACCAAATATTGCCAAATACATTGTGTTATTATTTTTGGCTAGTCATGACCCCCGTCTATCATAACACCCGTTATAAATCAAATAACCAACACATATTATTAAGTTACTTACATTATAACTTACAATTCCATTTAGTTGAAGATTTTTGCAACAAGGCCCCCCCCCCCCCAACGATTTTAGTCCCCAAGGGACCCCACATATCATCCATCCATACTCCATATATTTGTATAGATTTTAATCAATTATTTTATTTGATTTTGCTTGCATATATGGACATAATATTGTGAATGATCTATAAGAATTATGGCACTTGGATTACAAATCATTTCCTCAAGATACACACTCCACCTTACTTCATCTCTCTCTCTCTCTCATTCGGTTCCTCCATAACCGAAATCCGTCACCACCACTTCCAATCATCTATCTCTTCCATTAACAAGTCCATTCAAAGCTTAGTGTTCATCCATGGAAGGTGCACCTTGAAGGACCATCAAAGGAGCTTGTTCTAGTCTTTTTCACCACCATTTTCTCATCACTTTGCATTAGATTCATCCCTAGCTATAAGCTAGTAGTAAGTCTCATTTTAACTTGTGTCATCTTGTTCAAAATTATGATTTGTAGTATGATGTGTTGTTTAAATCACTAAAAGAACAAAAGACTAGAAGATGTTAAACAAAATTAAAGAATATTAAAGTTACATAAAAGTTTACTTAGGTATGAATTATGAAGCGGAATCTTGTCGGTTGAGGGTTGGTTAAATCATAATTGATGTTTGATTGTTGGTTTCTTGTTAAATCCATTGTTCGGACACTCGTTGATGCGATTTAGTAATGCTTAAACCACGAAACAGCATTCTGATGTATTTTTTCAGCCGCATTCAACAGGCCGTAAACAGACTTTAACAAATCGAAAAACGGAATTTCTGAAGCCTAAATCGGGTCTTTTCGAAAAACGAAGAAAATGGCACTGGAATCGTATTTTTTTGAGGTGGTTTACTATTTTAAAAGTCTGTTTTCGTGACAGCAGCTAAGGCTGATTTTTACTGCAGTAAAATGGGCTGTACGTTTTCAGTCGTAATTTGAAACCTGAATTGAACCAGCCCCTAAAATTCATACCATAGATAGTCACTGATGTATTTGTGACCCCGAACTGGAATTTTGTCAAACGGACTTCCGAGGAATTTTAGACGAACTATCTGTGAACTGCAATCAGAATGTAGTAAATCTGATTGCAGTCCGGTAAACGAATTTCTATAAATTACTGATAATGAACTGGACCCCGATATTTTTACACAATAATTTTTGGTTCATGTAATACGTCCTGTAAAAGTTTGGGAATTTTGGAATAATTTAACTATTTTATTTAAATGTCCGAAAACAGCCGGTTTTGAATATTAATGCTGAATTGACATAGGTTGTGACTTGCGTGTCTAAATGTCGAGTATGCTATCGGTGAATGATCTAACATGTTATGTGTGTTACGTGCAATATCGTATGTTTGTTTATGAGTGGGGAATGGATGGGAGGTTTATATGGGCATAAATCGTTAAAGTGTGTACCTGTTATGTGGACGAAGTAATGTGCAAATAAACCATACGTAGGATACGTGTTATACATGAGAAACTGATTGTTATCCGTACCTTATTAGGACGAGATTGACCGACCTTGACTGTTAACTATATTTGAGAACCTAACCGAGCAAACCGAGGTGAGTTCACACTCTTTCTAAGGCATGGGATTCCCAGGGGTTGGGAATGGGATTGAATAACTACTTGTACTATCATTACTATTAAACTACCTTTTACTGTCCTCGGATTGAAGGGCACGTACGTAAAACCTACGTACACTAATACTTACTACTGTCCTCGGATTGAAGGGCACGTACGTAAAACCTACGTACACGATCATAAGACCATCAACTCTATCACTTTAAGTCCCTCATTTATCGACTTAATCGCCGAGGCCTATGGCGAGCGGGTCATTAGTTAATAGCGCTATTAGGTTTAACAAACCTCACACCGTGCCAGTCGGACGGGCGTGTACTAATGGACTATGGGCAAAGGGTCAATGCTGATAGACATTAACTTAGGGCACCTCTTATATTTTCGTAGCAGTCGATACGCGTGGTCTAGTAACACATGGGAAACCCCCACTAATCTTCGCAAACATGTCAGAAAGACCGCGATGCAAACTTATACGATACATGGTTTTCAAAACGAGCAGATGATTTACGAAACGAATGCTATAACTAAACAACCAACTGTGAATTCACTCAACTTTGTTGTTGACTCGTTGTTACATGCCTTACAGGTCGCTAAACATTTGGAGCTTGCACGAGGAAGGAGTCGTTGTGGTGTGCGGACGGTTATGTCCAGTGTTTAATGTTTAAAACATTATGAACTTATTAAACCTATGTGTTGGACTTTAAACTTATGAACTGCGAACTTATGTTTTGAACTTTACGTTTATGCTTCCGCTGTCTAAATTACAAACTTGGTTAACTAGCTTTTGGTCACCAATCGTATTGTGGTTCTCTTTATTTACTTAAGTACGTTGTTCAGTATGATTGGTGGCTCGATCCTGGTCACGTCACGCCTCCAAGCGGTGGAACTCCGCATGGTGGATTTTGGGGGTGTGACACATTAGGGGGTTGAACCGCCCTCTGAAGCAAATGGAGGTTCGTCAGTTTGTTAAGGAATCGAACTTAAGCTTATGTTCTATTTTAGAATCACATGTTGCTATTGATAAACTGGGTAAAGTATGTAAGACTGTTTTCCGGGCGTGAGATTGGACTTCCAATGGTGCTTGCTATGACAAAGGGACCAGAATTATCGTGGGCTGGAACCCAACTATTTTTGATGTTATGGTTCTATTTCAGTCGTCTCAGGTTATGCATCTCCAGTTGTGTTTCAAGTTGGATAGGAGGATTGTGTTCTGCTCTATAGTGTATGCTGATAATTATTATGTTAATCGTAGAGATTTATGGCACCAGTTAACCTTGCATAAAGTGCTTGTTGATAATAGTCTTTGGTGTATTATGGGTGATTTTAATTCGGCTTTAAACCTGGAGGATAATTCCATGGGCTCTTCTTCTATGTCCACGGGTATGAAAGAATTTCAGGCTTGTGTTGATAATTTGGAGATGTTTGATATTAATAAGTCCGGCCTTCATTATACATGGAGTCAAAAGCCGAAGGAGGGTGTTGGGCTTCTGAAAAAGATTGATCGAGTGCTAGGAAATACCCCGTTTGTCACGGCTTTTCCGAGTTCTTTTGCTTTGTTTCACCCATATAGGATTTCGGATCACTGCCCTTGTATTCTTAAAGTTCCTGAAGCAGGTAAGTTGAAACCTAGGTCCTTTAAATTTGCTAATTTTTTGGTGCACAAACCTGAATTTATGGAGATAGTCAAAAAGACGTGGGAGACTAGAGTGGATGGTGTTTTCCAGTTCCAAGTTGTTAAACGGTTGCGTATGTTAAAAAGGCCTCTCAGAGTTCTTTTATTTAAACAAGGTAATCTGCATAACAAAGTGGAATCGATGCGTGATAGGCTCGATTGTATTCAGAAACGCATTGATCTGGACCCGTTAAATCCGGACTTACGGACTGAAGAAGCTATTGTGACTCGTGATTATCAGGAATTTGCTTTGGATGAAGAGCGTTTTCTTAAGCAAAAATCCAAAGTCGCTTGGTTGGCAGCTGGGGATATGAATTCAGCTTATTTCCACTCGTCATTGAAGGTTAGAAATCATTATAGCCGTATTGATATTATTACAGATTCTGAAGGTGTTGTCCATGAAAATGCTAATGTTCCTCAAGCCTTTGTTCATCACTATGAAAATTTCTTGGGTTGTCAAGGAGATATATCTCTTAGTCCAGCTCCGGATTTATTCACAAAGGTTTTGAATCCTAATACGGCTGCTCATATGGTTAGACCGGTTACACAGGAAGAGATTAAATCTGCTATGTTTTCTATTGGTATTGACAAAGCGCCCGGGCCTGATGGTTTACGTCGGCATTTTTCAAGAATGCTTGGCCGATTGTTGGGAATGATATATCTAATGCAATTATTGATTTTTTCGGATCTGGCAAGTTGTTGCGTGAGTTAAATCACACGCTTATTGTTCTTGTTCCCAAAACTCACACTCCTCTGGCGGTCACGGATTATCGGCCTATTGCTTGTTGCAATGTGCTCTACAAGTGCATTAGTAAGATTGTAGCGGACAGGATTAAAGGGGGGCTTAATGAGATAGTTAGTGTTAACCAGTCTGCTTTTGTGCCAGGTAGGAAAATTTCAGACAATATTCTCTTGACCCAAGAGCTGATGCACAATTATCATAGGAATGTTGGTCCTCCTAGGTGTGCATTCAAAGTTGATATTCAGAAAGCCTATGACACTGTGGATTGGAGATTTCTTCGTAGTGCTTTGATTGGGTTTGGTTTTAATGATAAAATGGTTGATTGGATTATGATTTGCGTTTCTTCTCCCACGTACTCGGTTTGTGTTAATGGAAACGTTCATGGTTTCTTTAAGGGTAACCGGGGGCTTAGACAAGGGGATCCGATGTCACCGTATCTTTTTACTTTGGTTATGGAGGTTTTGACATCCATCTTGCACGAGACGATTCGGATTGACTCTTCTTTTAGATTTCACAATAAATGTGAGCGGCAACAAATTGTAAATCTTTGCTTTGCGGATGACCTTTTCCTTTTCGCTAGAGGTGATGTTAATTCAGCAAAATGTATTATGAGCTCTCTTTCGAAATTCACAAAGTTGTCGGGGTTGGTTCCTAATTTGCATAAGAGCACGGTTTTCTTTTGTAATGTGCCCAATCTTATTAAAAATGCTATTTTAAATGTTATGCCTTTTGTGGAGGGTACATTACCTGTGAGATATTTGGGGGTACCTCTTCTATGTTCGCGGCTCATGTACAAAGAATGTAGAATTCTTGTGGAAAATCTTGACAAGCGTATCATGCATTGGAGGAATAAACTTCTTTCATTTGCTGGTAGACTGCAGCTGGTTATCTCTGTTTTGTCGTCTATGCATATCTATTGGGCTTCTGTTTTTGTTCTCCCGAGCCGAGTGATTAATGAGTTGGAAGCTAGAATGCGTAACTTTTTATGGTCGCAAGATGGCTCCTTTCATAGAGGTAAGGCCAAAGTCTCTTGGAGATCTGTTTGTATTCCGAAATTTGAAGGTGGGTTGGGAATTAGACGGATTGGGGACATGAATTTAGCTCTTATGTCATCTCACATAGGAAGTATCCTCGCCAGACGAAATTCGTTGTGGGTTGACTGGGTCCATGACAACCGATTGAAAGGTAAATATTTCTGGGTTTGTCAGATGCCGTCGAACTGCTCTTGGTCTTGGAGGAATCTATTACAAAGGCGGCCGATATTAAGATCCCATATGTGGTCGGAAATTGGGAATGGGGCAAAAATTTCAGCTTGGTTTGACTATTGGTGTAACATAGGGCCGTTGGGTAATTTTCTGACGCCGCGTGTTATTACCAATGCGGGCTTTCGTTTGGATGATAAAGTTGCTGATATTCAAGCTAATGGAGTATGGTCCTTTTCGGGTGCCTGGAGGGATTTATTTCCGGTCCTAAATCAGATAGATAACATCCATACTGATCCGAATAAGCGTGACAGGATACTGTTGCGAGACGGGGATAACTTTCATGATCTTACAACTTCGGGTGTATGGCATTCGATTCGGTATAGAGAGCTGGAGGTGGAGTGGAGTAATATTGTTTGGTTTGCGCAATGTATTCCAAGGCATGCTTTCCTGATGTGGTTGATTATGAGAGGTAAATTACTGACTCAGGATAAAATTTTGAAATGGGACTTAGCTCGAAGGAAGAATATGAACATGATGTGCTGCTTATTATGCTATGCGAATAATGACTCCCATAGTCACTTATTTTTTGAGTGCAAATTCTCTTCTCAAGTGTGGTTTTCGGTCAGACAGAAGGGTGGTATGGAGTCTGTCCATCCAAAGTGGACAGATATTGTTGATTGGTTGATTCCTCGTGCTCGGTCGAAGTCTGCGGCTAACTATGTTGCTCGTCTTCTGGTTGCGGCTACTGCTTATGTTATCTGGCAGGAGCGAAATGCTAGAATTTTCAATAATCAACTGAGACCTCCGGAAGTGATAAGCAAAGTTATTCTTGATACGGTTCGATATAAGCTTATGGGAGCAAAGCTAAGGAACACTCCTAATGTGCAAAGGCTTCTGGCGGAGTGGAAGATATGCGGCAACAACATCAGTGACGATGGTGGCTAATTTGTTTTAGTTCTGTTGGCTTTCGTTTTGTACTAGATGGTTGTCTAGGTGGTTTGTATTTTTGGTTGTTTCTTTGTGTCGCTTGGTTTACATTCATGAGGCATGTCTCATGTTTGAACTAGTGTAGGTTCTCTACACTACTTGTTTTGTTTTGGTTGTGAATATATAGAATCACCGGGGTAACCCTTTACCCAAAAAAAAAGGGGTAAGCGATCTAATAAATCGCTTATGCTTTCGAACCCGACCCATTTGGTCGATCATTAGGATCCAACCAAACACTTTAGGTGACCATAGTAGTATAGGGAATAACCTTCTGAGGTTATACCTTATGGTCACATCGTTTGAGTAGTTGTATGATAAGTAGTTCTTATGCCTTAGGTAAATTACCAAAATGCCCTTTTTACGTTAAAATTCATTTTAAGCCTATGTAACCTAATTTTTGGTATCTAAACTGATTTAGTAACAATATTAGACATGTTATGGCATATTTTACTTGTCATAGGGCTAGTTAGGCGTTCCGAACGCGTTTTACGCGAATGACGCGTTAAAGTAGCATAAGCTGCCTAAACGGGTCGTAACGGGTCAAAAGCACTTAGGATAAGTTTCGTTTTAGTATGTAGGCTTTGTCAAACCATATTACATAAGTTCCCACACTTATTCAGTATAGCATGCATTTCCATAAGACATAACGTTGATTTAAACTACGTTTTACTTCAATACATTGTTTTGTGCATTTTTATCTATGGCTCAGCAGATATATATATATAGGGTAGGGATCCTAAGAGAAGTCCATCCTATTTGAGAAACTTGAGAAGCAATCTGGACCACACATTTTCCTTAAGCAAAAAATGCAAAAAAAAAAGGTGAAAAAAAAGCAAAATTTTTTTTTTGAAAAATCGCAGCTTTTTCTTTAAGGATTAATTTTTTTTTTTAATTTTTTTTTGGATTTATACACATGTGTATATTGTTAATCTTTTAACTATACATATATGTATATTGTCAATTATACATATATGTATATACATGTTTAAAATTGAAAAAATGTGTATATTGTTAATCTTAAACCATAAACACTAAAGTTAAACCTTAATGCTAAACCCTAAACTCTAAACCCTAAAGCTAAACCCTAAAGCTAAACCCTAATGCTAAACCCTAATTCTAAACCCTAATGCTAAACACAAAAGCTAAAACTAAACACTAAAGCTAAACCCTTAATGCTAAACCCTAATACAAACCCTAAAGATAAAGCTAAACCCAAAAGTTAAAGCTAAACCCAAAAGCTAAACCCTAATGCTAAACCCAAAAGCTAAACCCTAATGCTAAACCCTAAACCCTAATGCTAAACCCTAATGTTAAACCCTAAACCATAAAGCTAAACCCTAAACCCTAATGCTAAACCCTAAATACTAATGCTAAACCCTAAATAACATTTATTTTTCAATTTTAAACATGTATATACATATATGTATAATTGACAATATACATATATGTATAGTTAAAAGATTAACAATATACACATGTGTATAAATCCAAAAAAAAAAATTAAAAAAAAATTAATTCTTAAAGAAAAAGCTGCGATTTTTCAAAAAAAAAAAATTGCATTTTTTCACCTTTTTTTTGCTTAGGGAAAATGTGTGGTCCAGAATGCTTCTCAAGTTTCTCATTTAGCCTACTACTTCTCACATGATCCTTATCCTATATATATATATATATAGGGCCAGGATCATTTCAGAACCATAAATATTTACAGAACTCGCAGAACTCCTAATAAACAATCTTTTTATTTATATATTTTTATGTTTAGGATAATTTTATCATTTATTATGTGTATTTTTACGATTACATACATGTTAAGAGTAATTTTATCAATTTTTATATGTAATTTTATAATTACACATATGTAAACTAGTTCTTTTACATATATGTAATTAGTTATGACACATATATATAATTTTGGCAATTAAACATATGTAAACTACTTTTAACATGTATGTAATCAAATAAATACGTATAATAGATGATAAAAAGATTCTAAATACAAAAACTTATATATAAAATGATTGTTTATTAGGAGTTCTGAAAGTTCTGTAGTTATTTAGAGTTCTGAAATGAACTCAACCCTATATATATATATATGTTTCGCTTGCCATACATGACATTTTGTTTACACATTACATATTTGACATTTGACATTTGACATAGACAATTTGATATTGATATACATATTTCATGGACTACATTTTGACATAAACATTTTGACATGATTTACACAAAGACATTTGACAAATGGTTTAGACATGGGCAATTTACATTGGTGGTTTGTTTGGGTAGAATGATTTGAGTAACGAGGCGTGTGTAATATTATACAAGCATGGTGGATACGCCGCTGGTACTTCCTATATATAAGTGCTTGTATGGTATTACATATCGTAGCGTTATTTGAATCATTTCAATTTAGACCTATAACATTTTATACAAATAACATATTTTTCTAAGTCATTGTTTTACAAACAACTTATTTTAATCAAAACTCATTTTACTTGGTTATTCATTTAACCTCACATTACTCCTTTACATATCATCTACTTTATCATCGCTTTTCAAAAGATTTATAAAACAAAACAATTAACAAGGTTCATGACTGACTTTTGCTAAACAGCTTTTTCTTAAACTTAAGTCATGAATCCTATTTTTTTTTCACCAAACCTATGTATCTCACATGCATTTTTATGCTGACGTACCTATTTTCACATGTGTTTCAGGAGCTGCTGCTTAGGACGATCGTGACACTAGGGCGGACCTGTGCCTTAGAGACTTAAAATAAAGATAGACTTAGTTTAATTATGTTGTGTACTCTTTGGTTCTTGTTTTGAAACAATGTATTCCACTCTTTGGTTGTTGAATAAAATATAATTTTAATTACCATGGTTGTGAACCAATAATTCTGTTACAACACTCCCTGACGTTTCCGCCACGATTTGATGTTTTACGTGGTCGGGGTGTGACATCCCGTTCTTTTTGTTAAGAAGAAAGATGGCTCTTTTAGGATGTGCATCGATTATCGTGAGCTTAACAAGTTTACCATCAAGAATCGATATCCCCTACCTCGCATTGATGATCTCTTTGATCAGTTACAGGGTGCTACTTGTTTTTCAAAGATTGATCTACGTTCTGGGTATCATCAACTTCGTGTGCTTGAAGAAGATATTCCCAAGACTGCATTCCGTACAAGATATGGGCATTATGAGTTCACTGTTATGCCATTTGGTTTGACTAATGCTCCAGCTGTTTTAATGGACTTGATGAATAGGGTTTGTAAGCCTTATTTGGATAAGTTCATCATCGTTTTCATTGATGACATCTTGATTTATTCCAAGACTCGAGCTGATCATGAACATCATCTCCGCCTCACTATGGAACTCCTGAAGAAAGAGCAACTTTTCGCCAAATTCCCCAAGTGTGAATTTTGGCTTAAGGAATTTCAATTTTTGGGGCATATTGTTAACGAGCAAGGTATTCATGTAGATCCCGCCAAAATCAATGCGATTAAGGATTGGGATACACCTACTACTCCTACTGAAGTTCGTTCATTTCTTGGTCTTGCGGGTTATTACCACCGCTTCATCTAGAACTTCTCCAAGATTGCAGTTCCTCTTACTACACTAACTCAGAAGAATAAACCCTTTGAATGGGGATCCAAACAGGAAGAAGCATTTCAGACCTTGAAACAGAAACTTTGCGATGCACCTATTCTATCTTTACCTGAGGGCAATGATGATTTTGTCGTGTATTGCGATGCATCCAATTTGGGTCTTGGCTGTGTTCTCATGAAAAGAAACAAAGTCATAGCCTATGCATCAAGGCAATTGAAGGTACACGAGAAGAACTACACGACTCATGATCTTGAGTTAGGTGCAGTTGTTTTCGCTCTCAAAATCTGGAGACACTATCTGTTTGGTACAAAATGTGTGGTTTTCACTGACTACAAAAGTCTTCAGCATATTTTCAATCAGAAAGAACTTAATATGAGGCAACGACGTTGGGTTGAACTTCTAAACGACAATGACTGCGAAATTCGCTACCATCCTGGTTAGGCGAATGTCATAGCTGATGCATTGAGTCGTAAAGAGCATGTCAAGCTTCATTGTGTTCGAGTTCGATCTGATATTCAAACCCGCATTTCTCAGGCTCAACATACTTGTGTTACACAAGGCTTGATGTGTAAGGAATTACCATAACATATTAAGCATGATCTTGAACTGAAAGACTATGGGCTATTTTATGTCATGGGCCGTTTATGTCACACCCCCAAAATCCACATGCGGAGTACCACCGCTTGGAGGCGTGACTGACCAGGATCCAGCCACCAATTATACTGAGCATTGATAATAGACATCACAGTTTAAAGTCTTAAATGTTTCAATTCGAATAATAGTTTAAGTAAGCAGCGGAAGCACAAACCAAACAGTTTTCAAAACAAGGTTCATAGTTTAAAGATTATTTAAAACCCAACACACGGGTTAAGACGACCACTACACATCCCCAAGCTGCAAGCTCCTGATTCACTGGTTACCTGCAAAGCATGCAGTAGGGTGTCAACAAAAATGTTGGCGAGTTCACGAGATGTTCAGTTTTAGCTTTTCAGAAGAAAATGTAGGTTGTTTAGGTAAAGCATTTATAATCACGTCATGGGGAGCTACCCCATATGAAAGCTACTAAACTTGAATTACCGAAACTGTTGACGAGAAGATTTGGTGCCCCAGGTCAATGTCTATCGTCATTGACCAAGATGCAAGGTCTACTAGTTCACGCCCGATCTCCCCGGTCACGGTGTGAGGTTGTCAAACCTAATAGCGCTATCAACTAATAACCCGTTCGCCCCCGGCGATTAATCGGTACTATAAGCAGGGACTTTACATGATAGAGATTTGTTTAGTGTTGCTAGTTGTGATTTATAAATAATACCCAAACGTATCTCCCCCGGATGTAGTAGTACAAGAGTACCATTTGCATATTCCCCCGGAAATTATTAGTTTGAAAACATTCTTTAGTTTGTTCGTGTCCCTCCCTGGGACGCATGCTTTTAGTGTGTGAACTCACCTTGGGTTGCTCGGCAGATTAGCTTACTTGGTCAAGCTTGCTGGTCACCACGTCCTAACATGGTTACCAGTATAGGTCAGGTTTGGGGGTACAAGTAATCACGTATATCTTACAGGGATCTAACACATCGAATGCATGCAGTTACCATTTGAGTTATTGGGCCTGCCCTTATAATCGTACGGTTAAACAGTAACAGTTAACACATTAGTCCAGTCAAACAATAATCATGCATAATCAGTCCATTTACTTCGGCCCAATAACGAGGATCAGCAGCCCACTCGAGACAAGGTGGTCTCGAGTCGAGACCAAGTGGTCTCGGGTTGTAGCGTAGTGGTCTCGAGTAGTGCTGGTCGGAGTCGCAACCTCAGGGATCGCGAGTCCAGTCTCGAGTCGCAATCAGGAGACTTCGAGTCGAGACCTTGATGGTCTCGAGTCCCTGAAGTCAGTTTTGAGTTGCTTGGACATGGTTTCGAGTCGAAATTGCTACAGTCTCGAGTTGTCCCGTGTTGTTCTCGAGTCGCAACCGGGTGTCTCGACTCGCAAACGTGCACATGAAGTCCTTCTAGAACATCTGATGTACTAACCAATAATCTTGCAATTTCATGTAATAGTGTACTAGCCAATAGAAATTCCCTAAACATGTTTCTTTGTCTAACATTTGATAAAAATGGATCAAACACACAATATTTCAAATATTCATGTCATATTCAACGAGTTCATCATAAACATGTTCATACGGTTCATCATGAGATTCATTCAAATAGATAACATTTCTTTTGTTCAAAGCATAAGCATACATCCTCATTCTACAATACATATCATGCTACTTGGTCACCAAGGATCATGTGAACATTTATTCTAAACCTTAAACACCCTACACTAACAATCATTCATCATTCAATATCTTAGCACTTTATTATCATGCAAGAGTTCACATGATTCATCCATCATTTCAATCATTCCAAGCAAATAGCACCATTGTACATATAAACACATAATGAACATCTAAAGTACTAACCGGTTGTGGAAAGGCACCGAGTTAAGGAAGAAGGTGAGAAGATGAAGTGTCCGAGTAATGATGATGAGCTTGACCGATCCTCCTTGTTGTTGCCGATTTAATCCGAGAGGGAGAGGGGAGGAGGTGAGCTTGATTTGTTAGGGTTTTCTAGAGAGAGAAAGGATGAGAGGAGAGAGAGAGAATGGATAAGGGAATGTTTGGGACTTGAGATGCTGATTGTTCTTGCCAAAAGAGGAGATATCGGCTACATATGTGGGGTTTTATACCCATTCCGAGCATGTGCACCCTAAGGGTTTCCGAATGGGGGTGCGGCCCAAGCGGCCCAACTGTTCACTATTTACTCGAGACCGGGTGGTCTCGAGTCGTGGTTTCGGTTCACGAGTATCTTTATACACACATATATATTACATACACGTTATCGACACATAGCACAAGAAGAATCACAACTTTCATTTAATAACATATATATATATATATATATATACGCACTAAGTAATTACAAGGTGTTTGCTCGGAAAAACCTAGAGTGTCACATTATCCCCAAGTTTTAAGAACGTTCGTCCCGAAAGTTAAGGCAGCCACTGACAAGCTAGTGTAAATGAGAACGTTTCAACGGGGTGTCACATCATCCCCCCGTTAGTTTGGAATTTCGTCCCGAAATTCGGTAGTAGCTCCAGTGCTGGGAGTTTCATTTGGGAACAACTGGGGATACTTGCGTTTCATCTGGTCTTCCCGCTCCCAGGTGAACTCTGGGCCACGTCGCGAGTTCCAACGAACTCGTACGAGGGGTATCTGGCTACGTTTGAGGGTTTTGATCTCACGATCCGTGATCTCAATCGGTTCCTCAGTAAAGTGTAGCTGTTCGTCAATAGTAAGTTCCTTGAAAGGAATGATGAGTGTTTCATCTGACAGACACTTCTTCAGATTAGACACGTGGAAGACGTTGTGCACAGCACTCAGTTCTTCAGGCAGATTCAATCTGTAGGCGACCTTACCGATCTTTTCGGTAATTTCAAAGGGTCCGACATATCGCGGATTAAGCTTGCCCCGTTTTCCAAAACGAACCACACCCTTCCATGGTGAGACTTTGAGTAGAGCCCGGTCGCCAACCTGGAATTCTAGCGGTTTCCTATCCTTATCAGCGTAGCTCTTCTGACGGTCACGGGCTGCCGCCATGCGTTGCCTAATCTGGGCAATCTTTTCCGTAGTGTCTACCACATGCTCCGGGCCTGTGATCTGGCTGTCACCAACCTCCGCCCAGTAGAGAGGCGATTGGCATTTACGACCGTACAATGCCTCAAAGGGTGATGCCTGAATGCTGGTGTGGTAGCTGTTGTTGTAGGAGAATTCCACTAAAGGTAGGTGCTTCTCCCAATTCTTGCCAAAATCGATCACACATGCCCTAAGCATGTCTTCGAGGGTTTGGATGGTGCGTTCAGATTGCCCATCCGTTTGTGGATGATACGCGGTGCTCATGTCTAAACGTGAGCCAAAAGATTTGTGCATAGCTTGCCACAATTCAGAAGTAAAACGCGCGTCTCGATCGGAAATAATAGAGGTTGGCACCCCGTGTTTCGAAACCACTTCCTTTAAGTATACCTCTGCTAAGGTAGAGAACTTGTCTTTTTCTTTAATAGCCAAAAAGTGGGCAGATTTAGTTAATCGATCTACTATCACCCAAATGGTGTCATTTCCGCGTTGAGACCTAGGCAAGCCGGTAACAAAATCCATGGAAATTTGCTCCCATTTCCACTGTGGGATCTCTGGTTGTTGGAGTAGGCCTGATGGTTTCTGATACTCTGCCTTGACTCTTGCACAAGTCAAACATTTTCTGACATAGGTTGCTATGTGGGCTTTCATGCCAGGCCACCAATAGGTAGTCCTTAAGTCGTGGTACATCTTATCTGAACCCGGATGTACTGAGTAACGGGACTTATGGGCTTCATCCATCACAAGCTCGCGCAAATTCCCATAAAGTGGGACCCATATACGCCCGTTTACGTAGTAAGCACCATCTTCTTTTTGTTCTAAACGTTGTTTCGATCCTCGTAGGGACTCAGCCCTGATGTTCTCGGCTTTCAATGCTTCAACCTGAGCATTTCGGATCTGATTGGGGAGGTTCGAGTGGATGGTGAGCTGTAAGGCACGAACATGCTTGGGTTTGGTCTCTTTTCTGCTGAGGGCATCGGCTACCACATTAGCTTTGCCTGGATGATATTTAATTGCACACTCATAGTCATTTAGGAGTTCGACCCATCGGCGTTGCCGCATATTCAACTCCTTTTGTTCCATTATGTGCTGGAGACTCTTGTGATCAGTGTAAATCGTGCACTTGGTGCTGTACAAGTAGTGTCTCCAAAGCTTGAGCGCGAAGACCACAGCTCCAAATTCTAAGTCATGCGTCGTGTAGTTCCATTCGTGGATCTTGAGTTGTCGCGAAGCGTAAGCAATGACCTTCTCGCGTTGCATCAACACGCAACCAAGCCCTTGAATAGAAGCATCGCAGTAAACAACAAAGTCGTCGGTACCTTCAGGTAAGGAAAGAATAGGAGCACTACAAAGGTTCTTCTTTAGTTCCTGGAAGGCAGATTCCTGAGCATCCCTCCATTTGTAAGCAACACCCTTCTGAGTGAGGGTCGTAAGTGGTTGAGCGATCTTAGAAAATCCCTTGATAAATCTTCGATAGTATCCTGCCAATCCCAAGAATTGGCGAACTTCGGTCGGAGTCTTAGGTACAGGCCAATTCTTAATGGACTCGATCTTAGCGGGGTCAACATGAATCCCTTCCTGATTGACGATGTGCCCAAGGAAATGGACTTCTCTAAGCCAGAAATCACATTTCGAGAATTTGGCGTACAGTTGCTCATTGCGAAGGAGTTCGAGAATAAGACGCAGGTGTTGTTCATGCTCCTCCTGACTCTTCGAGTAGATTAAGATGTCATCGATAAACACAATTACGAACTTGTCGAGGTAGGGTTTGCATACTCGGTTCATGAGATCCATGAAGATCGCAGGTGCGTTGGTCATTCCGAAAGGCATAACAAGGAATTCGTAGTGACCATAGCGGGTTCTGAAAGCAGTCTTAGAGATGTCCTCATCGCGGACTCTCAGCTGGTGATAACCCGATCGCAGATCGATCTTGGAATAATAGCTCGACCCTTGCAGCTGGTCGAACAGATCATCGATACGGGGAAGTGGATAGCGATTCTTGATGGTAACCGTGTTCAGTTCGCGGTAATCAATGCACATTCGGAATGTGCCATCTTTCTTTTTGACGAAGAGCACTGGGGCTCCCCAGGGTGATGAGCTAGGACGGATAAAACCTTTGTCCAAAAGTTCTTGTAGTTGAGTAGAGAGTTCCTTGAGTTCTGCGGGAGCTAGACGATAAGGTGCACGAGCTATAGGTGCTGCTCCGGGAGCTAGCTCGATTTGAAATTCGACCTGAGGGTGAGGAGGGAGTCCAGGTAGTTCCTCCGGGAATACCTTAGGATAGTCGCGTACGACTGGAAAATCTTCAATCCTGTTTTCCATTTTCTGTGTGTCGGCAACGAGTGCTAAGATAGCGGTGTGCCCCTTTCGTAGACACTTCTGGGCCTTTAAGAATGAAATGATGCCTGTGACTTCTCCGCTCCTGTCGCCTTGAACTATAAGAGGTTTGCCAGGGGGACGGGGAATACGAATAGCTTTCTCTTGGCAGAGGATTTCAGCTCGATGTTTGGATAGCCAATCCATACCAATGATGACGTCGAAGCTTCCAAGAATGATGGGGAAGAGATCGATACGGAAGGTCTGACCAGACAATTCTAGTTTGCAATTTCGTATTACGTGTGAGGCCTCGAGGTTTCTACCACTAGCTATTTCAACGATGTGCTTAGAGCTTAGCGGCGTAAGAGTGGACTTAAGTTTCTTACTAATACGTAGGGATACATAACTAGCATCCGCTCCAGAATCAAACAATACGGAAACATAACAATCATTAAGTAGGAACTTACCCGCTACAACGTTGGGGTCATTCCTCGCTTCTCCAGCTCCAATCACAAAAGCCCTTCCTCTTGCACCATTCCCAGCATTGTTGGCGTTGTTGTTGTTTTTTCCCGCACCCTGATTGGGGTTGTTCTGGTTTAACTGGGGACAATTCTTCTTAATGTGCCCCTCGGCTCCGCACTGGAAACAACCCTTGATGTTCCCATGATGCTGCTGCTGCTGTGGTTGATTCTGCCTTGCGGGATGAGGGCTCCTACAATCCTTGGCCTCATGCCCCATCTTGTTGCATCGCTGACACTTGTTCTTCGCACAGGGCCCATTGTGATGTCGATTACACTTGTTGCATTTGGGGAGATGGCCCTGGTAGCCGCCCTGCTGCTGAGGGCCCTTGTTATTTTCAGTTTTCCTTTGCTGAGCCGGGGCCTGAGTAAAGTTAGCATCCTTACCCTGGTTTCCCTCCCACTTTCGTTTGTTATCATTAGAAGTTCCAGCAGTAGCACTGATCCTCTTGGGCAACTTGCCCTCTTCTACAGCCTGATTGGTGAGTTTGTGAGCAAGACGAACCACGGGCTTTATGGTATTGAGGTTGGCTGAGGTCACATGGCTCCGGATTTCTGGGACCAAGCCTTTGATGTACAATTCGATCCTTCGATACATAGGTCGGGACATGTTCGGGCAAAGTGCAGCATAGTCGTTGGACTGCTTGGTGTAGGTCTCAATCTCTGACCCAACCATCTTGAGCTCATAGTACTCGTTCTCGAGTTTGTGGATGTCATCCCTGTGACAGTACTCCTCTTTGATCATGTCTTTGAAATCTTCCCATGCAGTAGCATTAGCAGTTTCCAGACCAAGCATCTGAATCTGTGCTTTCCACCATGAAAGCGCGTTTCCTTCAAGCGTACCAGTCGCGAACTTTACCCAGTTAGCAGGGGGACACTCACAGACAGCAAAGACAGCTTCGGCCTTTTCAATCCAGTGTAGAAGGCCTATGGCACCCTCAGTGCCGTTGAAAGGGAGAGGTTTGCCATCCATGAAAGTTTTGAAAGTACAGACACGTGGCTGTGCAGGCGCAGGCTGACCTGTTGTGAGAAGTGAAGCGAATAGGTTTAGAGGTGAAAAGACGATGTGGGGGTAGGATCTAAACATCCTAAAGTAACGAGTTTACCTCCAGGGTGAGCTGCGAAAGCTGCAGCCACCGTGTTGAGCAAGTTAGTGAATTGAGCCTGAGTCATGTTAACGCTTCCTCCTCCGCGTCCACTCATTGTCTTCATAACCAGAAAACACAGTATGAGTGTGATGTCGTAATGTAGCGAGAATGAGATAGAAGAGAAATGTGTATCTATCTAATTAGGCACGCTAGTATGTATAGTAGGGCAATCAACATAAGATAAACAAGCAAGTAAACACAAGTCCGAGCTATGAGGTCTAATATGCTGAATCTTGCCCTTGGAGTGTAGTGTCGTCACGAGTCACGGGTTATAGTCTGGTTTTTCTCAAAAAGACTCTTCTTTTTAAAACCAAGTTCACTATAACCAATGGCTCTGATACCAATCTGTCACACCCCCAAAATCCACATGCGGAGTACCACCGCTTGGAGGCGTGACTGACCAGGATCCAGCCACCAATTATACTGAGCATTGATAATAGACATCACAGTTTAAAGTCTTAAATGTTTCAATTCGAATAATAGTTTAAGTAAGTAGCGGAAGCACAAACCAAACAGTTTTCAAAACAAGGTTCATAGTTTAAAGATTATTTAAAACCCAACACACGGGTTAAGACGTCCACTACACATCCCCAAGCTGCAAGCTCCTGATTCACTGGTTACCTGCAAAGCATGCAGTAGGGTGTCAACAAAAATGTTGGCGAGTTCACGAGATGTCCAGTTTTAGCTTTTCAGAAGAAAATGTAGGTTGTTTAGGTAAAGCATTTATAATCACGTCATGGGGAGCTACCCCATATGAAAGCTACTAAACTTGAATTACCGAAACTGTTGACGAGAAGATTTGGTGCCCCAGGTCAATGTCTATCGTCATTGACCAAGATGCAAGGTCTACTAGTTCACGCCCGATCTCCCCCGGTCACGGTGTGAGGTTGTCAAACCTAATAGCGCTATCAACTAATAACCCGTTCGCCCCCGGCGATTAATCGGTACTATAAGCAGGGACTTTACATGATAGAGATTTGTTTAGTGTTGCTAGTTGTGATTTATAAATAATACCCAAACGTATCTCCCCCGGATGTAGTAGTACAAGAGTACCATTTGCATATTCCCCCGGAAATTATTAGTTTGAAAACATTCTTTAGTTTGTTCGTGTCCCTCCCTGGGACGCATGCTTTTAGTGTGTGAACTCACCTTGGGTTGCTCGGCAGATTAGCTTACTTGGTCAAGCTTGCTGGTCACCACGTCCTAACATGGTTACCAGTATAGGTCAGGTTTGGGGGTACAAGTAATCACGTATATCTTACAGGGATCTAACACATCGAATGCATGCAGTTACCATTTGAGTTATTGGGCCTGCCCTTATAATCGTACGGTTAAACAGTAACAGTTAACACATTAGTCCAGTCAAACAATAATCATGCATAATCAGTCCATTTACTTCGGCCCAATAACGAGGATCAGCAGCCCACTCGAGACAAGGTGGTCTCGAGACGAGACCAAGTGGTCTCGAGTCGAGACCAAGTGGTCTCGGGTTGTAGCGTAGTGGTCTCGAGTAGTGCTGGTCGGAGTCGCAACCTCAGGGATCGCGAGTCCAGTCTCGAGTCGCAATCAGGAGACTTCGAGTCGAGACCTTGATGGTCTCGAGTCCCTGAAGTCAGTTTTGAGTTGCTTGGACATGGTTTCGAGTCGAAATTGCTACAGTCTCGAGTTGTCCCGTGTTGTTCTCGAGTCGCAACCGGGTGTCTCGACTCGCAAACGTGCACATGAAGTCCTTCTAGAACATCTGATGTACTAACCAATAATCTTGCAATTTCATGTAATAGTGTACTAGCCAATAGAAATTCCCTAAACATGTTTCTTTGTCTAACATTTGATAAAAATGGATCAAACACACAATATTTCAAATATTCATGTCATATTCAACGAGTTCATCATAAACATGTTCATACGGTTCATCATGAGATTCATTCAAATAGATAACATTTCTTTTGTTCAAAGCATAAGCATACATCCTCATTCTACAATACATATCATGCTACTTGGTCACCAAGGATCATGTGAACATTTATTCTAAACCTTAAACACCCTACACTAACAATCATTCATCATTCAATATCTTAGCACTTTATTATCATGCAAGAGTTCACATGATTCATCCATCATTTCAATCATTCCAAGCAAATAGCACCATTGTACATATAAACACATAATGAACATCTAAAGTACTAACCGGTTGTGGAAAGGCACCGAGTTAAGGAAGAAGGTGAGAAGATGAAGTGTCCGAGTAATGATGATGAGCTTGACCGATCCTCCTTGTTGTTGCCGATTTAATCCGAGAGGGAGAGGGGAGGAGGTGAGCTTGATTTGTTAGGGTTTTCTAGAGAGAGAAAGGATGAGAGGAGAGAGAGAGAATGGATAAGGGAATGTTTGGGACTTGAGATGCTGATTGTTCTTGCCAAAAGAGGAGATATCGGCTACATATGTGGGGTTTTATACCCATTCCGAGCATGTGCACCCTAAGGGTTTTCGAATGGGGGTGCGGCCCAAGCGGCCCAACTGTTCACTATTTACTCGAGACCGGGTGGTCTCGAGTCGTGGTTTCGGTTCACGAGTATCTTTATACACACATATATATTACATACACGTTATCGACACATAGCACAAGAAGAATCACAACTTTCATTTAATAACATATATATATATATACGCACTAAGTAATTACAAGGTGTTTGCTCGGAAAAACCTAGAGTGTCACAGTTTATGGGTCCCAAGTCAAGATAATCTCCGCACCTTGCTAATGGATGAAGCTCATAAGTCTCGTTATTCTATTCATCCTGGTGCAGATAAAATGTATAAGGATCTTCGAACCCAGTATTGGTGGCCCGGTATGAAGAAAGACATTGCCTTATATGTATCTAAATGCCTTACTTCTCTTAAGGTTAAGGCTGAACATCAACATCCCTCTGGATTATTGGAGTAACCAGAGATCCCAGTTTGGAAATGGGAAAACATTGCTATGGATCTTATTACCAAACTTCCACGCACAAAGAGAGGTCATGACGCTATTTGGGTAGTTATTGATCGTCTTACAAAGTCAACACATTTCTTACCAATCCGTGAGGATCTATCGGCCGATAAACTTGCTAAAATCTATGTGGATGAAATTGTATCCCGGCAGGGAGTTCCTTTGAACATTATTTCTGACAGAGATGCTCAATTCTCGTCTCGTTTTTGGAGAACCATGCAATATGCTATGGGAACCCAACTTAATTTGAGCACATCTTATCATCCGCAAACGGATGGTCAATCTGAAAGAACAATCCAGACACTGGAGGATATGCTTAGAGCTTGTGTGATCGATTTTGGTGGTAGTTAGGATTCGTATCTTCCGTTGATTGAATTCTCCTACAACAATAGTTATCACTCCAGCATCAACATGGCAGCGGTGATCGTCCCTTGGTCAGCGATGGTGACTTCAGCCTTCTTGAGCTTAACCTCCAGCATCTTGTTAAGCCCGCAGGCATCTTTATACAAGTGCATGAGACGTTCCAGGCCCTGCAGTCAAAGATACAGGTATCAACATATATAGGATGTGTAGGATAATGGTTAACATACATGTTCAGGATATCGGATGGAAGTTTTTACCTGATTGAGGAATGAAGTCATGAACCCACTGGCTTCATTAAATCCATGGTTCTCGAAAGGAAAAGTTTCAGAGATAGCTGGGGAATCCGTTTCCTTTCTCTTCCGGGCACTGGCAGCACGAGTTCTGGTGGCTGGAGGATGCTTGGGAGTAGCAATAGCCTTTGAACCGCTAGATTTGGAAGACGTGATGGCCTTGGGGCTTGGTTCCTTGTTCACCGAAAGGGGAGCGGGATAGCTGTCCAATTCGTCGAGATCAAAGACCTCTGGAGCTTTGACTGGTGCTGTATAAAGGGAAGAAACATTTAACTCTTGAGTATTTATAAACTAATACATAAATTTCGTACTAATATACTTACCAGACATCTCGGAGCTGGATCTCTGGCTTGAGCTTGCAGATGATAGGGAAAAAGTTCTCTCACTCTTTGGAAGTAGGTAAATGCTTTTAATCCTCTGTTCAGACTCGGCGCTCGGAGGGGCTAGTTCTTTGAGATTTGCTGCACAAAAGATAAAGATGTTGTCACACCCCGACCACGTAGAACATGCAAAACGTGGCGGAAATGTCGGGGAGTGTTGTAACAGAATTAATTGTTTCAAATCCATGGCAATTGAAGTTTCGTTTTATTGATGTGAAATGTTACAATGTCTTAACAAACAAAGAAATACAACATAATTAACTAGTCTTGCATCTTTTATTGTCACTAAAGCCCAAGTCTGCCTATGTGTATCTTGATCATCTTATGCAACAGCTCCTGAAAAACACATGTGAAAATAGGTACGTCAGCATAAAAATGCCTGTGAGATACATAGGTTTTGTGAAAATAGGTTTCATGACTTATGGTTGAGAAAATGTTTAGTCATGAACCTTGTAATTTGCTTTGTTTTGTAAATCATTTGAAAAACGATAAGATCAGATTATATGTATATATAAGAGAATAATGTATGGTTAAATGAATAACCATTGTAAAATGAGTTTGTATAAGATAAGTTGCTTGTAAAACAATGTATTGTGAAAAGTATGTTATTTGTATAAAATGTTATATGTCTCAAACTGAAATGATTCAAATAACGCTACGATATGTAATACCATACAAACACTTATATATAGGAAGTACCAGCGGCGTATCCACCATGCTTGTATCATATTACACACGCATCATTTTCTTAATCACTTAATCAAACCAAACCAAACCACCAAAGTAATGTTTAACAATTGTAGAAATGTTTATGTATGGTCAAATACGGTTCACACGGTTCACAGATACAAACGGTTCACAGATACAAACGGTTCACAGATACAAACGGTTCACATAGTCAAATGATTTCAACGGTTCACATAGTCAAATAGTTATAAACGGTTCAAAATGTAATATAATGTGTTCATATACTGGATGAGCATATGCAACAAAATGTAATGTAAAACAATGTACTAAGTATGCACACAATGAACATACATAGCATAAAATGTAATGAAATCATGTACTATAATGTACTAACGAACATAGCAGGTATATGATGTGAAAACGGGAAAGCATGAAAGTAACAAGTAGGCACATGTGTTCCACCCCAAAACAGTTTGGAAAACAGTAAAAGAGGGGTCTATGTACTCACTTGAGAATGCTCAGTAATCCTTGAGTGACAACCAAACAATGCTAGAGATCACGGATATCAAACGGCACCTAATATAGGTAACCGGACCTAAATCGGAAGATCGGATAGAATGAGGGTTCGTAAACCAAACGAGTGTGGAGACTCGTATAATATGGTTTAACAAAGCCTACATACTAAATGAAACCTTACATAAGTGTTTATGATCCATTACGACTCGTTTAGGTAGCTTATGCTACTTTAACGCGTCGTTCGCGTGAAACGCGTTCGGACCGCCTAACTAGCCCTATGACAAGTGTTATATGCCTAAACATGTTACATAATCAATTATGTGACAAAAGTTTAGGTTACATATGCTAAATTACCAATTATACATGAAAAGGGTATTCTGGTAATTTACCTAAGGCATATAAACTACCTATCATACAACTACTCAAACGATGTGACCATAGGGTATAACCTCGGAAGGTTATTCCCTATATACTATGGTCACTTAATGTATTTGGTCGGATCCTAATGATCGACCAAATGGGTCGGGTTCGAAGGTATAAGCGATTTATTAGATCGCTTACCCTACGACCCTAGACAACGTGGTAATCAGTAGGCATAGTCCCAAGGGACTATAACCATCGTGATTACAATCACGTTGCGAAGTTCAAACGAACTTCGCATTGACCATAAACTGGTCAATGCAGAAAGTCAAACAAAGTTTGACTTTCAGACTCGAAAGACTCGAAAAGCAATAAAAGAACGAAAGAATACTTACGAAGGGTCCCCGAATGCTAATCTAGATCAAAATAACTCAGGTATGAAACAATGGTTCCAACTTAGAGTCACTTAGATCAGATTCTTGTGATTTTTGAAGTTAAATGGGTTGGGTATTTATAGGAATACCCGAACCGTTAAGATCGTTTGTCGAATATCGTGCCTTAATCGCATCCGTACAAGTGTTGCAAAGTTGTGGTGGCTAAAAATGGGTCTAAATGAGCTGAATGTGCAGTTGAGAATGTGTGGGTGAGGATCAAACAGCTGGAAACTGCTGACTGTTCGATCTAATCTGTTCTGGGAGGCTGAGGCGGCCCGCTTCAGGATCAGACAAATCTAATGCGGGCCTCATGGCCCTTCTGATCAGCATATAACTTTCAAAAATGACAGTTTCAACCCCTGCACGTGTTTAAGGCCATTCCCGACACTTCTAAGGCCCGTAAAGCCAACTTTAAGGCCCTAAAATGATGCCTAAACATTGTGGAAATGAAACATGCTCAAAAATATGTCGGATGTCAGTTCGTTTGGTCGTACGAACGCGATGTTCGCTTAATTACGACGGAATGCGCACAAGCGCGAAAAACGATCCAAATTGCGCGACGAATGGATTTTTCTCATTCCAAACACTAAAATAAAATATTTTAGTGCTTACATAAATTTTTGGATGTCCGGATGTATTCAGAACGTAAGTTATGCGCAAAAGTGCAAACTTGTGCACTTTTTGACACTTTTAGTCCCTGAATGACCCAAAAGTTTATTTTAGCACACCGAACCCCTCAAAGCCTATTTCTAAGCTATGTAAAGGATATTTAAGGTGTGTTTAACTTATGGTCATGTTCCGGAATGTTCGTTACAGTTCAAATTGGCATACTTTCGCAGTTTGTCAACTTTAGTCCCTGTAAGCGATTTAACTTGATTTTTGTCATACCAAGGCCTTCAAAACTTATTTCTAAGTTATGTAAAGGTTATTTAGGGTATGTTAAGCCTATTTCACTATTCCGGAGTGTTCGTTGCATTAAACTGGTTATATCTACGCATCAGTGCGCGTATAACCTTCCAGAAAGCGATTTAGAGCTTGAAATCGAACAAGACTTGATATGTGCAAAAGATACACATATTTATACAGATCCCAAGTATGAAATACAATATTTCATTGGCTTGGTATTTGTTTGATGGTTGAAGTGACACAGGTGTCACAGATGTCAATTCAACATACAACTTCAGGATACAATTGGGGATATTCCTAAAACCCTAAATCCTACCAGAAGTCAACCACTTCACCGGAAGGTCAAAACCTCTAGTAATAGAATCCCTTTTTACAAAAAAGAACTTTTGATTCCATTTCTCCTCATTTTTCGTGGCTCTAAGAATAAGAGGATTTTTGGAGGTAGAGAAAAGGAGAAAACGATTGTTGCCATGAGAGCGAAGGCGATACGCCATCGAGAGATCTTCAACACAGAGATCAGGGGTAAAACAGGATCTGATTCGGTCCAAGGTCACTAGCACCTGCCAAACCATATGTCACACCCCGACCACGTAAAACATCAAATCGTGGCGGAAACGTCGGGGAGTGTTGTAACAGAATTATTGTTCCACAACCATGGTAATTAAAATTTCATTTTATTCAACAACCAAAGGTGGAATACATTGTTTCAAAACAAGAACCAAAGAGTACACAACATAATTTAAACTAAGTCTATCTTTATTTTAAGTCTCTAAGGCACAGGTCCGCCCTAGTATGTCACGATCGTCCTAAACATCAGCTCCTGAAAACACATGTGAAAATAGGTACGTCAGCATAAAAATGCCTGTGAAATACATAGGTTTTATGAAAATAGGATTCATGACTTGAGTTTAAGAAATGTTTAATAAAAATTCAGTCATGAACCTTGTTAATTGTTTTGTTTTATAAATCATTTGAAAAGCGATAGCAAAATAGATGATATGTATATATAAAAGAATAGTGTATGGTTAAAAGAATAACCAAGTAAAAAGAGTTTGTATAAACCAAGTTATTTGTAAAACAATGTTTAAGTGAAAATGTGTTGTAAATGTAATATGTCTAAACTGAAGTGGTTTAAATGACGCTACGATATGTAATATCATACAAACACTTATATATAGGAAGTACCAGCGGCGTATCCACCATGCTTGTATCATATTACACACACCTCGTTATTTAAGTCACTCAAACCAACCAACAATGTAAAATATCCATGTTTAGTCCAATAGTCAAATGCCATAGTATAATCCAAGTTGAATATAAGTCATGTAATGCGTAAACAAAAGTTATGTATGGTAAGTAAAATGAGACTACTTAAACCACAAGTAAAGATGTACAAAACAAAGTATTTTGAATAAACCAAAAGTTATGTTTTGTAAAATAAATGCATGTTTTACTGATACCAACATTTATGCTGTAAGTTAACGCATACATCCAAGCCTTGAGACAGCAGGATAACCTTAGAGTAAAGATTATCAAAGTAAAATGTTATCGGATTCAGTCATTCCTTACAACCAAACAAACCTAGGATGTCAGGAATGGGATTTGCCAAGTCCTATGGTACCATTACTTACTACCGAGCGGCGTAGCTAATGTTAATGAATGAAGTTTAGTCCCGTTGTACAAACCAAATGTCATACCAAAAACATACATGTAATGAAAGTAATGTACTACGTATGCTTAAGTTAACATACAAAGCAGAAAAGTCATGTAAATCAATGTGCTATATATGCTAAGTTAACATACAAAGCAGAAAAAGTCATGTAAATCAATGTGCTATCATGTCATGTAAACATACATAGCAAAAGAAGATGTAATGTAAAACAAGGTGCTAAATATGCTAAGTAAACATACATAGCAAAACAAAATGAATTTATGTACTAATAGTGTACTAATAAACATAGCAAGTATATAGTATGAAAGCATGGGAAAGCATGAAAATAACAAGTAGGCACATGTGTTTCACCCCAAAATGTTTTAAAAAAATAGTAAAAGAGGTGTCTATGTACTCACTTGAGGGTGCTTAGAAGTCTTGAACAACAACCAAGCAAAGCTAGAGGGATCACGGAATCAAACGGCACCTAATATAGATAACTACATAAATAACCGGACCTAACTTCGGAAGATCAGATTGTATGAGGTTTCGTAAACCAAATGAGTATTAGAACTCATATGATATGGTTTAACAAAGCCTACATACTAAAATGAAACCTAACCTAAGTGTTTTTGACCCGTTACGGCCCGTTTAGGTAGCTTATGCTACTTTAACGCGTCGTTCGCGTAAAACGCGTTCGGACCGCTTAACTAATCCTATGACAAGTAAAATATGCCTTAACAAGTCTAATATTGTTGCTAAATCAGTTTAGATGTCAAAAGTTATGTTACATATGCTTAAAATGAATTTTGGCGTAAAAAGGGCATTTTGGTAATTTACCTAAGGCATATATACTACCTATCATACAACTAACTAAACGTCGTGACCATAAGGTATAACCTCGGAAGGTTATCCCCTATACAACTATGGTCACCTAATGTGTTTGGTCGGATCCTAATGATCGACCAAATGGGTCGGGTTCGAAAGCATAAGTGATTGTTTAGATCGCTTACCCTTACGACCCTAGACAAGCACAAATCTAAAAGCGACGAGCTAAACATGCTAGAACATGTTTAGTTAAGTTAGAAAACAGGTTTTTGTTGGACTCTGTATGCCCAAGACACATAATAAATTGATGTGGCTAGTACGTTATGATCCAAGTCGAGTCATACCCAATAACAAGCTAGACAAACACTTATATTATTTATTTGTGATGTGATCAAACAAATAAATATTAACACTTACAATATTTAGAAATTGGTTTTCTAAATAATTACACTTGAGAAACCAATAAATTATGTGGATAATTTATTTTGAGAGAATATTTTATTTTGTTATTTAATAGGTTAAATGGCATTATAAAAGATTATATAAAGTCTTGCATTTATGTAGTGTTATATTTATAAAAGTTATAAATATATATATATGAACCAAGACTTAATTTTATAAAAGAAATTTATTTTTTTTTATAAAAACCCACATGGGGCCGCCCCCCCTTTTTGTCTCTATCCAAAAGTCTTGTTCCAATCACATTTCATGCATATGCATGGATTTAGATTGGGTGGTCTATCCAAAGTCTTTGGTCCAATAACTTTTCATGCAATTGCATGTGTTAGAGACCTTGTGATTGGGCAAGAATGAAGGCATGCATTCTCTCAAGACTATATTAGATTTAGATGGAGAAAAATCAAAGGGTGAGCTGAATTTTTGCTCTCTAATTTTCGGCCATAAGAGGGTTCTTTCAAGTGTTCAAATTTTGATCTTCAAGTGTTAAATCCTAGCTGAACTTGTGGTGTTTGTTGGAAACTTGGGGTATACAAGCTTGAGGTCTTCTACTCTTGAAGACAACCATTTCAAGAAGCATCATCCGTTTCATAATCCTTGCACTTCAAGAAGGTAGTTTTCTAAACATCCCATCCCGTGTTTGATAGTATACATCTCATATATGGATCCGGGTTTTGGGATTTTGCATATAAATGGTTTTATATCTTATAAAAGTAACATGTTTTAAACTTATTTTCCACTACGTTTTTATTTCATATGGATGAAATTGCTTTGATAAACATGTTAAAATCCAATCAATGGCATCTAGAGCCGCTTATATGAGTGCATGCTTCAATAGATTAAAAATTTCGGGTTTCGGGTTTGAAGAAAACCCTATGGCCGAAAATTTTAACATGGTTAACCCTTTGTTTTTCAAGATTATTTTCTTACATGCATAAGAGAATCTTGAAAAATTTATTTCATATGGATGATTTGTTTGTTTAGACAAAACTTAACTTTTCGGTTTTTTGAAAATAGCCGAAAATGTTTATAAAAGGGAACCATTTTTTTTATGCTTCTTGAAATTAATATATATATATATATTTGGATATATATTTTGGTGCATATGACCTAGCCATGACCTTGTGTTGAATGATTGTGTTGTGATTTATTATTTCAATGGGTTGTAATAATTATTATTTTGTTCTTCCATTAGAAGATATGTAATTTATTTATTTTCATTTGGTATGTAAAATAAATAGATTAGGTGCATTTTATTTTACTAGAAAAATGTATTAGGATATATTTTGTAAAAGAAGATGCACACAAAAATGCCGTTTTGGTTTGGACCATAATATTCGGTCCAAAGAACTTCATCGTTCTCAACGGGATTTTAAGCCGATAACCAAAACACATTTTTTTTTGAAGTCCAAAGGAGTTTGGAGCTGAATATAAAAGACTTTTGGAAGCTCAAAGAAGGTGGAGAAATCACAACACAAGAAGGAGACTTGAAGCATTTGGATGCGGGATCAAGTGGGAGTTCAACGACACATTGCTTGTGTCAATTTTTACCCTTTAGGAAGGACCTTTTGGCACACTTGTTTCGGCTAACAAGTGTTGTCAAAATAGTTGGCTATGGTTATGCACCTATTGTTATGCTTGTGTGGTTGTTTATTTTGTTGTTTAGATGATATGTAGATATGCATGACTTAACAAACTAATAATCAACAACAAGCGTAAAATTGGTTCTTGAAAAAGTCATTAAAATGTTTAATAAAGGTTTTATTAAAAATTAATGATTTTATAATAAAATGGGTTTTATTAAATAGAACCTTGAAAATTTGTTTTCACCAAAGTACCATTGATTTGAATGCATGCAAATGTATGGTACATAATATTTTCTAAACTAGAATTTTGAAATATTAAAAACCCTTTTATAAAACAAGTCAAACACCATCCTTTTATACAACACTCGAAACACTTGGGAACTCTTATTGTGGGATAAAGGTCACCTAACCACATTTGAGGGAACTTGTATGTTCGAGGTGGGTTTACCATGTTTGTGGGATAAAGGTCACCTAACCACTTATGTGTATAAACTCACATGTGTGTGTAAGTTGGACGACTTGATTTGGAAACCATGAACTTAGGGTCACCGAAGCATGGGGAACAAAGGTGTTGATGGGATTAAACATGCCAACTAAACATAAAGATGTTTAACCGATCCCATATGGCTAGAAGTTGCAAAGAGTTGCAATTGTCAAACGTTGACTACCTTGTTAATTTAAATAGAGGGATAAAGGTCACCTAACCAATATTTAAATGTAACGTTGGATTCTAGATTTTAATTATTAATTGTCTTTAAGACACAAAAGGGTATTAATGATTAAAATATAATAATATCGAAAATACTAAAATTGAACTTGTTAAATTTTGTAGATGGCCGCTAACAATGCAAACCCGACTAACCAAATCGTCCGAAACCTATCACTAAGAACCATCCTTGAAAAGGATCGTCTCAACCATAACAACTTCATGGATTGGTTTCGAAACTAGAGAATCGTTCTCAAGCAAGAGAAAATATCCTATGTGTTGGACGATCCTATTCCCGATGAACCTAACGTGGAAGATGTGGAAGCCTTCAACGATTGGGTTAAGTATACCGAGGACTCCATGCAAGCCTCATGCCTCATGTTGGGAACTATGATTCCTGAAATTCAAAAGGATTTTGAACATCACGGGGCATACGACATGATTACCCAGTTAAAGGAAATGTTCCTACAACAAGCAAGGGTAGAACGCTTCGAAACTGTTCGAGCGCTTCATGCATGTCGAATGGAGGAAACCCAATCGGTATCATCTTATGTTCTCAAGATGAAAAGCCACATTGATCGCCTCGAACGGCTAAATTGTCCCGTCTCTAAAGAGTTGGCTACGGATTTGATCCTCAACTCTTTAACAAAGAAATTTGAGAGTTTTGTAATGAATTACAACATGAATGGATGGGACAAGAGCATTGGTGAGCTTCATGCAATGCTCAAGACGGCCGAAGCAAGTATGGGCAAAAAGGCTTTACCCGTCCTAGCGATCAATGAAGGAGGCAACAAGAAGAGGCCCCACCCCGACTCTAAAGCAACCTATGCTAAAAGAAAGGGACACGTCAAAGGAAAAGGGAAGGGAAAAGCTAAAGCAGAACCCACCAAACCGAAGGAGAAGAAGCAAAAGGTTGCTACAAATGACCCATGTTTTGAATGTGGTGAGATAGGACATTGGAAAAGAAATTGTCCAACCTATCTCAAGGAGTTGAAAAACAAGAGGGATGCAGGGCAAACCTCAGGTACTATCTTTATGATACATATTGAGCTTAATGTTATTTCTTCAAGCACATGGGTACTAGATACCGGATGTGGAACTCATATTTGCAATTCGTTGCAGGGGTTCAAAAGAAATAGACATTACAAGAAGGGAGACGCTAGTCTCTTCATGGGCAACGGAGCAAAGGTTGATGTCGAAGCTCAAGGAGACTACGTTTTAGAGCTTCCAAGTGGTTTGGAAGTCATTTTGAAGAATATTTTATATGCTCCTAGTTTGACTAGGAACATAATTTCTGTTTCCCTTTTAAAACAATCTGGTTTCAATTTCGAATTTGTTAACTATGATATTTATGTTTCTAAGAATGATGTGTTTTATTTTAAAGCTATGTCTTTGAATGGTATTTATGAATTAGATCATGATAACGCATCATATGATAGCTCAATGTACCAAGTAACCAACAAGAAACTCAAAATGGATTTGAGTGATTCCTATCTTTGGCATTGTCGCCTTGGACATATAAGCAAGAATCGCATGCATACACTTCAGAAAAATGGTCTTCTGAATACAAATGAAGATAATTCATTTGATGTATGCGAATCTTGTTTACAAGGCAAAATGACCAAGACACCCTTTAGTGGAACTTTTGAAAGGGCAAAAGACTTACTAGGCATCATACATTCAGATGTATGTGGTCCTTTTAAGCCAATGACTAGGAATTGTGAAAGATACTTCATTACCTTTACCGACGACTATAGTCGTTATGGATATGTGTACTTACTAAGACACAAGGATGAAGCATTTGAAATGTTCAAAGACTTCAAAAGTGAAGTAGAAAATCAACTCAAGAAAACAATCAAAATCCTTCGCACCGATAGAGGAGGTGAATACCTTAGTGGTGCTTTTCAAGATCATCTTAGGAGTTGTGGAATTATCTCACAACTTACTCCACCTGGAACACCACAACACAATGGTGTGTCCGAAAGGAGAAATCGAACTCTATTAGATATGGTTCGATCTATGATGGCTAGAAGCACATTACCTCTATCATTTTGGGGTTACGCTTTGCTCTCCGCAGTCCGTATACTAAATATGTCCCCAACCAAGAAAGTAGAAAGGACACCTTTTGAAATATGGCATGGAAACCCTCCATCATTATCATTCTTAAGGGTTTGGGGTTGTGAAGCTTATGTTAAGCAATACACTCCAAATAAATTGGAAGTCCGATCTACTAAGTGTATCTTTGTAGGATATCCTAAAGATGATATAGGATATTATTTCTACGATCCAACCGAGCAAAAGGTATTTATTGCTCGAAAAGGTAAGTTCTTAGAAGCTAAATTCCTTATGGAAGGAACTAGTAGTAGAACAGTGGAACTTGAGGAGGATCAAGAACCACAAGATGATACACGTTTGGTTGATACTAGCACTCAACTACTAGCACTCAACAAGAGGTTGTTGAAAATGATCAAGAGGTTGATCAAAACACACAAAATGTTCGCAGATCTGGTAGAATTAGTAATCCACCTGAAAGATATGGATTTTTCATGGATGGATGCTACGTGGTAGATTCAGATGAACCAACCACATACCATGATGCAATGTCAAAATCTGATTGTGACAAATGGCTTGAAGCCATGAACATAGAGATGCAATCCATGTATGACAACCAAGTTTGGGAATTGGTTGTGCCACCACTCAACTCCAAAGTAGTTGGAAGTAAGTGGGTTTTCAAGAAGAAAACGGATATGCATGGCAACTTGGATACTTACAAAGCAAGACTTGTAGCAAAAGGTTTCACTCAAACTCAAGGGATTGATTATGATGAGACCTTTTCGCCTGTGGCGATGCTAAAGTCAATCAGGATATTATTTGCCATAGCTGCATATTATGACTATGAGATCTGGCAATTGGATGTCAAAACGGCTTTTCTTAATGGATATCTTGATGAAGATGTCTATATGGTTCAGCCTGAAGGTTTTGTCGATCCAAAACATCCTGACAAAGTATGCAAGTTAAAGAAATCAATCTATGGATTGAAACAAGCATCTAGAAGTTGGAATCATCGTTTTGATGAAGAAATTAAGAATTTTGGATTCATCAAGAACGGTGATGAAGCTTGTGTGTATAAGAAAGCTAGTGGGAGCATCATCACTTTCTTAGTACTGTATGTCGATGACATTCTACTATTTGGGAATGACATTCCAACCATGGAAGGTGTAAAAGCTTGGCTTGGAAGTTGTTTTTCCATTAAGGATCTTGGTGAAGTCGCCTACATTCTGGGAATAAAGGTCTATAGGGATAGATCAAGGCGCTTGATAGGTTTAAACCAAAGTGCATACATTGACAAAGTCTTGAATAGGTTCCAAATGGAGAACTCTAAGAGAGGTTTTGTACCTATTCAAAAGGGGACAATATTGAATACATCTCAATGTCCTAGCTCAAAGGATGAGCAAGAGAAAATGAAAAGAATCCCATATGCGTCAGCTATAGGATCCATCAGGTATGCAATGATATGCACCAGACCGGACGTCTCATGCGCCTTGAGCATGACGAGTAGATACCAGCAGAATCCAGGTAACAGTCATTGGATGGCTGTTAAAAGTATATTGAAATATCTTAGGAGGACTAAGGATATGTTCTTAATATATGGATCTGGTGAGGAGGAACTCGTTGTAAAGGGTTACACGGACGCGAGTTTCCAAACCGATCGAAGTGATTCTCGACCGCAATCGGGGTATGTCTTCATTTTAAATGGTGGAGCAGTCTCTTGGAAGAGCTCAAAACAAGACGTGGTAGCATTGTCCACTACAGAATCAGAATACATCGCCGCTTCATTGGCAGCCCAGGAAGCTGCATGGCTGAAGAAATTTATAGCCGACCTAGGGGTGGTCCCTACCATTCAAGACCCCCTAGAGATCTTTTGTGACAACGAGGGTACGATTGCTCAAATCAAGGAACCTCGTGCGCACCAAAAGACTAGACATATCGAGCGGAGATTCAACTACATAAGGGATGAAGTTGAAAAAGGAAAGATATGTATCCGCCAAGTTCACACCGATCAAAACATTGCGGATCCACTCACGAAGCTCCTTGACAGGGGAAAACATGAGGGTCACACATGTTCCTTAGGACTTCGATATTCTAGTGATTGGATTTGATCTATTTTGTATTTGGATATTGAAACAATTATTAATTTAACTCTTTTATGGTATTTTGAGTTATGTTTCATATTAGCATGTTTAAATCCGTGAATAAGTTAATTATTCTAAATGTCCGTAGTCGATCATAATTGTGGGAACAAATATGAATGTAAGACTATTATGAACTTGGATTGGTGGATATTCATTTGGAATGAATATAGAGCAAAGTGTTGCTGCCAAAGTTCATAGATATTTGTGGGATACAAATATTGGACTGGCTCGCTCTCAAATATTACTGCATGGAATCATTTGTGATTGATCATAAGTAAATTTTGAGTTAAGGCGAATATCATAGTATCCTCTGACCTGAGATACATATTGGGTCTTGATATTCACCAAATATTATGCCTTGACTTATTTCTTCGCTGTCAGTAATATGACAGTACATAAGGCTGAGCTCAGGTGTGATACAAGGTGATTGTGAGAGACGTATGTAGTCAAGAAGGGATTTGTTCCTCTTATTCGTTGAGAGTAAGATGTCTAAGGCCTGATAAAGTTAAATCAACAGAGAGTGATCACTCTATGTCTCTGGATTTAACATGACATCTGTAACGAAAGGATAAATGATAGATTCACCTAAATCATGTTCAAGTAAGGGACTTGAAAGGGATGATGTTATTGAATGGCAAATATAGTCATACGTATTAGGGGTAGTAATGTCACGACCCCCGACCCACCCTGGACGGAATCGAGAGTCGTGAACAGCCCGTGGTACCGGTGATTATTTTTTTATTTTGAAAACGTTGCAGCGGAAATTTCATCAGGACCGTGAGTTAGGAAAAATATCAGAGTTTAGAAAACACCGGATTTTATTTATTTAATTAGATGGGATAAACCCATGTTTTACAATGGTAGCTTTAATAAAGATAAATTTTATTACATAAAACAATATTTCTTAATTTGATTTAATTAATAAAATAAGCCACTTCTTGATGCCTTTCAGTGCTGTATCCATCTCTACTGTAATTACCTGAAACATGTTTGAAAAAGGTTTTGTCAGCGGGAAATACTGAGTGAATCATTCTATTTACTAAAACGACACATTTGTTATAATTTACAGTATTAAGGAAGATTACAATGTTTCTGATATCAAACCAATTACCCACAGTATTTGTCACTCGAATCTTTACGGTGACTGTGGTCATATCACCATTGGCTGCCCCAATGAATGACGAATATCACTAAATTTAGGTTCGCCCACCTAAAGTGATAAAACTGTAATACTGTGCACAATACCCCACATACCGGCTGTAATTTGGTGATTACATAAACTTAATCACTGTAATTATAACTTTGAAAATAATTTGGAGTATTGTAAAACAATTGATAAAAAGAGAATGACTCACAAATAATCATGCAGATTCATACGGACAGAATTTAGTCTACAGATAAGCCTTGATATATTGCAGATTTATACAGGCAGGGCTTAGCCTATTTATTTTGCCTTGTAACCTAGTGCATACGAACTAGGTAGGTAACTTAATACAATAATTACGATAACTCACGAGATCAAATTCTCACAATGAACGACAAAGTGCAATACTTCATCCATCGAATTAACGATGATCCGTCAAATTAATGACGAACGACAAAGTATAATACTTCATCCATCGAATTAACGATGATCCGTCAAATTAATGACGAACGATAAAGTATAACCCTAGTGTGGGCGGCACTTAAACATCCATTGGATATATTGATCGGTCGGAAAATGAATCGTAATAGCGATTAAGTTAATACCTTGTATCGTAGCAGCACCCCCCTACTAATTAGTGTTTTTGAGAGTAAACAGAGCATAACTCGGCGCACAAAGTGAATTTGAGCGTCGTTCTGAAGCCAGAATTCAAGTCCCAAACTCCTGTATTTATAGCCGAATTTTGTCCCTTAGGCGGCCCGCGTGAGGTTTAAGCTAACTTGAGGCGGCCCGCGAGAGAACTTATTTTATGTATAGGGTTGCCACGTGTGGGACTAGGCCAGCTGAGTCGACGGTTTCTGAAAATTCAACTTGGACAGCACGTAATTTGGATAATCGTTAACTAGGATTTACCCCCCCTGAGTTTTAGGGGCCCTAATCCTGATTCTGAAAATTATGAAAATTTTAGGTTTTGTTCAGAATCACTTAGGTGTCTCAATTAGGGTTTCCTTTTTGACTAATTAATTTAATAATTATGACTTTTGATGAGAGTCGTTACAAGTAAACCGTAGTTAGGCGTCATTTACTGCTTGCATCAATCTTCTATGTATCTTGTGCAAGTGGGAGATTGTTGGACTCTGTATGCCCAAGACACATAATAAATTGATGTGGCTAGTACGTTATGATCCAAGTCGAGTCATACCCAATAACAAACTAGACAAACACTTATATTATTTATTTGTGATGTGATCAAACAAATAAATATTAACACTTACAATATTTAGAAATTGGTTTTCTAAATAATTACACTTGAGAAACCAATAAATTATGTGGATAATTTATTTTGAGAGAATATTTTATTTTGTTATTTAATAGGTTAAATGGCATTATAAAAGATTATATAAAGTCTTGCATTTATGTAGTGTTATATTTATAAAAGTTATAAATATATATATATGAACCAAGACTTAATTTTATAAAAGAAATTTATTTTTTTTTATAAAAACCCACATGGGGCCGCCCCCCTTTTTGTCTCTATCCAAAAGTCTTGTTCCAATCACATTTCATGCATATGCATGGATTTAGATTGGGTGGTCTATCCAAAGTCTTTGGTCCAATAACTTTTCATGCAATTGCATGTGTTAGAGACCTTGTGATTGGGCAAGAATGAAGGAATGCATTCTCTCAAGACTATATTAGATTTAGATGGAGAAAAATCAAAGGGTGAGCTGAATTTTTGCTCTCTAATTTTCGGCCATAAGAGGGTTCTTTCAAGTGTTCAAATTTTGATCTTCAAGTGTTAAATCCTAGCTAAACTTGTGGTGTTTGTTGGAAACTTGGGGTATACAAGCTTGAGGTCTTCTACTCTTGAAGACAACCATTTCAAGAAGCCTCATCCGTTTCATAATCCTTGCACTTCAAGAAGGTAGTTTTCTAAACATCCTATGGTTGTGTTTGATAGTATACATCTCATATATGGATCCGGGTTTTGGGATTTTGCATATAAATGGTTTTATATCTTATAAAAGTAACATGTTTTAAACTTATTTTCCGCTGCGTTTTTATTTCATATGGATGAAATTGCTTTGATAAACATGTTAAAATCCCATCAGTTTTGATATCAAACAAACGGTTTTGATACCCTAGAGTAGTTTGGTTACAAAATACGCAAGAACACGCATTATGCCCGAAACTACGACTCGTCACTGAGCCTAGATAACGTGATAATCAGTAGGTATAGTCACTAGGGACTATAACCATCGTGATTACGCTCACGTTATGAAGTTCAAACGAACTTCGCATTGACCATAAACTGGTCAATGCAGAAAGTCAAATGCAGTTTGACTTTCAAGCTAAAAACGCATAAAAAGAACGCAGGAACACTTACAAAGGGTCCCCGCAAGATTGATTATCCAAGTATTTCTCAGGTATGAAGTGTTGCACACTTCAACTTAGAGAAAATCTCAGATATCAAGTGGGTTGCAAGTGAAATGGTGGGGGGGTATTTATAGGAAAGCTAGAACCGTTAGGATCGTTTATCGGGAAACGAGCTTTGATCTAGGCCGTCCAAGTGTGCCCCTTGTTTTCTAATACCATTAGAGCCCATAGAAATGGCCCATGGTGTTCAAAAACCGTTTGCAAGTGGAGAATGAGAGTAAAACAGCTGTTAACAGGCTGTTTCACAGTTTCTGCATATCTGGGAGGGCCACGCGGCCCGCGTAAGAGACAACAGAAGCTTACGCGGTCCGCCTGGTCAGTACAGATCAGAAACAAGTTTTGCAGAATGACAGTTTTAGTCCCTGTTGTGTTTTAAACCCATTTCCGACATGTTTAAGGCCCATCAAGCCAACTTTAAGGCCCTAAAATGATGCTTAAACATTGTGGACATGAAACATGCTCAAAAATATGCCGGATTTCGGTTCGTTTAGTTGTACGATCGCGATGTTTGCTTAATTACGACGGAATGCGCATAAGCGCGAAAAACGATCCAATTTGCGCGACGAAAGGATTTTTCTTATGCCAAACACTAAAATAAAATATTTTAATGCTTACATAAATTTTTGGATGTCCGGATGTATTCAGAACGTAAGTTATGCGCGAAAATGCAAACTTATGCACTTTTTGACGCTTTTAGTCCCTGAATGAGCATAAAGTTTATTTTAGCACACCGAACCTCTCAAAGCCGATTTCTAAGCTATGTAAAGGATATTTAAGGTGTGTTTAACTTATGGCCATGTTCCGGAATGTTCGTTACAGTTCAAATTGGCGTACTTTCACAGTTTGTCAATTTTAGTCCCTGTAAGCGAATTAACTAGATTTTGCCAAAGCCTTCAAAACTTATTTATAAGTTATGTAAAGGTTATTTAAGGTATGTTAAGCATAAATGGATGTTCCGGAGTATTTTTCGCGTTTAACTGATTACGTTTACGCACCAGTTTGCGTATAATTCTCCAGAAAGCGATATAGAGTTTGAAATTGAATAAAAGTCAAAACATGAAAAATGTCAAACATAAACAAACAAACATTGGGATCAAATAACTTTATTTCATTGATAACTGAACTGTTTACAATGATTACAAGCACAGATGTCACAGTCTCCCCTACTTGTGGAAATTTCGTCCCGAAATTTGTTTAGAGGAAACTCGTGAGAAAAGATGCGGATACTTCGCCTTCATTTGATCTTCACGTTCCCAAGTAAACTCAGGTCCACGTTTAGATTCCCAGCGAACTTTAACCAAAGGAATGCGCTTGCGTTTAAGCCATTTGACTATACGGTCCATGATTTCCACAGGTTTCTCAACAAAATGTAGTGTCTTATCAACACGAATTTCGTCAAGTGGTATGTGGAGGTTCTCATCAGCTAAACACTTCTTGAGATTGGATACGTGGAAGGTTGGATGAACATTTCCAAGTTCAGGAGGTAACTCAAGTCTGTAGGCTACCTTTCCGATTCTTTCGACGATCTTGAATGGTCCAACATATCTAGGTGCGAGTTTTCCTTTCTTTCCAAATCTGATCACACCTTTCCAAGGTGAGACCTTAAGTAATACACGATCACCGATTTGAAATTCCAAGGGCTTGCGTCGTTGGTCCGCGTAACTCTTTTGACGGCTTCGAGCTGTCTGTAGGTTATCACGAACTTTCTTAACCTTATCAGTTGTCTCTAGAATGAGGTCAGGTCCAGTAAGTTGAGCCTCACCTATCTCATTCCAGCAGACTGGTGAACGACATTTTCGACCATAGAGAGCCTCGAAAGGAGCCATGTTGATGCTGGAGTGATAACTGTTGTTGTAGGAGAATTCAATCAATGGAAGATGTGAATCCCAACTACCACCAAAATCGATCACACAAGCTCTAAGCATATCCTCCAAAGTCTGGATTGTTCTTTCAGTTTGGCCATCTGTTTGTGGATGATAAGCAGTGCTCAGATTAAGTTGGGTCCCCATAGCAGTTTGCATGGTTCTCCAAAAATGAGAAGAGAAACGAGCATCTCTATCAGAAATAATGTTCAAAGGAACACCATGTCGAGTTACGATTTCATCCACATAAATTTTTGCAAGCTTTTCAGCAGAAAAATCCTCACGGATTGGCAAGAAATGCGCTGACTTAGTAAGACGATCAACAACTACCCAAATGGCATCGTGACCTTTCTTAGTGCGCGGAAGTTTAGTAATGTGATCCATAGCGATGTTTTCCCATTTCCAAACTGGGATCTCTGGTTGTTCTAATAAACCAGAAGGATGTTGGTGTTCAGCCTTGACCTTAAGACAAGTAAGGCATTTTGAAACATACAAGGCAATGTCTTTCTTCATACCAGGCCACCAATACTGAGTACGAAGATCCTTATACATTTTATCTGAGCCAGGATGAATAGAATAACGAGACTTATGAGCTTCATCCATAAGCAAAGTGCGAAGATCATCTAGGCTTGGGACCCACAAATGGTCCATGAAATAATACGATCTATTGTCCTTCAGTTCAAGATCAGGCTTAATGTGATAGGGTAATTCCTTACCCATCAAGTCTTGTGAAACACAAGCATGTTGAGCCTGAGAGATGTGGGTCTGAATATCAGATCGAGCTTGGATATCAGATTGAACACGAACACAATGAAGCTTGACACGTTCTTTACGACTCAAAGCGTCAGCCACGACGTTCGCCTTACCAGGATGGTAGCGAATTTCGCAGTCATAGTCGTTTAGAAGTTCAACCCAACGTCGTTGCCTCATGTTGAGTTCTTTTTTATTAAAGATATGCTGAAGACTTTTGTGGTCAGTGAAAACCACACATTTTGTACCATACAAATAGCGTCTCCAGATCTTAAGAGCGAAAATAACTGCACCCAACTCAAGATCATGAGTGGTGTAGTTTTTCTCATGTACCTTTAACTGCCTCGATGCATATGCTATGACTTTGTTCCTTTGCATCAGAACACAGCCAAGTCCCAAAATGGATGCATCGCAGTACACGACAAAATCATCATTGCCTTTGGGCAAAGATAGGATAGGTGCATCACAAAGCTTCTGCTTCAAGGTCTGAAACGCTTCTTCTTGTTTAGAACCCCATTCAAAGGGTTTATTCTTCTGAGTTAGAGCAGTTAGGGGAACTGCAATCTTCGAGAAATTTTTGATGAAGCGGCGGTAATAACCCGCGAGACCCAGAAAAGAAAGAACTTCGGTAGGAGTAGTAGGCGTGTCCCAATCCTTAATCGCACTGATCTTGGAGGGATCTACATGAATACCTTGTTCGTTGACAATATGACCCAAAAATTGAACTTCTTTAAGCCAAAATTCACACTTGGAGAACTTGGCGAAAAGTTGCTCTTTCTTTAGGAGTTCCAGAGTAAGACGAAGATGTTGCTCATGATCAGCTTGCGTCTTAGAGTATATCAAAATGTCATCAATAAAAACGACGATGAACTTGTCTAAATAAGGCTTGCAAACCCTATTCATCAAGTCCATGAAAACAACAGGAGCATTAGTTAAGCCGAATGGCATAACTGTGAACTTATAATGCCCATAACGAGTGCAGAACGCTGTCTTGGGAATATCTTCTTCATGCACACGAAGTTGATGATACCCAGAACGTAGATCAATCTTTGAAAAGTAAGAAGCGCCCTGTAACTGATCAAAGAGATCATCAATGCGAGGTAGGGGATATCGATTCTTGATGGTAAGCTTGTTAAGCTCACGGTAATCGATGCACATTCTGAAAGATCCATCCTTCTTTTTGACAAAAATAACGGGAGCACCCCAAGGTGAAAAGCTAGGTAGAATAAAACCTTTATCTGAAAGCTCCTGAAGCTGCTTAGACAACTCTTGCATCTCAGACAGTGCAAGACGATATGGAGATTTGGCAATGGGATTTGCACCAGGTACAAGTTCAATACGGAACTCGACTTGGCGCGCTGGGGGTAATCCAGGTAACTCCTCAGGAAATAGCTCCGGATAATCCCGAACGACAGGGATATCTTGAATAGACTTACCTTTGCCTTTATCTGCTACAACATGTGCCAAAAAGGCCACATAGTTCTTTCGCAGATACTTCCGAGCTTGAAAACAAGACATGAGCTTGAGACTACTAGCAGGCTTCTCACCACGAACCTGTAGGATCTCATCAGACGAAAGTGGAACACGAACAATCTTCTCAAAACATACTACCTCTGCGCGATGCTTGGCTAACCAATCCATACCCACAATAATGTCGAAGCTCCCAAGTTGCATTGGCGTGAGGTCAATGGGAAAAAGATGGTCGTTAAGGTTCAATTGGCAATTACGAAGAACAGAATCAAGAACAACTGGTTCACCACTAGCAACTTCTACTGTCAAAGGCTTACCTAGTTTCGTTCTAGACACGGAAGCAATGGCTCAAAAGATAATGACACAAAACTCTTATCAGCACCAGAATCAAAAAGAACAGATGCGGGTTGATTATTAACAAAGAACGTACCGTTCACCACTTCATTGTCTGCTTGCGCCTCTTATGCATTCATGTTGAAGACTCGACCTCGAGCCTGAGCCTGAGCTGGATTCGCATTCACCAATCTTGGACATTGATTACGGTAGTGGGTCAGATCCCCACAGTTATAACAAGAACCAGGTGGGTAGTGAGGTCGTGCAGCTTGACCTTGTTGCTGAGCAAGAGGCTGAGCAACTCGTTGAGCCGGGTTCTGAGCCGCCCTATTCTGATTTGCAGGAATGCGGCAGGTGTCAGCAAGATGACCAGATCTTCCGCAGTTGGTGCAATGACGACACTGGAGGTGTGGTTGATGATGACCGTTACATTTGTTGCACAAAGGTGCATTGCCAAGCTAAGGTTTCTTGGCAAGTGGTTGCGCAGGCTGATTTGGAGCAGCTTGGTTTGCCTGTGCAGTAACGGCGTAGTTTTGGGAAGCCTTACGCTTCCTAGAACCCTTCGAGGAACCAGAATCCTTACCCTTCTTGTTTTTACCTTTCTTGCTATCCTCTTTGTCAGATGACTGCTTCTTACCCTTGTCACCCTTTCTATGCAGCTTACCCCTTCGAACCTGTGACTCTGTCAATGTCACAGATAGCTCGATTTCCTGACGGACTGTGGTAGGGTTACTACCAGTAACGGTGTCTTGTATGGAGTCAGGTAGGCCATCGATATACCTCTCGATAGCCTTCTCGAGTGGGGTAACCATTGTTGGGCATAACAAACTCAACTCCTTATACCTATCAGTATACGCCCGGTGCTCGCCACTATCCTGTTTCAGATCATCAAACTCCCTTTCTAGAGCTCGCAGCTCGTGACGAGGACAAAACTCCCTCATCATAAGAGTCCTAAGTTCAGCCCATGTTTGTGCCAAAGCAACCTCAGCACCACGATCTCTCATAACCCCGTTCCACCATGTGAGAGCCCTCTTCTGAAACACGCTTGATGCAAACTCGACTTTGCGATTATCAGGACACTGAACATGACGGAAAGTATTCTCAATGCTCTCGAACCATTGAAGGAGCCTAGTTGCCCCTTCAGAACCACTGAACTTGAGTGGTTTAGCCGAGTTAAAACTCTTGAAATTGCATGGAGCATTATTGTTGTTGTTGGCTTGGTTATATTGAGCAATGAGATTTGGAAATGCAGCAGCCATTTGCTGCGCGATGATTTCTGCCAGTTCGGCATTTGGTAGCGGATATTCACGTCGAGGAGGCATTCTAAAAGAGGAAACATGAAAGGAACGAGTGAGATGATTAGATGAAAAGAGCGAGATGAAATGAAATCAACAAAGGCAAAGATGGTGGTCATTCGTCCGTATCACAAAGCAAACAAACGACTCACATTGACTAATCAAGGTAAATGGGTCAAAAATAATGCTTCGCGAAGACATGCTCGCCTATAAGTGAACACTCACCCCAAGAATTCCCAGGTAAGAATGACTGGTCTGATTATGTGGATTTGTACGAACACTCTAGCCTTAGACAGAAAACCCAGGGTACAGGCATTCACTCTTCCAGTTTGCACGTGTTCACACTATTTAGAACCCAAAACTTTGACGAGATTTTGAAAACTTGGAAGGCACAAGGCCAAAAGAATCATTCAAAAACAAATGATAAATTTTCAAAATCATTCAGAAAAATTGAAGGGTTCAAAACCTTACAATAAATTATTTAAAAACAGATGATTGATTTTCAAAAAGCGTTTCGGAAAAATTGGGTTCTTGTTTTGGTGATCACCTAAGGATAGGTGAAGTGCATGTTTTAAGATCTAAACACATGATAACTTGTGTTGGGGTCCTAGAAAGGTTATAGTCTAGGTCAAAGCATTACTAATAACCTAATTCCCTATAACCATTGGCTCTAATACCAACTCTTCTATCACACCCCGACCACGTAAAACATCAAATCGTGGCGGAAACGTCGGGGAGTGTTGTAACAGAATTATTGTTCCACAACCATGGTAATTAAAATTTCATTTTATTCAACAACCAAAGGTGGAATACATTGTTTCAAAACAAGAACCAAAGAGTACACAATATAATTTAAACTAAGTCTATCTTTATTTTAAGTCTCTAAGGCACAGGTCCGCCCTAGTATGTCACGATCGTCCTAAACATCAGCTCCTGAAAACAAATGTGAAAATAGGTACGTCAGCATAAAAATGCCTGTGAAATACATAGGTTTTATGAAAATAGGATTCATGACTTGAGTTTAAGAAATGTTTAATGAAAATTCAGTCATGAACCTTGTTAATTGTTTTGTTTTATAAATCATTTGAAAAACGATAGCAAAATAGATGATATGTATATATAAAAGAATAGTGTATGGTTAAAAGAATAACCAAGTAAAAAGAGTTTGTATAAACCAAGTTATTTGTAAAACAATGTTTAAGTGAAAATGTGTTGTAAATGTAATATGTCTAAACTGAAGTGGTTTAAATGACGCTACGATATGTAATATCATACAAACACTTATATATAGGAAGTACCAGCGGCGTATCCACCGTGCTTGTATCATATTACACACGCCTCATTATTTAAGTCACCCAAACCAACCAACAATGTAAAATATCCATATTTAGTCCAATAGTCAAATGCCATAGTATAATCCAAGTTGAATATAAGTCATGTAATGTGTAAACAAAAGTTATGTATGGTAAGTAAAATAAGACTACTTAAACCACAAGTAAAGATGTACAAAACAAAGTATTTTGAATAAACCAAAAGTTATGTTTTGTAAAATAAATGCATGTTTTACTGATACCAACATTTATGCGGTAAGTTAACGCATACATCCAAGCCTTGAGACAGCAGGATAACCTTAGAGTAAAGATTATCAAAGTAAAATGTTATCGGATTCAGTCATTCCTTACACCCAAACAAACCTAGGATGTCAGGAATGGGATTTGTCAAGTCCTATAGTACCATTACTTACTACCGAGCGGCGTAGCTAATGTTAATGAATGTAGTTTAGTCCCGTTGTACAAACCAAATGTCATACCAAAAACAGACATGTAATGAAAGTAATGTACTATGTATGCTTAAGTTAACATACAAAGCAGAAAAATCATGTAAATCAATGTGCTATATATGCTAAGTTAACATACAAAGCAGAAAAAGTCATGTAAACATACATAGCAAAAGAAGATGTAAATCTAGGGTTTCTGTAGCCATTGTCGCCGAGGGTTTTGTTTTGTTTTTTCCTGTTCGTTCGCTTTCGTTGCATGTTCCTGCCGTCTAGGGTTTTGTTCGTATTCTTGCATGGAAAGAAATCGTGATATGGGTTTGGAGGATTTAGGGTATCTGTCCTTTAGAGAAAAAATGCATGAGGATGTTTTCATTACTTCAAAGGGGACAACGAATGTTCATGATCTGCGTGATAAATCCTCCCTATTTAGTAAGCCGTTGAATATTGATGGGAATCCCTTGTTGCCTCGTCGAGGTGTAGTGCAGAAAGAGCCTAGAGTTATTAACATTATCGATGAGTTGGAGAAAATCACGGTTCCTGATTGTAATAAGGAGCAGGATGAAAAGAGATCATCGTCGTTCACTTATGCTGAAAAACTCAAATCGTCCACTATGCATAACCAGAAAAGAGAGATTAATTTCAGGCACATGGAGGCTCAAGATATATTGGAAGATGCTGACGTAGTAATCCCTAAGGAAGCTGTTCGTAAAGTTCAAGAGCGTTTCACAAATGTCTTGTATGGTTATTTTTTGGGTAGTAGGCTGCCATTCCCGGTTGTTGAATACTATGCAAAGAACGTTTGGGCCAAATTTGGTTTCTCAAGGCTTATGATGAATTCTAATGGTTTTTTCTTTTTTAAATTTGACTCGGCTGAGGGTATGTCTAAAGTGCTTGAGGGGGGTCCTTGGTTAATCAGGAAAAATCCACTGTTCCTTAATATCTGGTCCCCGTCGGTGATCCTTAGGAAGGAGGGGATCAAATCGGTCCCTGTGTGGGTTAAGTTTCACAATGTGCCAATTGCAGTTTATACAGATGATGGTTTGAGTCTTTTGGCGTCCAAGGTTGGGTTACCTAAAAGATTGGATAGTTATACTGCTGATATGTGCATGGAGAATTGGGGTAGAACTAGTTTTGCTCGAGCGATGATAGAGGTGTCGGCTGATAATGAGTTAAAAGAACATATAGTTGTTGCTATTCCGAAGCTGGATGAGGAGGGTTATATTACTGAAAAAGTAAAGGTTGAATATGAATGGAAGCCCCAAAGGTGTTCGGAGTGCTGTTTGTTCGGTCATACTAACTCTACATGCCCGAAGGCCCCCACGGTTAAAACCAAGCAGGTGACTATGGATGATGAGGGTTTTATGACAGATACTAGGAAAACCGCGAAATATGGGTTCCCACAAAAGAAGCAGAAAGCAAAATTTATTTATAGACAAAAGACTAACCAATCTAAGCCGAGTACCTCGGGGATGAAACATGATGATGGAGAAGGATATAAGGATCAAGGTAGTGATAAAGTCATTACGAGCAATTTAAATCTAAGGAACTCTTTTTCAGCTCTTTCAAATAATCAAATGATAGATGGTGATGCTGTAATGGGAGGAACATCTTCTAGTAACTTGGATAGTTGTAGTAAAAATGATGATGGGGTCATGGATCAACTTCAAACTGAAATTTCAGATTTTATGAACGCTGATATGAATGGGAAACACTCTGAGGGGGCAAGCACTCCCGGTCAAATGGGTATTAATGGATAGCTTAGCGGTCTGGAACATAAGGGGTTTGAACCTACCCCTGAAACAAAGAGAGGTTCGGTCGCTCATTGCTGAGAAGAGGCTTCAGGTTTGTGCTATATTGGAATCACATGTTTCAATGTCTAATCTAGATAGAGTGTGTAAGAATGTCTTTCGGGTGTGGGATTGGACGTCAAATGGCTCCTGGTGTTCTAGAGGTACTAGAATTATCGTAGGCTGGAACAATAATATGGTGGATCTCATGGTTATCTCTCAAACGGACCAGGTTATGCATGTGCAGCTCTGTTCGAAGTCTGATAATAATACTTTGTTCTGCTCTTTTGTCTATGCCGAAAATAAATATCAAGCTAGAAGGGATCTTTGGGAAAACTTAAATAAACATAAGATGTTTGTTAAGGATAGGCCTTGGGTGGTGTTAGGGGATTTTAACTCAGCGTTAACGTTGGACGATTGTTTTGTTGGGTCGTCTACTATCTCGATCGGTATGAGAGAATTTTATCAGTGTATTCAGCATGCTGAGTTAATGGATATCAAAAGTCATGGGATGCAATATACCTGGAACCAAAAACCAAAGCAGGGTGTGGGTATTCTAAAGAAGATTGATCGAGTATTGGGCAACATTCAATTTTTAGATACTTATCCAGATGCGTTTGTGTTATTTCACCCTTTCCGAGTTTCAGACTATACGCCTTGTATTGTTAATTTCCATACGATTAAGCATAATAGGCCCAAACCCTTTAAATTTGCCAATTTCTTGGTGAACAAGGAGGGTTTTGTGAATTGTGTTTCGAATGAATGGGCTAAGGAGGTTCAAGGTGTGACTATGTTTTCGGTTGTTAAGAAGCTCTCTTTCCTGAAGTCCCCGTTGAGACATCTTCTATTCAAGCAAGGTAACTTGCATGAACGAGTCAAGTTGCTGAGATCTAAGCTGGATGAGATTCATATGGCTATTGATGCTAATCCTTCGGATATGACTCTTAGAGAATCTGAATCTAGATGTCTTCAAGAGTTTCAAGCCGCCTCATATGATGAAGAATGTTTCCTCAAACAGAAAGCTAAAGCAGAGTGGTTAGCTGCGGGTGACTTGAACACAAAATATTTCCATAACTGTGTCAAAATGAGAAACGCTTGTTCGAAGATCCATAGCATTCAAGATGTACATGGAGTCCAATTTAATGGTGATAATGTGTATGGGGTTCTGGTCTCTCAGTATTCTGCATTCTTGGGTACACAGGATCAGGTGGACGCATTACCTAGTAATGTTACCTTTCCTAATGTTCTAAATCAATTTGCTGCTAGTAATATGGTTCGTCAAGTTACTCGGGAGGAGGTTAAAAATGCAATGTTCTCTATAGGTGAAAATAAGGCTCCGGGTCCGGATGGGTACACCTCGGCGTTTTTTAAAAACTCTTGGGAAATTGTGGGGGATGAGATTACTAAAGCCATCTTGGATTTTTTTGATAATGGTAAGTTATTGCAGCAAATTAACCATACGATAATTGCTCTTGTCCCGAAAGTTCCTACTCCCAACTCTGTGGTTGATTACCGGCCGATTTCGTGTTGCAATGTGATCTATAAATGTATTAGTAAAATCTTAACAGATAGAATTAAAGGTAGTCTGGATATTCTAGTTGATATTAATCAGTCGGCTTTTGTTCCGGGTAGGAAAATTTCAGACAATATCTTACTTACCCAGGAATTAATGCACAACTATCATTTGAGGATTGGCCCAGCAAGGTGTGCATTCAAGAAAGACATACAGAAGGCCTATGGCACGGTAAGCTGGTCTTTTCTTGAAAGTATCCTACATGCTTTTGGATTCCACCAGAAGATGGTGAATTGGATCATGGTTTGCGTTACCACGGTGTCTTATTCGTTGAGCATTAATGGTAACCTTTATGGTTATTTTAGAGGTAAAAGAGGGTTGAGGCAGGGTGACCCGATATCCCCCTATTTGTTTACATTGGTGATGGAGGTCTTATCGTTTCTTTTAAAAGATGCAGCTCGTAACAGTACTGCTTTCAGGTACCATCTTCACTGTAAAAAACAAAAGATTATTAATGTCTCATTTGCGGATGATCTATTCATCTTTGTGAATGGTGATGTCGCCTCGGTTAAAGTGGTTAGGGATACTCTTCAGCAGTTTTCGAACCTATCGGGTCTCGTCCCAAGTATGCCGAAGTGTACGGTCTTTTTTGGCAATGTGCCTCAGTTGGTCAAGCAGGAAATTCTTCATTTTATGCCTTTTAGAGAGGGTTCGCTGCCTGTTCGCTACCTGGGAGTTCCTTTAATATCCTCTAAACTTTCTTACAAGGATTGTAAAATTCTGGTTGAAAGAATGGACAAGAAGATTGATAACTGGATGACGAGATCTTTATCCTTTGCAGGTAGATTGCAGCTAGTTAATTCGGTTCTTTCTGCTATGCACATCTATTGGGCCACAGTTTTTCTATTGCCAGCTAAAATTGTGACGGATCTCGAAAGACGTATGCGTGCTTTTTTATGGTCTGGTAAGAACCAGCCGAATGTCAAGGCCAAGGTTGCTTGGAAGCTGGTTTGTCTTCCAAAGAACGAGGGTGGGCTGGGAATTCGATGCATTGCTGATGTCAACAAAGCTCTAATTTCAAATCATATTTGGAGTATTATGGTGAACAGAAAGTCTCTTTGGGTTCAATGGATTCATATCCATAAGCTCAAAGGGAGAAGCTTTTGGGAGATTCCTTGTCGTGGTCGTATGACTTGGGGTTGGAGGAAAATCCTTGCTATGCGTGAGTTAATCCGTCCGTTTTTGTGGAAGTCCATTGGTAATGGTGCTAATACAAACGTTTGGAGCGACACTAGGTGTAGTGCTTGTCCTCTCCGTGCTCATATTAGTCCGAGAACCATTGCAAATGCAGGCTTCAACCTGCAATCTTCTGTTGCGGATATGGTTGATTCTAGTGGTAATTGGAGGTGGCCGGTTGCTTGGTATGACCTATTCCCAGTTCTAATCAATCTTCATGTTCCGGTTTTTCAAGACACGCAGGATCGGCTGATTTGGATTAATTCTGAAGGAAAATCATGTCACTTTTCTTCGTGGGAGGTATGGAACAATATTCGCTATCATGAGAATGTCGTTTCATGGATAAATATGGTTTGGTTTAAACAATGCATCCCAAGGCATTCGTTTCATTTGTGGATGGTCATTAGAAATAAATTGAAAACTCAGGATAGAATGTCCATTTGGGAGGCGGGTAGTGCTACAAACCTGAATCTCATGTGTTGCCCTTTATGTCATCATGACCGAGACTCGAGGGACCATCTATTTTTTGAATGTTCGTATTCTATGGAGGTGTGGTATGGTATTAGGGAATTGGCTAATATGGTTGATGTTAGTTGCCGATGGGTTGATATTATGGATTGGATGGATCAAAACTCTATCCGACACCCAGTCAATGTTGTGAGCAGGTTGGTGGTTGCAGCAGCATCTTACTTCGTTTGGCAAGAAAGGAACTCGAGGCTTTTCACTCGGAATCAACGTACGGAGATAGTCTTATCACAGGAGATCATTAAAATTGTTCGTATGCGCCTTATGACCTTCAAATTCAAACAGGGATTTGCGAACAGAAGTCTCCTTCAGAAGTGGAACATTCCTAGCAGTAACTTGAATTTCGATCCTGGCTAGATAGTTTTGCGTGTCTATAATGGGTTGTATAGGCTGGGCCGGGCTATGTCTGTCACGAGTCTTTAGTTGTGTTGGTTTGACTTTGGTTGCTTTCTTTTTTTCTAGTCTTGGCATGTCAAGTCTAGAGGGGGTGTAACATTTCAGTTGCACTATTGTGCTTATTGTTTTTTAATAAGATTCACCGGGGTAACCCTTTACCCAAAAAAAAGAAGATGTAATGTAAAACAAGGTGCTAAATATGATAAGTAAACATACATAGCAAAACAAAATGAATTTATGGACTAATAGTGTACTAATAAACATAGCAAGTATATAGTATGAAAGCATGGGAAGGCATGAAAATAACAAGTAGGCAGATGTGTTTCACCCCAAAACGTTTTAAAAAAAACAGTAAAAGAGGGGTCTATGTACTCACTTGAGGGTGCTTAGAAGTCTTGAACAACAACCAAGCAAAGCTAGAGGGATCACGGAATCAAACGACACCTAATATAGATAACTACATAAATAACAGGACCTAACTTCGGAAGATCGGATAGTATGAGGTTTCGTAAACCAAATGAGTATTAGAACTCATATGATATGGTTTAACAAAGCCTACATACTAAAATGGAACCTAACCTAAGTGCTTTTGACCCGTTACGACCCGTTTAGGTAGCTTATGCTACTTTAACGCGTCGTTCGTGTAAAACGCGTTCGGACCGCTTAACTAATCCTATGACAAGTAAAATATGTCTTAACATGTCTAATATTGTTGCTAAATAAGTTTAGATGTCAAAAGTTATGTTACATATGCTTAAAATGAATTTTGGCGTAAAAAGGGCATTTTGGTAATTTACCTATCATACAACTAACTAAACGTCGTGACCATAAGGTATAACCTCGGAAGGTTATCCCCTATACAAATATGGTCACCTAATGTGTTTGGTCGGATCCTAATGATCGACCAAATGGGTCGGGTTCGAAAGCATAAGCGATTGTTTAGATCGCTTACCCTTACGACCCTAGACAAGCACAAATCTAAAAGTGACGAGCTAAACATGTTAGAACATGTTTAGTTAAGTTAGAAAACAGGTTTTGATATCAAAACAAACGATTTTGATACCCTAGAGTAGTTTGGTTACAAAATACGCGAGAACACGCATTTTGCCCGAAACTACGACTCGTCACTGAGCCTAGATAACGTGATAATCAGCAGGTATAGTCACTAGGGACTATAACCATCATGATTACGCTCACGTTATGAAGTTCAAACGAACTTCGCATTGACCATAAACTGGTCAATGCAGAAAGTCAAACGCAGTTTGACTTTCAAGCTAAAAACGCATAAAAAGAACGAAGGAACACTTACAAAGGGTCCCCGCAAGATTGATTATCCAAGTATTTCTCAGGTATGAAGTGTTGCACACTTCAACTTAGAGAAAATCTCAGATACCAAGTGGGTTGCAAGTGAAATGGTGGGGGTATTTATAGGAAACCTAGAACCGTTAGGATCGTTTATCGGGAAACGAGCTTCGATCTAGGCCGTCCAAGTGTGCCCCTTGTTTTCTAATACCATTAGAGCCCATAGAAATGGCCCATGGTGTTTCAAAAACCGTTTGCAAGTGGAGAATGAGAGTAAAACAACTGTTAACAGGCTGTTTCACAGTTTTTGCATATCTGGGAGGGCCACACGGCCCGCGTACGAGACAACAGAAGCTTACGCGGCCCGCCTGGGCACTACAGATCAGAAACAAGTTTTGCAGAATGACAGTTTCAGTCCCTGTTGTGTTTTAAAGCCATTTCCGACATGTTTAAGGCCCATCAAGCCAACTTTAAGGCCCTAAAATGATTCTTAAACATTGTGGACATGAAACATGCTCAAAAATATGCCGGATGTCGGTTCGTTTAGTCGTACGATCGCGATGTTTGCTTAATTACGACGGAATGCGCATAAGCGCGAAAAACGATCCAATTTGCGCGACGGAAGGATTTTTCTTATGCCAAACACTAAAATAAAATATTTTAATGCTTACATAAATTTTTGGATGTCCGGATGTATTCAGAACGTAAGTTATGCACGAAAATGCAAACTTATGCACTTTTTAACGCTTTTAGTCCCTGAATGAGCATAAAGTTTATTTTGGCACACCGAACCTCTCAAAGCCTATTTCTAAGCTATGTAAAGGATATTTAAGGTGTGTTTAACTTATGGCCATGTTCCAGAATGTTCGTTACAGTTCAAATTGGCGTACTTTCACAGTTTGTCAATTTTAGTCCCTGTAAGCGAATTAACTAGATTTTGCCAAAGCCTTCAAAACTTATTTCTAAGTTATGTAAAGGTTATTTAAGGTATGTTAAGCATAAATGGATGTTCCGAAGTATTTGTCGCGTTTAACTGATTACGTTTACGCACCAGTTTGCGTATAATTCTCCAGAAAGCGATATAGAGTTTGAAATTGAATAAAAGTCAAAACATGAAAAATGTCAAACATAAATAAACAAACATTGGGATCAAATAACTTTATTTCATTGATAACTGAACTGTTTACAATGATTACAAGCACAGATGTCACACCATAGGCATGGTTTGGGCATAGCTGAGACCGGTAAGCTCAAAGAAACGGGATATAAAAGCCGGAAACGGATATCGGAGTCCAATAGAAAAAGGGTAAGCCAGGAAGCAGACCCATTCGGTGGAAGAGAAATCCAATCGGATTTCCCTATCGAAAGGACGAATAATTGTACCAACGGGGAAGGCACCGGAAGCTTGCAGGGAGGCGATGTCAGCATTGTCAAACGAGCAAACCTCTTTTTTGGGTTCTTTAAGAAGGTTTTGGGCTTCAAAGGATGGAGCCGAGTCGCCTGTATATCATCTCGTTCTACTAGCCATGAAAATTTTTTGTGACAACCCTCACAATTACAGGTATCCGTACAATTAATTAAAGTTAATTACGTGCTTAATGACTGTGCTTGATTACAACTGGTGACGTAAACTGCTTTCTGATTTTTGTATCATACATACATATCCATCATATTTCATACAGTCACTCCATTTATTACACACAAACTTTAGTGACGTACTTGATGGATAAAGCATAGTTAGCACACTGAACGGATAATTCGGAAACATGCTGACAATGCCAGCACATAGACAGACAATGTTTTGAGGCCAGTATGAGCCAGAGACAGGGTACTACTCTAGTATGGAGTGTAGGGAAGTGAGGACCATAAAACTGCGTCACTAGGTGATAGTTAAAGTGCCGGGAAGTGCCAAAAACACACTTTAAGTGCAGAATTCTGCATTTATTAATAAAATTCAGCATTTTAACATGCTAGTAGGGTGCCAAAATATGACAGAATGGTCCGGTATGCTTTCCTAAGTGCCGGGAATGAAAAGTGTTACAAAAATATATATAAAAGACACTTTACTGCATAATTAAACACTTTAACGGAACGGTATTTAACCGAACAACCGGACATTACCCGGGACACCAAATTTTTGCCAAACACATTGTTTAATTTTTTTTTCTTGGCTTGTCATGATCCCCGTACACCATAACACCCCCTAGTTATCAACTAACTAACATGTGTACGTATATACTTGGAAATTAACTAGTGTTTACCCACTTTCATCAAAATATTACATCTAACCCCCCCCCCCCCCCACCAAAATCCCCACAATCTAGCCAAAATATTACATGATCTTATTTGATATGGTGTAAGATCTTAAATGTACTATGAAATCTTTGAAGATCCTTATTAGATTATATAATATCTAGACTTCATTAAAATTTACACAATACCCCCTTCCCCCCATTGATATTCACGGTCACAAGACCCACCCAAAATCACCAACAAATCTTACTATATCTTCTTCTAATATTTTATTTAGATATTGCTTGCTTCTCTTGACAAAATATTGAATGAATCTCTATATGTATGGCACTTGAATCTTACAAGATTTTCATTTCATCACAACACTCCACCACGACTCTTCTACTCTCTCACTCTCACCTCTCGGCTCTCCCTACATCCGCCACCACCACCACCTTGTCACCACCATTACCTCATTTCCATACTTGTTTCAAGCATTAGAAGGAGCCTTGTGGAGCTTGGAGCTTGAAGGTCTTGAAGGGACTCCATCCATAGCATATACACGCCATCTTCATCATCTTGTGTTCTTAAGTTCATCCCTAGCCCTTGAGCTAGCTGTAAGTCCTTGACTAAACCCTTGTTTACCTTTATGTTGATTAGTTGAAAGATTGTTATATGAACACTACAAGAACACAAAACTTAAAATATGAACATAAAGCTTTGCATGAAAATCATGATATGAGAGATGGTAATACATGATAAATCTGAGTTATATAAACGATAATCTGCTGTAAATGACTTACGTTATGACATAAATCGTTCTTAGAATGAATGGTAATCGTATGCGTACATTTTAGTGGCATTTAGACTATAAAAAGCATGCTGAGTAAAGTTTCCATCCAACTTCAACTGGCTGTAACCGGACCATTATAAATTGAAAAATTGATTTTCTGAAGTCTAAATTATGTATTTTCGAAAAACGAAGCAAATGGCACTGGAATCATATTTTTTTGAGGTCGTTTACTATTTTTAAAGACCCGTTTTGTAACAGCAGCTAAAGCTGAATTTTTACTGCAGTAAATGGGTGTTATGTTTTTAGTCATAACTTGAAATCTATGTTGAATCAGCTCATGAAATTTGTACTGTAGATGACCACTGATGTCATAGTAATTCTCCCACTGGAATTTCGTCAATCGGACTTACGATAAATTTTAGATGAATTATTTCATAGAACTGCAGTCAGAAAGTGACAAATCTGATTGCAGTCCGGTAAATAAATTTTTATAAAATATTAGTAATGAACTGGACCCCGATATTTTTACACAATAATATTTGGATCATATAAGACATTTTGTAAAAAATTGGGAATTTTTGGAATAAGATAACTATTTATATAAAATGACCGAAAACAGCCCCATTTTGTATATTAAAACTGAAATGATATAAGTAGTACTTTGCATGTCCAAATGTCGGGTTGGTTATTTGAGAACGATCTAACGTGTTATATGTTAAAGAAAATGATATGCTATTTAGCATGGACACCTCCATTTACAAAGGAGGCTATGGCGAAATTTTCTGAAAATCCTAACACTTAGTAAATATTTTCTAGACAAGTGTTTACTAGTATATTTTAGACTATGTTTTTCAAACATAAAACGTGCCATAATTTTTGTAACGAAAATACAAAGTATCGGAGGTTGGTTTTATACATGAAAATGGTTAAATATATATTTAGAATATATATTTTGTATTAAGACACACGTGTGGAAAATTGTTGTTTTGTGGATTAGTGATATATATATTTTCTAAGTAGGGCTTAAAAATATATTATTTCAAATACGAATATACATGTATAAGTACCCCCATCCTTGGGAAGAAATACGGAGTTAAATACTTTAGAAGTATTAATACAAGAATATCGGATGAACAATTATTCCAACACTGTATATAACTTAAAGTTAAAACAGTTATTATTTGGACAAATAATTATAACATGGAATAACTTAAGAAACGCAACTCAAAACATTAAACTCTAAGCCAAGGTACGACCTGTTCGTCTAATAGACCATAGTACATTGTAGGGAGTCGTGTTTGCTAAGGAGACTTGAATTACGAGCACAGAAGACGCAATACAGTGAGTTCATGCTCCCCCTTTTCTCTAAACTGTTTTCAGTTTTATAACTTCGGGGGTGAAATACATGTTAGATACTGCTACAGACAATTACGATTGGTATGGTCAGCTAAGGAAGGAACTGTTAGATTATGTGATTGGGTAGGAGAAATCTTGAGACCATTAGTCCTCGTAGTACGATCGAGGGATGCAAGTGATAGGTCTATTTGAGCTTAACAAACACCACCCATGCGCCCGCAGGTTGGACCATGTGGTGACCTTGTCTTGACACCACCCATGCGCCCGCAGGTTGGACCATGTGGTGCATACATCTTAGCCTCACCTATGTGCCAGCAGGTTGGACCATACGGTGATTACATCTTACCCCATGCGCCCGCTGGTTGGACCATGTGGTGACCTCATTCTAACACCACCCATGCGCCCGCAGGTTGGACCATGTGGTGACTAGGCCCTATCCCCTCCCATGCGCCCGCAGGTTGGACCATGTGGTTACACAATAACTGATATGTTTCCTTATTTGCTTTCATACCAAAGTTTACAAAACATTCATACTTACAATGATTATAAAGGTTTATTCGCGCGCACATACGAAACACATGAACTCGCTCAACTTTTGTTGATGTTTTTAAATTACATGTATTTCAGGGAACTAAGTGGATCTGGCAGGTGTTTGCATTTTCCAGTTGCGTATAAATAAGAGATGTCATCCAAGTCTTTAGAGTTTAGGAGATGTATCTTACTCCTGGACGAGATACATGGTTCTAAACTCGGGTTTGTCTAATGTCTTTTGTAGAGTCCACGTGAACTCTTTTAAACAGGTCATGGTTTGTAACTTATATTTGGTGTCAACGTTTCAGACAAGTATGTTGTACTATTTTTAAACTATGTTTTAATGGATGAACATCTTTTGGCTTTTATCATATAGCATTGTTATGATTGATTGCTATGGTATTAAGAGGTCACACCAGATAAACACGCTTCCACAAAAGTCAGGGTGTGACAGTTTTGATGAAGGAAGACAAAGGAAAAAGAAGAGAGGAGGAAAGTACCTGAGAAATCGCTTGAAAAATGGTGATAATGATACGGGATGAGTCGGCTAAGTAAAGGCTGAGTATAGGGGGGTAAAGAGTAAATGTCGCATTGGAAGTTGCACAATGTCACCTCAATCGTCATTTCATTTTAATTGCCTCGGTTTACGTGATAAAGTTTTTTTTTGGGTAAAGGGTTACCCCGGTGAATTTTATAAAAGAATCAAAGAACAGGGTGCGACAAGAGTTTGACACACACTACTAGACTTGACAGGCCAAGTCTAGGCACACAAAACAAAAACCCAAAACACAGCCAAAGCAACCAAAACAACCAGAAAAACAAAGCTAAACTAAATGCAACACACTAGAAGACTAGACTCGCAATTAGCCCGGGTCGTCTTCCATAATTTCCCATGTTTCCAATAGCTTCCTATGGTTTATGTCTCGTCCGATCTTGAAACCCATTATACGAAGCCGCACCATATCAAGTATAACTTGTGCCACCGTCTCTTCCTTCCTTTGAATGTTTGAGAACAGCCGGTTATTCCGTTCTTGCCATATGTAGTATGTAGAAGCCGCTATAACAAGCTTACAGACAACAAGTTTACGTGATAAAGTTTTAAAATATATCCGTTGGATTGGTATACCAACAGATATATTTGGGGACAATTGTTATGGGTCTTTTTCTGCGTATATATCCTGACCAATATTCTGAATTTGATTGTTTATTTGTGATCAGGATACCGGATCAGGATATTGGTAACATCCTGATACGATATCCTTGTACTGACCAATTAGCTCACGTGCAGATTATTGTAACAAGCCTTTAACGGTCAGGAGGACTTCTTCCCCTCAAGACTCGGGCAAATCAGTTGGGTTATAGACGTTGAACCCGGAAGAAGTGGACTACAACGTTTACTTGAGGAATATTCGAAGCATCCCAGTATAATAGGATAGTTAGTTATTTTCGTTTTACTATAAATAGATTGATCGGATCAGGTTAAGGCACACACTGTTACGCACACTTTTACTCTCCTATTGCAAACAATCACTACACTCAAACACTTGTACTCGAATTACATTGTAACACCTAGTTGATCCGCATCATATCCTGCACTGTATCCTGATATTTGAAGTAATAGAAGAACAAGGCAGCTACGATTGTCAGCTCCTGAGGTTTTGTGCCGGCGATCTAGATTGATCAAGGGCTTTCCTCGTACATCCTGTGTCACCCTTTACATTTTCGCTCATTGTTTGATCACAGATACAGCACTATATCCTGAGCCGTATCCCCAAACTGTTTTTGCAAATAACTTAACTAGAATATTTTCAACACACATTTCTAGCACACTACCTCACTTAACTAATTTGATCACTTAATTTCTTCGGTAATTTTTGACCAAAACAACTTGTAAGGTCTAGATTGAAGCTTAAAACCCAAGAAACGATCCTAACGGTTGTCGAAAATCTATAAATACCCACCCCAAACTCACTTCACACTTGCTCAAATAAGTTTTTCTCTCATTCTCTGCTATAGTGGGACTATCCCTTCTGGTTGAAGGTCCCAATCTTCTGGTTTTCTTATTCTATCTTCCTTGCTTGGACCTCTTGTAAGCTTCTTTCATGCTTTTTATGCATTTTAAGCATGAAAGTCAAACAGTGATTGACTTTTTGCTTTGACCAGTTTATGGTCAACACAAAGTTCGTTGGAAGTTTGCAACGTGAGCGTAATCACGATGGTTATAGTCCCTTGTGACTATACCTACTGATTACCACGTTGATTAGGCGTAGTGACGAGTCAAAGTTTCGGTCAAAATACGTGTTTACGCGTATTTTGCAACGAAGCTATTTTTTGGTATCAAAACACTTTGTTTTGATATCAAAATTGTTTTCTAACTTAGTTAAACATGTTTTAACATGTTTAACTCGTCACTTTTAGTTTAGTGCTTATTTAGGGTCGTAAGATAAGCGGTCTAAACAACCGCTTCGAACCCGACCCTTTTGGTCGATCATTAGGATCCGACCAAACATATTTTGTGACCATAGTTGTATAGGGAATAACTTTCCGAGGTTATACCTTATGGTCACTACGTTTAATTAGTTGTATGATAGGTAGTTTATATGCCTTAGGAAAATGACCAAAATGCCCTTTTTGCGCATAATTTCATTTTAAGCATATGTAACCTAAATTTTGACATCTAAACTGATTAGGCAACATTATTAGACATGTTAAGGCATATAATACTTGTCATAGGACTAGTTAGGCGGTCCGAACGTGTTTTACGCGAACGACGCGTTAAAGTAGCGTAAGCTACCTAAACGGGTCGTAATGGGTTGTAAGCACTTAGGATAGGTTCCGATTTAGAATGTAGGCTTTGATAAACCATATTACATGAGTTCCTATACTCATTTGGTTTACGAAACCTCATTTTATCCGATCTTCCGATTTGGGTCCGGTTTATTAACTTAGTTACCTATATTAGGTGCCAATTGATTCCGTGATTCTTCTAGCGTTGTTTGATTGTTATTACAAGACTTCTAAGCATTATCAAGTGAGTACATAGACCCCTCTTTTACTTCTTTCAAACATTTTGGGGTGAAACACATGTGCCTACTTGTTACTTTCGTGCTTTTATGCTTTTATAACATATGCTTGCTATGTTCATGTAGTACATATATAGTACATGATTTTATCCATGTTTATGCTATGTATGATTAATTAACATGCTAGCACATTGATTTCATAAACACATTTGTTTCATATGTTTATTTCAGCATATGTACACATTGATTTACATCACATTTTGCTATGTATGTTTATTTTGCATACTTAGTACATTGTTTACGCATAACATGCTTACATTTGGTATGACATTTGGTTTGTTTAACGGGACAAAAATATGTTCATTAACATTGATCACGCCGCTCGGTAGTAAGTAGTGGTACCATAGGAATTGACAACTCCCGTTTCTGGCTTCCTAGGTTTGGTTGGAAGTAGGAAATGACTGAATCCGATATACATAAATTTTGATAAACCTTTAATTTGTTTAAGGGTTTGTCTCCACAGTCGCAAGGCTTGAATGTATGCGTTTTAACATTACCACATAAGTGTTTGTACCAGTAAAGCATGGATTTTGCAAAACATAACTTTTGACTTAAAACTATGATTTATATCAAATACATTGTTTTGTACATTTTACCTATGGGGTTGAGTAATTCTATTATTCACCATACATTTTCATTTGATTATACATAAACATTATACATATGGTTTAAGTAGTCACTTTTGATTTACCATACATAGCATTTAATTATACAAGACATGGTTTACCTTTAACAATTGAACATCTGATTATACATGAACATTTTGACATTTGTATAAACAATACATTTTGGTGGTTTATTTTGGTAAGTGATTTACATAACGAGGCGACGTGTAATATGATACAAGCATGGTGGATACGCCGCTGGTACTTCCTATATATAAGTGCTTTTATGATATTACATATCGTAGCGTTATTTAAATCATTTCGACAAAGACATGATATATCTTATTCAAACAACATATTTTTACAAGATACTGTTTTATAAACAGCATAACTTTTACAAATTCATTGTTACTTGGTTATTTATTTAACCAAGCAGTATTCTTTTATATATCATTTGATTTCATTATCGCTTTTCGAATAATTTATAAAAGAAAACATTTTTCAAAGGTTGTTAAACGTTCTTTCAACTACAAGTCATGAATCCTAAATCAATAAACCTATGTATCTCACAGGCATTTTTATGCTGACGTACCTATTTTCACATGTGTTTTCAGGAGCTGATGCATAGGGTTGTTCAAGATACACTTAGGCGGACTTGGGCCTTAGTGACAATAAAAGATGCAAGACTAGTTTAAATTACGTTATGTACTCTTTGTTTTCTTTGTTTTAAGACAATGTAACCACTTTGTTAATAAATAAAACAAAACTTTAAATACCATGGTTGTGAAACAATAATTCTGCCACTCCACTCCCCGATGTTTCCGCTGCGGTTTGTTGTTTTACGCGGTCGGGGTGTGATAGAAGAGTTGGTATCAGAGCCAATGGTTATAGGGAATTAGGTTATTAGTAATGCTTTGACCTAGACTATAACTTTTCTAGGACCCCAACACAAGTTATCTTGTGTTTAGATCTTAAAACATTACCGTCACCTATCTTTAGGTGATTACCAAAACAAGAACACAATTTTCCAGAACGATTTTTGAAAACCAATCATCTACTCTTAGATGATTTGTTATAAGGTTTTGAACCCTCTAAGTTTTCAAAATCTCGTCAAGGTTTGGGTCTAAATAATGTGAACACGTGCAATCTGGAAGGGTAGATGCCTGTATCTTGAGTTTTCTGTCTAGGCTAGAGTGTTCGTACAAATCCACATAATCAGACCAGTCACTCTTACCTGTGAACTCTTGGGGTGAGTGTCCACTTATAGGCTAAAGCATGTCTTCGTGATACATTATCGTGACCCATTTACTTTGATTAGTCACTTTGTGTCTTTTGTTTGCTCTGTGGTACGAACGAATGACCTCCATCCATACTTTTTGTTGATATTTGTATCATTTCATTTTCATCTTGTCATCTCACTTGTTTTCTCTCATGTTTCCTCTTTTTGAATGCCTCCTCGACACGACAATCAGCTACCTAATGCCGAACTGGCAACAATCATTGCGCAGCAAATGGCTGCTGCACTCCCAAACATTATTGCTCAAGTTAACCAAGTCAACAATAACAACAACAATGTTCCATGCAACTTTAAAAGTTTCAATTCGGCTAAACCACTCAAGTTTAGTGGCTCTGAAGGAGCAACTGGGCTCCTACAGTGGTTTGAGAGCATTGAGAGCACTTTTCGTCATGTTCAGTGTCCTGATAATCGCTAAGTCGAGTTTGCTTCTAGCGTGTTCCAAAAGAGGGCTCTTACTTGGTGGAATGGGTTAATGAGAGACCGTGGTGCTAATGTCGCTTTGGGTCAAACTTGGGAAGAGCTTAGGGCTCTTATGATAAGGGAATTTTGTCCTCGTCACGAACAGAGGGCGTTAGAAAGGGAGTTTGATGATCTGAAACAGGATAGTGGTGAATACAGGGCTTATACTGACAGGTACGAGGAGCTGAGTTTGTTATGTCCTACAATGGTTACCCCACTCGAGAAAGCTATCGAGAGGTATGTCGATGGTTTACCTGACCCCGTGCAAGATATCGTCACTGGTAGCAACCCTACCACAGTTCGTCAGGCAATCGAGTTGGCTGCGACTTTGACTGAGTCGCAAATCAGAAAGGGTAAGCTTCATAGGAAGGGTGATAAGAAACAATCGTCTGACAAGAGTGAAAACAAGAAGGGTAAGAAAGCTGGATCTTCAAAGAGATATAGGAAGCGCAAGGCATCCCAAAATTTCGCAGTTACTGCACAAGCCAACCAGGCAGCTCCCAACCACCCCGCACAACCACCAGCAAAGAAACAGTATCCGGGGAATGCACCGTTGTGCAACAGGTGTAACAGTCACCATCAACCACAGGTTCAGTGTCATTTTTGTGCTAACTGTGGAAAATCGGGTCATCTTGCCAATGTTTTTCGTTTTGCTCCTAATCAAGCCGCACAAAACCCAGCTCAGCAAGATGCTCAACCGCCTGCTCAACAACAAGCACAGGCTGCATGACCTCACTATCCTCCTGGATCTTGCTATAATTGTGGGGATCTGACTCATTATCGAAATCAGTGTCAGAGGCTAGCTAATGCGAATCAGGCTCAGGCTCGTGGTCGAGTCTTTAACATGAACGCAAATAAGGGGCGTGCGGACAATGAGGTGGTCAATGGTATGTTCTTTGTTAACAATCAGCCTGCATCTGTTCTTTTTGATTCGGGTGCCGATAAGAGTTTTGTGTCATTATCTTTTGAACCATTGCTTTGCACGACTAGAACGAAACTAGGAAACCCTTGACAGTAGAGGTAGCTAGTGGTGAACCCATTGTTCTCGATTCTGTTCTTCGAAACTGCCAATTGAACCTTAAAAACCATCTTTTTCCTATCGACCTCACGCCGATGCAACTTGGAAGTTTTGACATTATAGTGGGAATGGATTGGTTAGCCAAGTATCACGCAGAGGTAGTTTGTTTTGAGAAGATTGTCCGTATACCGCTTTCGTCTGGTGAGATCTTAGAGGTTCGTGGTGAGAAACCTGCTAGTAACCTCAAACTCATGTCTTGTACTCAAGCTCAGTAGTATCTGCGAAAGAACTATGTGGCCTTCTTGGCACATGTCGTAAAGGAGAAAGGCAAAGTTAAGTCTATTCATGATATCCCTGTTGTTCGGGATTATCCTGAAGTGTTTCCTGAAGAATTACCTGGTTTACCCCCTGTACGCCAAGTCGAGTTTCGTATTGATCTTGTATCTGGTGCAAATCCTATCGCTAGATCTCCGTATCGTCTTGCACCGTATGAGATGCAAGAGTTATCCATGCAGCTTCAGGAACTTTCTGACAAAGGTTTTATTCATCCTAGCTTTTCACCTTGGGGTGCTCCCGTTCTTTTTGTTAAGAAGAAAGATGGCTCTTTTAGGATGTGCATCGATTATCGTGAGCTTAACAAGTTTACCATCAAGAATCGATATCCCCTACCTCGCATTGATGATCTCTTTGATCAGTTACAGGGTGCTACTTGTTTTTCAAAGATTGATCTACGTTCTGTGTATCATCAACTTCGTGTGCTTGAAGAAGAAATTCCCAAGACTGCATTCCGCACACGATATGGGCATTATGAGTTCACTGGTATGCCATTCGGTTTGACTAATGCTCCTGCTGTTTTCATGGACTTGATGAATAGGGTTTGTAAGCCTTATTTGGATAAGTTCATCATCGTTTTCATTGATGACATCTTGATTTATTCCAAGACTCGAGCTGATCATGAACATCATCTCTGCCTCACTATGGAACTCCTGAAGAAAGAGCAACTTTTCGCCAAATTCCCCAAGTGTGAATATTGGTTTAAGGAAGTTCAATTTTTGGGACATATTGTTAACGAGCAAGGTATTCATGTAGATCCCGCCAAAATCAGTGCGATTAAGGATTGGGATACACCTACTACTCCTACTGAAGTTCGTTCATTTCTTGGTCTTGCGGGTTATTACCGCCGCTTCATCGATAACTTCTCCAAGATTGCAGTTCCTCTTACTACACTAACTCAGAAGAATAAACCCTTTGAATGGGGATCCAAACAGGAAGAAGCATTTCAGACCTTGAAACATAAACTTTTTTTTTGGGTAAAGGGTTACCCCGGTGAATTTTATAAAAGAATCAAAGAACAGGGTGCGACAAGAGTTTGACACACACTACTAGACTTGACAGGCCAAGTCTAGGCACACAAAACAAAAACCCAAAACACAGCCAAAACAACCCGAAAAACAAAGCTAAACTAAATGCAACACACTAGAAGACTAGACTCGCAATTAGCCCGGGTCGTCTTCCATAATTTCCCATGTTTCCAATAGCTTCCTATGGTTTACGTCTCGTCCGATCTTGAAACCCATTATACGAAGCCGCACCATATCAAGTATAACTTGTGCCACCGTCTCTTCCTTCCTTTGAATGTTTGAGAACAACCGGTTATTCCGTTCTTGCCATATGTAATATGTAGTAGCCGCTATAACAAGCTTACAGACAATATGTTCCAGCATCTTTGAACTAGCATTCTGCTCTATCCACGCCATTATTGAGCTCCAAGTGTCATTTACATTCCCCATATCGGTCCTTTTCTTGACAATGTTCCAAGTCTTAGCCGCATAAGAGCACTGAAAGAATAGATGATCTCTGGAGTCTCGTCCATAGTTACAAAGGGGACAGCACATAAGAATTAAATTTGTCTCACTCCCCGCTTCCCACACCGCCAACTTATCCTGTGTCTTCAGCTTATTTTTTAATACCAACCATAAATGAAACGAGTGTCTTGGTATGCATTGGCCATACCACACCATATTCACCCAAGCCACCTTGTTTTCCCTTACCCGAAGGTTATTCCATGCTTCCCAAGAGTTGAAGTGAACAATTTTTCCTTCCACGGTTTTCCATCCAAGCCGGTCATCCGAATCAGGAACAAGAGGCGGAACCATGACATTTATGAGAACCGGAAATAAATCAAACCATGCCTGAGGCCACCTCCAATTACCATCAGCATCTATAAGCTCCGCAGCTGTAGTCTGCAAATTAAACCCCGCTTGAGCTATCATCCTAGGAGTAACAAAGTTGCGGATCGGACTACACGAACACCAATTATCACTCCAAGCATTTGTCTGGGAACCACTACCAATCGACCTCCAAACATAAGGTCTAACCAACGTACAAATAGATAAGATCTTTCGCCAACTCCAGGTCAAACTACCACGGCTCTGAATCTCCCAAAAATTTCTGCCTTTTAACTTGTAAGAATGGATCCATTGGACCCAAAGAGATTCCCGGTTGGTTATAATACTCCAAATATGCGACATCAAAAGGGCTTTGTTGACATCTGAAATACTTCGGATTCCAAGACCACCCTCATCCTTAGGCTTACAAATGTCTTTCCACGCAACTTTTGACCGAATACTCCCAGGAGCCCCTGAGTTCCAAAGAAATCTTCTCATTCTCTTTTCCAAATCCTTAACAATACGCACTGGCAAGATAAATACTGAGGCCCAATACGTATACATTGCTGCAAGAACTGAATTGAGAAGCTGCATTCTACCTACAAAAGATAACGATTTAGACATCCAGTTATCTACCTTTCTCTCCATGCGTTCCACCAGAACTCGACAGTCCCTGAAGGATAATTTAGTAGAGATTAGGGGAACACCGAGATAGAGAACCGGGATAGCACCCTCTCGAAACGGCAACAGGCTCAGAATCTCCGCTTTAACATTACATGGAACATTGCAGAAGAAGATGGTACTCTTAGGCATACTAGGGACAAGACCCGAGACACTAGTGAATTTCTCCAATACATTCCGAATAAGTTGAACCGACCCAGTATCCCCATTAACAAAAACAAATAAGTCATCAGCAAAAGAAACGTTGATAATCTTTTGTTTAGAACGGTGACTATGAAACTTGAACGCAGGATTCAAAGCCATCTTTTGTAACATGAGGGATAACACCTCCATAATTAACGTGAACGCAGGATGCACCTATTCTATCTTTACCTGAGGGCAATGATAATTTTGTCATGTATTGCGATGCATCCAATTTGGGTCTTGGCTGTGTTCTCATGCAAAGAAACAAAGTCATAGCCTATGCATCAAGGCAATTGAAGGTACACGAGAAGAACTACACGACTCATGATCTTGAGTTAGGTGCAATTGTTTTCGCTCTCAAAATCTGGAGACACTATCTGTTTGGTACAAAATGTGTGGTTTTCACTGACCACAAAAGTCTTCAGCATATTTTCAATCAGAAAGAACTTAATATGGGGCAACGACGTTGGGTTGAACTTCTAAACGACTATGACTGCGAAATTCGCTACCATCCTGGTAAGGCGAATGTCGTAGCTGATGCATTGAGTCGTAAAGAGCATGTCAAGCTTAATTGTGTTCGAGTTCGATCTGATATTCAAACCCGCATTTCTCAGGCTCAACATACTTGTGTTACACAAGGCTTGATGTGTAAGGAATTACCATATCATATTAAGCCTGATCTTGAACTGAAAGACTATGGGCTATTTTATGTCATGGGCCGTTTATGGGTCCCAAGTCAAGATAATCTCCGCACCTTGCTAATGGATGAAGCTCATAAGTCTCGTTATTCTATTCATCCTGGTGCAGGTAAAATGTATAAGGATCTTCGAACCCAGTATTGGTGGCCTGGTATGAAGAAAGACATTGCCTTATACGTATCTAAATGCCTTACTTGTCTTAAGGTTAAGGCTGAACATCAACATACCTCTGGATTATTGGAGCAACCAGAGATCCCAGTTTGGAAATGGGAAAACATTGCTATGGATCTTATTACCAAACTTCCATGCACTAAGAGAGGTCATGACGCTATTTGGGTAGTTGTTGATCGTCTTACAAAGTCAGCACATTTCTTACCAATCCGTGAGGATCTATCGGCCGATAAACTTGCTAAAATCTATGTGGATGAAACTGTATCCCGGCATGGTGTTCCTTTGAACATTATTTCTTACAGAGATGCTCGATTCTCGTCTTGTTTTTGGAGAACCATGCAATATGCTATGGGAACCCAACTTAATTTGAGCACAGCTTATCATCCGCAAATGGATGGTCAATCTGAAAGAACAATCCAGACACTGGAGGATATGCTTAGAGCTTTTGTGATCGACTTTGGTGGTAGTTGGGATTCGTATATTCCGTTGATTGAATTCTCCTACAACAATAGTTATCACTTCAGCATCAACATGGCAGCGGTGATCATCCCTTGGTCAGCGATGGTGACTTCAGCCTTCTTGATCTTAACCTCCAGCATCTTGTTAAGCCCGCAGGCATCTTTATACAAGTGCATGAGACGTTCCAGGCCCTGCAGTCAAAGATACAAGTATCAACATATATAGGATGTGTAGGATAATGGTTAACATACATGTTCAGGATATCGGATGGAAGTTTTTACCTGATTGAGGAATGAAGTCATGAACCCACTGGCTTCATTAAATCCATGGTTCTCGAAAGGAAAAGTTTCAGAGATAGCTGGGGAATCCATTTCCTTTCTCTCCCGGGCACTGGCAGCACGAGTCCTGGTGGCTGGAGGATGATTGGGAGTAGCAATAGCCTTTGAACCGCTAGATTTGGAAGACGTGATGGCCTTGGGGCTTGGTTCCTTGTTCACCGAAAGTGGAGCGGGATAGCTGTCTAATTCGTCGAGATCAAAGACCTCTGGAGCTTTGACTGGTGCTGTATAAAGGGAAGAAACATTTAACTCTTGAGTATTTATAAACTAATACATACATTTCGTACTAATATACTTACCAGACATCTCGGAGCTGGATCTCTGGCTTGAGCTTGCAGATGATAGGGAAAAAGTTCTCTCACTCTTTGGAAGTTGGTAAATGCTTTTAATCCTCTGTTCAGACTCGGCGCTCGGAGGGTCTAGTTCTTTGAGATTTGCTGCACAAAAGATAAAGATGTCAATTCAACATACAACTTCAGGATACGATTGGGGATATTCCTAAAACCCTAAATCCTACCAGAAGTCAACCACTTCACCGGAAGGTCAAAACCTCCAGTAATAGAATCCCTTTTTACAAAAAAAGAACTTTTGTTTCCATTTCTCCTCATTTTTCGTGGCTCTAAGAATAAGAGGATTTTTGGAGGTAGAGAAAAGGAGATAACGACTGTTGCCATGAGAGCGAAGGCGATACGCCATCGAGAGATCTTCAACACAGAGATCAGGGGTAAAACGGGATCTGATTTGGTCCAAGGTCACTAGCACCCGCCATAGGCATGGTTTGGGCATAGCTGAGACCGGTAAGCTCAAAGAAACGGGATATAAAGGCCGGAAACGGATATCGGAGTCCAGTAGAAAAAGGGTAAGCCAGGAAGCAGACCCATTCGGTGGAAGAGAAATCCAATCGGATTTCCCTATCGAAAGGACTAATAATTGTACCAACGGGGAAGGCACCAGAAGCTTGCAGGGAGGCGATGTCAGCATTGTCAAACGAGCAAACCTCTTTTTCGGGTTCTTTAAGAAGGTTTTGGGCTTCAAAGGATGGAGCCGAGTCGCCTGTATATGATCTCGTTCTACTAGCCATGAAAAGTTTTGATGAAGGAAGACAAAGCAAAAAAGAAGAGAGGAGGAAAGTACCTGAGAAATCGCTTGAAAATGGTGATAATGATACGGGATGAGTCGGCTAAGTAAAGGCTGAGTATAGGGGGTAAAGAGTAAATGTCGCATTGGAAGTTGCACAATGTCACCTCAATCGTCATTTCATTTTAATTGCCTCGGTTTACGTGATAAAGTTTTAAAATATATCTGTTGGATTGGTATACCAACAAATATATTTGGGGACAATTGTTATGGGTCATTTTCTGCGTATATATCCTGACCAATATTCTGAATTTGATTGTTTATTTGTGATCAGGATACCGGATCAGGATATTGGTAACATCCTGATACGATATCCTGGTACTGACCAATTTGCTCACGTGCAGATTATTGTAACAAGCCTCTAACGGTCAGGAGGACTTCTTCCCCTCAAGACTCGGGCAAATTAGTTGGGTTATAGACGTTGAACCCGGAAGAAGTGGACTACAACGTTTACTTGAGGAATATTCGAAGCATCCCGGTTTAATAGGATAGTTAGTTATGTTCGTTTTACTATAAATAGATTGATCGGATCAGGTTAAGGCACACACTGTTACGCACACTTTTACTCTCCTATTGCAAACAATCACTACACTCAAACACTTGTACTCGAATTACATTGTAACACCTAGTTGATCCGCATCATATCCTGCACTGTATCCTGATATTTGAAGTAATAGAAGAACAAGGCAGCTGCGATTGTCAGCTCCCGAGGTTTTGTGCCGGCGATCTAGATTGATCAAGGGCTTTCCTCGTACATCCTGTGTCACCCTTTACATTTTCGCTCATTGTTTGATCACAGATACAGCTCTATATCCTGAGCCGTATCCCCAAACTGTTTTTGCAAATAACTTAACTATAATATTTTCAACACACATTTCTAGCACACTACCTCACTTAACTAATTTGATCACTTAATTGCTTCAGTAATTTTTGACCAAAACAACTTGTAAGGTCTAGATTGAAGCTTAAAACCCAAGAAACGATCCTAACGGTTGTCGAAAATCTATAAATACCCACCCCAAACTCACTTCACACTTGCTCAAATAAGTTTTTCTCTCATTCTCTGCTATAGTGGGACTATCCCTTCTGGTTGAAGGTCCCAATCTTCTAGTTTTCTTATTCTATCTTCCTTGCTTGGACCTCTTGTAAGCTTCTTTCATGTTTTTTATGCATTTTAAGAATGAAAGTCAAACAGTGATTGACTTTTTGCTTTGACCAGTTTATGGTCAACACAAAGTTCGTTTGAAGTTTGCAACGTGAGCGTAATCACGATGGTTATAGTCCCTTGTGACTATACCTACTGATTACCACATTGATTAGGCGTAGTGACGAGTCAAAGTTTCGGTCAAAATACGTGTTTACGCGTATTTTGCAACGAAGCTATTTTTGGGTATCAAAACACTTTCTTTTGATATCAAAATTGTTTTCTAACTTAGTTAAACATGTTTTAACATGTTTAACTCGTCACTTTTAGTTTAGTGCTTATTTAGGGTCGTAAGATAAGCGGTCTAAACAAACGCTTCGAACCTGACCCGTTTGGTCGATCATTAGGATCCGACCAAACATATTTTTTGACCATAGTTGTATAGGGAATAACTTTCCGAGGTTATACCTTATGGTCACTACGTTTAGTTAGTTGTATGATAGGTAGTTTTTATGCCTTAGGAAAATGACCAAAATGCCCTTTTTGCGCATAATTTCATTTTTTTGGGTAAAGGGGTTACCCCGGTAAATTTTATAACCAACATAAAAGCACACAAGTGCAACTGAACTGTTACACACCCGCTAGACTTGGCATACCAAGACTAGAATAAAAAACAAGAAACAACCAAAACCCAGAAACAACTACCAACAAAACAACCAAAAAGACATAACCCAAGCCCACGCAACCGGCCCATACAACACACACTAACAACTATCTAGCCAGGATCGATGACCAAGTTACTGGTCGGAATCTTCCACTTCTCAAGAAAACTTATGTTCACAGAACCCTGCTTGAATTTGATAGTCATGAGACGCATACGGACAATATTGATGATCTCCTGAGCCAAAATCCCCGCTGTACGTTGGTTCCGAGAGAAAAGCCTGGTATTTCTTTCTTGCCATACAAAATAAGACGCTGCTGAAACCACAAGTCTGCTTGTAACGTTACTCGGACGTTGAATATTAGAGTTATCATTCATCCATTCCATTATATCAATCCATCGGCCATTAACGTCACCCATACCCGCCATATCCCTAATACTATCCCACACCTCCAAAGAGTATGAGCATTCAAAGAACAAATGATCCCTTGAGTCCCTACCATGGTTACACAAAGGGCAACACATGAGGTTGAGATTCGTTGCACTACCCGCCTCCCAAATAGACAATCTATCTTGAGTTTTAAGTTTATTTCTAATAACCAGCCACAAATTAAATGAGTGTCTCGGGATACACTGTTTAAACCAAACCATATTTAACCAAGCAACGCTATTCTCACGATGACGAATATTATTCCATACCTCCCATGATGAAAAAAGTGTTGCTTTTCCCTCAGAATTAATCCAAACTAATCGATCCTGTGCATCATGAATAACCGGAACCTGAATATTAATTAAAACCGGAAACAAATCAAACCAAGCAACCGGCCACCTCCAATGACCGGTAGAATCCACCAGCTCAGCCACAGTAGATTGCAGATTAAAACCCGCATTAGCAATATTTCTCGGACTGACATAATTACGGATCGGACATGCACTACACCAAGTATCGCTCCACACATTTGTATTAGTACCATTACCGATAGACTTCCACATATAAGGGCGAAGTAAATCACGTAAAGCAAGAATTTTCCTCCAACCCCATGTCATACTACCCCTGCAAGGAAGTTCCCAGAAGCTTTTACCCTTAATTTTATAGATGTGAACCCATTGAACCCATAGCGATTTTCTATTAGTCAGCAAACTCCAAATATGAGACGAAATTAGAGCTTTATTGACATCCGCTATACATCGAACACCCAACCCACCCTCACTTTTGGGAAGACAAACTACCTTCCAAGCAACCTTCGGTCGGACCTTCTGCTGATACTTACCAGTCCATAAGAAAGCACGCATACGTCTTTCAAGATCACTTACTAATTTAGCTGGCAAGAGAAAAACTGTAGCCCAGTATATGTGCATAGCTGAAAGAACCGAGTTAACCAACTGCAGCCTACCCGCAAAAGATAACGATCTCGTCATCCAGTTATCAATCTTTTTATCCATTTTTTCAACTAATATTTTGCAATCCTTGTAAGAGAGTTTAGTAGATATTAAAGGAACTCCCAAGTACCGAACAGGAAGCTTACCCTCTTTGAATGGCATAATGTGAAGAATATCTTTCTTAATCGGCTGGGGAACATTTCCAAAATAAACCGTACTCTTTGGCATACTAGGGACTAGACCCGAGATCTTTGTAAACTGCTGAAGCGCATCTCTTAACACTTTAACCGAAGCTAAATCACCATTTGCATATGTAACCAAAATTTTGACATCTAAATTTTGACATCTAAACTGATTAGGCAACATTATTTATTTATTTTTTTGGGTAAAGGGTTACCCCGGTGATTCTATATATTCACAAAACAAACAAACAAACCAAGTAGTGTAGAATGTCTACACTAGTTCAATCATGAGACATGCCCCATGAAAGTAAAACAAAAACAACCAAAAACATCCAAACAAAACAAATAGACAACTAGACTATACTCTAGGCAAATGCCACATGAAACAAACTATTCAGCCGCCATCGTCATCCATGTGATCCCCATGAATCTCCCACTCTACAAGAAGTCTCCGCACACTTGTAGTGTTCTTTAATCTAGCTCCCATCAGCTTGTATCTGACCGTGTTTAAAATAATCTCACTAAGTTTCTCCGGAGGTCTAAACTGATTTTTGATAATTCTAGCGTTTCTTTCTTGCCAAATAAAGTACACAGCAGCCGCAACCAGAATTTTAGCAACATAATTCATAGCCGATTTAGATCTAGCACGAACCAGCAACCAATCCACTATATCAGTCCATTTCGGACTAACAGCACCCATAGTCACCTTGTTTCGAATTAGATGCCATACTTGAGACGAAAATTTGCATTCAAAAAATAAATGCGGATGTGAGTCGAAATTCTGATAACATAACATGCAACACATCATATTCATGTTCTTCCTCCGCGAGAGATCCCACTTTAGAATTTTATCTTGAGTTAACAACTTACCTTTAAGGACCAGCCACATCATAAAAGCATGTCGAGGAATACACTGCGAAAACCAAACAATATTACACCAATTCACTTCCGGAGCCGTGTACCGAACCGAATGCCACACACATGAAGAGGAAAACTCCCTTGTATCACTACCATCTTTCCATACCAATTTGTCATGCTTTGTTGGATTTAATTGTACTTGGTCTAACTGAATAAGAACTGGAAAAAGATCTCTCCAAGCCACAGGCCAAGACCAAGAACCCTACGAATAGATGTTAGCCACAGAATCATCCAGTTTAAAATCTGCATCGGTAATGGTTCTAGGCGAAATAAAATCACCAAGAGGCCCTATATCACACCAGTAATCGAACCAAGCAGATGTATCAACTCCATTACCTAGAACCGACCATATATGATTCCTGATAAAAGGCCGTAATTGCACTAATTTTCTCCAAGACCAACAGCAATTAGCTGGGGTTTTACACACCCAAAAGCTCTTGCCTTTTAACCGGTAACTGTGCACCCAATCCACCCATAAAGAATCCCGCTTAGAGACTATACTCCAAATATGATAAGACATAAGAGCCTTATTCATATCCCCAATTCGTCTAATTCCCAACCCTCCTTCATACTTCGGAGTACAAACGGTCTTCCAAGAAACTTTAGATTTACCTTTAGAATACACACTCTCTTGGGACCAAAGGAAATTTCGCATACAAGCTTCAAGCTCATGAACAATACGGGTCGACAACATAAAAACAGAAGACCAATAGATTTGCATAGCTGAGAGAACTGAAGTAATAAGCTGTAATCTACCAGCAAATGAAAGCAACTTGTTCCTCCAATGCGTTATACGTTTTTGTAATCTTTCCACGAGCACTCGACACTCACTATAACCGAGTCTGGAAGAGATCAGGGGCACACCCAGTTATTTAACAGGCAACGTTCCTTCCACAAACGGCATGAAATCCAAAATATCATCTTTGACATGGCCATTGACATTACAAAAGAATATCGTACTTTTCTGATTATTCGGCACTAACCCCGACATCTTCGTGAACTTAGATAGAGATGTCATAATACACCTAGCCGAATTAACTTCTCTAGCAAAAAGGAACAAATCATCCGCAAAACAAAGATTGACAATCTGCTGTTTTTCGCATTTATTATGAAATTTAAAGGAAGAGTCAATACGAATCGCATTCTGAAGAATGGCCGTCAAAACCTCCATAACTAAGGTAAAAAGATAAGGGGATATTGGATCCCCTTGCCTTAAACCTCGTTTTCCCTTAAAGAACCCATGAACAGATCCATTGACACACATAGAAAAGGAGGTAGTCGAGACACACACCATGATCCAATCAATCATCTTGTCTTTGAACCCAAACCCAAGTAGAACACTTTTTAGAAATCTCCAGTCAACCGTGTCATAAGCTTTCTGGATATCCACTTTAAAAGCACACCTTGGAGGACCCGCATGTCTATGATAATTATGCATTAATTCTTGAGTCAACAAAATGTTGTCAGAAATTCTCCTACCAGGAACAAAAGCCGATTGATTAATACTAACAATATCATTCAGTGCACCTTTAATTCTATCCGCAACGATTTTACTGATACATTTGTATAAGACATTACAGCAAGCAATCGGCCGATAGTCACTGACAGCCGAAGGGGTAGGAATTTTCGGAATAAGCACAATATTAGTGTGATTCAATTCACGAAGAAGGTTTCCTGTCTCAAAAAAGTCAATGATAGCACAAGTAACATCATTACCAACAATATGCCACGCACTTTTGAAAAAAGCCGCTGTATAACCATCAGGGCCCGGAGCTTTATCAATACCAATAGAAAACATCGCCTTTTTCAATTCTTCCGCCGAAACTTGGCGGATCATATGATCAGCAACTTGAGGAGATAGGACTTTAGAGAATAAATCCGGAGCCGGAGAAAGAGAAATATCACCTTGAGTACCGAAAAATTTCTCATAATGCTTGACAAACGGTTGGAAAACCGTATCACCCTCATAGAGGTTCCCTTCCGAATCTTTTATCACCTCTATTCGGCTACAATGAGTTCTAATTTTCAGAGATGAGTGAAAGAAAGCAGAATTCATATCCCCCGCACTTAACCAATCAACTTTAGACTTTTGTTTCAGAAAACGTTCTTCGTCTAACGATGCTTCTTGAAGGTCACGACTTATCAAACACTCTGCTGCCCGAAGATCAGCATTAGAAGGATCACGATCAATCTTTTGCTGTATGTCATCTAGATCCGAACGCAGATTTTCAACTTTTTTATGAAGATTACCTTGTTTGAATAATAAAGAACGCAACGGGTGTTTAAGTAAACGAAGCTTTTTAACCACTCTAAACTGATGAACACCATTAACGTTAATAAGCCAATTGCTATTAACAATCTCCAAGAACTCAGGTTTATACACCAGGAAATTAGCAAACTTGAAAGACCTCGGCTTCAGTTTACTAGAATCCAGGAACGAGAGAATACAAGGACAGTGATCCGATAGCCTATACGGTTTAAACATGGCCACAAAATTCGGAAAATCAGCTATAAATTCCGTATTTCCCATCACTCGGTCAAGTTTTTTCAGCAAATCTACCCCATTCTTTGGCTTTTGACTCCACGTAAACTGTATCCCTATACGGTTAATATCAACAATTCAATATTATCCACGCACACTTGAAAGTCTCGCATACCAGCAGAAATCAATGAAGTTCCCATCGAGTTATCCTCAATGTTAAGAGCCGTGTTGAAATCGCCCATAATACACCAAGGTTTATCCTTAACAAGGGCTTTATGCATTACAAGATTACTCCATAACTCTTTCCGGGTCATATAATAATTAGCAGCATAAACAACTGAACAAAACAACATTCTTTTATCCAATTTGAAAACAAGCTGAAAATGCATAACCTGATTAGATTGCGCCAAGATCATCACATCAAAAATGGCCGGATTCCATCCAATAATAATTCTCGTGCCTTTATTACAGCAACCTCCATTCGAAGTCCATTCCCAAGATCTAAAGACTGACTTGCAAACTTTACCCAAATTACCAACGTCGACATGAGACTCTAAAATAGCACACAAACTGAGGTTAAACTCTTTAACTGCTTGCTGAACCTCCTTCTGTTTTAGAGGGCGGTTCAACCCCTTTATATTCCAAGCCGCAATGCTAACCATGGGTAACAATCGGAGAAGGAGTGCTTGCCCCTTTACTTTTAACATTTAGAGTACCTTCCGTCATAAACCCATCCATTTCGTTTTCCACCTCTATAACCTCTTCTTCATCAGACTCATCATTATTCAACCTCGATGTCTTGTTACTAGTGCCCGCCTCGTCTTCCACTTCATTAAGAACATCAAAAGGGTTATTCGATCTTACATTCATAACACCCGCATCTTTGTTAGTGTCGCCTTTTGGTTTAGAACCAACAGGACGATATTCAAATTTAGACTTCTGCTTATTAACAGGAATACCAACTTTCTTTGCAGCTTTCTTACCATACACTCCTATGTATCCGTCTTGATCCACAACAGGCATCTTCTTTACAGGACGATTTTTTTGAACATTCCGATTGTGATTCTCATACACAGGTTTAGTTGGTTTCTTCGATTGTTTCGGGCAAATATCGGTGGAGTGACCGAACACACAGCAGTTAGGACACCGATGCGGACTCCATTCATACTCGACATACATAGTCTCTTTAATGAAACCCTCCCCTTCTGGTTCAGGAATTGCCATTGTAATCTCCTCTCTAAACTCATTCTCAGCCGAGACCTCAATCAATGCTCTAGCATAGCTTCTTCGACCCCAAGAGTCAATGCACATAGACGTAGTAAAAGAATCCAGCATTTTTGGTTCCCCAATAGTAGTTGCAATCAAGCTAAGACCATCCTCCGTATAAGCCGCTAAAGGAACTTCATGAATTTTGACCCATACCTGAACCTTTTTAACCTCCTTCTTTTCTAACTTAGTTGTTGGAGTCCGGACATCCAGAAATAATGGCTGGGATCTAATTATCCAAGGCCCGTCCTTCAGAACATTCGACAATCCAACTTCATCATTAAATTTAAAGAAGAAAAAACCATTCGCGTTCATCATAGTTTTTAACAAGCCATACTTCTTCCAATTTGTTCGAACAAAATAATCAACTACAGGGAAAGCAACCCGATCTCCTAAAAAATACCCATACAGAGTATTAGCCAGCTTATCTTGCACTGACCGAACAGATTCCCTCGGCAAAACAACATCACAACCATCTTGTATATCGGAACTAGCAAGTGAGCGAAAGTTTACTTTCTTCAATCCATTACCAGCTACTGTATCTGCATATGACATCGGTTTGGAAGTAGTGCCCTTACTCGGCTGGTTTTCAATATTATCACTACCCTCATAATTAAAACCCGCAGCCTCATATTCCGATGACGGAACCGGAATAGTGATCTTGGATAATTCATCTATTATTCTAAATTCCTTAACATCATGTTGCGGCAATTGCACAGTACCCCTTCTAGGTAAAACCGGATTACCATCTATATTGACCACACGACTAGCTAAACCCTTGTATTGTATCGGCGGCTTACCTCGATCAGGAAGAACAGAATCATCAGTTTTGGGACGAGCATCATCAGTTTTGGGACGAGCATCCATACTAAGAATAATACCTCTCTCAAATAACCAGCAGAACTCACAACCATGCACCAAAAACACACGAGAACCAGAAGCGCAACAAGCAGAAAACCTGACGTCAGAAAAACCCTAATTCTTGCAAACCCTACTCCATGCACCTTTTGCACTATATAGTAAACCAGGTAAATCAAGATCCTAAACAGATCGATCAACCAAGAAGACTATACACCACGAGAGAATGACACAGAAATAAGGCGGCGACTGTAAACAAAAACAAAAAACCCTAGATGAAAAACGATCAAACCTGCTAACGAGTTCGTTATAGAGATTGAGGAGTAATCCCTAATCACAGACTGTTATACAGATCATTACGAAAAACATCTGAGGATTCATGATGAACGAAATCGCCAAACTAGAGAGAGAGCATTAGGGTACATGATTAGGCAACATTATTAGACATGTTAAGGCATATAATACTTGTCATAGGACTAGTTAGGCGGTCCCAACGTGTTTTACGCGAACGCCGCGTTAAAGTAGCGTAAGCTACCTAAACGGGTCGTAATGGGTTGTAAGCACTTAGGATAGGTTCCGATTTAGAATGTAGGCTTTGATAAACCATATTACATGAGTTCCTATACTCATTTGGTTTACGAAACCTCATTTTATCCGATCTTCCGATTTGGGTCCGGTTTATTAACTTAGTTACCTATATTAGGTGCCAATTGATTCCGTGATCCTTCTAGCGTTGTTTGATTGTTATTACAAGACTTCTAAGCATTATCAAGTGAGTACATAGACCCCTCTTTTACTTCTTTGAAACATTTTGGGGTGAAACACATGTGCCTACTTGTTACTTTCGTGCTTTTATGCTTTTATAACATATGCTTGCTATGTTCATGTAGTACATATATAGTACATGATTTTATCCATGTTTATGCTATGTATGATTAATTAACATGCTAGCACATTGATTTCATAAACACATTTGTTTCATATGTTTATTTCAGCATATGTACACATTGATTTACATCACATTTTGCTATGTATGTTTATTTTGCATACTTAGTACATTGTTTACGCATAACATGCTTACATTGGGTATGACATTTGGTTTGTTTAATGGGACAAAAATATGTTCATTAACATTGATCACGCCACTCGGTAGTAAGTAGTGGTACCATAGGAATTGACAACTCCCGTTTCTGGCTTCCTAGGTTTGGTTGGAAGTAGGAAATGACTGAATCCGATATACATAAATTTTGATAAACCTTTAATTTGTTTAAGGGTTTGTCTCCACAGTCGCAAGGCTTGAATGTATGCGTTTTAACATTACCACATAAGTGTTTGTATCAGTAAAGCATGGATTTTGCAAAACATAACTTTTGACTTAAAACTATGATTTATATCAAATACATTGTTTTGTACATTTTACCTATGGGGTTGAGTAATTCTATTATTCACCATACATTTTCATTTGATTATACACAAACATTATACATATGGTTTAAGTAGTCACTTTTGATTTACCATACATAGCATTTAATTATACAAGACATGGTTTACCTTTAACAATTGAACATCTGATTATACATGAACATTTTGACATTTGTATAAACAATACATTTTGGTGGTTTATTTTGGTAAGTGATTTACATAACGAGGCGACGTGTAATATGATAAAAGCATGGTGGATACGCCGCTGGTACTTCCTATATATAAGTGCTTTTATGATATTACATATCGTAGCGTTATTTAAATCATTTCGACAAAGACATGATATATCTTATTCAAACAACATATTTTTACAAGATACTGTTTTATAAACAGCATAACTTTTACAAATTCATTGTTACTTGGTTATTTATTTAACCAAGCAGTATTCTTTTATATATCATTTGATTTCATTATCGCTTTTCGAATAATTTATAAAAGAAAACATTTTTCAAAGGTTGTTAAACGTTCTTTCAACTACAAGTCATGAATCCTAAATCAATAAACCTATGTATCTCACAGGCATTTTTATGCTGACGTACCTATTTTCACATGTGTTTTCAGGAGCTGATGCATAGGGTTGTTCAAGATACACTTAGGCGGACTTGGGCCTTAGTGACAATAAAAGATGCAAGACTAGTTTAAATTACGTTATGTACTCTTTGTTTTCTTTGTTTTAAAAACAATGTAACCACTTTGTTAATAAATAAAACGAAACTTTAAATACCATGGCTGTGAAACAATAATTCTGCCACTCCACTCCCCAACGTTTCCGCCGCGGTTTGTTGTTTTACGCGGTCGGGGTGTGACAGAAGAGTTGGTATCAGAGCCAATGGTTATAGGGAATTCGGTTATTAGTAATGCTTTGAACTAGACTATAACTTTTCTAGGACCCCAACACAAGTTATCTTGTGTTTAGATCTTAAAACATTACCGTCACCTATCTTTAGGTGATTACCAAAACAAGAACACAATTTTCCAGAACGATTTTTGAAAACCAATCATCTACTCTTAGATGATTTGTTATAAGGTTTTGAACCCTCTAAGTTTTCAAAATCTCGTCAAGGTTTGGGTCTAAATAATGTGAACACGTGCAATCTGGAAGGGTAGATGCCTGTATCTTGAGTTTTCTGTCTAGGCTAGAGTGTTCGTACAAATCCACATAATCAGACCAGTCACTCTTACCTGGGAACTCTTGGGGTGAGTGTCCACTTATAGGCTAAAGCATGTCTTCGCGATACATTATCATGACCCATTTACTTTGATTAGTCACTGTGTGTCGTTTGTTTGCTCCGTGGTACGAACGAATGACCACCATCCATACTTTTTGTCGATATTTGTATCATTTCATTTTCATCTTGTCATCTCACTTGTTTTCTCTCATGTTTCCTCTTTTAGAATGCCTCATCGACACGACAATCATTGCGCAGCAAATGGCTGCTGCACTCCCAAACATTATTGCTCAAGTTAACCAAGCCAACAATAACAACAACAATGCTCCATGCAACTTTAAAAGTTTTAATTTGACTAAACCACTCAAGTTTAGTGGTTCTGAAGGAGCAACTGGGCTCCTACAGTGGTTTGAGAGCATTGAGAGCACTTTTCGTCATGTTCAGTGTCCTGATAATCGCAAAGTCGAGTTTGCTTCTAGCGTGTTCCAAAAGAGGGCTCTTACTTGATGGAATGGGTTAATGAGAGACCGTGGTGCTAATGTCGCTTTGGGTCAAACTTGGGAAGAGCTTAGGGCTCTTATGATGAGGGAATTTTGTCCTCGTCATGAACAGAGGGCGTTAGAAAGGGAGTTTGATGATCTGAAACAGGATAGTGGTGAACACCGGGCTTATACTGACAGGTACGAGGAGCTGAGTTTGTTATGTCCTACAATGGTTACCCCACTCGAGAAAGCTATCGAGAGGTATGTCGATGGTTTACCTGACCCCGTGCAAGATATCGTCAATGGTAGCAACCCTACCACAGTTCGTCAGGCAATCGAGTTGGCTGCGAATTTGACTGAGTTGCAAATCAGAAAGGGTAAGCTTCATAGGAAGGGTGATAAGAAACAATCGTCTGACAAGAGTGAAAACAAGAAGGGTAAGAAAGATGGATCTTCAAAGAGATATAGGAAGCGCAAGGCTTCCCAAAATTTCGCAGTTACTGTACAAGCCAACCAGGCAGCTCCCAACCACCCCGCACAACCACCAGCTAAGAAATAGTATGCGGGGAATGCACCGTTGTGCAACAGGTGTAACAGTCACCATCAACCACAGGTTCAGTGTCATTTTTGTGCTAACTGTGGAAAATCGGGTCATCTTGCCAATGTTTGTCGTTTTGCTCCTAATCAAGCCGCACAAAACCCAACTCAGCAAGATGCTCAACCGCCTGCTCAACAACAAGCACAGGCTGCACGACCTCACTATCCTCCTGGATCTTGCTATAATTGTGGGGATCTGACTCATTATCGAAATCAGTGTCAGAGGCTAGCTAATGCGAATCAGGCTCAGGCTCGTGGTCGAGTCTTTAACATGAACGTAAATGAGGCGCGTGCGGACAATGAGGTGGTCAATGGTATGTTCTTTGTTAACAATCAGCCTGCATCTGTTCTTTTTTATTCGGGTGCCGATAAGAGTTTTGTGTCATTATCTTTTGAAGCATTGCTTTGCACGACTAGAACGAAACTAGGAAAGCCCTTGACAGTAGAGGTAGCTAGTGGTGAACCCATTGTTCTCGATTCTGTTCTTCGAAACTGCCAATTGAACCTTAATAACCATCTTTTTCCTATTGACCTCACGTCGATGCAACTTGGAAGTTTTGACATTATAGTGGGAATGGATTGGTTAGCCAAGTATCACGCAGAGGTAGTTTGTTTTGAGAAGATTGTCCGTATACCGCTTTCGTCTGGTGGGATCTTAGAGGTTCGTGGTGAGAAACCTGCTAGTAACCTCAAACTCATGTCTTGTACTCAAGCTCAGTAGTATCTGCGAAAGAACTATGTGGCCTTCTTGGCACATGTCGTAAAGGAGAAAGGCAAAGGTAAGTCTATTCAAGATATCCCTGTTGTTCGGGATTATCCTGAAGTGTTTCCTGAAGAATTACATGGTTTACCCCCTGTACGCCAAGTCGAGTTTCGTATTGATCTTGTATCTGGTGCAAATCCTATCGCTAGATCTCCGTATCGTCTTGCACCGTCTGAGATGCAAGAGTTATCCATGCAGCTTTAGGAACTTTCTGACAAAGGTTTTATTCATCCTAGCTTTTCACCTTGGGGTGCTCCCGTTCTTTTTGTTAAGAAGAAAGATGGCTCTTTTAGGATGTGCATCGATTATCGTGAGCTTAACAAGTTTACCATCAAGAATCGATATCCCCTACCTCGCATTGATGATCTCTTTGATCAGTTACAGGGTGCTACTTGTTTTTCAAAGATTGATCTACGTTCTAGGTATCATCAACTTCGTGTGCTTGAAGAAGATATTCCCAAGACTGCATTCCGCACAAGATATGGGCATTATGAGTTCACTGTTATGCCATTCGGTTTGACTAATGCTCCTGTTGTTTTCATGGACTTGATGAACAGGGTTTGTAAGCCTTATTTGGATAAGTTCATCATCGTTTTCATTGATGACATCTTGATTTATTCCAAGACTCGAGCTGATCATGAACATCATCCGCCTCACTATGGAACTCCTGAAGAAAGAGCAACTTTTCGCCAAATTCCCCAAGTGTGAATTTTGGCTTAAGGAAGTTCAATTTTTGGGACATATTGTTAACGAGCAAGGTATTCATGTAGATCCCGCCAAAATCAGTGCGATTAAGGATTGGGATACACCTACTACTCCTACTGAAGTTCGTTCATTTCTTGGTCTTGCGGGTTATTACCGCCGCTTCATCGAGAACTTCTCCAAGATTGCAGTTCCTCTTACTACACTAACTCAGAAGAATAAACCCTTTGAATGGGGATCCAAACAGGAAGAAGCATTTCAGACCTTGAAACAGAAACTTTGCGATGCACCTATTCTATCTTTACCTGAGGGCAATGATGATTTTGTCGTGTATTGCGATGCATCCAATTTGGGTCTTGGCTGTGTTCTCATGCAAAGAAACAAAGTCATAGCCTATGCATCAAGGCAATTGAAGGTACACGAGAAGAACTACACGACTCATGATCTTGAGTTAGGTGTAGTTGTTTTCGCTCTCAAAATCTGGAGACACTATCTGTTTGGTACAAAATGTGTGGTTTTCACTGACCACAAAAGTCTTCAGCATATTTTCAATCAGAAAGAACTTAATATGAGGCAACGATGTTGGGTTGAACTTCTAAACGACTACGACTGCGAAATTCGCTACCATCCTGGTAAGGCGAATGTCGTAGCTGATGCATTGAGTCGTAAAGAGCATGTCAAGCTTCATTGTGTTCGAGTTCGATGTGACAACTGCCACTTTCGGGTAATTTACGTACATTTAAAGCCATGATTTACATTATACAAGTATGTATTTTGAATATCCGAACTGCTTGATTACATGATATACATCTTAGAATACTCATGGAATATTCATTTATGATGAACATGATTCATTTTTATTGGTCACATTTGAAATAGTGTAAACAATGCATCGAAACAACTAGAGTAGTACCTAGTAAATTAGCGTGCTGACGAAAACTCAGGATCCGCAGAAACCATCTAAATGACATCTTTAAGACTCAGACGAAACTCCAACATCAAATATACATTAAACTCTAATTGGAAATGCAATGGTTTTGTCTAATACTTTCCCTATGTACGGTAGCACTACAAACTGCCCGAAAAGCGCTAAAAGTTACCATTTCAATAATTATCCGCAAAAATTCAGCATTATTATTTTTTTTTTGGGTAAAGGGTTACCCCGGTGATTCTATTATAGACAACCGCCAAATAAGTACAAGTAGTGAGGATGAATTCCCCACTAGTTCATATACAGGACATGCCCCATATATGTAAACAAAATACCAAACATACCAAGTTACCACATTATTCTAGCCTACTACAATCATGATAATGACTAACTAGTAGACAAACGAAAAAACAAACAAAAAGACGTCAACCGCCATCGTCAAAAATGAAATTGCTACCAACTGGCAGCCCTTTAGCATGAAAAAGACGCCACCTATCCATTAGACAAGTTTATGTGAGAGGTGCTTGCCCCTGTACTGGAAGACGTAGGACGAGTACCCGATGTCATAAACTCATTCGTTTCATCATATACAACCTCTACCCCGTCATCATCAGACTCCTCATTTGGCTCACGTCTCCCTTTATCCCCGTTCCCTCCAACAAACCCAAGTGCGCTAAACGAATTATGTGTTTGAACCTTAGAAGAACTAGTGCTCCTCGCACTCATGTAAGCAGAACTCACTGCCTTTTTCTTTTTATCCACAGGTCTATATTCAATCTTGGGCTTTTGATTGTTAACTTGAAAACCGCTTTTCTTAACATTCTTCTTTGTCTTGACTTCCGTATAACCATCCTCATCTACGATCGGTCTATGTGTAGGAGGTTTCACTGTCGGTCGAATGCGTTTTGGACACTCCTCAGAATCATGCCCAAATACACAGCAGTGGACACATCTCGGAGGCTCCCATTCATACTCCACCCGAAATTCAGCATTATTATTTTTATTACAAGATGCAAAAGTGTTGTTTAAACACAAATTTCATATAAAAATACATAGGGAATATCATTTATATACATAATCGAATTTTTTCCTACAACTTTCATAAGTTAATCTTTCGACTATCTTCTTGCGAAACGAGCGCTAAACAACTAGCCGAACTATATTTTGGCACATTTAGCAAACTAGTGAACATTATTTTTGGTCTTTTTATCGTATTTATTATCATTTTATAACAAGAAACACCTTAAAAATTTGCAAACAATTAAAACCCTTAACATCCTAATCTTTTCATCTCATTTTGAACCCTTAAAATGGCTAACACTTTTCAACAACATAAAGACCCCCCCCCCCCCCATGTATGACCGTAAATAAGGGGGCCCCACATCTCTTAACCAGGTGTTAAATATCTAGATATTTTATCTTAGTTTGCAAGTGGATTATGTTGGTGAATTATTATAACACTTAACCATTAAGGAATTACTAGCACTTATCACCACTTTTACACCTTTACTTCACACAAAAACTCTCTCATCATCTTCATCCATTTCACCAAGAACACCTTCAAAAACCCATTTTATTTTATCACCTCCTTAATGATCAAGATGGATTTCTATGGAACATAAGAAGATCTAAAGCACTTACAAGAAAAATGACACTTTTTCATCCACTCAAGAACCTTCAATCATCAAGATCTTCATCTTCTTAGCTCTTAATCATCACTTAGATCATCCCTAGCCTAGTGCTAGAAGTGAGCTTCTAAATCTCATATTTTCATACTTGTTTATGTTATGATTGTTAATATAACTAGAGATGTCACACCCCGGCCACGTATAACTTACAAAACGTGTCGGAAAACGTCGGGGAGTGTTGTAACAGAATTAATTGTTTCATAACCATGGCATTCAAAGTTGTATTTTATTTATCAACATAAGAGTTACATTGTCTTAAACAGGAAATAAAGAGTTCAGAACAAAATTAAACTAAGTCTATCTTCATTTTATGTCTCTAAGGCACAGGTCCGCCCTAGTGTCACGATCATCATCCTACGCAAAAGCTCCTGAAAACACATGTGAAAATAGGTACGTTAGCATAAAAATGCCTGTGAGATACATAGGTTTGTGAAAATAGGATTCATGACTTATAAGTTTAGAAAAAGTTGTTTAGCAAAAGTCAGTCATGAACCTTGTAAATTGTTTTGTTTTGTAAATCATTTAAAAAGCGATAAGATCAAATGATATGTATAAATAAAAGAATAATGTATGGTTAAATGTATAACCAAGTAAAATGAGTTGTATAAAGTAAATTGTTTGTACACCAAAGTCTTGTGAAAATCGTGTTACTTGTGTAAAATGTATAAGTCCAAATTGAATGATTTAAATAACGCTATGATATGTAATATAATACAAACACTTATATATAGGAAGTACCAGCGGCGTATCCACCATGCTTGTATCATATTACTCACATCTCGTTACTTAAGTCACTTAAACAAACCACTAATGTATAAAGTCTATGTTTAAACCAATTGTCAAAAGTCCTTGTATAAATCATATCAAATGTTAATTGTCCAAAAGTAGTCAGGTAATGTGTAACTAATGTTATGTATTGTAAGTAAAGTATTGTCACATAATCCAAATGTAGAAATGTACAAAACAAAGTATTTTGAATATATCAAAAAGTTATGTTTTGCAAAGTAATGCATGTTACATTGATACAAACATTTATGTGGTAAGTTAACGCATACATTCAAGCCTTGAGACAGTCGGATAACCCTTTTAGTCAAGGTTATCAAAAGAAATGTTTTCGGATTCAGTCATTCCTTACATCCAAACAAACTCGGGATGTCAGGAATGGGATTTGTCAAGTCCTATGGTACCAGTACTTACTACCGAGTGGCGTAGCTAATGTTAATGAACGTATATTAGTCTCGTTTGTGCAAACCAAATGTTATAGCAGTTGTATACATGTCATATGAAAACAATGTACTAAGTATGCTAAGTTAACATACAAAGCAGGAAAGTCATGTAAATCAATGTGCTAGCATGCTATCAGTCAACATACATAGCAGAAATGTAAAGTAAATCAATGTACTAAGTATGCACACAATGGACATACATAGCATGAATGTAATGTAAAACGATGTACTAAGTACGCACACAATGGGCATACATAGCATGAAATGTAATGAAATCATGTACTATAATGTACTAACGAACATAGCAGGTATATGATGTGAAAACAGGAAAGCATAAAAGTAACAAGTAGGCACATGTGTTCCACCCCAAAACAGTTAGGAAAACAGTAAAAGAGGGGTCTATGTACTCACTTGAGATTGCTCAGAAGTCCTAAGATAACCACCAAGCAATGCTAGAGATCTCGGAATCAAACGGCACCTAATATAGGTAACTATGTTAATAAACCGGTCTAAATCGGAGGATCGGATAGAATGAGGGTTCGTAAACCAAACGAGTATGGGAACTCGTGTAATATGGTTTAACAAAGCCTACATACTAAATGAAACCTAACATAAGTGCTTACGACCCATTACGACCCGTTTAGGTAGCTTATGCTACTTTAACGCGTCGTTCGCGTGAAACGCGTTCGGACCGCCTAACTAGTCCTATGACAAGTAGAATATGCCTTAACATGCCTAATATTGTCGTCAAATTAGTTTAGATGTCAAAAGTTATGTCACATATGTTTATAATGAATATTGGCATCAAAGGGGTAATTTGGTAATTTACCTAAGGCATATAAACTACCTATCATACAACTATTTAAACGTCGTGACCATAAGGTATAACCTCGGAAGGTTATTCCCTACCTACTATGGTCACCTAATGTATTTAGTCGGATCCTAATGATCGACCAAATGGGTCGGGTTCGAAGGTATAAGCGATTTATTAGATCGCTTACCCTTACAACCCTAGACAACGTGGTAATCAGTAGGCATAGTCACAAGGGACTATAACCATCGTGATTACGCTCACGTTGCGAAGTTCAAACGAACTTCGCATTGACCATAAACTGGTCAATGCAGAAAGTCAAACAAAGTTTGACTTTCGGACTCGAAAAGCAATAAAAGAACGAAGGAATACTTACGAAGGGTCCCCGAATGCTAATCGTGATTCAAGTAGCTCAGGTATGAAACAAAGGTTTCAACTTAGAGCTCCTCAAATCAGATTCTAGTGAGTTTGAAGCAAATGGGGGTGGGGTATTTATAGGATTTCCCAAACCGTTAAGATCGTTTCTTGAATACCGTGATCGAATCTCGTGCGTACACTTGTTGGAATGTTGTGGTGACTAAAAATGGCCTCTCATGAACTGAAAGGGCAAGTGTGAGTGTGTGGTTGGGAGTTTAACAGCTGTAATATGCTGATTAATTGATCTTATCTGATCTGGGACACTGACGTGGGCCGCGTAAAGGGACACACTAATCTTACGCGGGCCGCCTGGCCTGACTGGTCAGAAACCAACTTTCAGAAATGACAGTTTTGGTCCCTGTTGTGTTTTAAACCATTTCCGGCACGTTTAAGGCCCGTTAAGCCAACTTTAAGGCCCTAAAATGATGCCTAAACATTGTGGACATGAAACATGCTCAAAAATATGCCAGATGTTGGTTCGTTTGGTCGTACGAACGCGATGTTCGCTTAATTACGACGGAATGCGCACAAGCGCGGAAAACGATCCAAATGACGCGACGAATGGATTTTTCTTATGCCAAACACTAAAATAAAATATTTTAGTGCTTACATAAATTTTTGGATGTCCGGATGTATTCAGAACGTAAGTTATGCGCGAAAGTGCAAACTTGTGCACTTTTTGGCACTTTTAGTCCCTGAATGACACAAAAGTTTATTTTAGCACACCGAACCCCTCAAAGCCTATTTCTAAGCTATGTAAAGGATATTTATGGTATGTTTAACTTATGGTCATGTTCTGGAATGTTCTTTACAGTTCAAATTGGCATACTTTCACAGTTTGTCAAGTTTAGTCCCTGTAAGCGAATTAACTTGTTTTTGCCATACCAAAGCCTTCAAAACTTATTTCTAAGTTATGTAAAGGTTATTTAAGGTATTTTAAGTATATGTTGATGTTCCGGATTATTTTTCGCATTAAACTGGTTACGTTTACGCACCAGTTTGCGTATAACTCTCCAGAAAGCGATATAGAGTTTGAAATTGAATAAAAGTCAAAACATGAAAGATGTAAAACACAACCAAACAAACATTGGGATCAAATAACATTGTTTTATTGATAATTGAACTGTTCATAAAGATAACAAGCACAGATGTTACAAGAGATAACAAAATAATCATACATAATAAACATGAAAATACAAAGAAGCAAAAATAATAATCATGATATATTTATGTTTGTTTATGTTGTGATCTAAGACTTGTTATTTGCATATTTGATCTTGTTATGATGATTATGATATGAATAATTGTTAGATGATGTTTTAAAAATATGATCTAACAATTATACATGAATATGTTAAAGGGTTTTTGTTAAACTTAAAAGATAAATGGATGATCATAATTTATGGTGTAGTTAAATTATTTAAGGTTTTTATTTAAAAACAAGACTTTTACAAGATTATAAAAAAATAAGTTAAGTAACATACAACATGAGATTTTTTATAAAAGTTGTTAAAACTAGAAGTAAACTTGGTTTTTGAACTAATGAACACATGAAAGGATCATATCAAAAATCCTACATGATTTTGAGATCATCTTGACGAGGTTATGTTATAAATCTCATGTGTATTGTTTATGAAAGTTATGAGTAAATTGATGTTGAATTGAAAAGAAAAAGATATGTTTGATTAAACATGGTAAAGATTGAAAATACAAAGGTTATATGGCCAAATTTTCTTATAAATTATATGTTAACAAAACCATCATTTTTGGCTAAACCTTTACAAGATTAAAAAGATTTAAAGAATGGTTTTTATAAAAACAAAGTTAGTTATAAATATATATTTTGAGAAAATATATATTTTATTAAATTAGCAACTTAAGTGCTATGTGGTACTTGATGTATTAGTTATATATATCAAAGATAGGAACTTGATTACAATGGTGATAATGAACACATGAGATATAATAATCAAAGTCTTACAAGATTTCTTATAGATACGCCTTAGAAACGAGTTACGGACGATCCGAATAATCGGATACAAATTATGGTCAAATCGGAAGACGGACGAACCTATGAACATATCGCCAATCCGAGGACTTACTACGACGTTTAGGCGATCTTTCGACGCGGACACCAAAATTTCGTCACCATTAACAAAATTCGGACATTTTGAAACTTATAAAAACTATTATATTTTTATTAACTAAAAAGTATACTTAGTGAATTTTATAAAAATGTTTTTATAAAAATGAAAGACTTATACTTTCAAATGGGCTATTTTATACAAATGGGCTTACACTTCTTAATGGGCTAAGCCCAATACCAAACATATGGGCCAAGGCCCAATAACATTAGGCCCAACACTATTTAGGGCCAATACTATTTAGGCCCAACACTATTGAGGCCCAACACTATTTAGGCCCAACACTATTTAGGCCCAATAACATGAATTCTTGGGCTAAGCCCAATGACATATAATTGGTAAAAATTACAATTGAACAGTTTACTTATACAAAGGCACGAAATCAAGAAGACAAGACCCGATGATACAACTCACAAGATACAAGATTACATATATATATATATAGGGAGGGGCTCATGCGAGAACTCCATTTATTGCGAGAACCGCGAGAACCAATGTGAACACAACCTAAAATAGCTAAAAAACAAAAAAAAAACCTAACCCCCACCCCCCCCCCTAAAAAAAAACCTAAACCCCCCACCCCCCCCCCCCCCCAAAAAAAGCTAACCCCCCCCAAGCTAAATGCTAAAAACTAAAACCCCCAAAAAACCTAAAAAAAACCTAACCCCCCCCCCCCCAAAAAAACCTAAACCCCCCTCCCCCACCCCCCCCCCCCCCCAAGCTAAAATGCTAAAAACTAAACCCCCAAAAAACCTAAAAAAATAAAAAAATTTTTATTTTTTTTTTGCTTCGAAAAGTTGCGATTTTTATATAAAAAATATTAAAAAAAAAAAATTTGTGTGATTTTTAGCTATTTTTAGGTATTTTTGGTTGTGTTCACATTGGTTCTCGCGGTTCTCGCAATAAGAGGTGGTTCTCGCATGATCTTCTCCCTATATATATATTTGGTGAAATAGATATATATAACAGCTTAACAATTCATTCATCTAAATACACGGTTCAATGAACAATAAAGACATACAAGTCTTACACATATTCAAGACACAAGACTTATACTCAAGTCATTTACAAAGACCGAAGTGTCTAACATATATAAGAACATTTGTAGGTCGCAACATCGTTCAGGACGACCACGCGTAAGATCACGAACACGTACCATACACGGACGCAATACTGTGAGTTCTGTCCACTATTCATTTAAATGTTTTACAACTTTACAACTATCGGGGAAAATACATGTTCAACGTTTGTTAAAGTTAGGGAATGAAACACCTTAGATCATGTGCGAATTAGGGTTATAAGCACCATTAATCCAGTTTGGACCTAGGTACAAGTGGTTAGATCTAAAGGGTTTTGGCGAGCCCCACTCTTGGTCGTGGACCCATACAGAAGAGTGCTTTTGTGTCCCAGTCGATAGTAGTCGACATAAAAATCGTCTAGGGTTGGATTGCTTCCTTTTTCGTTACACATATTAATGTCCTTGCAAAACATTAATGATCAACGATTTCATTGATGCTTTACATACTACAACTTACATTTTAAATACATCTTTTACAACTAAACTGCATGAATTCGCCAACTTTTGTTGATGTTTTCCAAACTTAACATGTATTTCAGGGAATTAATGGACCATGTCGGGATTCTCAGTCCAGATAACAAGTACCAGAACTCCATGCCATCTTTTGGAGGGTTTAACTATTATATTCCGCCTCTTTGCGGAAATATGATGGTTAAAACCTTAGTAGTTTATTTTCATATTGATGTATGAAACAATAACACTTTACTTTTATGTTAATGGTTTGTAACCGACACACTAAACTTATGTTGTAATCTTTTGAAACACTTATGTATGCAATGGAGTATGTTTTATTCATATAGTTTGTTCATATAGTTTGTTCATATACATCGATATTTATGCATCGATATTTATGCAATGAAAACCATACAGATCACACCTCGCGCTTCCGCTATGAGCGGGTGTGACAGTTTGGTATCAGAGCATCGATTGTAGTGAACCAGGATTCTTTCTCGAGTCTAAGTCTACAATCACTAGGGATCTCTCACGAAAACCATTTAAACAAAAACAAATGTTTTCATTTGCATAAACATTTTTCATGGTCCATTTTCAACAAGAATTCATCTCATACAAATCAAGCAAGGACATTAGGATAACTTAAAATGAACATTATGTGAAAAATACATTTCGTGTATATATGTAAAGTAACAAATAATCATACGTGTCGAACAACTTATTTCGCAGGTCACCATGTCTTCATCTGAAGGTAGCAATGTATCCGACGATGACTACGTGCCGGAGGTTCAGGTCATCTTATCTGATAGCGACTCTACATCTGACAGCGACATGGACGACTTCCAACCCTTCGCACTTCTAGGCGAGATCATCGATGATGATGTGTTAGCTATCCCTCCTATACTCAACGATATAGTAATTTTGGGTCACCCGGAGGGTGAACATGTAGTAGAGATTATACCCTTTGACGTCGCTCCTCTTGATATCATTCCTTTTATCGTCGATCTCGACGATGACGACGACATCGTTCCAGTGATTCCGATGGATCACATGGATGCTGATTTGGGAGACGGAGAAGTTCACGATGTGGTTATCTTAGACATTGCATCACCAGTGGTCTCGGTGATCGATATTTCTTCTGATGCAGATACCAACTCAGATGCTTCCTCTTATGCATCCGTTACTTCGTCTGCACTGCAGGCCATTGGCCTCCAGTGTGACAACTGGCACGAAACCGGTAATTTCCGTACACTTTAACTATTAGTTAATGACTGCAATTATGTCAGCAATGTCTGAACACATACTAAACAAGTGAATTCATGCACGTTGTATACTACAAAATATTGCTTTATGCATAAACGAGAACGTTGCATCAGTAATACTAGTAAACTCACCGGTAAGACACACTGTGTCAACAGAACTGCAGAAAGCAGTCAGACATTAGAATTGAGGCCTAGGTGTAGGTCCAACGACAAGAGTACATTAAAACCCAAGAATACATACAAGGGTTTACATACATACCTTGCGAAAGCAAAAATAAGCACTAAAAAGCACCCGAAACGCACTTTAAGTGCAGAATTTTATATAATTCATCTCAAATCAGCTTTTAACAACATAATTGTCATGCAGAAATGTCGTTTTATCATCCAGAATACTCCCCTAAGTGTCGGGAATCGAAGGTGCTACAAAAAGGTACTTAAAAGACACTAAAAAGTGTAATTTGGCACTTTAACGAACCGGTACTTAACCGAACAACCGGATATTACCCGGAACACCAAAATAATGCTAGAAGCATTGTTTTTATTTTTCTAAGCTAGTTAGGGTCCCCGAACACCCTAACACCCTTTATATTAAATAACACACAAATACCCCAACTAAATACCATTTGATTTCTAACTAATCACTAACTAATAGTTGTAAATGTTACACTTACCCCCCCTATGGTTGGACGGTTGGGAGACCAAAATCCCTCATGGGATTTCTTTCTTATATTTTAATGGATTGTGTTGGCACTTTAGAAACACTAAACCCATTAGATAAAGCCATGATTTGGTTATAAGTATAACACACCAAATCATAAGTTCCATTCTCTTTCATCACACACACTCCACACCTTCTCCTTCTCTTCTCCTTGCTTGCGGCCGAACCCACACACAACCACCATCAACATCATTCAAACTTCCTCAATCATTCTAAGAGCATCCAAGGGTGTAAGAGGGTCACTAACGAAGCTCGGTGCAAGCGGAAAGCGGATCTTGAAGGACCTTCTCCATTTGCTTTTATCCACCTCATTTATACTCTTGAACTTCCCTAGCCTTGTGCTAGTAGTAAGTGCTTCAAATCTTCATCTTGTTCTTGTTTTTGGTGGTTAATAGTTGATAGAATGATTAAATGATGAAGACACTAATGAACATAAGCTAAGTCTTGAACATAAAGTGATAAATGATGGATAAAGAGTGGATAAAGGAAAGATGTGTGTAAAGCTTGTAAATCTTGTATAGTTGTTATTATTTGATGTTGTTTGTTACTAAAAGTGGGATGGATCATCATCTAGACATACTATCATGTTCAAGAACATGAACTAGTAGTATGTTAGTGTTAAAATTATGAAAGATGATGAAACTTTCCATCCATGAAACATGAACTTGGGTAAATATAAATTTTCTTGCAAAATAAGCTTCTAAACACGTAGATCTAAAGAATTACAAGTGGTTTTTCGGAAAAACCAAGTGAAAGATGCAAGTCTTGTTTAAAACCCGGATCTTACATGAACTAAATATATTTTTAGAAGATAAACAAGTGCGTAAACACTTGTGTGAACAAGAAAATTTAACAAGAAATATTTTTGAAAAATCTTGACTATAAGTTGTAAAACTCCAAGTTCTTTAAAAATAAAGTTTTTAAGAAACTAATTTTATTTTTAAAAGTAACAAGACTTACTAAATGTGCTAGTAAGTTACTACATATTTTTACAAACTTTCAAGTTCATAAGTTTGTGGTATATGCTTGTTTTGACAAGTTTGGTAATTAAAGATTGTGTTGTTGATATCGTTGATGATTTAAAAGAAAATAAACACATGTTTTGAAAACATGGGAAACCTCCATTTTTAGGGGAAACTCTGTCGAAATTTTTATAAATTTTGACACTTAGAAAAATATAAGTTTTTGAGAAACTTATTCCCTAAAAATGTACCTAAGAATATTACCAAGGTTTCCCTAATTTTTGGTGATAAGAAATGATAATTTCTTCAAGACTAAAATTTATATTATGTATCTTTTTGAGAAAAATATATATATTATTTGATCACCAACTTTTGTGCTAAGTGTATGTAGTATGTATTATACTTGATAGTGTATTAGACTTAAAAATACACTAAATACTCATGAGAAGTATAAACACGAAAATACACATACAACATACAAGATACATAATTCGGGTGCAAAGTGCAAAAAAGAGATACTTATATTAATTTTTGAGAAAATAATATAAGTAAGATACTTAGTTAAAAATATAAAATATTTTTAACACAACAATACAAATACAAAAGAGAGTGACTGTGCTTGTGCGACGCAAGTCTAGTGACTAACGTTAAGAAAACGCGTATAGGTCACGACGTTAATTAAGCAAATCCGGTGAAGTTTACGACGCAAGGAACGCAAAGTTGTGAGTTCATGCTCCCCCTTTTCTTTAACTGTTTTCAGTTTTATAACTTCGGGGTGAAATACATGTTACAATTTTTACAATGTTTATAAATGGTATGATAACAAGAAACACACTTGGTGAGGACGAGAACCAAGTATGATGTGATATGAGAAATGATACGAGAAATCGTGTCACGAATAGGGTACATAAGCACCATTAATCAACAATATACCTAGACCGCAGAACAAAAGGTTAGATCTAACGGGTGCCTGGCAGCCACACTCTCGGTGAGGGCGAGAATCGAGTAGTGCTTTTGTGTCTCAGAATATGCCAACTAGAAAAATGCCTAAGGTTTGGTGACTTCCTATGTCGTGTCACATGTTAATGGCCTTGCAACCCATTAACAAATCCTGATACTTACAGGAATACTTTATTTACATAAGATTCATACCATACTAAAACTTGATTTATACTTGAAGTACGTGGGGTACTCAAGAATATTTAATTTATACTTGAGTCCGTGGGGTACTCAAGTGTTGGACTCTGTATGCCCAAGACACATAATAAATTGATGTGGCTAGTACGTTATGATCCAAGTCGAGTCATACCCAATAACAAGCTAGACAAACACTTATATTATTTATTTGTGATGTGATCAAACAAATAAATATTAACACTTACAATATTTAGAAATTGGTTTTCTAAATAATTACACTTGAGAAACCAATAAATTATGTGGATAATTTATTATGAGAGAATATTTTATTTTGTTATTTAATAAGTTAAATAACATTTTAAAATAGGTGCATAAAGTCTTGAAAACATATAGTGTTTATTTTATAAAAGTTATAAAAATAAACAAGACTTTATTTAATAAAATAAAATTAATTTTTTTTTTTATAAAACCCACCTAGGGGCCGGCCCCCTTTCTCTCTTACCCAAAAAATTTGGTCCAATCTCCTTTCATGCATTTTGCATGTGAAAGAAGCCTCTTGATTGGGCAAAAAGGAGGTGGCTCTTCTATCATGATTTATATATATTTTTTTGTGTGACAAAAATAAAGATGATTAGAGATAATCTAAGAGGAGAAGAGCTGAATTTTTGCCTAAAAATTTCGGCCAAAGGAGTGTTCTTTCAAGTGTTCATTCTTTGATCTTCAAGTGTTGAATCCTAGCTAAACTTGTGGTGTTTGTTGGAAGCTTGGGGTATACAAGCTTGAGGTCTTCTACTCTAGAAGACAACCATTTCAAGAAGCATCATCTGTTTCATAATCCTTACACTTCAAGAAGGTAGTTTTCTAAACATCCTATGGTTGTGTTTGTAAGTATACATCTCATATATGGATCCGGGTTTTGGGATTTTGCTTAAAAATGGTTTTATATCTTATAAAAGCAACATGTTTTAAACTTATTTTCCGCTGCGTTTTTATTTCATATGGATGAAATTGCTTTGATAAACATGTTAAAATCCCATCAATGGCATCTAGAGCCGCTTATATGAGTGCATACTTCAATAGATTAAAAATTTCGGGTTTCGGGTTTGTGGAAAACCCTATGGCCGAAAATTTTAACATGGTTAACCCTTTGTTTTTCAAGATTATTTTCTTACATGCATAAGAGAATCTTGAAAAATTTATTTCATATGGATGATTTGTTTGTTTGGACAAAACTTAACTTTTCGGTTTTTTGAAAATAGCCGAAAATGTTTATAAAAGGGAACCATTTTTTTTATGCTTCTTGAAATTAATATATATATATTTGGATATATATTTTGGTGCATATGACCTAGCCATGACCTTGTGTTGAATGATTGTGTTGTGATTTATTATTTCAATGGGTTGTGATAATTATTATTTTGTTCTTCCATTAGAAGATATGTAATTTATTTATTTTCATTTGGTATGTAAAATAAATAGATTAGGTGCATTTTATTTTACTAGAAAAAAATGTATTAGGATATATTTTGTAAAAGAAGATGCACACAAAATGCGGTTTTGGTATGGACCATAATATTCGGTCCAAAGAACTTCATCGTTCTTAACGGGATTTTAACCCGATAACCAAAACACATTTTTGAAGTCCAAAGGAGTTTGGAGCTGAAAATAAAAGACTTTTGGAAGCACAAAGAAGGTGGAGAAATCACAACACAAGAAGGAGACTTGAAGCATTTGGATGCGGGATCAAGTGGGAGTTCATCGACACATTACTTGTGTCAAATTTCACCCTTTAGGAAGGACCTTTTGACACACTTGTTTCGGCTAACAAGTGTTGTCAAAATAGTTGGCTATGGTTATGCACCTATTGTTATGCTTGTGTGGTTGTTTATTTTGTTGTTTAGATGATATGTAGATATGCATGACTTAACAAACTAATAATCAACAACAAGCGTAAAATTGGTTCTTGACAAAGTCATTAAAATGTTTAATAAAGGTTTTATTAAAAAATTAATGATTTTATAATAAAATTGGGTTTCATTAAAAAGAACCATGAAAATTAGTTTTCACTAAAGTACCATTGATTTGAATGCATGCAAATATATGGTACATAAAGTTTTCTAAACTAGAATTTTGAAAACTCAAAATCCCTTTTATAAAACAAGTCAAACACCATCCTTTTATACAACACTCGAAACACTTGGGAACTCTTATTGTGGGATAAAGGTCACCTAACCACATTTGAGGGAACTTGTATGTTCGAGGTGGGTTTACCATGTTTGTGGGATAAAGGTCACCTAACCACTTATGTGTATAAACTCACACGTGTGTGTAAGTTGGACGACTTGATTTGGAAACCATGAACTTAGGGTCACCAAAGCATGGGGAACAAAGGTGTTGATGGGATTAAACATGCCAACTAAACATAAAGATGTTTAACCGATCCCATATGGCTAGAAGTTGCAAAGAGTTGCAATTGTCAAACGTTGACTACCTTGTTAATTTAAATAATGGGATAAAGGTCACCTAACCAATATTTAAATGTAACGTTGGATTCTAGATTTTAATTATTAATTGTCTTTAAGACACAAAAGGGTATTAATGATTAAAATATAATAATATCGAAAATACTAAAATTGAACTTGTTAAATTTTGTAGATGGCCGCTAACAATGCAAACCCGATTAACCAAACCGTCCGAAACCTGTCACTAAGAACCATCCTTGAAAAGGATCGTCTCAACCATAACAACTTCATGGATTGGTTTCGAAACTTGAGAATCGTTCTCAAGCAAGAGAAGATATCCTATGTGTTGGACGATCCTATTCCCGATGAACCTAACGTGGAAGATGTGGAAGCCTACAACGATTGGGTTAAGTATACCGAGGACTCCATGCAAGCCTCATGCCTCATGTTGGGAACTATGATTCCCGAAATTCAAAAGGATTTTGAACACCACGGGGCATACGACATGATTACCCAGTTAAAGGAAATGTTCCTACAACAAGCAAGGGTAGAACGCTTCGAAACGGTTCGAGCACTTCATGCATGTCGAATGGAGGAAACCCAATCGGTATCATCTTATGTCCTAAAGATGAAAAGCCACATTGATCGCCTCGAAAGGCTAAATTGTCCCGTCTCTAAAGAGTTGGCTACGGATTTGATCCTCAACTCTTTAACAAAGAAATTTGAGAGTTTTGTAATGAATTACAACATGAATGGATGGGACAAGAGCATTGGTGAACTTCATGCAATGCTCAAGACGGCCGAAGCAAGTATGGGCAAAAAGGCTTTACCCGTCCTAGCGATCAATGAAGGAGGTAACAAGAAGAGGCCCCACCCCGACTCTAAAGCAAACTATGCTAAAAGAAAGGGACACGTTAAGGGAAAGGGAAAAGCTAAAGCAGAACCCACCAAACCGAAGGAGAAGAAGCAAAAGGTTGCTACAAATGACCCATGTTTTGAATGTGGTGAGATAGGACATTGGAAGAGAAATTGTCCTACCTATCTCAAGGAGTTGAAAAACAAGAGGGATGCAGGGCAAACCTCAGGTACTATCTTTATGATAAATGTTGAGCTTAATGTTATTTCTTCTAACACATGGGTACTAGATACCGGATGTGGAACTCATATTTGCAATTCGTTGCAGGGGTTCAGAAGAAGTAGACATTACAAGAAGGGAGACAGTAGTCTCTTTATGGGCAACGGAGCAAAAGTTGAAGTCGAAGCTCAAGGAGACTACGTTTTAAAGCTTCCAAGTGGTTTGGAAGTGATTTTGAAGAATGTTTTATATGCTCCTAGTTTGACTAGGAACATAATTTCTGTTTCCCTTTTAAAACAATCTGGTTTCAATTTCGAATTTGTTAACTATGATATTTATGTTTCTAAGAATGATGTGTTTTATTTTAAAGCTATGTCTTTGAATGGTATTTATGAATTAGATCATGATAACGCATCATATGATAGCTCAATGTACCAAGTAACCAACAAGAAACTCAAAATGGATTTGAGTGACTCCTACCTTTGGCATTGTCGCCTTGGACATATAAGCAAGAATCGCATGCATACACTTCAGAAAAATGGTCTTCTGAATACAAATGAAGATAATTCATTTGATGTATGCGAATCTTGTTTACAAGGCAAAATGACCAAGACACCCTTTAGTGGAACTTTTGAAAGGGCAAAAGACTTACTAGGCATCATACATTCAGATGTATGTGGTCCTTTTAAGCCAATGACTAGGAATGGTGAAAGATACTTCATTACCTTTACCGACGACTATAGTCGTTATGGATATGTGTACTTACTAAGACACAAGGATGAAGCATTTGAAATGTTCAAAGACTTCAAAAGTGAAGTAGAAAATCAACTCAAGAAAACAATTAAAGTCCTTCGTACCGATAGAGGAGGTGAATACCTAAGTGGTGCTTTTCAAGATCATCTTAGAAATTGTGGAATCATTTCACAACTTACTCCACCAGGAACACCACAACACAACGGTGTGTCCGAAAGGAGAAATCGAACTCTATTAGATATGGTTCGATCTATGATGGCTAGAAGCACATTACCTCTATCATTTTGGGGTTACGCTTTGCTCTCCGCAGTCCGTATACTAAATATGGCCCCAACCAAGAAAGTAGAAAGGACACCTTTTGAAATATGGCATGGAAACCCTCCATCATTATCATTCTTAAGGGTTTGGGGTTGTGAAGCTTATGTTAAGCAATACACTCCAAATAAATTGGAAGTCCGATCTACTAAGTGTATCTTTGTAGGATATCCTAAAGATGATATAGGATATTATTTCTACGATCCAACCGAGCAAAAGGTATTTGTTGCTCGAAAGGGTAAGTTCTTAGAGGCTAAATTCCTTATGGAAGGAACTAGTAGTAGAACAGTGGAACTTGAAGAGGATCAAGAACCACAAGACGATACACGTTTGGTTGATACTAGCACTCAACAAGAGGTTGTTGAAAATGATCAAGAGGTTGATCGGAACACACAAAATGTTCGCAGATCTGGTAGAATTAGTAATCCACCTGAAAGATATGGATTTTTCGTGGATGGATGCTACGTGGTAGATTCAGATGAACCAACCACATACCATGATGCAATGTCAAAATCCGATTGTGACAAATGGCTTGAAGCCATGAACATAGAGATGCAATCCATGTATGACAACCAAGTTTGGGAATTGGTTGTGCCACCACTCAACTCCAAAGTAGTTGGAAGTAAGTGGGTTTTCAAGAAGAAAACGGATATGCATGGTAACTTGGATACTTATAAAGCAAGACTTGTAGCAAAAGGTTTCACTCAAACTCAAGGGATTGATTATGATGAGACCTTCTCGCCTGTGGCGATGCTAAAGTCAATCAGGATATTGTTTGCCATAGCTGCATATTATGACTATGAGATCTGGCAATTGGATGTCAAAACGGCTTTTCTCAATGGATATCTTGATGAAGATGTCTATATGGTTCAGCCTGAAGGTTTTGTCGATCCAAAACATCCTGACAAAGTATGCAAGTTAAAGAAATCAATCTATGGATTGAAACAAGCATCTAGAAGTTGGAATCACCGCTTTGATGAAGAAATTAAGAATTTTGGATTCATCAAGAACGGTGATGAAGCTTGTGTGTATAAGAAAGCTAGTGGGAGCATCATCACTTTCTTAGTACTGTATGTCGATGACATTCTACTATTTGGGAATGACATTCCAACCATGGAAGGTGTAAAAGCTTGGCTTGGAAGTTGTTTTTCCATTAAGGATCTTGGTGAAGTCGCCTACATTTTGGGAATAAAGGTCTATAGGGATAGATCAAGGCGCTTGATAGGTTTAAACCAAAGTGCATACATTGACAAAGTCTTGAATAGGTTCCAAATGGAGAACTCTAAGAGAGGTTTTGTACCTATTCAAAAGGGGACAATATTGAACACATCTCAATGTCCAAGCTCAAAGGATGAGCAAGAGAAAATGAAAAGAATCCCATATGCGTCAGCTATAGGATCCATCATGTATGCAATGATATGCACCAGACCGGACGTTTCATGCGCCTTGAGCATGACCAGCAGATACCAGCAGAATCCAGGTAACAGTCATTGGATGGCTGTTAAAAGTATATTGAAATATCTTAGGAGGACTAAGGATATGTTCTTAATATATGGATCTGGTGAGGAGGAACTCGTTGTAAAGGGTTACACGGACGCGAGTTTCCAAACCGATCGAAATGATTCTCGATCGCAATCGGGGTATGTCTTCATTTTAAATGGAGGAGCAGTCTCTTGGAAGAGCTCAAAACAAGACGTGGTAGCATTGTCCACTACAGAATCAGAATACATCGCCGCTTCATTGGCAGCCCAGGAAGCTGCATGGCTGAAGAAATTTATAGCCGACCTAGGGGTGGTCCCTACCATTCAAGACCCCCTAGAGATCTTTTGTGATAACGAGGGTGCGATTGCTCAAATTAAGGAACCTCGTGCGCACCAAAAGACTAGACATATTGAGCGGAGATTCAACTACATAAGGGATGAAGTTGAAAAGGGAAAGATATGTATCCGCCAAGTTCACACAGATCAAAACATTGCGGATCCACTCACGAAGCTCCTTGACAGGGGAAAACATGAGGGTCATACATGTTCCTTAGGACTTCGATATTCTAGTGATTGGATTTGATCTAATTTTGTATTTGAATATTGAAACAATTGTTAATTTAACTCTTTTATGGTATTTTGAGTTATGTTTCATATTAGCATGTTTAAATCCATGAATAAGTTAATTATTCTAAATGTCCGTAGTCGATCATAATTGTGGGAACAAATATGAATGTAAGACTATTATGAACTTGGATTGGTGGATATTCATTTAGAATGAATATAGAGCAAAGTGTTGCTGCCAAAGTTCATAGATATTTGTGGGATACAAATATTGGACTGGCTCGCTCTCAAATATTACTGCATGGAATCATTTGTGATTGATCATAAGTAAATTTTGAGTAAAGGCGATCATCATAGTATCCTCTGACCTGAGATACATATTGGGTCTTGATATTCACCAAATATTATACCTTGACTTTTTCTTCGCTGTTAGTAATATGACAGTACATAAGGCTAAGCTCAGGTGTGGTACAAGGTGATTGTGAGAGACGTATGTAGTCAAGAAGGGATTTGTTCCTCTTATTCGTTGAGAGTAAGATGTCTAAGGCCTGCTAAAGTTAAATCAACAGAGAGTGATCACTCTGTGTCTCTGGATTTAACATGACATCTGTAACAAAAGGATAAATGATATACTCACCTAAATCATGTTCAAGTAAGGGACTTGAAAGGGATGATGTTATTGAATGGCAAATATAGTCATACGTATTGGGGGTAGTAAACCGTAGTTAGGCGTCATTTACTGCTTGCATCAATCTTCTATGTATCTTGTGCAAGTGGGAGATTGTTGGACTCTGTATGCCCAAGACACATAATAAATTGATGTGGCTAGTACGTTATGATCCAAGTCGAGTCATACCCAATAACAAGCTAGACAAACACTTATATTATTTATTTGTGATGTGATCAAACAAATAAATATTAACACTTACAATATTTAGAAATTGGTTTTCTAAATAATTACACTTGAGAAACCAATAAATTATGTGGATAATTTATTATGAGAGAATATTTTATTTTGTTATTTAATAAGTTAAATAACATTTTAAAATAGGTGCATAAAGTCTTGAAAACATATAGTGTTTATTTTATAAAAGTTATAAAAATAAACAAGACTTTATTTAATAAAATAAAATTAATTTTTTTTTTATAAAACCCACCTAGGGGCCAGCCCCCTTTCTCTCTTACCCAAAAAATTTGGTCCAATCTCCTTTCATGCATTTTGCATGTGAAAGAAGCCTCTTGATTGGGCAAAAAGGAGGTGGCTCTTCTATCATGATTTATATATATTTTTTGTGTGACAAAAATAAAGATGATTAGAGATAATCTAAGAGGAGAAGAGCTGAATTTTTGCCTAAAAATTTCGGCCAAAGGAGTGTTCTTTCAAGTGTTCATTCTTTGATCTTCAAGTGTTGAATCCTAGCTAAACTTGTGGTGTTTGTTGGAAGCTTGGGGTATACAAGCTTGAGGTCTTCTACTCTAGAAGACAACCATTTCAAGAAGCATCATCCGTTTCATAATCCTTACACTTCAAGAAGGTAGTTTTCTAAACATCATATGGTTGTGTTTGTAAGTATACATCTCATATATGGATCCGGGTTTTGGGATTTTGCTTAAAAATGGTTTTATATCTTATAAAAGCAACATGTTTTAAACTTATTTTCCGCTGCGTTTTTATTTCATATGGATGAAATTGCTTTGATAAACATGTTAAAATCCCATCATCAAGAAGACTTGATTTATACTTGAGTACATGGGGTACTCAAGAAAACTTGAATTATACATGAGTACGTGGTGTACACCTGAAAACTTGATTTATATATGAAAACTTGATTTATACATGACACAAAATATGTTTTCATACAAAGTATACAAACGTGAAATACAAAAACTGCATGAATTCACACCAACATTATGTTGACGTTTTTCCAAAACTCACATGTATTTCAGGTAACTAGGATGGATGTGCGCGTGGTCTTAGTCATGCTCGTGGATGTCGCTATGTTTATCATTAAATAAAGTTGTAACTTTTAAGACAATATGCTATCTCGTGTTGTAAACACTTGACTTATGTTTTCAGTAATGTAATGTTTGAAATTATTTTTGAGCATGTAGTATGTTTACCTTTCGTATGCAATGAGAACCTTTCATGATCACACCTCGTGCTTTCGCCGCAGAAAGGGGTGTGACAGATTGGTATCAGAGCTGCGATTGTAGTGAACCAGGATTCCTTCTCGAGTCTAGTCTACAATCTCTAGGATCCTTTCACGAAAACAATTTTTAAAAGAGTTTTCATTGCATAAAACGTCCCGCGACATCCACTACCTGAAAATGTCTACATGAGTCTAGAAAAGACACTACGAGACTTAGGGTGCACAAGAGTAACACTTGTCTTTAACTGAGAAACTACTTGCAATTATGTGTGATAATTAGCATATACTAGAAGTAGAATGTCACAAGTATACGTGACTTTACCTAAAAGCGATGGCCCATCTGAAGGAAGAAATACGAGGATGAAACGAACTGTGCGGACTGTGCAAGGAGTTACGTAATTATGGATGCATACATAATTATGGGATTCAGTGCACAGAAACCACAGCAAGTCTTGTCACGTATAGATTCCCTCAGTGCAAGCCTACTAAGTACTCTGCTAGAGTAATAATTGTTTGATGTCACTTATATGGTATATACATGTGAATATATATACTACTACTGTCTAGTATGACGATATCAAACAAATGTTTAACCCTGTTGTGTTATGTTCTGTCAGAACATGGCACCCAGGAAAGCTGTGAATGCTCGCAAGGATGATCAACCTCCTCCTCCCCCACTGCCAAGAACTGCTGAAGAGCTGAATGCTCTATTGGAAGAAAGGATCTCCGCTGCTATCGCCCAAAACTGTACTCAAGACAGTGGAGGACTAAGCAATGCTAGACGTAACGGGCATGGAGATTCGTCTGGAGGGAACGCAGTTCAAGGCTGCACTTTCAAGCAGTTCCTCGACTGCAAGCCGATAAACTATGACGGCACAGGAGGTGCGGTAGCATTTGTACGCTGGACGGAGAAGACTGAAGCTACTATCCGTATGAGCAAGTGTATCGCGGATCAGCAAGTCACTTTTGCTACTGGGCTGTTTGTCGATGAAGCTCTGACTTGGTGGAACTTGCAAGCCCAAACCTTGGGCGATGATGCCGCTTATGGCCTAACTTGGGATGAACTGAAGGAAAGAATGAGAGAGGAGTATTGCTCTCGTGCTGAACTCCAAAGGCTGGAAACGGAGTTCTGGCACTTGACCATGGAAGGTGCTGACATTAATGGATATACTCGAAGGTTCCACGATCTGTCTAGAGTGCCTAAGCATACCAAGGCTCCATGCCTAAATGCCAAAAATGTAAGTTTCATCATGAAGAAGCTTGTCGCATTCCAAGGTGCGACAAATGTGGTAGATTGGGTCATCAAACAGAAGACTGTTGGGGAAAAGGAAAGAACCGGAATGGAAATGGTGCTGGTAACAAGAATGGTAACGGGAAGGGGCGGAACCAAGGATGCTTCAGATGTGGAAACAATGATCATTTCATGAAGGACTGCCCAGAGGGAAACAATGCTCAGGCTCGAGCATTTGTGATTGGAGCAAAGAACGCACGCGAGGACCCTCACGTGGTCACCGGTACGTTTCTCATTAACAATCACTTTGCATCCATATTATTTGACACTGGCGCCGATTATAGCTTCATGTCTGTGGAATTTAAACGCATGCTTGGAATAGAATCTAGTAGATTAGAAATTCCTTATTCCATAGAACTAGCCAATGGTAAACTTGTTGAATCGGGCGAAGTTGTTAGAGGCTGCACACTAGAACTTGGTGAACGAAGATTTAGCATCGACCTCTTACCTATTCAATTGGGTAGCTTCGATGTAGTAGTCGGAATGGACTAGTTGTCCAAGAACAAAGCTGAAGTTATTTGTCACGAGAAAATAATTCGCATTCCGTTGACGAATGATGAAACTCTCATCGTGCATGGAGAAAAACGAGACGCACCTCTTCGAATCATTAGTTGTATGAAGGCACAGAAGTGCTTAAGGAAAGGATGTGTTGCCTTCCTAGCACACGTGGTAGACAAGAAGGCTGTGGAGCCAAAACTCGAAGACATTCCTGTGGTGAAGGAATTCCCTAATGTTTTTCCCAAAGATCTGCCAGGACTACCTCCACAACGACAAGTCGAATTTCATATAGACTTGGTTCCAGGAGCCGCTCCTGTGGCCAAGGCTCCCTATCGACTTGCGCCATCCGAAATGCAAGAATTATCTACACAACTCCAGGAGTTGTTGGATAAAGGATTCATAAGGCCAAGCTTCTCACCCTGGGGAGCTCCAGTATTATTCGTGAAGAAGAATGATGGAACACTGCGGATGTGTATCGATTACAGGGAACTGGACAAGCTCACTATCAAGAATCGGTACCCGCTACCGAGGATTGATGACCTATTTGATCAACTGCAAGGATCAAGCTACTATTCCAAGATCGACCTTCGATCTGGATACCATCAGCTGAGAATCCAAGAGGAAAGCGTACCAAAGTCTGCATTCAAAACACGCTATGGGCACTACGAATTTCTTGTAATGCCATTCGGCTGACGAATGCACCAGCGGTCTTTATGGATCTGATGAACCGCGTATGCAAACCATATCTCGATAAATTCGTGATTGTATTTATCGATGATATCCTGATTTACTCGCGAACGAAAGAAGAGCACGAGCAACATCTCAGAACCATCTTGGAACTACTGAAGAAAGAGAAGGTTTATGCAAAGTTCTCGAAATGCGAATTCTGGATTCGCGAAGTACAATTCTGGACAAGCTCACTATCAAGAATCGGTACCCGCTACCGAGGATTGATGACCTATTTGATCAACTGCAAGGATCAAGCTACTATTCCAAGATCGACCTTCGATCTGGATACCATCAGCTGAGAATCCAAGAGGAAAGCGTACCAAAGTCTGCATTCAAAACACGCTATGGGCACTACGAATTTCTTGTAATGCCATTCGGCTGACGAATGCACCAGCGGTCTTTATGGATCTGATGAACCGCGTATGCAAACCATATCTCGATAAATTCGTGATTGTATTTATCGATGATATCCTGATTTACTCGCGAACGAAAGAAGAGCACGAGCAACATCTCAGAACCATCTTGGAACTACTGAAGAAAGAGAAGGTTTATGCAAAGTTCTCGAAATGCGAATTCTGGATTCGCGAAGTACAATTCTGGACAAGCTCATGATCAAGAATCGGTACCCGCTACCGAGGATTGATGACCTATTTGATCAACTGCAAGGATCAAGCTACTATTCCAAGATCGACCTTCGATCTGGATACCATCAGCTGAGAATCCAAGAGGAAAGCGTACCAAAGTCTGCATTCAAAACACGCTATGGGCACTATGAATTTCTTGTAATGCCATTCGGCTGACGAATGCACCAGCGGTCTTTATGGATCTGATGAACCGCGTATGCAAACCATATCTCGATAAATTCGTGATTGTATTTATCGATGATATCCTGATTTACTCGCGAACGAAAGAAGAGCACCAGCAACATCTCAGAACCATCTTGGAACTACTGAAGAAAGAGAAGGTTTATGCAAAGTTCTCGAAATGCGAATTCTGGATTCGCGAAGTACAATTTCTTGGTCACGTTGTGAATGAGAAGGGCATTCATGTAGACCCGTCCAAGATAGAAGCAATAAGGAATTGGGAAGCCCCCAAAACCCCAACTGAAGTTCGACAATTTTTGGGCTTAGCGGGCTATTATCGGCGATTCATCGAGAATTTCTCAAAGATAGCTCAACCGCTAACGACCCTTACTCAAAAAGACAAGAAATACGACTGGGGTTACAATCAGGAAGAAGCCTTTCAGCTACTTAAAAACAAGCTATGCGATGCACCAATATTATCATTACCCGAAGGCACAGAAGACTTCGTGGTATACTGCGACGCTTCACGAAAAGGTTTGGGTTGCGTGCTCATGCAACGCCAGAAAGTCATTGCATACGCTTCGAGACAATTGAAGGTACATGAAAGGAACTATACCACTCACGACCTGGAGCTAGGCGCAGTGGTATTCGCCTTGAAGATCTGGCGACACTATCTATATGGTACTCGATGTACAATTTTCATAGATCACAAAAGCCTGCAGCACATATTTGATCAGAAAGAATTAAACATGCGACAACGACGATGGGTCGAGCTGCTGAATGACTATGACTATGAGATTAAGTACCATCCTGGAAAAGCAAACGTTGTAGCAGACGCGCTAAGTCGAAAAGAAAGGGTTAAGACCCTAAGGGTTCGAGCGTTAGAAATGACCATTCGAACGAACCTCACTGCACGCATCCGTGATGCACAACAAGAAGCTCTTAAAGGAGAGAACCGTAAAGTTGAATACCTCCGGGGTATGCTGAAATACATGGTGCCAAATGAAGAAGGAGCCTTATACTTTAAGAAGCGTATTTGGGTTCCACTCTATGGGGGCATACGAGAAGTCATCCTTGATGAAGCGCATAAATCGAGATACTCGATCCATCCAGGATCGGACAAGATGTATCAAGACTTGAAAGAGTACTATTGGTGGCCGAGACTCAAAAGCGACGTTGCTGTCTATGTTGGAAAATGCCTAACCTGTGCTAAGGTTAAGGCTGAATATCAGAAACCGTCCGGCCTCCTACAACAACTAGAGATTCCCCAGTGGAAGTGGAAACAAATCTCGATGGACTTCATAACAAAATTACCCAGGACCCCGAGAGGGCACGATATGATATGGGTAATAGTTGATCGATTAACGAAATCTGCGCATTTCCTACCGATCCGAGAGAAAGATAGCACTGGAAAGCTTGCAGAGATATACTTAAAGGAAATTGTGGCACGTCATGGAGTGCCAATCTCAATCATTTCAGACAGAGATGGACGCTTTGTCTCAAGAATCTGGCAATCATTTCAGGAAGCCTTTGGATCTCAGTTAGATCTAAGCACGGCATTCCATCCACAAACAGACGGCCAGAGCGAACGGACTATACAAACGTTAGAAGATATGCTTCGCGCATGTGTCATGGATCTGGGCGGCACCTGGGATACTCATCTACCTTTAGTTGAGTTTTCCTACAATAACAGTTATCATACAAGCATAAAGGCCGCACCGTTCGAAGCTCTGTATGGCCGCAAGTGCCGATCGCCCTTATGTTGGGCAGATGCTGGCGATAAACGTATGGTTGGTCCTGAACTTGTACAAGAGACAACCGACAAGATTGCGCAGATCCGAGAGCGCATTAGGGCAGCTCGAGATCGACAAAAGAGCTACGCTGATCTGAAAAGAAAACCAGTAGAATTCGAGGTGGGAGACAAGGTGTTGTTAAAGGTCTCACCTTGGAAGGGTGTAGTAAGATTCGGAAAACGTGGGAAGCTGAATCCACGATACATCGGACCATTCAAAATATTGTAAAGAATTGGTACCGTGGCATACAAGTTGGAATTACCGGAAGAACTTAATGGAGTACATGATACGTTCCATGTATCCAATCTCAAGAAGAGTCCAACACAAGAAAACGTAATCATCCCGGTGGATGAAGTGCATATTGATGACGCCCTCCGATTTACAGAACAACCCGTTGAGGTTACCGACTGGAAGTCAACAAGACAAGGAGGAGCACTGTTAAACTTGTCAAAGTACGTTGGAACTCTAAGCACGGGCCCGAGTACACATGGGAACGCGAAGACCAGTTCAAAGAAAAGTATCCCCACCTATTCAAGAAGACTCCTGTGAGAGTTAGTTCAGCCTGAATTTCGGGACGAAATTCTTTTAACGGGGGGAGACTGTGACAACTGGCACGAAACCGGTAATTTCCGTACACTTTAACTATTAGTTAATGACTGCAATTATGTGCTTAATTGTCAGCATTGTCTGAACACATACTAAACAAGTGAATTCATGCACGTTGTATACTACAAAATATTGCTTTATGCATAAACGAGAGCGTTGCGTCAGTAATAATAGTAAACTCACCGGTAAGACACACTGTGTCAACAGAACTGCAGAAAGCAGTCAGACATTAGAATTGAGGCCTAGGTGTAGGTCCAACGACAAGAGTACATTAAAACCCAAGAATACATACAAGGGTTTACATATATACCTTGCGGAAACAAAAATAAGCACTAAAAAGCACCCGAAACGCACTTTAAGTGCAGAATTTTATATAATTCAGCTTAAATCAGCTTTTAACAACATAATTGTCATGCAGAAATGTCGTTTTATCATCCAGAATACTCCCCTAAGTGTTGGGAATCGACGGTGCTACAAAAAGGTACTTAAAAGACACTAAAAAGTGTAATTTAGCACTTTAACGAACCGGTACCTAACCGAACAACCGGATATTACCCGGAACACCAAAATAATGCTAGAAGCATTGTTTTTATTTTTCTAAGCTAGTTAGGGTCCCCGAACACCCTAACACCCTTTATATTAAATAACACACAAATACCCCAACTAAATACCATTTGATTTCTAACTAATCACTAACTAATAGTTGGAAATGTTACACTTACCCCCCCTATGGTTGGACGGTTGGGAGACCAAAATCCCTCATGGGATTTCTTTCTTATATTTTAATGGATTGTGTTGGCACTTTAGAAACACTAAACCCATTATATAAAGCCATGATTTGGTTATAAGTATAACACACCAAATCTTAAGTTCCATTCTCTTTCATCACACACACTCCACACCTTCTCCTTCTCTTCTCCTTGCTTGCGGCCGAACCTACACACAACCACCATCAACATCATTCAAACTTCCTCAATCATTCTAAGAGCATCTAAGGGTGTAAGAGGGTCACTAACGAAGCTCGGTGCAAGCGGATCTTGAAGGACCTTCTCCATTTGCTTTTATCCACCTCATTTATACTCTTGAACTTCCCTAGCCTTGTGCTAGTAGTAAGTGCTTCAAATCTTCATCTTGTTCTTGTTTTTGGTGGTTAATAGTTGATAGAATGATTAAATGATGAAGACACTAATGAACATAAGCTAAGTCTTGAACATAAAGTGATAAATGATGGATAAAGAGTGGATAAAGGAAAGATGTGTGTAAATCTTGTAAATCTTGTATAGTTGTTATTATTTGATGTTGTTTGTTACTAAAAGTGGGATGGATCATCATCTAGACATACTAGATCATGTTCAAGAACATGAACTAGTAGTATGTTAGTGTTAAAGTTATGAAAGATGATGAAACTTTCCATCCATGAAACATGAACTTGGGTAAATATAAATTTTCTTGCAAAATAAGCTTCTAAACATGTAGATCTAAAGAATTACAAGTGGTTTTTCGGAAAAACCAAGTGAAAGATGCAAGTCTTGTTTAAAACCCGGATCTTACATGAACTAAATATATTTTTAGAAGATAAACAAGTGCGTAAACACTTGTGTGAACAAGAAAATTTAACAAGAAATATTTTTGAAAAATCTTGACTAGAAGTTGTAAAACTCCAAGTTCTTTAAAAATAAAGTTTTTAAGAAACTAATTTTATTTTTAAAAGTAACAAGACTTACTAAATGTGCTAGTAAGTTACTACATATTTATACAAACTTTCAAGTTCATAAGTTTGTGGTATATGCTTGTTTTGACAAGTTTGGTAATTAAAGATTGTGTTGTTGATATCGTTGATGATTTAAAAGAAAATAAACACATGTTTTGAAAACATGGGAAACCTCCATTTTTAGGGGAAACTCTGTCGAAATTTTTATAAATTTTGACACTTAGAAAAATATAAGTTTTTGAGAAACTTATTCCCTAAAAATGTACCTAAGAATATTACCAAGGTTTCCCTAATTTTTGGTGATAAGAAATGATGATTTCTTCAAGAATAAAATTTATATTAAGTATGTATCTTTTTGAGAAAAATATATATATTATTTGATCACCAACTTTTGTGCTAAGTGTATGTAGTATGTATTATACTTGATAGTGTATTAGACTTAAAAATACACTAAATACTCATGAGAAGTATAAACACGAAAATACACATACAACATACAAGATACATAATTCGGGTGCAAAGTGCAAAACACGAGATACTTATATTAATTTTTGAGAAAATAATATAAGTAAGATACTTAGTTAAAAATATAAAATATTTTTAACACAACAATACAAATACAAAAGAGAGTGACCGTGCTTGTGCGACGCAAGTCTAGTGACTAATGTTAAGAAAACGCATATAGGTCACGATGTTAATTAAGCAAATCCGGTGAAGTTTACGACGCAAGGAACGCAAAGTTGTGAGTTCATGCTCCCCCTTTTCTTTAACTGTTTTCAGTTTTATAACTTCGGGGGTGAAATACATGTTACAATTTTTACAATGTTTATAAATGGTATGATAACAAGAAACACACTTGGTGAGGACGAGAACCAAGTATGATGTGATATGAGAAATGATACGAGAAATCGTGTCACGAATAGGGTACATAAGCACCATTAATCAACAATATACCTAGACCGTAGAACAAAAGGTTAGATCTAACGGGTGCCGGGCAGCCACACTCTCGGTGAGGGCGAGAATCGAGTAGTGCTTTTGTGTCTCAGAATATGCCAACTAGAAAAATGCCTAAGGTTTGGTGACTTCCTTTGTCGTGTCACATGTTAATGGCCTTGCAACCCATTAACAAATCCTGATACTTACAGGAATACTTTATTTACATAAGATTCATACCATACTAAAACTTGATTTATACTTGAAGTACGTGGGGTACTCAAGAATATTTAATTTATACTTGAGTACGTGGGGTACTCAAGAAGACTTGATTTATACTTGAGTACGTGGGGTACTCAAGAAAACTTGAATTATACATGAGTACGTGGTGTACACCTGAAAACTTGATTTATATATGAAAACTTGATTTATACATGACACAAAATATGTTTTCATACAAAGTATACAAACGTGAAATACAAAAACTGCATGAATTCACACCAACATTATGTTGACGTTTTTCCAAAACTCACATGTATTTCAGGTAACTAGGATGGATGTGCGCGTGGTCTTACTCATGCTCGTGGATGTCGCTATGTTTATCATTAAATAAAGTTGTAACTTTTAAGACAATATGCTATCTCGTGTTGTAAACACTTGACTTATGTTTTCAATAATGTAATGTTTGAAATTATTTTTGAGCATGTAGTATGTTTACCTTTCGTATGCAATGAGAACCTTTCATGATCACACCTCGTGCTTCCGCCGCAGAAAGGGGTGTGACATCCAGCGCAACGCAGACTTTGGGGATGATGTCATGCCAGCAGAGCCAACCAGCCCTGCACCTGTTCAGGTCCCTGCTGCAGATACATCTCCTGAGCACATTCGCCTCATGCGCTTCGCACCTATCATGCCACCTACGGGTCATACCGATGAGGCCGGACCATCTGGACATGCCCACATACCACCCAGTGATATGGACCTATACTATCAGCAGTTTCGCTCTGTCCCACAGGTCCCTGTCGAGCCTCTTATTGCGCCACACTCTCCACCTTATGTTATGCCCATGTTAGATCCATACCATCCATTGCATTACCCAGCTGTTACTACCGAATTACGTGCTCGTGTGTTGACACTCGAGCAGCAGATAGACTTTCTTATCCGTCGAGTTCATGAACTCGAGGAGGAGTTTACTCACCTTCATGGTTTGGTACTTCTGACTCCACCACCACCAGCTCATTCACCACCCCATGCTCCACCACCACCACCAGGGTCACCACCATTACCCCCACTACCACCTCAGATGCCACCAGTTGATATACCACCAATTGGTTTACCTGCTCGTGTTTTGACACTCGAACAGCAGATTAATTTCCTTAACCGTTTGGTTCGTGATTTGGAGGATAGGGTTTCTCATGTTTACAGGTTATTGTTCCCGATTCCACCACCAGTCTTTCGTCCACCATAGACTGTGTTTGCAGGTATCATACTTTTGAGACGGGTATCTATATCCATTTTTGTGTACATATTGACGCTCCACCAAGTTTTGAAGACAACCGACAAACAGCGGATCACACAGTTGGAAGGAAGATTTTGTTATCTCTTTTGTTGTACTAGACTAGTATGACCGGGTTATGTAGCCCGAGTCCATTTTTGTTTCCTTTCAAACGATTATGTAACCGGTTGACTAATATATATGAAAAACTTGGTGTTATCTTTTATATGCATCTGAATGGTCTGGTTGGACATATCTTATTGTTTATGTTAACTTATTTACTTGCATTATATGTTTCTTGGGGATATTTTTATTAATGTTATAAATGTATTTTATATGCTTAGTAAAATTATTTAACAAACCAAATCAACGTCTAATCTTTATCCTATTTCTCCTTTGGAAGAATCATGCCACCGAGAAGAGCTTTACGTTCACGGACAGTTAATCCACCTCCACCCCCATCAATGCCTACGACTGAGGCAGAACTGAATGCACTAATAGAACAGAGAATCGCCCAAGCTATCGCACTGTATGAGGCATCCCGTGCCGAACACAGTGGTGGCACCGGCGGATCAAGAGGCCAGGGCCAAGGCGGTACTTCAGGCGGAACAAATACCACAGGTAACGTTTAGTTGTTTTGTTACAACTTATCAAATTCCTTTCATTATCTATTCGTGCGATTCACTGTTTGCTCATTCATAATCCGTTTGTCCAATTTCAGGGTGCACATTCAAGCAGTTTCTGGACTGCAAGCCACTTAACTACGATGGCACAGGCGGTGCTGTGGCTTTCGTGCGATGGACTGAGAAAACGGATTCCACTATCATAATGAGCAGATGTTCCGCTAATCAGCAAGTCACTTTCGTTACTGGCCTGTTTCTCAACGAGGCCCTTACATGGTGGAACTTACAAGTGCAAACTTTGGGTGATAACGCTGCTTATGCGTTGACTTGGGATGAACTGAAGGAACGTATGAGGGATAAGTACTGTTCTCGTGCTGAACTCCAGAAATTGGAGAACGAGTTTTGGCACCTTACCATGGTCGGAGCTGATATCACGGGATATACGCAAAGGTTTCACGATCTATCCCGCGTGATTCCTTATCTTGTATCACCGGAATACAAGCGTATCGAACGCTACATCTGGGGACTTTCTCCCAAGATTCGGAGTCTGGTTACTGCAGCTAAACCCACGACTATTACTCAGGCTGTGACTATAGCCGTGAGTCTCACTGAAGACGGGGTCAGGATGAATATATTCTCAGAGAAAGGTGATGAGAAGAAGGAAACACATGTCGAGTCTTCCAACAGTGGGAAGAGGAAGTACTCGAATTTCAAGAAGGGAACCCGTGGTAATAACAACAACAACAGTAACAACAACCACAACAACAATAACCCCAACAACAACAACAACAACAGGCGACAGAATAACTCGCAAAAGGATGCAAGGGCGTTTGTAGCCACAAACGACACTGGTCCTAAGAAGTACGCTGGTACTTTACCCAAGTGTGAGCGATGCAAATATCATCACTTGGGCGATTGTCGGGTTGTCAAGTGTGACAAGTGTGGCAAGAATGGCCACCGTGCTGAATCATGTTGGGGAACGGGAAATAATACTGGATCGGGAAGTGGATTTGGTAACAAGAATGGGAACGGAAATGGGCGTGGTCAAGGATGCTTTTGATGCGGAAGCAAAGATCACTTCAAGAAAGACTGTCCTAAAGAAAACCAAGCTCGTGGTCGATCATTTGTGATTGGAGCCTAGTTTTATTTCTATAGAATTTAAAAATATATTGGGCTTGGAACCTAGTAAGCTAGATGTTCCATATTCTATAGAATTGGCTTACGGTAAACTAGTAAAGATGGGAGAAGTTGTTAAGGATTGTACCTTAGAACTTGGCGAACAAAAATTCAATATCGATCTCTTACCCGTTGAATTGGGTAGTTTTGACTTAGTGGTTGGCATGGATTGGCTATCCAATAATCGAGCCGAAGTCGTTTGTCACGAGAAGATCATTCGCCTACCACTACCAAACGAAGAGACACTTGTGATACATGGAGAGAAGCGCGACACCCCATTGCAGATCATCAATTGCATGAAAGCACAGAAGTGCTTACGGAAAGGTTGTATTGCCTTTCTAGCACATGTTTTTTTTTTGGGTAAAGGGTTACCCCGGTGATTCTATTATAGACAACCGCCAAATAAGAACAAGTAGTGAGGATGAGTTCCCCACTAGTTCATATACAGGACATGCCCCATATATGTAAGCAAAAAGCAAATAAACCAACATACCACCTTAATCTAGCCTACTACAATCATGATAATGACTAACTAGTAGACAAACGAAAAAAACAAACAACGACGTCAACCGCCATCATCAAAAATGAAATTTCTACCAACCGGCAGCCCCTTAGCATGAAATAGAAGCCACCTATCCATTGGACAATTTATGTGAGAGGTGCTTGCCCCTGTACTGGAAGACGTAGGATGAGTACCCGATGTCATAAACTCATTCGTTTCATCATATACAACCTCTACCTCGTCATCGTCAGACTCCTCATTTAGCTCACGACCCCCTTTATGTCTCCCCTGGAAGGAACCCCCATTCCTCCCAACGAACCCAAGAGCACTAAACGAATTGTGTGTTTGAACCTTGGATGAACTAGTGCACCGCGCATTCACGTAGGAAGAACTCACTGCCTTTTTCTTTTTATCCACATGTCTATATTCAAACTTTGGCTTTTGATTGTTACCTTGAAAACCGCTCTTCTTTACATTCTTCTTTGTCTTGACTTCCGTATAACCATCCTCATCTACTTTCGGACTGTTTGTAGGAGGTTTCACTGTCGATCGAATGCATTTTGGACACTCCTCTGAATCATGTCCAAATACACAACAGTGGGCACATCTCGGGGGTTTCCATTCATATTCCACACGAATAGTCTCGTTGACATACTTGTTCTCATCCAACTCAGGAATAGCCATGGTTAGGACCTCTTTAAATTCATGTTCGGCAGAGATATCAATGAGGGCCCTAGCATAGCTGCTTCGTCCCCAAGCCTCGTTGCACATATCAATAGTATACGAATCCAACCGCAACGGAGAACCAATTTTAGACACCAACATGCTTAACCCATCATCAGTATACGCCGCTAGAGGAACATCATGCAATTTCACCCAAACTGCAACCTTTTTAATATCTTCTTTTTTAAGAGTGTTCGTAGGGCACCAAGTGTTGAGAAAAATAGGTTTGTTCCGAATCAGCCAAGGTCCCCCTTCAAGCACATCAGTCATACCCTTTCTGTCTTCAAACCTGAAGAAGAAAAACCCATTTGAATTCATCATAGTTTTTTGTAGTCCATATTTTTTCCAATTTGTTCGCACAAAATAATCAACAACCGGATAAGCAATTCTATCCCCCAAGAAGTACCCATAAAGAGTATTAGCTAACCTGTTGTTAACCTCACGAACGGACTCAATTGGTAACACAACATCCACTCCATCCAATGAAACATCTGATTTTAAAGATCGAAAGTTGATTTTTGGAGCTTGATCAGCCAGTTCATTGGCATTTCTAACTATACCATCACCATTCTGATTCTGATTTGAACCAAGACCCATGTTAACATCACCTTGCTCAGCTTGATCATTTGAGACCACACTAGCATAAGAATGATGTTGCAAATGACTTCCCGGAATCTGATCTTGAATTGGAGAATCAGGATACACATCATTTAGCGGAAGGACAAAAGCTACCTTCCGTTTATCAACAACCTTAGCGTAACTCTGAATAGGAGAATCAGAACGACCAGCATGAAGCACATCATTTAACGGTAGCAAAAATCTTACCTTCTTCGGAGAATCAGAAAACCTAGCCGCCATACAGCTTGTCTTGGCTTGTAAGGCTTTCCGTCAATGTTCTTAATCTTCGTAGCGAAGACATTTTCATTGTCGGCACTGTTTCCATCCATGAATCAGAAACACGAGACACAAAAGTTTAAAACCGAACGCCAATCACACAGCGACCGAAAGGGTTTGAAATTGCAGAAACCTTAATACAAATCGAACAGCCGAACATGTACTAAGAACCCACCCTTTAAACCCCGTGATCTGAATCAGCCAATCGGAAAACAAAAGAAACCGAAACCCTAGAAAACGTAAACCCTAATCCGATTTCAATTGGATAGAAACGAAGGAGCAATTCAGGATTCCTTACCAGTAAAGAATCGAACACCCTAGTTGCTAAGCAAAATCAATCAAGACCAGGATTGGATTGAAGAAAAACTAGGGTTTCACAATTTTCCCAAAATCGCCCAGAGCACTCTCATCGCCCCCTGTAACCAATTTTTTTCTAGCACATGTTGTGGACAAGAAGGTAGATGGGTCGAAGTTGACAGATATTCCGGTAGTAAAAGAATTTCCTGAACTCTTTCCTGAAGACTTGCCAGGACTACCACCTTATCGACAAGTCGAATTTCACATCGACTTGGTACCAGGTGTAACACCCCGGCCGGAGGCGGAAAAGCCAAAGGTGTCACGAAACTTGATAGAATGTAATTGAGCACATGGAGATTATGTTAAGTTGAAATATAATTTAAGTTCAATTCAATATATTGCATTCACATCTGAAAATATAAGTGTACATAAACAAATACAACATAAATTGTTTCACAAATGATAAATTCGGATTTAATCTAAGGCAAAAGTCTTGATCAATCCTATGTAAATATTCTTGCAAATCATGTCATCAAACATCGTCACCTGAAACATATGTTAGGGAAAATATTTGGGTCAACAAACGGTTGAGTGAAATCATAGGTTTTGTTAGGCAAAAATAACAATGTGATATGAAAATGAGTTAACACTGTGGCATGCGATATGTCTTTAAGCAAAAGAGTAATACAAGTAGTTACTTAATAGTACATTCAAGCCTGTGTTATGACGTAACACGGGTCTATCACCTCACTCCTAAGTTTCACAACAACTGCAACAAAATGAGAAGTGAGACGGGTCATGCTTCTAAGCAACAAAATGAGAAGTGAGATGGGGCGTCAATCCTATAGCGCTATAATATAACCGTTGGGCTTTTGCAAGTTAATGAACGTAAACTTCTTAAAGCAACAACAACAAGTATTAAGCAAATGCAAGAACAATCGGGGGAACCACAAATAGCAAATAAGTTTGTATCACAATGTATCATATGTTTCATCCCAAAAAAAAAAATAATGTAAAAAGGGACTATGAACTCACCTTGATTTCGGGTAAGTCCAAACAAGTATGCAAAGTGTGAGAGTTCTTGGAATTAAGATTCCACGTCACTCTAATTGATTGAACATGCAACAATATGGAATATGTATCAACAATAATGTTTAATTGGATAATTGGAAATCCTAAATCTATAGGTTTCGGTATGGTTTGTCTAAATGGTGACTATAAGGTTTGGATAACCTAATAGAGAACTCGGAAAATGAATATGAGGTAAAGGATTTATTTATGAAAAATATTAATTTAACATAAATAATAAAATTGCAAAAATATGTAATTGGTTTAATATAAACATTTGTAATAATAAATCAAATATAATTAATTAGTATAATTAATTAACATAATTAAATATAATGATTATTGGCAAAATGTTTTACAAGTGATATAATTAATTTATAAAAATTATAAATTAATTTAGACGGATAAAATATATATTATTTGTTAAATGAATAATATTTTGTTTAAAAGGAATAATGTGATAATTAATTATCAAAATAATTATATTAAATCTGAATAATTAAAAATAATATTTTTAATTATTAAACTTGAATATTACTGACTTAAAATAATTATTATGGCCTTGGAATCATTTTAAATAAATAAAATGAATTAAAATGATTATAATAACAATAAATAAGTTTATATAAGTTTAATTATCTAAATAATTAAAGAGTTAATTACATAGTTAGTCCCTGTGGTTTGCAAAAAATAACAACCTTAGGTACTAATAGTTTAGAATCACATTCTAGGGTATTAACTTTTCATTTTGTAACGTTTGAGGGTATTAGCACTGTTTAAAGGCTTAAAATCACATTTTATTAGTACCCTCAAACGTTACAAAATGAAAAATTAATACCCTCAAACGTTACAAAATGAAAAGTTAATACCCTCGAACGTTACAAAATGAAAAGTTAATACCCTAGAATGTGATTTTAAACTATTAGTACCTAATGTTGTTATTTTGTGCAAACCACAGGGACTAACTATGTAATTAACTCATAATTAAATATAATAAAAATTCAGATTCTAAATTTATATAAACTCAGAATAATGCATATTTTGTCATAAAAATAATTTTGAATAAAAATTATATAGTTATATAATTTAATTACATTAAATTAAACTATATTTATAAGTAACAATACTGATTTAATTATATAAATATCAAAATTATATAAAATATCAGTAAAAGTATTATTTTTGTAAAGTTTAGCATTTAAAATAATTAATCTGAAATTTTCAGTATTTATTTCATAAAAATCGATTTATTATGTTTTATTAAATATTAAACTGTTTTAATATTATAAAAATTAGTTTTATAAATAATTTTACAGATTTTATATTTTTAATAAAAGTAATAGTGTCTAACAATGTTATAAAAATTATTGAAATGTTAAAAATATTAAAAATAAAACGTTTAAAAAGAAATGCAGACCCCTGGGTTCGAACCCGGGTCTGTATTGAAACCAAACAGAGTCTTAACCACTGGGCTAAGTTTATGTTTGTGTTTGGTTTAGGACTGCTAAACTTATAACCAAACAGGGCCTGGTCATCTTCTCCAAAGAGAAGTCAAAGTCAGAAGACCCGGTCAAACTAAAAGTCAAACTCGTGATTTCTACGAGTAAACCTATGTTATATCTAAATTAAATCCTAGGAATCATTGTACAAGTATAATGGAACTAATTGGAACAATAAAAACGAACCGGTAATGTGTGAAATGACGATTCGGTTAAACTCCGGCAACTTTGAAACTTCCAGCGAGTTGCAGGTTCGAATTCCGGCGATTTCGGATGTTTGAGTGATTGTGAAATGGTGTGGAATGTTGCTAGGAATGTAGGGAACTTAAATACACGAAGTTTGGATCTCAGATTCGACACAAAATAGTGGGTTGGATCTACTTTTTATTTTTTTATAAAAAGTTCCGATTTACATTCAATTTGGCATGGAATAATGTCGAATAAGTGGTTCAATGAGTTGGCAAAGTGGTTGGGAATTATTGGGTGATGTTTAAAGTGGAAATAATTCCATTTTGGACGGTTTTGGTGGATTTTTGGTCGAAATCCCGTAACTGCGGAGCTGTGTATATATTTCAGCTTTATTTTAAAGTTAATATATATATTATACAATCTTAAATCTAACACATGTGGCTGGTTAGTCCAGCCGGTTTGTGCGTGCTGTTGTTTGCAGAGGGCCTCGGGTTCGAGTCCCGTCTCGTGGCCGGTTTGATCGAATAAAAACCTTTTTATTTTCTGAATTATGTTTAATTAGATTTTAAAATCAACGTTGTATATAAAAGAATTAAAGTTCCATATCTTTCAGCTCCTGTACAGGAGGATAAACTGGTTAAGACACTTCGGTTATGATGTGGAGGTCACGAGTCCGATCCCAGCAAAGGCCGGTTCTCACCCAGGAGACCCCTTTTGACCGAATTTTTGCATATTTACACTTAGGTCCCTGTAGTTTCATTTTTTACAAAAATGGTCCCTTAACTTTCCAAAAATTACAAAAACAGTCCCTCAACTTTCGTATAAAATACATGTTTGGTCCCTGAAGTTTCGAAAGTTGACATAATTGGTCCCTGTACTAATCAGTTAATTTTACTAACTGGGTTAGTGTTTAAAGAAGAAAACCTTTATATGAGAGTTAACCTGGTTAGACTATTCAGTTAAAATGAGTTTAAGAAGATCAGCTTTAGTCCCTAGAGTTTAATTTTGAGAAAATGACTAAATGAACCTTGGACTTTTTTTTCAAAAATATCTATTTTTTTCTTTTATAAAATAAGTTTCAAAAATTACCAAAGGAACCCTAAACTTGTAGTTTTCAATAATTGCACTTTTAACCCTTGTATTTCTAAAGTTTCAAAGAATGACAAATAGGTCCCTTCGATTGTAGTTTCACAAAATGTCACAATAGGCCCTTATAGTTTATGTGATTTTGTTTAATAGCATAAATCACAACAAATTATGAAATTTTCCACATGTTAGTGTTGGTATAAGTTCTTGTGAGTATGAGGCAAGTATAGTTTAATGTATTCCATTCATAATGTGATAGTAGTTATAATGCAAGTCTAATAAATACAAGTGTGAAAATCAGGGTGGTTACAGTCTCCCCTACTTTAGAAAATTTCGTCCCGAAATTTATTCGAAGGAAACCGTAAAGTGCATTTGTAACGTTTGAAAGGGTGAGCAAGGTGTTAGATCCTATGGCATCTCGAGGTATTCAAACCTTTTAGAACTTATGAATCTAATAGCATTATTGAGTGTATAGAAATTTGTTTATACTAAACTTGTAATGTAAATCTTAAGCAAACAAAGGGGCGTAATAATAAACAAATAATAGATAATCACATAGTCACATAATGTTCTTATATGCCACCGTACTTAACAAGGTTTACTATGATTCTCATGCGTCGAACCTCCTATTTAAGTGTGCACCCATAATTATTCGTTTCGTCGCATGGTCCACATAGCACTTCTAGTTAAGACAAATAAGATTGAGGTATCGTTTAAATCAAATAAGCATCAATATAACACAACATTAATTGAATCAAAACGTATTTCAGATTTGGAATGATAGCATCGTTTGTTTTGCATACAACAAAATTAGTCGTAGGTATTTCATTCAAGCACAATGAAATTTTTTTGTTTCACATAAATCAAACTAATAGTGTGCATTATAAACTAAGCATGGATTGTCATAAGCAATATAAGTTTATTGTGAGACTGTACTAAGCGTATATGTGTTTGTGATTTATGCATTATGTATGTTAAATCAATATACGAAGCAAAAATGTATTTGTAAGCGTATACCAAGCATGATAGGTCAATATACAAAGCAAAGATGTATATATATATATATATTTCTGTAATTCACGTAATAAGCATAAAGTTCCTTAAACAAAATTTCACATTTTGAGAACTAGGTATAAGGTTGTTCTCGTTTTAGGAGTTCAAAGATAAAATGGAAATGAATCAAATTCAGACTCAGAACTAAAAGGTGGTGGAGGTGGTAGAGTCAGCCGCATCTGATCAGCTAATTGTCTTAGCATGTCTTCCAACCATTTATTTCTTTCTGTCAGCCATTTTATTTGTTGGGACAAATTTCGAACCTGATCATTTAACCTAGTCACTTCGACTCCCATTGAATCTGGAGGTAGATGCATTTGAGGCATCGTACTTGGGCCTGCTATATCAGTTGGTGGCAGTTGTTCTACTTCGTTCAATAGTGACTGGAAAGACTGTGGCAGTAACGGTGATTGCAAAAATGATTCCGATACTAATTGATCTTGGATCATCATGCTTTCATCAAACAAAGCTTCTTGCGTCGTTGGATCCTCCTCGAAAACTATCGGTGAGAAGCTTTGTAAGAAGTTTGGTGTTGATGGTTGGGATAAGTTAGTTGTAATATGTTCTTGTATGTATGGCAGCGGTGGTTGCATATCAAATCGATAAAAAGACGATTGAGGAAGCTGCAACAATGATTGTTGTAAATTTTGTGGGGAGGTACTTTCTAAGATAACTGAAGCTCCCTCCGACTGGGATTGTTGAGTTAGTGTATCAATATGAACAGGGGTTAGCCTAATGGTGTAAAAATTTACAATCCCAGGTGCCTTTGGTGGAGATAATCCTTGGATAATCTGATCACTTAAGACACCTAATGATTTTGCTATTTTTGTAATGTAAGATCCTCCCATGAGACTTCTCAGAGGATGTGATTGTTGACTAGAAAAATATACAGCAAGCTCGTGGGCAATATTACAAGGAACTTGCTCAAAAATACTATACAGATAGAAAAGTTCGATTGTTCTAACCCTTTGTTGATTATACTTGCGCCCCGTGATAGTGTTGGCTAAAACACGGTGCATATATTGATAACAAGGGTCTGTGAAGTTCATAGAATTATTGTGGCCACACCATTCTTTTAATGAATGGCATTGCCAATAATCTACCATATCCACGGAGGAATAAGAGGTTGATGCCTCCGTAAAAATGGGTTGTTTAACTTCTTCATCTGTATATATGCCCAGATGAACTGCGAATTCTGTTAATGACATAGTATGAGGTTGCCCACAAAGTTGAAAATGAATGGATTCATTGGTAAGATTTTTATTATATTTGTAATAGAAAGTGGACAAGAACTCATACACCAGTTCATCATATGATGGTTCTAGGATGTCGAAGAAACGGCGCCAGGGCGTATTATGTAGTAGTAATCTTGCCAGTAAACCACTGGAATCAATCGTTCCCATTCGTTGCCAATCAATACCGCTAATAGTAAGAACTTCATGATGCTTGAGTTTTTGATACCTCTCTCGATTGTGTGAATTAGTAAACTGAAGGAAGGGATGAATTTTTGCTGCATTTGAAGATTCGGCATATGCTGCTGGGAGATTTGTCATTGGGATATGGGGTTTTGTTGAACTAAGAAAAGTTTGGGTATAGGTTATTGAATTATATCAGAAGTTGTAGTTCTTGTGTAGATTAGCTCGAGTAGTGAGTTTCTTATATAGATAAGGAAATTCCGGATTACACCATATGATCGGTTAGGGCTTCCATGCTACGTTCTAAAACAGTTTACTGCAGCTAGTTTGAAAATTTGAATCTGAAATGTATGGTCTAGAGAAAATTTTGAAACTTGAAAAAGGGGGAATCGTATCGTATAAAATTGATAATAGTACAACGTGGGTCGATTAAAACTTGGATTGTTCTGAAATGGAGAAAAGAAAAAAAATCCTTTCGAATTAGGGTAACATGCCTTGAGCCTATAGGTATTCTGTACTCTCATCGGTAGTTCCCAGGTAGGCAAACGTGTGTCTCGTCGTGGAGGCATTTTCTGAAAGAAAGATTATAGTGATTTCATATGGGGTAAAGTAGTTTCATAAAATCAATGAGGATAAGAGAAAACACGTAACAAGATGGATATCATTTATTCCACGAATAAACGACATCAATGACAAGTCAAAGTAGTTGGGTTCTTATAACTTAGTGAAGTCATGCTTTAGCCTATAAGTGGACACTCATCCAGAGAATTCCCAGGTAAGCACAACTGGTTCCTCGAGTTGGAATTTATACGAAGTGCTTGCCTAGACAGAAAACCCCAAATACAGGCATCCACCCTTCCAGATTGCACGAGTTCGTTATTAGAGCCCAAGACTTTTGATGAGAATTTAAAAAAAAATCAGAAGAGGTTTTGAAAATAATCACCTAAGGATAGGTGATGAGCATTTGTAAAATTTAAAGATGAGATCTGTGGTGACGAGGCATTGGTTACAAAAGATAAGGATAGAGATGAAGACAAAGACAAAGATAACGGAAGAGTTACTAATGGAAAGTTTCCTAGGTAAGTTATAGTCTAGGTCAAAAGTAATTTCTAATAACCTAAATCCCTATAACCATGGCTCTGATACCAATCTGTAACACCCCGGCCGGAGGCGGAAAAGCCAAAGGTGTCACGAAACTTGATAGAATGCAATTGAGCACATGGAGATTATGTTAAGTTGAAATATAATTTAAGTTCAATTCAATAGATTGCATTCACATCTGAAAATATAAGTGTACATAAACAAATACAACATAAATTGTTTCACAAATGATAAATTCGGACTTAATCTAAGGCAAAAGTCTTGATCAATCCTATGTAAATATTCTTGCAAATCATGTCATCAAACATTGTCACCTGAAACATATGTTAGGGAAAATATTTGGGTCAACAAACGGTTGAGTGAATTCATAGGTTTTGTTAGGCAAAAATAACAATGTGATATGAAAATGAGTTAACACTGTGGCATGCGATATGTCTTTAAGCAAAAGAGTAATACAAGTAGTTACTTAATGGTACATTCAAGCCTGCGTTATGACGTAACACGGGTCTATCACCTCACTCCTAAGTTTCACAACAACTGCAACAAAATGAGAAGTGAGACGGGTCATGCTTCTAAGCAACAAAATGAGAAGTGAGATGGGGCGTCAATCCTATAGCGCTATAATATAACCGTTGGGCTTTTGCAAGTTAATGAACGTAAACTTCTTAAAGCAACAACAACAAGTATTAAGCAAATGCAAGAACAATCGGGGGAACCACAAATAGTAAATAAGTTTGTATCACAATGTATCATATGTTTCATCCCAAAAAAAAAATAATGTAAAAAGGGACTATGAACTCACCTTGATTTCGGGTAAGTCCAAACAAGTATGCAAAGTGTGAGAGTTCTTGGAATTAAGATTCCACGTCACTCTAATTGATTGAACATGCAACAATATGGAATATGTATCAACAATAATGTTTAATTGGATAATTGGAAATCCTAAATCTATAGGTTTCGGTATGGTTTGTCTAAATGGTGACTATAAGGTTTGGATAACCTAATAGAGAACTCGGAAAATGAATATGAGGTAAAGGATTTATTTATGAAAAATATTAATTTAACATAAATAATAAAATTGCAAAAATATGTAATTGGTTTAATATAAACATTTGTAATAATAAATCAAATATAATTAATTAGTATAATTAATTAACATAATTAAATATAATGATTATTGGCAAAATGTCGTACAAGTGATATAATTAATTTATAAAAATTAGAGTTAATTACTTAGTTAGTCCCTGTGGTTTGCACAAAATAACATACTTAGGTACTAATAGTCTAAAATCACCTTCTAAGGTATTAACTTTTCATTTTGTAACGTTTGGATGTATTAACTTATAGGGTATTAACATAGTTAGTCCCTGTGGTTTGCACAAAATAACATATTTAGGTATTAATAGAATGTGATTTTAAACCTCCAAATAACGTTAATACCTCCAAACGTTACAAAATGAAAAGTTAATACCCTAGAATGTGATTTTAAACTATTAGTACCTAAGTATGTTATTTTATGCAAACCACAGGGACTAACTATGTAATTAACTCTAAAAATTATAAATTAATTTAGATGGTTAAAATATATATTATTTGTTAAATGAATAATATTTTGTTTAAAAGGAATAATGTGATAATGAATTATCAAAATAATTATATTAAATCTGAATAATTAAAAATAATATTTTTAATTATTAAACTTGAATATTACTGACTTAAAATAATTATTATGGCCTTGGAATCATTTTAAATAAATAAAATGAATTAAAATGATTATAATAACAATAAATAAGTTTATATAAGTTTAATTATCTAAATAATTAAATATAATAAAAATTCAGATTCTAAATTTATATAAACTCAGAATAATGCATATTTTGTCATAAAAATAATTTTGAATAAAAATTATATAGTTATAAAATTTAATTACATTAGATAAAACTATATTTATAAGTAACAATACTGGTTTAATTAGATAAATATCAAAATTATATAAAATATCAGTAAAAGTATTATTTTTGTAAAGTTTAGCATTTAAAATAATTAATCTGAAATTTTCAGTATTTATTTCATAAAAATCGATTTATTATGATTTATTAAATATTAAACTGTTTTAATATTATAAAAATTAGTTTTATAAATAATTTTACAGATTTTATATTTTTAATAAAAGTAATAGTGTCTAACAATGTTATAAAAATTATTGAAATGTTAAAAATATTAAAAATAAAACGTTTAAAAAGAAATGCAGACCCCTGGGTTCGAACCCGGGTCTGTATTGAAACCAAACAGAGTCTTAACCACTGGGCTAAGTTTATGTTTGTGTTTGGTTTAGGACTGCTAAACTTATAACCAAACAGGACCTGGTCATCTTCTCCAAAGAGAAGTCAAAGTCAGAAGACCCGGTCAAACTAAAAGTCAAACTCGTGATTTCTACGGGTAAACCTATGTTATATCTAAATTAAATCCTAGGAATCATTGTACAAGTATAATGGAACTAATTGGAACAATAAAAACAAACCGGTAATGTGTGAAATGACGAATCGGTTAAACTCCGGCGACTTTGAAACTTCCGGCGAGTTGCAGGTTCGAATTCCGGCGATTTCGGATGTTTGAGTGATTGTGAAATGGTGTGGAATGTTGCTAGGAGTGTAGGGAACTTAAATACACGAAGTTTGGATCTCAGATTCGACACAAAATAGTGGGTTGGATCTACTTTTTATTTTTTTATAAAAAGTTCCGATTTACATTCAATTTGGCATGGAATAATGTCGAATAAGTGGTTCAATGAGTTGGTAAAGTGGTTGGGAATTATTGGGTGATGTTTAAAGTGGAAATAATTCGATTTTGGACGGTTTTGGTGGATTTTTGGTCGAAATCCCGTAACTGCGGAGCTGTGTATATATTTCAGCTTTATTTTAAAGTTAATATATATATTATACGATCTTAAATCTAACACATGTGGCTGGTTAGTCCAGCCGGTTTGCGCGCGCTGTTGTTTGCGGAGGGGCGCGGGTTCGAGTCCCGTCTCGTGGCCGGTTTGATCGAATAAAAACCTTTTTATTTTCTGAATTATGTTTAATTAGATTTTAAAATAAAAGTTGTATATAAAAGAATTAAAGTTCCATATCTTTCAGCTCCTGTACAGGAGGATAAACTGGTTAAGACACTTCGGTTATGATGTGGAGGTCACGAGTCCGATCCCAGCAAAGGCAGGTTCTCACCCAGGAGACCCCTTTTGACCGAATTTTTGCATATTTACACTTAGGTCCCTGTAGTTTCATTTTTTACAAAAATGGTCCCTTAACTTTCCGAAAATTACAAAAACAGTCCCTCAACTTTCGTATAAAATACATGTTTGGTCCCTGAAGTTTCGAAAGTTGACATAATTGGTCCCTGTACTAATCAGTTAATTTTACTAACTGGGTTAGTGTTTAAAGAAGAAAACCTTTATATGAGAGTTAACCTGGTTAGACTATTCAGTTAAAATGAGTTTAAGAAGATCAGCTTTAGTCCCTAGAGTTTAATTTTGAGAAAATGACTAAATGAACCTTGGACTTTTATTTCAAAAATATCTATTTTTTTCTTTTATAAAATAAGTTTCAAAAATTACCAAAGGAACCCTAAACTTGTAGTTTTCAATAATTGCACTTTTAACCCTTGTATTTCTAAAGTTTCAATGAATGACAAATAGGTCCCTTAGATTGTAGTTTCACAAAATGTCACAATAGGCCCTTATAGTTTATGTGATTTTGTTTAATAGCATAAATCACAACAAATTATGAAATTTTCCACATGTTAGTGTTGGTATAAGTTCTTGTGAGTATGAGGCAAGTATTGTTTAATGTATTCCATTCATAATGTGATAGTAGTTATAATGCAAGTCTAATAAATACAAGTGTGAAAATCAGGGTGGTTACACCAGGAGCCGCACCCGTAGCTAAATCTCCATATCGATTAGTTTCATTTTTTACAAAAATGGTCCCTCAACTTTCCGAAAATTACAAAAACAGTCCCTCAACTTTCGTATAAAATGCATGTTTGGTCCCTGAAGTTTCGAAAGTTGACATAATTGGTCCATGTACTAATCAGTTAATTTTACTAACTGGGTTAGTGTTTAAAGAAGAAAACCTTTATATGAGAGTTAACCTGGTTAGACTATTCAGTTAAAATGAGTTTAAGAAGATCAGCTTTAGTCCCTAGAGTTTAATTTTGAGAAGATGACTAAATGAACCTTGGACTTTTATTTCAAAAATATCTATTTTTTTCTTTTATAAAATAAGTTTCAAAAATTACCAAAGGAACCCTAAACTTGTAGTTTTCAATAATTACACTTTTAACCCTTGTATTTCTAAAGTTTCAAAGAATGACAAATAGGTCCCTTAGATTGTAGTTTCACAAAATGTCACAATAGGCCCTTATAGTTTATGTGATTTTGTTTAATAGCATAAATCACAACAAATTATGAAATTTTCCACATGTTAGTGTTGGTATAAGTTCTTGTGAGTATGAGGCAAGTATAGTTTAATGTATTCCATTCATAATGTGATAGTAGTTATAATGCAAGTCTAATAAATACAAGTGTGAAAATCAGGGTGGTTACACCATGAGCCGCACCCATAGCTAAATCTCCATATCGATTAGCACATTCTGAAATGCAAGAGTTATCCACACAACTTCAAGAGTTGTTGGATAAAGGATTCATTAGACCGAGCTACTCGCCTTGGGGAGCTCCGGTCTTGTTTGTAAAGAAGAAGGACGGAACTTTCAGGATGTGCATCGATTATTGCGAGTTGAATAAACTTACCATCAAGAATCGGTATCCGTTACCGAGGATTGATGACCTATTCGATCAACTGCAAGGGTCGAGTTTCTACTCAAACATAGACTTACGATCGGGGTATCATCAATTACGGATTCAAGAAGAAAGCATACCGAAAACGGCTTTTCAGACTCGTTACGGTCATTACGAGTTTCTCGTTATGCCTTTTGGTTTAACGAATGCACCAGTGGTCTTCATGGATTTAATGAATCGTGTGTGCAAGCCGTATCTTGACAAATTCATCATAGTGTTTATTGACGACATTTTGATATACTCTCGATCGACTGATGAACATGAGCAACATTTGAGAACCATTTTGGAGTTGTTAAAAACGGAGAAACTATACGCGAAATTTTCCAAGTGCGAATTTTGGATTCGCGAAGTACAATTTCTCGGGCATGTAGTGAACGAGAAGGGCATTCAAGTAGACCCATCGAAGATCGAATCGATTAAGAATTGGGAAGCGCCCAAGACTCCTACTGAAGTGCGATAATTTTTGGGCTTAGCGGGATATTATCAGAGATTTATTGAGAATTTTTCAAAGATTGCTCAACCGCTAACTTCTCTTACACAGAAAGACAGGAAATTCGATTGGGGAGAGAAACAAGAAGCAGCATTTCAACTTCTTAAAGACAAGTTGTGCATTGCACCAATCTTATCATTACCCGACGGTACCGATGAATTTGTTGTATACTGTGATGCTTCGCATCAAGGTTTGGGTTGTGTACTCATGCAACGTGAAAAGGTTATCGCGTACGCGTCTCGCCAACTGAAAGTTCATGAGAAGAACTATACCACTCACGACCTAGAGTTAGGCGCGGTGGTATTTGCTTTGAAAATTTGGCGGCATTACTTATATGGTACACAGTGCACTATTTTCACAGATCATAAAAGTCTACAACACATATTCAACCAAAAAGAATTAAATATGCGTCAGCGACGTTGGGTTGAATTATTGAACGATTATGATTGTGAAATCAAGTACCATCCGGGCAAGGCGAACGTTGTAGCAGACGCCTTGAGCCGCAAGGAACGAGTTAAAACACTAAGAGTGCGAGCACTAGAAATGACGATTCACACATATCTTACCGCACGAATTCATAATGCACAACAAGAAGCGCTCAAGGAAGAGCATATTCTAGCAGAATCACTTCGAGGCATGGAAAAACGGTTAGTGCCAAAGGAGGATGGAACTTTGTACGTTGTGTGACAACCCGAGTTTTCAAGGCCTTTATCCGATTTAAACTCCGTACTTACTCGCCAAATGTGTTTAATAATTATTCGAGGTTCAGTAAAAGTGTATTCGTGATGTGCATAGTATGTGTGTATCAGTTATGTATATGTTGCATTTATTTATGTTGATGTAATGTGGAAGGAATGTGTAATCTTCGACCAAGCATCCTCTAGCCGAAAACCCCCACCTATGAAATCACCTCCATCTGAAAACACCCCTCTCATGAAAACACTTTAGTGTTTTAGTCATATTTGGGTCAGCGAAATTTAATGGGCTTTGGCCCAGTTCTGATTTGATAAATATCTGATTTGATAAATATCTGTTTAACCTTTACCCAAATCACAACTCACACACTCTCTCTCTACCCTTGGAACTCGACGGCAGCCCCCTCTCGGTCGAAGCCAAACCCTCCTTGTTCGATCTCTGGTTAGTGAGTTATATTGTTAATCCATTTGTTACTTTTAATGATCGATTGTGTTGTGTCCATTCATGATTTAATGTGATGTTGTAGGGATGATCGTAAAATTGAATGGATGTATTGAATGTTTCTGTTATGAATCTGGTAGAATAGATCTGATGTTGTGGAGATTATCTATGTTGGATTGATGTTGATAGTCTTGATATATTGATGGTACGATGATAGATGATATGAGTATATAACTGTATGTTGCAAGAGATGTAACTGTTATATGATTTTTGGGGATTTAAAACCTGCTGATGTTGATGATGATCGAACTGACGAAATCCCAAGACTCACGAAAACACTACAAGTTAAAACAAGCTGGACGAAATCACTAAAGGTGATTTCGGCCCATGTAGTGATTTCGGCCCAAACAATATTCGATTCATTAAGGGATTTCGTCCATAAAAGGGTTTTCGGCCCAGATGACTTTGTTTAAAAGGGTTTTCGGCTCATGTGATGTTATTAACCTGTTTATTTATTAACTCAGTTTATTAATTCTGGTTAGTTCATTAACACTGTTAAACTAAGTAATTATGTTAAGTCATAAACTCAGTTAGTGTATATATATTCTGTTAGTTGTTAATTAAGTTAATTAGGTTAACTCTTTGGATATATAACTTTGTTATTTATTAACTCTGTTAAAACTATTATTTTAGTTAAGTAAAGCATGTGACCCAGTTAGTTACTAGTTCTGATGGATGTTAGCTCTGTTAGTTGATTTACATGGTTAACTACTATTCCTGTCAAGCATGCTAACGAATAACAATATTATATCAACTGTGGAACACACGTATGTGAAGCATGAATGTTATGAATGTGACTACCTGTTTATGTGGTGGATGATGTTAAATGCCAAACACACTCTGTGATATTACTGTGATGATAGTTGATGGGATTTTAACATGTTTATCAAAGCAATTTCATCCATATGAAATAAAAACGCAGCGGAAAATAAGTTTAAAACATGTTGCTTTTATAAGATATAAAACCATTTTTAAGCAAAATCCCAAAACCCGGATCCATATATGAGATGTATACTTACAAACACAACCATAGGATGTTTAGAAAACTACCTTCTTGAAGTGTAAGGATTATGAAACGGATGATGCTTCTTGAAATGGTTGTCTTCTAGAGTAGAAGACCTCAAGCTTGTATACCCCAAGCTTCCAACAAACACCACAAGTTTAGCTAGGATTCAACACTTGAAGATCAAAGAATGAACACTTGAAAGAACACTCCTTTGGCCGAAATTTTTAGGCAAAAATTCAGCTCTTCTCCTCTTAGATTATCTCTAATCATCTTTATTTTTGTCACACAAAAAATATATATAAATCATGATAGAAGAGCCACCTCCTTTTTGCCCAATCAAGAGGCTTCTTTCACATGCAAAATGCATGAAAGGAGATTGGACCAAATTTTTTGGGTAAGAGAGAAAGGGGGCCGGCCCCTAGGTGGGTTTTATAAAAAAAAAAAATTTAATTTAATTTTATTAAATAAAGTCTTGTTTATTTTTATAACTTTTATAAAATAAACACTATATGTTTTCAAGACTTTATGCACCTATTTTAAAATGTTATTTAACTTATTAAATAACAAAATAAAATATTCTCTCATAATAAATTATCCACATAATTTATTGGTTTCTCAAGTGTAATTATTTAGAAAACCAATTTCTAAATATTGTAAGTGTTAATATTTATTTGTTTGATCACATCACAAATAAATAATATAAGTGTTTGTCTAGCTTGTTATTGGGTATGACTCGACTTGGATCATAACGTACTAGCCACATCAATTTATTATGTGTCTTGGGCATACAGAGTCCAACAATCTCCCACTTGCACAAGATACATAGAAGATTGATGCAAGCAGTAAATGACGCCTAACTACGGTTTACTACCCCCAATACGTATGACTATATTTGCCATTCAATAACATCATCCCTTTCAAGTCCCTTACTTGAACATGATTTAGGTGAGTATATCATTTATCCTTTTGTTACAGATGTCATGTTAAATCCAGAGACACAGAGTGATCACTCTCTGTTGATTTAACTTTAGCAGGCCTTAGACATCTTACTCTCAACGAATAAGAGGAACAAATCCCTTCTTGACTACATACGTCTCTCACAATCACCTTGTACCACACCTGAGCTTAGCCTTATGTACTGTCATATTACTAACAGCGAAGAAAAAGTCAAGGTATAATATTTGGTGAATATCAAGACCCAATATGTATCTCAGGTCAGAGGATACTATGATATTCGCCTTTACTCAAAATTTACTTATGATCAATCACAAATGATTCCATGCAGTAATATTTGAGAGCGAGCCAGTCCAATATTTGTATCCCACAAATATCTATGAACTTTGGCAGCAACACTTTGCTCTATATTCATTCTAAATGAATATCCACCAATCCAAGTTCATAATAGTCTTACATTCATATTTGTTCCCACAATTATGATCGACTACGGACATTTAGAATAATTAACTTATTCATGGATTTAAACATGCTAATATGAAACATAACTCAAAATACCATAAAAGAGTTAAATTAACAATTGTTTCAATATTCAAATACAAAATTAGATCAAATCCAATCACTAGAATATCGAAGTCCTAAGGAACATGTATGACCCTCATGTTTTCCCCTGTCAAGGAGCTTCGTGAGTGGATCCGCAATGTTTTGATCTGTGTGAACTTGGCGGATACATATCTTTCCCTTTTCAACTTCATCCCTTATGTAGTTGAATCTCCGCTCAATATGTCTAGTCTTTTGGTGCGCACGAGGTTCCTTAATTTGAGCAATCGCACCCTCGTTATCACAAAAGATCTCTAGGGGGTCTTGAATGGTAGGGACCACCCCTAGGTCGGCTATAAATTTCTTCAGCCATGCAGCTTCCTGGGCTGCCAATGAAGCGGCGATGTATTCTGATTCTGTAGTGGACAATGCTACCACGTCTTGTTTTGAGCTCTTCCAAGAGACTGCTCCTCCATTTAAAATGAAGACATACCCCGATTGCGATCGAGAATCATTTCGATCGGTTTGGAAACTCGCGTCCGTGTAACCCTTTACAACGAGTTCCTCCTCACCAGATCCATATATTAAGAACATATCCTTAGTCCTCCTAAGATATTTCAATATACTTTTAACAGCCATCCAATGACTGTTACCTGGATTCTGCTGGTATCTGCTGGTCATGCTCAAGGCGCATGAAACGTCCGGTCTGGTGCATATCATTGCATACATGATGGATCCTATAGCTGACGCATATGGGATTCTTTTCATTTTCTCTTGCTCATCCTTTGAGCTTGGACATTGAGATGTGTTCAATATTGTCCCCTTTTGAATAGGTACAAAACCTCTCTTAGAGTTCTCCATTTGGAACCTATTCAAGACTTTGTCAATGTATGCACTTTGGTTTAAACCTATCAAGCGCCTTGATCTATCCCTATAGACCTTTATTCCCAAAATGTAGGCGACTTCACCAAGATCCTTAATGGAAAAACAACTTCCAAGCCAAGCTTTTACACCTTCCATGGTTGGAATGTCATTCCCAAATAGTAGAATGTCATCGACATACAGTACTAAGAAAGTGATGATGCTCCCACTAGCTTTCTTATACACACAAGCTTCATCACCGTTCTTGATGAATCCAAAATTCTTAATTTCTTCATCAAAGCGGTGATTCCAACTTCTAGATGCTTGTTTCAATCCATAGATTGATTTCTTTAACTTGCATACTTTGTCAGGATGTTTTGGATCGACAAAACCTTCAGGCTGAACCATATAGACATCTTCATCAAGATATCCATTGAGAAAAGCCGTTTTGACATCCAATTGCCAGATCTCATAGTCATAATATGCAGCTATGGCAAACAATATCCTGATTGACTTTAGCATCGCCACAGGCGAGAAGGTCTCATCATAATCAATCCCTTGAGTTTGAGTGAAACCTTTTGCTACAAGTCTTGCTTTATAAGTATCCAAGTTACCATGCATATCCGTTTTCTTCTTGAAAACCCACTTACTTCCAACTACTTTGGAGTTGAGTGGTGGCACAACCAATTCCCAAACTTGGTTGTCATACATGGATTGCATCTCTATGTTCATGGCTTCAAGCCATTTGTCACAATCGGATTTTGACATTGCATCATGGTATGTGGTTGGTTCATCTGAATCTACCACGTAGCATCCATCCACGAAAAATCCATATCTTTCAGGTGGATTACTAATTCTACCAGATCTGCGAACATTTTGTGTGTTCCGATCAACCTCTTGATCATTTTCAACAACCTCTTGTTGAGTGCTAGTATCAACCAAACGTGTATCGTCTTGTGGTTCTTGATCCTCTTCAAGTTCCACTGTTCTACTACTAGTTCCTTCCATAAGGAATTTAGCCTCTAAGAACTTACCCTTTCGAGCAACAAATACCTTTTGCTCGGTTGGATCGTAGAAATAATATCCTATATCATCTTTAGGATATCCTACAAAGATACACTTAGTAGATCGGACTTCCAATTTATTTGGAGTGTATTGCTTAACATAAGCTTCACAACCCCAAACCCTTAAGAATGATAATGATGGAGGGTTTCCATGCCATATTTCAAAAGGTGTCCTTTCTACTTTCTTGGTTGGGGCCATATTTAGTATACGGACTGCGGAGAGCAAAGCGTAACCCCAAAATGATAGAGGTAATGTGCTTCTAGCCATCATAGATCGAACCATATCTAATAGAGTTCGATTTCTCCTTTCGGACACACCGTTGTGTTGTGGTGTTCCTGGTGGAGTAAGTTGTGAAATGATTCCACAATTTCTAAGATGATCTTGAAAAGCACCACTTAGGTATTCACCTCCTCTATCGGTACGAAGGACTTTAATTGTTTTCTTGAGTTGATTTTCTACTTCACTTTTGAAGTCTTTGAACATTTCAAATGCTTCATCCTTGTGTCTTAGTAAGTACACATATCCATAACGACTATAGTCGTCGGTAAAGGTAATGAAGTATCTTTCACCATTCCTAGTCATTGGCTTAAAAGGACCACATACATCTGAATGTATGATGCCTAGTAAGTCTTTTGCCCTTTCAAAAGTTCCACTAAAGGGTGTCTTGGTCATTTTGCCTTGTAAACAAGATTCGCATACATCAAATGAATTATCTTCATTTGTATTCAGAAGACCATTTTTCTGAAGTGTATGCATGCGATTCTTGCTTATATGTCCAAGGCGACAATGCCAAAGGTAGGAGTCACTCAAATCCATTTTGAGTTTCTTGTTGGTTACTTGGTACATTGAGCTATCATATGATGCGTTATCATGATCTAATTCATAAATACCATTCAAAGACATAGCTTTAAAATAAAACACATCATTCTTAGAAACATAAATATCATAGTTAACAAATTCGAAATTGAAACCAGATTGTTTTAAAAGGGAAACATAAATTATGTTCCTAGTCAAACTAGGAGCATATAAAACATTCTTCAAAATCACTTCCAAACCACTTGGAAGCTTTAAAACGTAGTCTCCTTGAGCTTCGACTTCAACTTTTGCTCCGTTGCCCATAAAGAGACTACTGTCTCCCTTCTTGTAATGTCTACTTCTTCTGAACCCCTGCAACGAATTGCAAATATGAGTTCCACATCCGGTATCTAGTACCCATGTGTTAGAAGAAATAACATTAAGCTCAACATTTATCATAAAGATAGTACCTGAGGTTTGCCCTGCATCCCTCTTGTTTTTCAACTCCTTGAGATAGGTAGGACAATTTCTCTTCCAATGTCCTATCTCACCACATTCAAAACATGGGTCATTTGTAGCAACCTTTTGCTTCTTCTCCTTCGGTTTGGTGGGTTCTGCTTTAGCTTTTCCCTTTCCCTTAACGTGTCCCTTTCTTTTAGCATAGTTTGCTTTAGAGTCGGGGTGGGGCCTCTTCTTGTTACCTCCTTCATTGATCGCTAGGACGGGTAAAGCCTTTTTGCCCATACTTGCTTCGGCCGTCTTGAGCATTGCATGAAGTTCACCAATGCTCTTGTCCCATCCATTCATGTTGTAATTCATTACAAAACTCTCAAATTTCTTTGTTAAAGAGTTGAGGATCAAATCCGTAGCCAACTCTTTAGAGACGGGACAATTTAGCCTTTCGAGGCGATCAATGTGGCTTTTCATCTTTAGGACATAAGATGATACCGATTGGGTTTCCTCCATTCGACATGCATGAAGTGCTCGAACCGTTTCGAAGCGTTCTACCCTTGCTTGTTGTAGGAACATTTCCTTTAACTGGGTAATCATGTCGTATGCCCCGTGGTGTTCAAAATCCTTTTGAATTTCGGGAATCATAGTTCCCAACATGAGGCATGAGGCTTGCATGGAGTCCTCGGTATACTTAACCCAATCGTTGTAGGCTTCCACATCTTCCACGTTAGGTTCATCGGGAATAGGATCGTCCAACACATAGGATATCTTCTCTTGCTTGAGAACGATTCTCAAGTTTCGAAACCAATCCATGAAGTTGTTATGGTTGAGACGATCCTTTTCAAGGATGGTTCTTAGTGACAGGTTTCGGACGGTTTGGTTAATCGGGTTTGCATTGTTAGCGGCCATCTACAAAATTTAACAAGTTCAATTTTAGTATTTTCGATATTATTATATTTTAATCATTAATACCCTTTTGTGTCTTAAAGACAATTAATAATTAAAATCTAGAATCCAACGTTACATTTAAATATTGGTTAGGTGACCTTTATCCCATTATTTAAATTAACAAGGTAGTCAACGTTTGACAATTGCAACTCTTTGCAACTTCTAGCCATATGGGATCGGTTAAACATCTTTATGTTTAGTTGGCATGTTTAATCCCATCAACACCTTTGTTCCCCATGCTTTGGTGACCCTAAGTTCATGGTTTCCAAATCAAGTCGTCCAACTTACACACACGTGTGAGTTTATACACATAAGTGGTTAGGTGACCTTTATCCCACAAACATGGTAAACCCACCTCGAACATACAAGTTCCCTCAAATGTGGTTAGGTGACCTTTATCCCACAATAAGAGTTCCCAAGTGTTTCGAGTGTTGTATAAAAGGATGGTGTTTGACTTGTTTTATAAAAGGGATTTTGAGTTTTCAAAATTCTAGTTTAGAAAACTTTATGTACCATATATTTGCATGCATTCAAATCAATGGTACTTTAGTGAAAACTAATTTTCATGGTTCTTTTTAATGAAACCCAATTTTATTATAAAATCATTAATTTTTTAATAAAACCTTTATTAAACATTTTAATGACTTTGTCAAGAACCAATTTTACGCTTGTTGTTGATTATTAGTTTGTTAAGTCATGCATATCTACATATCATCTAAACAACAAAATAAACAACCACACAAGCATAACAATAGGTGCATAACCATAGCCAACTATTTTGACAACACTTGTTAGCCGAAACAAGTGTGTCAAAAGGTCCTTCCTAAAGGGTGAAATTTGACACAAGTAATGTGTCGATGAACTCCCACTTGATCCCGCATCCAAATGCTTCAAGTCTCCTTCTTGTGTTGTGATTTCTCCACCTTCTTTGTGCTTCCAAAAGTCTTTTATTTTCAGCTCCAAACTCCTTTGGACTTCAAAAATGTGTTTTGGTTATCGGGTTAAAATCCCGTTAAGAACGATGAAGTTCTTTGGACCGAATATTATGGTCCATACCAAAACCGCATTTTGTGTGCATCTTCTTTTACAAAATATATCCTAATACATTTTTTTCTAGTAAAATAAAATGCACCTAATCTATTTATTTTACATACCAAATGAAAATAAATAAATTACATATCTTCTAATGGAAGAACAAAATAATAATTATCACAACCCATTGAAATAATAAATCACAACACAATCATTCAACACAAGGTCATGGCTAGGTCATATGCACCAAAATATATATCCAAATATATATATATTAATTTCAAGAAGCATAAAAAAAATGGTTCCCTTTTATAAACATTTTCGGCTATTTTCAAAAAACCGAAAAGTTAAGTTTTGTCCAAACAAACAAATCATCCATATGAAATAAATTTTTCAAGATTCTCTTATGCATGTAAGAAAATAATCTTGAAAAACAAAGGGTTAACCATGTTAAAATTTTCGGCCATAGGGTTTTCCACAAACCCGAAACCCGAAATTTTTAATCTATTGAAGTATGCACTCATATAAGCGGCTCTAGATGCCATTGATGGGATTTTAACATGTTTATCAAAGCAATTTCATCCATATGAAATAAAAACGCAGCGGAAAATAAGTTTAAAACATGTTGCTTTTATAAGATATAAAACCATTTTTAAGCAAAATCCCAAAACCCGGATCCATATATGAGATGTATACTTACAAACACAACCATAGGATGTTTAGAAAACTACCTTCTTGAAGTGTAAGGATTATGAAACGGATGATGCTTCTTGAAATGGTTGTCTTCTAGAGTAGAAGACCTCAAGCTTGTATACCCCAAGCTTCCAACAAACACCACAAGTTTAGCTAGGATTCAACACTTGAAGATCAAAGAATGAACACTTGAAAGAACACTCCTTTGGCCGAAATTTTTAGGCAAAAATTCAGCTCTTCTCCTCTTAGATTATCTCTAATCATCTTTATTTTTGTCACACAAAAAATATATATAAATCATGATAGAAGAGCCACCTCCTTTTTGCCCAATCAAGAGGCTTCTTTCACATGCAAAATGCATGAAAGGAGATTGGACCAAATTTTTTGGGTAAGAGAGAAAGGGGGCCGGCCCCTAGGTGGGTTTTATAAAAAAAAAAAAAAATTAATTTTATTTTATTAAATAAAGTCTTGTTTATTTTTATAACTTTTATAAAATAAACACTATATGTTTTCAAGACTTTATGCACCTATTTTAAAATGTTATTTAACTTATTAAATAACAAAATAAAATATTCTCTCATAATAAATTATCCACATAATTTATTGGTTTCTCAAGTGTAATTATTTAGAAAACCAATTTCTAAATATTGTAAGTGTTAATATTTATTTGTTTGATCACATCACAAATAAATAATATAAGTGTTTGTCTAGCTTGTTATTGGGTATGACTCGACTTGGATCATAACGTACTAGCCACATCAATTTATTATGTGTCTTGGGCATACAGAGTCCAACAATAGTTACATGTGAAATATTACGAACGTGAACTGATTGAGTATACGTGCACTATAGGACTTGACTGATTTATTGTGAGCACTTAACTTAGCATACCGAGCAAACCAAGGTGAGTTCACACTAGCCAAGGCATGGGATTCCCAGGGGTTGGGAATGGGATTGAATAACTACTCGTACAACTATTTCTACTAAACAAATTATTACTGTCCTCGATTGAAGGGCACGTACGTAAAACCTACATACAGTTATACTTACTACTGTCCTCGATTGAAGGGCACGTACGTAAAACCTACGTACAGTTATACTTATTACTGTCCTCGGATTGAAGGGCACGTACGTAAAACCTACGTACACGATCATAAGACCATCACCTCTATCAAAGGAAGTCCCTCAATTATCGACTTAATCGCCGAGGCCTAGGGCGAGCGGGTCATTAGTTAATAGCGCTATTAGGTTTAACAAACCTCACACCGTGCCAGTCGGACGGGCGTGTACTAATGGACTATGGGCAAAGGGTCAATGCTGATAGACATTGACTTAGGGCACCTCTTATATTTTCGTAGCAGTCGATACGCGTGGTCTAGTAACACATGGGAAGCCCCCACTAATCATCACACGGATGCCTGGATTGGCCGCGATAAGGATTAATACGATACATGGTTTACAAAACGAACATACGATTTACGAAATGAATACTATAACCAAACAACCAGCTGTGAACTCGCTCAACTTTGTTGTTGATTCGTTGCTACATGCCTTGCAGGTCATTAGGTACCCATGGAGCTTGCACAGGGAGGAACGGTCGTTGTGGGACATGGCGATGTGTGCCATGCTTTAATCATTACTTTATTTCATATTTAATACTTGCTATGGGTTTTGCAATTTATGCTTCCGCTAAACACTTAACTATGCTTTGGGTTTTTGGAACACCTTTCATATTGTTTGGTTGAATTATGTTTGTTCAATATGATTGGTGGCTTGATCCTGGTCAGTCATGCCTCCAAGCGGTGGTACTCCGCGTGTGGATTTTGGGGGTGTGACACGTTGCAGGTAGAATTTGGGTTCCATTCTTTGGAGGCCTCCGAGATCTTATTTTTGAGGAAGCACATAGGTCAAAGTACTCGATCCATCCTGGATCAGATAAGATGTACCAAGACATAAAGGAGTACTATTGGTGGCCTAACCTCAAAAAGGATATTGCTATCTATGTCGGAAAATGCTTAACCTGCGCGAAGGTCAAGGCAGAGTATCAGAAACCCTCGGGCTTGTTACAACAACCCGAGATTCCCACTTGGAAATGGGAACAGATATCGATGGACTTCATTACGAAGTTACCCAGGACCTCGAGAGGCCATGACATGATATGGGTAATCGTCGATAGACTGACAAAGTCCGCACACTTCTTACCGATTCGGGAGAAGGATAGTACCGAGAAACTAGCGGAAATCTATCTCAAAGAAATAGTGGCTCGTCATGGAGTGCCTATTTCAATCATTTCGGACCGAGACGGTCGTTTTGTTTCAAGAATTTGGAAATCATTTCAACAGGCCTTTGGATCTCATTTGAATCTAAGTACGGCCTTTCATCCACAAACTGACGGCCAGAGTGAACGGACAATCCAAACACTCGAAGATATGCTTCGTGCATGTGTTATGGATTTAGGCGGCAATTGGGATACTCATCTACCTTTAGTTGAGTTTTCCTACAATAACAGCTACCATACTAGTATACAAGCTGCACCGTTTGAAGCTCTTTATGGTAGAAAGTGTCGCTCTCTGCTATGTTGGGCGGAAACAGGCGATAGTCAATTAATTGGTCAGGAACTAGTCCAAGAGACTACGGATAAAATTTTTCAGATCCGAGACCGTATCAAGGCGGCTAGCGATCGACAAAAGAGCTACGCAAATAAAAGACGAAAACCATTATCTTTTGAGGTTGGAGACAAAGTCTTGTTGAAAGTCTCGCCTTGGAAAGGTGTAGCGAGGTTCGGTAAACGTGGAAAGCTTAACCCACGTTACATTGGACCATTTGAAATCTTAGAAAAGATTGGCACTGTTGCCTACAAGTTGAAGTTACCAGATGAGCTTAGCAGTGTGCACGACACGTTTCATGTGTCGAATCTTAAAAAGAGTCCAACACAAGCAACCATTATCATTCCTGCGGATGAAATTCACATTGACGACAAACTCCAATTCACTAAAGAACCTGTTGAGGTCACGGATTGGAAGGTCCAGAAAACACGGAGAAGTCGTATCAAGTTAGTAAAAGTTCGTTGGAACTCTCGTCACGGACCCGAATATACTTGGGAACGTGAAGACCAAATTAAAACCAAATATCCTCATCTGTTTAAGAAGACTCCTACAAAGAACAAATAAGCTTGAATTTCGGGACGGAATTCTCAATAACAGGGGGAGAATGTGACAACTGCCACTTTCGGCTAATTTACGTACATTTAAAGCCATGATTTACATTATACAAGTATGTGTTTTGAATATTCGAACTGCTTGATTACATGATATACATCTTAGAATACTCATGGAATATTCATTTATGATGCACATGATTCATTTTTATTGGTCACATTTGAAATAGTGTAAACAATGCATCGAAACAACTAGAGTAGTACCTAGTAAATTAGCGTGCTGACGAAAACTCAGTGTGACACCTGTGTTTGTAATCATTGTAAACAATTCAGTTATCAATAAAACAAAGTTATTTGATCCCAATGTTTGTTTGTTTATGTTTGACATTTTTCATGTTTTGACTTTTGTTCAATTTCAAACGCTACATCGCTTTCTAGAGAATTATACGCAAACTGGTGCGTAAACGTAACCAGTTTAACACGACAAATACTCCGAAACATCAACACATACTTAACATACCTTAAATAACCTTTACATAACTTAGAAATAAGTTTTGAAGGCTTTGGTATGGCTAAAACAAGTTAATTCGCCTACAGGGACTAAATTTGACAAACTGCGAAAGTATGCCAATTTGAACTGTAACAGACATTCCGGAACATGACCATAAGTTAAACATACCATAAATATCCTTTACATAGCTTACCAATAGTCTTTGAGGGGTTCGGTGTGCTAAAATAAACTTTTGGGTCATTCAGGGACTAAAAGCGTCAAAAAGTGCACAAGTTTGCATTTTCGCGCATAACTTACGTTCTGAATACATCCGGACATCCAAAAATTTATGTAAGCACTAAAATATTTTATTTTAGTGTTTGGCACGAGAAAAATCCATTCGTCACGCAATTTGGATCGTTTTTCGCGCTTATGCGCATTCCGTCGTAATTAAGCGAACATCGCGATCGTACGACCAAACGAACCAACATCCGGCATATTTTTGAGAATGTTTCATGTCCACAATGTTTAGGCATCATTTTAGGGCCTTAACGTTGGCTTAACGGACCGTAAACGTGTCGTAAATGGCCTTAATGCATAACAGGGTCCAAAACTGTCATTTTTGAAAGTTGTCTTCTGACCAGAAGGGCCAGGCGGCCCGCGTGAGTTTAGTGAGTCCCCTTACGCGGCCCGTGTCAGCTTCCTAGATCAGATAAGATCAGTTTAACAGCTGTTAATCACTCAAAACTCACCCACACTTGCCTTTTCCTGCTCATGAGGGGCCATTTTGAGCTACCATAAGGTTGCAACAAGTGTAAGGATGAGATTGAAGCACGTTATTCGATAAACGATCCTAACGGTTGTCCATTTACTATAAATACCCAACCCATCACAACTCAAATCCCACAAAATCTGATCTAAAAGCTCTAAGTTGAAGCCATTACTTCATACCTGAGCTACTTGGATCAAGATAAGCTTTAGGGCCTTAACGTTGGCTTAACGGACCGTAAACGTGTCGTAAATGGCCTTAATGCATAACAGGGACCAAAACTGTCATTTTTGAAAGTTGTCTTCTGACCAGAAGGGCCAGGCGGCCCGCGTGAGTTTAGTGAGTCCCCTTACGCGGCCCGTGTCAGCTTCCCAGATCAGATAAGATCAGTTTAACAGCTGTTAATCACTCAAAACTCACCCACACTTGCCTTTTCCTGCTCATGAGGGGCCATTTTGAGCTACCATAAGGTTGCAACAAGTGTAAGGATGAGATTGAAGCACGTTATTCGATAAACGATCCTAACGGTTATCCATTTACTATAAATACCCAACCCATCACAACTCAAAACCCACAAAATCTGATCTAAAAGCTCTAAGTTGAAGCCATTACTTCATACCTGAGCTACTTGGATCAAGATAAGCTTTCGGGGACCCTTTGTAAGTGTTCCTTCGTTCTCTTTATTCGTTTAGCGTTAAAAGTCAAACTTTGTTTGACTTTCTGCGTTGACCAGTTTATGGTCAATGTGAAGTTCGTTTGAACTTCATAACGTGAGCGTAATCACGATGGTTATAGTCCCTAGTGACTATACCTACTGATTACCACGTTATCTAGTCTCAGTGACGAGTCGTAGTTTCGGCCAAAATGCGCATTTACGCGTATTTTGTAACCAAACTACTCTTAGGTATCAAAACCGTTTGTTTTGATACCAAACCTATTTTCTAAACTTAGTTAAGCATGTTTTAACATGCTTAGCTCGTCACTTTTAGTTTAGTGGTTATATAGGGTCGTAAGGTAAGCGATCTAAACAATCGCTTATACTTTCGAACCCGACCCGTTTGGTCGATCATTAGGATCCGACCAAACACATTAGGTGACCATAGTATATAGGGAATAACCTTCCGAGGTTATACCTTATGGTCACGATGTTTAGTTAGTTGTATGATAGGTAGTATATATGCCTTAGGTAAATTACTAAAATACCTTTTTTACACCAAAACTCATTTTAAGCATATGTAACATAACTTTTGGTATCTAAACTGATTTGGTAACAATATTAGACATGTTAAGGCATATTTTACTTGTCATAGGACTAGTTAGGCGTTCCGAACACGTTTTACGCGAACGACGCGTTAAAGTAGCATAAGCTACCTAAACGGGTCGTAATGGGTCGTAAGCACTTAGGTTAGGTTTCATTTTGGTATGTAGGCTTTGTTAAACCATATTACACGAGTCTCCATACTCGTTTGGTTTACGAACCCTCATTCTATCAAATCCTCCGATTTAGGTCCGGTATATTAACATAATTACCTATATTAGGTGCCGTTTGATATCCGTGATCTCTAGCATTGTTTGGTTGTTACTCAAGGACTACTAAGCAATCTGAAGTGAGTACATAGACCCCTCTTTTACTGTTTTCAAACTGTTTTGGGGTGAAACACATGTGCCTACTTGTTACTTTCATGCTTTCCTGTTTTCACATCATATGCTTGCTTGCTATGTTCGTTAGTACATTTATAGTACATGATTTACATTACATTGTTTTGCTATGTATGCTTACTTAGCATACTTAGTACATTGTTTTACTTTACATTTCTGCTATGTATGTTGACTGATAGCATGCTAGCACAGTGATTTACATGACTTTTCTGCTTCGTATGTTAACTTAGCATACTTAGTACATTGTTTTCATATAACATGTTCACATTTGCTATGATATTTGGTTTGCACAAACGGGACTTATATATACATTCATTAACATTAGCTACGCCGCTCGGTAGTAAGTACTGGTACCATAGGACTTGACAAATCCCATTCCTGACATCCCGGGTTTGTTTGGATGTAAGGAATGACTGAATCCGAAAACATTTCTTTTGATAACCTTGACTTAGGGTTATCCGACTGTCTCAAGGCTTGAATGTATGCGTTAACTTACCACATAAGTGTTTGTATCAATGTAACATGCATTACTTTGCAAAACATAACTTTTTGATATATTCAAAATACTTTGTTTTGTACATTCTTACATTTGGTTTATGTAACAACACATTACTTACCAGACATACATTTGCTACACATTACTTGACTACATTTGGACTATTAACATTTGATACGATTTATACAAGGACTTTTGACAATTGGTTTAAACATAGACTTTATACATTGGTGGTTTGTTTAAGTGACTTAAGTAACGAGATGTGGGTAATATGATACAAGCATGGTGGATACGCCGCTGGTACTTCCTATATATAAGTGTTTGTATTATATTGCCTATCATAGCGTTATTTAAATCATTCAATTTGGACTTATACATTTTACACAAGTAACACGATTTTCACAAGACTTTGGTTTACAAACAATTTACTTTATACAACTCATTTTACTTGGTTATACATTTAACCATACATTATTCTTTTATTCATACATATCATTTGATCTTATCGCTTTTTAAATGATTTACAAAACAAAAACAATTTACAAGGTTCATGACTGACTTTTGCTAATCAACTTTTTCTAAACTTATAAGTCATGAATCTTATTTTCACAAAACATATGTATCTCACAGGCATTTTTATGCTGACGTACCTATTTTCACATGTGTTTTCAGGAGCTTTTGCTTAGGATGATGATCGTGACACTAGGGCAGACCTGTGCCTTAGAGACATAAAATAAAGATAGAACTAGTTTAATTATGTTCTGAACTCTTTATTTCCTGTTTTGAGACAATGTAACACTCTTGTTCGATAAATAAAATATAACTTTGTATGCCATGGTTGTGAAACAATAATTCTGTTACAACACTCCCCGAAGTTTCCGCCACGATTTGATGTTCTACGTGGTCGGGGTGTGACAGAAAAGTTGGTATCAGAGCCAATGGTTATAGGGAATTAGGTTATTAGTAATGCTTTGACCTAGACTATAACCTTTCTAGGACCCCAACACAAGTTATCTTGTGTTTAGATCTTAAAACATGCACTTCACCTATCCTTAGGTGATAACCACAACGGGAACATCAAGTTCAAATCCGCTTTGAAAATTAATCATCTGTTTTTGGATGATTGATTACTAGGTTTTGAACCCTCTGTTGTAAGGATTTGAACCCTTCCAGTTTGATTTTTGGCCTTGTGCTTCCCAAATTTTCAAAATCTCGTCAAAGTTTTGGGTTTTTAATAGTGTGAACACGTGCAAACTGGAAGAGTTAATGCCTGTACCCTGGGTTTTCTGTCTAAGGCTAGAGTGTTCGTACAAATCCACATAATCGGACCAGTCACTCTTACCTGGGAACTCTTGGGGTGAGTGTTCACTTATAGGCGAGCATGTCTTCGCGATACATTATTTTTGACCCATTTACTTTGATTAGTCACTGTGTGTCGCTTGTTTGCTTTGCGATGCGGACGAATGACCACCATCTTTGCTTTTGTTGATTTTGTTTCATCTCATTCTCTTCATCCAATCATCTCACTCGTTTCCTTTCATGTTTTCCTCTTTTAGAATGCCTCCTCGACGCGAAAACCAGATAGCGACTGCCGAACTGGCAGAAATTATTGCGCAGCAAGTGGCTGCTGCATTCCCAAACCTCTTTGCTCAATGGAACCAAGCCAACAACAACAACAATGCTCCATGCAATTTCAAGAATTTTAACTCGGCTAAACCACTCAAGTTTAGTGGTTCTGAGGGAGCGACTGGGCTTCTTCAATGGTTCGAGAGCATTGAGAATACTTTCCGTCACGTGCAGTGTCCTGACAATCGCAAGGTCGAGTTTTCTTCGAGTGTGTTTCAGAAGAGGGCTCTTACGTGGTGGAACGGGGTTATGAGAGATCGTGGTGCAGAAGTTGCTCTAGCACAGACATGGGCTGAACTTAGGGCCCTTATGATGAGGGTGTTCTGTCCTCGTCATGAACAGCGAGCTTTGGAGAGAGAGTTTGATGACTTGAAACAAGACAGTGGCGAGCACAGGGCGTATACTGATAGGTTTGAGGAGTTGAGTCTGCTTTGCCCAAGAATGGTTACCCCACTCGACAAGGCTATCGAAAGGTACATCGATGGTCTACCTGACTCAGTACAAGACATCATTACTTGTAGTAACCCTACCACACTCCGTCAGGCGATCGAGTTAGCAGCGACATTGACTGAGTCGCAGGTTCGAAAGGGAAAACTGCACAAAAAGGGTGGCAAGGGTAAGAAGTAGGCGTCTGACAAAGAAGATAGCAAAAAAGGTCAAAACAAGAAGGGAAAGGATTCTGGTTCCTCAAGAGGGTCTAGGAAGCAAAAGGCTTCCCAAAACTATGTCGTTACTACACAGGCTCAAGCTGCACCAAATCAGCCTGCGCAACCACCCACCAAGAGACCTTATCTTGGCAATGCACCTTTGTGCAACAGGTGTAACGGCCATCACCTACCACATCTCCAATGTCGTCATTGCACTAACTGTGGAAGAAATGGTCATCTTGCCGCTACTTGTCGCATTCCTGTTAACCAGAATCAGGCAGTTCAGAACCAAGCCCAACAAGTTGCTCAGCCTCTTGCTCAGCAACAAGGTCAAGCTGCACGACCTCATTTTCCTCCTGGTTCGTGCTACAATTGTGGGGATCTGACCCACTACAGAAACCGGTGCCCAAGACTAGCTAACGCAAATCCAAATCAGAATCAGGCTCAGGCTCGAGGTCGAGTCTTCAACATGAATGCACAAGAGGCACAAGCGGACAATGAAGTGGTGAACGGTACGTTCTTTATTAATAATCAGCCTGCATCTGTTCTTTTTTATTCGGGTGCCGATAAGAGTTTTGTGTCATTATCTTTTGAGCCATTGCTTCGCGTGTCTAGAACGAAACTAGGAAAACCCTTGACAGTAGAAGTTGCTAGTGGTGAACCCATTGTTCTTGATTCTGTTCTTCGCAACTGCCAGTTGAACCTTAACGACCATCTTTTTCCTATTGACCTCACGCCTATGCAACTTGGAAGCTTCGACGTTATTGTATGGATTGGTTAGCCAAGCATCGCGCAGAGGTAGTTTGTTTCGAGAAGATTGTTCATGTGCCGCTTTCGACAGGCGAGATCCTACAGGTTCGTGGTGAGAAACCTGCTGGTGGTCTCAAACTCACGTCTTGTTTTAAAGCTCGGAAGTATCTGCGAAAGAACTATGTGGCCTTTTTGGCACATGTTGTAGCAGATAAGGGCAAAGGTAAATCTATTCAAGATATTCCTGTTGTTCGGGATTATTCTGAAGTATTCCCTGAAGAGTTACCTGGTCTACCTCCAGCACGCCAAGTCGAGTTCCGTATTGAACTCGTACCTGGTGCAAACCCCATTGCCAGAGCTCCATATCATCTTGCACCGTCTGAGATGCAAGAGTTGTCTAAGCAGCTTCAAGAGCTCTCTGACAAAGGTTTTATCCGTCCTAGCTTTTCACCTTGGGGTGCTCCCGTTCTTTTTGTCAAGAAGAAGGATGGATCTTTTAGGATGTGTATCGATTATCGTGAGCTTAACAATCTTACCATCAAGAATCGATATCCCCTACCTCGCATTGATGATCTCTTTGATCAATTAGAGGGTGCTTCTTATTTTTCAAAGATTGATCTGCGATCTGGATATCACCAACTTCGTGTGCATGAAGAAGACATTCCCAAGACAGCGTTCCGCACTCGTTATGGGCATTATGAGTTCACAGTTATGCCATTCGGTTTGACTAATGCTCCTGCCGTTTTGATGGACTTAATGAATAGGGTCTGCAAGCCTTATTTGGATCAGTTCGTCATTGTTTTTAGTGATGACATCTTTGTATACTCTAAGACGCGAGCTGATCACGAGCAACATCTTCGTCTTACTCTGGAACTCCTAAAGAAAGAGCAACTTTTCGCCAAATTCTCCAAGTGTGAATTCTGGCTTAAAAAAGTTCAATTCTTAGGACATATTGTCAACGAACAAGGTATTCATGTAGATACCTCCAAGATCAGTGCGATTAAGGATTGGGATACGCCTACTACTCCTACTGAAGTTCGTTCTTTTCTTGGATGTCACACCCTCAAAATCCACACGCGGAGTATTACCGCGAGGCGTGTGACGACCAGGATCTTAGCCACTAATTATTTTGAGCAGATTAGTTATTGTGATAAACATTAGCATAATTAGTGACCTAATTTAAAAATTTCATAAAACATGGTTCTAGTTTGCAGCGGAAGGGAAAGTATAACACATCGTAATTTAAAACCACAAGTTGTTCCTATGAAACTTACGAACCACGCACTCCATCCGATTGCAACGTCCGTCCAAAGTTGTACCGAGCAACCTGCAAAGCATGCAGTGGAGTGTCAACATAACGTTGGCGAGTTCACGTGTTTACAATTTTCCAGTTTTAATTTCCAAAAACTTGTTTTAACCAGTTAATTTATCCGTTTATACATGCGATGGGGAGCTACCCCATAAGTAAGCGACTAAACTGTTTTTACAATACCGAATACTATTCATCCGTACGTTTCCGTAGAGTGCCCCGTTTGTCAATGTTCTATCATCATTGACGGTTGCCAGAGTACATTAGTTCACGCTCGATCCCATACGCGGGCACCGTGTGAGGCTGGTGAGACCTAAATAGCGCTATCAACTAATAACCCGTTCGCCTGACCCCGGCGACTAATCGGTATTAAGAAGTGAGGACTTGAGTGATAGAGTTTTGTTTAGTGTTGCTTGTTGCATCCAGTATAAACAGTAATTAACCAAGAGTTCCCAGTAACAAGGGAAGTAAGTAAGTTTGTTCCCAGTAACAAGGGAAGAAAAGTAAGTTTGTTCCCAGTAACAAGGGAAGAAAAGTAAGTTTGTTCCCAGTAACAAGGGAAGAAAAGTAAGTTTGTATCCCTCACAAGGGGATAGTGTTGTTACCCGTATCCCACACAAAGAGATAGAAATACCGTATCCCGCACAAGGAGATAGTAAGCAATCCCAAACCAGGAAAAGTGTTTCGTTCCGTTTCCCAACCACCGGGAACGCATGCTTTAAGTAAAAAATAGTGAACTCACCTTTGCTTTGCTCGGTAGACAATTTACTTGGGTTATGTTGGTCAACCATACCCTATTATGGTTGTTAAATATTTATTAGGTTGGCGTACAAGAAATGTCACGTATAATTTACACGTATCTAACACATAGCATGTGAATCATACTAACACCCTATACGTTATTGGGCCTGCCCTAATCATACGATCAGTTAAACAGTTAACAGTAACACACAGTCCAAACATAACATCACATTGTGCGGCCCAAATAACTAAGTAAAGTGGTCCAGTCGAAACCGGGTGATCTCGACTCGAGAACACGAGGTCCCGAGTCGCAACCACGAGGTTCCGAGTCGCAAACGGGAGGTCTCGAGTAGTGCAATTATGAGTCGCAACCACTGAGATCTCGAGTCTGGTATTGAGTCGAGATCAGGACACCTCGAGTCGCAACTTGTCCAGTCTCGAGTCCCCCGAAATGTATATCCTGGTCTCTAGTAGTCACTAAGTGGTCTCGAGTCGAAACCACTTGATCCTGAGTCGCAACCACAGATGGGATCTTTCTAGAACCTTTATCCAGATGTACGAACCAATCATAATTCCTTAACATGTTTCATTCTTCCATACAATACCAAATTGGATCAAAACAGTATATTTCAAATGTTCATAACATATTCAACAAGTTCATTATTCCGGGTTTTCATTACAAGCAACATATTCATTCTAACACATTCATATTAGCATATTTTACCTATTCAGTGCACAATCTTAAGAACATAATCAATCCCTAACAATTAGCACATATTTCACAAAGCAGGAGCATGTATACATAACTTATATATCAAACATCACACCAAGTTTATATCCCCATATTCAAACCTCCTAAAATTTTAAGTAACCAATATGTACGTCAAAACCATCAAACTTCATGTAACAACTTATCGTTTAAACTTCTATTTATATCAAGCAGAATTAACAGTTAACAACTATATTCGACAAGAACATCAAGGATCCTCAAACAATAGTCAGCTACAAGAAAACCATCAGATCAGTTTGTTTTTGCTAATTCATATTCTAGACAGATTCTATTATCTTGTTCACACTAACAACTATATATACACAAAGTCATGGAACTCCAAAATACAAAACAATTCTCAGGTGAACCTTTACTGACCGGAAGTTATGATGGAGCGGGTATGTGTGTAGGTGCGGCTGCTTCCTTTCTTGACCCGAGACCCGAACAGAACCCGAAGCTGAACCTAATGTCCTGATAATAACTTCGTCATCTTCAACATCATGGAATCGTCACAGCTGCCGGGGTCTAATAAGCTATCCAGGTTGTTCAAAACAGAAATCTTGAAGGTCTGAATCGCGTTTGGAAACATCGGTTTAGGGGGGTTCCGCTGTCAAAGTTCGCCACCGCCGCCACCGAGAGTGGCGGCGCCGTCGCTGAGTCATCGCCGGTCACTAGAGGGTGGGAGAGCAGTGAGAGGGGCTGAGGTGTTTGTGGATTGGATCGCCGGAATCACGACCGACCGTCGGCTGAGTGGATGCTCCGGTCAGACAACGAGAAGGAGGAGGGTGATAAGGGATGCTTGTCAGATGGTCGCCGCTAGAGTACGGTCTCCGGTGACCAGAGATGGGAGAGCAGAGAAATTCGGGGAGTGTGTGTGCGGCTTGTGTGTGTAAGATTAGGGTTTTAGGTTTTTAAAATGAGTGGTGGGGTGTTTAAGTGTATATTTATATGTCTAGGGTTTTGTCTTAGGTTAATTGGGTTGGGCCTAGCCCAAGTGCGTGAACCCGTTTAAACAACTATGCGTCTCGCTCAATTATACTGGCTCGGTTATTTTAAAACATACCCGTGGTGCGTAATTAAATTTCTAATCGCGTGTGCTATTATTTTGCAAATACTTAATAATACTAGTAATAATAATAAGAAGAATAATAATAATGAATGTGCGTATTACTAAAATGCCCTTCTCTCGACAACGAGAGTAAGGGTTGTCACATTCTCCCCATGTTACTGGAAATTTCGTCCTCGAAATTTAGACAAAAGTCAAGCGATACGCTCTATGTGTATACACACATCCATTACCGTACGTAGATACAAGCAGTTTCACGAAAGTCCACCAAAACAAACATGTAAATCACATAGCACATAAGGTCACATAGCACGAAAAAAATCACGTAGCATAGGATTCACAGGGTTTGCACGTATCTTACATAGTATAGAATTTCACAAATTTAATTATAACATAAAGATGAAATCACGCGGGAAAACCGGGAGTGTCACATTATCCCCAAGTTTAAGAAATTTCGTCCCGAAATTTAGAGCGCAGCCACTGACAAGATGGTGTGTTTAAACGTTTTCGTAGGGCGTCACATCAACCCCTGTTGGTTTGAAATTTCTTCCCGAAATTTAGCGGTAGCCTTAGTGCTGGAAGTAATGTTTGTAAACAACTGGGGATACATACGCATCATCTGGTTTCCCTGTTCCCAGGTAAGTTCTGTGCCACAGCGCGGAGACCCAACGAACTCGGTCTGTTGGCATATTATACCACGCTTGAGGGTTTTGATTTCTTGATCCTTAATCTTAACCGGTTTCTCAACGAAGCGTAGTTTGTTGCTGATCATGAGTTCCTAAAAGTGCAACTAACGTTTCATGTGACAGACACTTCTTCAAATTAGGCACGTGAAAGACGTTTTGTACCGCATTCAGCTCTTCAGGCAGGTTTAGTCAGTATGCTACCTTATTCCTTTCGGTAACTTCGAATGGTCCAACTTATCGCGGATTAAGCTTGCCCTGTTTGCCAAAACGTACCACACCCTTCCAGGGTGAAACTTTTAGTAGAACCCAGTCTCCGACTAGGAATTCTGCGTAGTTTTTCTGACGGTCACGAGCTGCCGCCATGCGTTGTCTGATCTGGGCAATCTTATCCGTTGTGTCAAGTACAAGTTCTGGGCTGGTAATTTGGCTTCCGCCCAACACAGAGGTGACCGGCATCTGCGTCCATGCAATGCCTCAAATGGTGCTGCCTGAATGCTAGTGCGGTAGCAGTTGTTGGAAGAGATTTCTACAAAAAGGAAGTGTCACTCGTATCCACGGCTGACAACACATGTTCTTAGCATGCCTTTGAGAGTTTGGATGGTGCGTTTGGCCTGACCATCAGTTTGCGGGCGATAAGCGGTGCTTATGCCTAGCTGTGAGCCAAAGGTTTTTGTGCACCGCCTGCGACGAATCGGATGCAAACACGTAGGTTATGCTAAGATATAAGAGGATTCGACATCCCGTGCCTAATATCTACTTCTATCAAGTAGATGGTTGCAAGCTCGAAAACTTGTTGGTTTCTTTGGTCGCGTGCCGTTACTGGCAGACATTTCATCAATGCCTTGGACATGATAGAATAAGATAGAAGCACCGCGTAGATCATCTTCCAATTGCTGGAGTTGCGGATATTTGAGCATCTCTCGAATGCTAGGTGAATCGTGAGCGGTCGCGTATACGGTCGAGAAATGCGGGCTTTGCGACGTTAAAAGTCGTGCATTGAAAACTTAGCGTAAGGCGGTTTGCGTCGTAGAAGTACCAGGGTAGAGCGTAGGAGTCGTCCTGATTCCCACTGGTTTTCGGAATAGGTTCGGACGTCGTCGAAAGAAACAAGTGTCGAATTTTGACAGGATGAAATAAATTCGAGTGTCGTAACTAGGTGTTGATCGTATCGAGTTTCGAAGAACAGTGCTTGCGATACCCTTTTTACCCCCGGAGTATCCTTGGCTCGTTGCTCCAGCGAGTAACATTTGTAGGAAGTAATTCATCCAAACGGAGATTTGTGAAGAGTAGAGTAGGATAGGGATCATGGAATTCGTGAAACATAACACGGGTAGCGAGATAATGCAAGAAGGGTAGTGAAAATTGATACATTCAACTTGAGACAAAACATGAAGGCTTTGGCAATAGGGATTTATCTGACGTCGATGAGGTAGCTGGTCGTACACAAGCTATGGGCGTTTAGAATAAAGAACGTTGCTTGCTGATAAGGGGTGCCACGTTGATGTGGCTAGCGCAAAATGAAGTGGCTAGAGAGGGATGGTCGTCGTGTGGGTCTGTAGGTTTCAGGGTCTACTGAGACATCTGGCAGGATGTGATTCCTCAGGTCGGTAGGAAATCAAGTTCGAGTGGGTTGTTCTAAGTCGTGCGAATGAGTTTGAAGTAGCGCTTGCGTCGTCAGGGGGGGGGGGGGTTGATGTGAAAATGCAGAAACAGGTTCTTGAAAAGGTAACTTGCCGCCACATTACAGGGGTCTATGAAGTTTTGTCAGTTAAAGGTCGAGTTGACTGGATTCACTAAACTGGAGAGAAATTTGGTCAAGGTCTCCACACGAAGAGACATGGATGTCGTGATAAAGAAACGGTAGAAGCGGGGATACCATCTTGAGCAATAAACGTGGATTCGTACGAAAGTTAGTGAAAGGATTCACTGAATCAGAAAAGTCGTCAAGGAATACGGTTCTGGCAAATGAAGGATAAGGAAAGTATCTAGGTCACCGTACTCGTAGGTAGGTTGAATGGTTCGTATCTTCGTCTTGCTACGCCTCCAAATACGCCGGTTTGTAAGAAAGATATCACTTTGTTGGGGTTTGGGGCGTGCTAAGGTATAAGGTTGAACTTGAATAAGGATGCACCATGTAACGAGAAATTAGGGGAAATAACTTTGTGGTCGATGGAAAGGTGATACGATTGCCGGCATTTCAATGAGAAGCATACACCACGCATGCTTTTCGTGTTCGAGACGTGCAAACTGAAACCCGAAAAGTGTAGACTTACTAGAATGCTTCCAGAATCCAGGTCATCAGTCGTATGAGGGAACAAGTCTCACTACTTAAGTCGGGAAAAGAAATACGCAAGTAATAAAGGGATGCGAATGACGTCGTAGTTCCTTCTAATGTCCCATGCTATAGGGGTGGCTCCCCTTCGTCGATTCGTTCTCGTCTCTTCTCTATGTGGTCCGTAGCAGGCCTTTCCTGGGCCGGTCTATCGAGTGGACGTCACTCGCGTCGATTTGCAGTCCAGGGATGATATCAGGAAATATGTGGACGAGGGTTTGGAATAACTGGTTCCTTTCCCTTAGTGTATCATGGTTTCGAATCAGGTTTAGGAGGACTCGCTCCTGTTTAGCACGTAGCACGCTAGCCTAGCCTTCGTATGATCCACTGTGTTAAATACTAAATATACACATACGTACTAACACATATAAGCAAATCATACACATACACACATAAGTTATGCACAAGTAAATGTCGATAGCCTACCATTACCAGGTGAGCATTTGAGGTTGACGAACCTTGCAATCCAGAGTGTGGTGTCGTTGTGGTTTTCTTTGAAGAACGGTTATAGTCTGGTTTTCATATAAAAATATTTTATGTCCAAAACATTTTATAGTTTAAACCTAGTTCGCTATAACCAATGGCTCTGATACCAATTTGTCACACCCTCAAAATCCACACGCGGAGTATTACCGCGAGGCGTGTGACGACCAGGATCTTAGCCACTAATTATTTTGAGCGGATTAGTTATTGTTATAAACATTAGCATAATTAGTGACCTAATTTAAAATTTTCATAAAACATGGTTCTAGTTTGCAGCGGAAGGGAAAGTATAACACATCGTAATTTAAAACCACAAGTTGTTCCTATGAAACTTACGAACCACGCACTCCATCCGATTGCAACGTCCGTCCAAAGTTGTACCGAGCAACCTGCAAAGCTTGCAGTGGAGTGTCAACATAACGTTGGCGAGTTCACGTGTTTACAGTTTTCCAGTTTTAATTTCCAAAAACTTGTTTTAACCAGTTAATTTATCCGTTTATACATGCGATGGGGAGCTACCCCATAAGTAAGCGACTAAACTGTTTTTACAATACCGAATACTATTCATCCGTACGTTTCCGTAGAGTGCCCCGTTTGTCAATGTTCTATCATCATTGACGGTTGCCAGAGTACATTAGTTCACGCCCGATCCCATACGCGGGCACGGTCTGAGGTTGGTGAGACCTAAATAGCGCTATCAACTAATAACCCGTTCGCCTGACCCCGGCGACTAATCGGTATTAAGAAGTGAGGACTTGAGTGATAGAGTTTAGTTTAGTGTTGCTTGTTGCATCCAGTATAAACAGTAATTAACCAAGAGTTCCTAGTAACAAGGGAAGTAAGTAAGTTTGTTCCCAGTAACAAGGGAAGAAAAGTAAGTTTGTTCCCAGTAACAAGGGAAGAAAAGAAAGTTTGTATCCCTCACAAGGGGATAGTGTTGTTACCCGTATCTCACACAAGGAGATAGAAATACCGTATCCCGCACAAGGAGATAGTAAGCAATCCCAAACCAGGAAAAGTGTTTCGTTTCGTTTCCCAACCACCGGAACACATGCTTTAAGTAAAAAATAGTGAACTCACCTTTGCTTTGCTCGGTAGACAATTTACTTGGGTTATGTTGGTCAACCATACCCTATTATGGTTGTTAAATATTTATTAGGTTCGCATACAAGAAATGTCACGTATAATTTACACGTATCTAACACATAGCATGTGAATCATACTAACACCCTATACGTTATTGGGTCTGCCCTAATCATACGATCAGTTAAACAGTTAACAGTAACACACAGTCCAAACATAACATCACATTGTGCGGCCCAAATAACTAAGTAAAGTGGTCCAGTCGAAACCGGGTGATCTCGACTCGAGAACACGAGGTCCCGAGTCGCAACCACGAGGTTCCGAGTCGCAAACGGGAGGTCTCGAGTAGTGCAATTATGAGTCGCAACCACTGAGATCTCGAGTCTGGTATTGAGTCGAGATCAGGACACCTCGAGTCGCAACCTGTCCAGTCTCGAGTCCCCCGAAGTGTATATCCTGGTCTCTAGTAGTCACTAAGTGGTCTCGAGTCGAAACCACTTGATCCTGAGTCGCAACCACAGATGGGATCTTTCTAGAACCTTTATCCAGATGTACGAACCAATCATAATTCCTTAACATGTTTCATTCTTCCGTACAATACCAAATTGGATCAAAACAGTATATTTCAAATGTTCATAACATATTCAACAAGTTCATTATTCCGGGTTTTCATTACAAGGAACATATTCATTCTAACACATTCATATTAGCATATTTTACCTATTCAGTGCACAATCTTAAGAACATAATCAATCCCTAACAATTAGCACATATTTCACAAAGCAGGAGCATGTATACATAACTTATATATCAAACATCACACCAAGTTTATATCCCCATATTCAAACCTCCTAAAATTTTAAGTAACCAATATGTACGTCAAAACCATCAAACTTCATGTAACAACTTATTGTTTAAACTTCTATTTATATCAAGCAGAATTAACAGTTAACAACTATATTCGACAAGAACATCAAGGATCCTCAAACAATAGTCAGCTACAAGAAAACCATCAGATCAGTTTGTTTTTGCAAATTCATATTCTAGACAGATTCTATTATCCTGTTCACACTAACAACTATATATACACAAAGTCATGGAACTCCAAAATACAAAACAATTCTCAGGTGAACCTTTACTGACCGAAAGTTATGATGGAGCGGGTATGTGTGTAGGTGCGGCTGCTTCCTTTCTTGACCCGAGACCCGAACAGAACCCGAAGCTGAACCTAATGTCCTGATAATAACTTCGTCATCTTCAACATCATGGAATCGTCACAGCTGCCGGGGTCTAATAAGCTATCCAGGTTGTTCAAAACAGAAATCTTGAAGGTCTGAATCGCGTTTGGAAACATCGGTTTAGGGGGGTTCCGCTGTCAAAGTTCGCCACCGCCGCCACCGAGAGTGGCGGCGCCGTCGCTGAGTCATCGCCGGTCACTGGAGGGTGGGAGAGCAGTGAGAGGGGCTGAGGTGTTTGTGGATTGGATCGCCGGAATCACGGCCGACCGTCGGCTGAGTGGATGCTCCGGTCAGACAACGAGAAGGAGGAGGGTGATAAGGGATGCTTGTCAGATGGTCGCCGCCAGAGTACGGTCTCCGGTGACCGGAGATGGGAGAGCAGAGAAATTCGGGGAGTGTGTGTGCGGCTTGTGTGTGTAATATTAGGGTTTTAGGTTTTTAAAATGAGTGGTGGGGTGTTTAAGTGTATATTTATATGTCTAGGGTTTTGGCTTAGGTTAATTGGGTTGGGCCTAGCCCAAGTGCGTGAACCCGTTTAAACAACTATGCGTCTCGCTCAATTATACTGGCTCGGTTATTTTAAAACATACCCGAGGTGCGTAATTAAATTTCTAATCGCGTGTGCTATTATTTTGCAAATACTTAATAATACTAGTAATAATAATAAGAACAATAATAATAATGAATGTGCGTATTACTAAAATGCCCTTCTCTCGACAACGAGAGTAAGGGTTGTCACATTCTCCCCATGTTACTGGAAATTTCGTCCTCGAAATTTAGACAAAAGTCAAGCGATACGCTCTATGTGTATACACACATCCATTACCGTACGTAGATACAAGCAGTTTCACGAAAGTCCACCAAAATGAACATGTAAATCACATAGCACATAAGGTCACATAGCACGAAAAAAATCACGTAGCATAGGATTCACAGGGTTTGCACGTATCTTACATAGTATAGAATTTCACAAATTTAATTATAACATAAAGATGAAATCACGCGGGAAAACCGGGAGTGTCACATTGGACTTGCGGGTTATTACCGCCGCTTCATTGAAAATTTCTCGAAGATTGCAGTTCCTCTAACTGCTCTAACTCAGAAGAACAAATCCTTTGATTGGGGATTCAAACAAGAGGAAGCTTTTCATAATTTGAAGCAAAAGCTTTGTGACGCGCCTGTTCTGACTTTGCCTGAGGGCAACGATGATTTCGTCGTTTGTTGAGATGCATCAAAATTGGGTCTTGGTTGTGTTCTGATGCAAAGGAACAAAGTCATTGCATATGCATCGAGGCAGTTGAAGATACATGAGAAAAACTACACCACTCATGATCTTGAGTTAGGTGCAGTTGTCTTCGCTCTTAAGATCTGGAGACACTATTTGTACGGAACAAAATGTGTGGTTTTCACGGACCACAAAAGTCTTCAGCATATCTTCAATCAGAAAGAACTTAACATGAGGCAACGACGTTGGGTTGAGCTTCTAAACGACTATGACTGCGAAATTCGCTACCATCCTGGTAAGGCGAATGTCGTAGCCGATGCATTGAGTCGTAAGGAACGTACTAAGCTTCATTGTGTTCGTGTCCAATCTGATATTCAAGCTCGATCCGATATCCAAGCCCGCATTTCTCAGGCTCAACACACTTGTGTTTCACAAGGTTTGATGGATAAGGAATTTCCCTATCACATAACCCCTGATCTGGAACTGAAGGACAATGGATCGTATTACTTCATGGGCCATTTGTGGGTCCCAAGCCAGGATAACCTTCGCACCTTGCTTATGGATGAAGCCTATAAGTCTCGTTATTCTGTTCATCCTGGTTCAGATAAGATGTATAAGGATCTTCGTATTCAGTATTGGTGGCCTGGTATGAAGAAAGACATTGCCTTATATGTATCAAAATGCCTTACTTGTCTTAAGGTTAAGGCTGAACATCAGCGTCCTTCTGGTTTATTGGTGCAACCAGAGATCCCAGTTTGGAAATGGGAAAACATTACTATGGATCTCATTACCAAACTTCCGCACACAAAGAAAGGTCATGATGCCATCTGGGTAGTTGTTGATCGTCTTACTAAGTCAGCGCATTTCTTGCCAATCCGTGAGGATTTTTCTGCTGACAAACTTGCTAAAATCTATGTGGATGAAATTGTAGCTCGACATGGTGTTCCTTTGAACATCATTTCTGACGGAGATGCTCGTTTCACTTCTCATTTTTGGAGAACCATGCAATCTGCTATGGGGACCCAACTTAATCTGAGCACAGCTTATCATCCGCAAACGGATGGTCAATCTGAAAGAACAATCCAGACTCTGGAGGATATGCTTAGAGCTTGTGTGATCGATTTTGGTGGTAGTTGGGATTCACATCTTCCTTTAATTGAATTCTCCTACAACAACAGTTATCACTCCAGCATCAACATGGCTCCTTTCGAGGCTCTCTATGGTCGAAAATGTCGTTCACCAGTCTGCTGGAATGAGATCGGCGAGGCTCAGCTTACTGGACCGGCCCTCATTTTAGAGACAACTGATAAGATTAAGAAAGTTCGTGATAACCTTCAGACAGCTAGAAGCCGTCAAAAGAGTTACGCGGACCCAAAACTCAAGCCCTTGGATTTTCAAGTCGGTGATCGTGTATTACTTAAGGTCTCACCTTGGAAAGGTGTGATCAGATTTGGAAAGAAAGGAAAACTTGCACCTAGATACGTTGGACAATTCAAGATCGTCGAAAGAATCGGTAAGGTAGCCTACAGACTTGAGTTACCTCCTAAACTTGGAAATGTTCACCCAACCTTTCACGTGTCCAATCTCAAGAGGTGTTTAGCTGATGAGAACCTCCACATACCACTTGACGAAATTCGTGTTGATAAAACACTAAAATTTGTTGAGAAGCCAGTGGAAATCATGGAACGTGAAGTCAAGTGGCTCAAACGCAAGCGCATTCCATTGGTCAAAGTTCGCTGGGAATCTAAACGTGGACCTGAGTTTACTTGGGAACGCGAAGATCAAATGAAGGCGAAGTATCCTCATCTATTCTCACGAGTTTCCTCTAAATAAATTTCGGGACGAAATTTCCACAAGTAGGGGAGACTGTGACACCTGTGTTTGTAATCATTGTAAACAATTCAGTTATCAATAAAACAAAGTTATTTGATCCCAATGTTTGTTTGTTTATGTTTGACATTTTTCATGTTTTGACTTTTGTTCAATTTCAAACTCTACATCGCTTTCTAGAGAATTATACGCAAACTGGTGCGTAAACGTAACCAGTTTAACGCGACAAATACTCTGAAACATCAACATATACTCAACATAACTTAAATAACCTTTACATAACTTAGAAATAAGTTTTGAAGGCTTTGGTATGGCTAAAACAAGTTAATTCGCCTACAGGGACTAAATTTGACAAACTGCGAAAGTATGCCAATTTGAACTGTAACAGACATTCCGGAACATGACCATAAGTTAAACATACCATAAATATCCTTTACATAGCTTAGAAATAGGCTTTGAGGGGTTCGGTGTGCTAAAATAAACTTTTGGGTCATTCAGGGACTAAAAGCGTCAAAAAGTGCACAAGTTTGCATTTTCGCGCGTAACTTACGTTCTGAATACATCCGGACATCCAAAAATTTATGTAAGCACTAAAATATTTTATTTTAGTGTTTGGCACGAGAAAAATCCATTCGTCACGCAATTTGGATCGTTTTTCGCGCTTATGCGCATTCCGTCGTAATTAAGCGAACATCGCGATCGTACGACCAAACGAACCAACATCCGGCATATTTTTGAGCATGTTTCATGTCCACAATGTTTAGGCATCATTTTAGGGCCTTAACGTTGGCTTAACGGACCTTAAACGTGTTGTAAATGGCCTTAATGCATAACAGGGACCAAAATTGTCATTTTTGAAAGTTGTCTTCTGACCAGAAGGGCCAGGCGGCCCGCATGAGTTTAGTGAGTCCCCTTATGCGGCCCGTTTCAGCTTCCCAGATCAGATAAGATCAGTTTAACAGCTGTTTACAGCTGTTAATCACTTAAAACTCACCCACACTTGCCTTTTCCTGCTCATGAGGGGCCATTTTGAGCTACCATAAGGTTGCAACAAGTGTAAGGATGAGATTGAAGCACGTTATTCAATAAACGATCTTAACGGTTGTCCATTTACTATAAATACCCAACCCATCACAACTCAAAACCCACAAAATCTGATCTAAAAGCTCTAAGTTGAAGCCATTACTTCATACCTGAGCTACTTGGATCAAAATAAGCTTTCGGGGACCCTTTGTAAGTGTTCCTTCCTTCTCTTTATTCGTTTAGCGTTAAAAGTCAAACTTTGTTTGACTTTCTGCGTTGCCCAGTTTATGGTCAATGCGAAGTTCGTTTGAACTTCATAACGTGAGCGTAATCACGATGGTTATAGTCCCTAATGACTATACCTACTGATTACCACGTTATCTAGGCTCAGTGACGAGTCGTAGTTTCGGCCAAAATGCGCATTTACGCGTATTTTGTAACCAAACTACTCTTAGGTATCAAAACCGTTTGTTTTGATACCAAACCTGTTTTCTAAACTTAGTTAAGCATGTTTTAACATGCTTAGCTCGTCACTTTTAGTTTAGTGCTTATATAGGGTCGTAAGGTAAGCGATCTAAACAATCGCTTATACTTTCGAACCCGACCCGTTTGGTCGATCATTAGGATCCGACCAAACACATTAGGTGACCATAGTAAATAGGGAATAACCTTCCGAGGTTATACCTTATGGTCACGATGTTTAGTTAGTTGTATGATAGGTAGTATATATGCCTTAGGTAAATTACCAAAATACCCTTTTTACACCAAAACTCATTTTAAGCATATGTAACATAACTTTTGGTATCTAAACTGATTTGGTAACAATATTAGACATGTTAAGGCATATTTTACTTGTCATAGGACTAGTTAGGCGTTCCGAACGCGTTTTACACGAACGACGCGTTAAAGTAGCATAAGCTACCTAAACGGGTCGTAAGCACTTAGGTTAGGTTTCATTTTGGTATGTAGGCTTTGTTAAACCATATTACATGAGTCTCCATACTCGTTTGGTTTACGAACCCTCATTCTATCAAATCCTCCGATTTAGGTCCGGTATATTAACATAATTACCTATATTAGGTGCCGTTTGATATCCGTGATCTCTAGCATTGTTTGGTTGTTACTCAAGGACTACTAAGCAATCTCAAGTGAGTATATAGACCCCTCTTTTACTGTTTTCAAACTGTTTTGGGGTGAAACACATGTGCCTACTTGTTACTTTCATGCTTTCCTGTTTTCACATCATATGCTTGCTATGTTCGTTAGTACATTGTTATGTATGCTTACTTAGCATACTTAGTACATTGTTTTACTTTACATTTCTGCTATGTATGTTGACTGATAGCATGCTAGCACAGTGATTTACATGACTTTTCTGCTTCGTATGTTAACTTAGCATACTTAGTACATTGTTTTCATATAACATGTTCACATTTTCTATGACATTTGGTTTGCACAAACGGGACTTATATACGTTCATTAACATTAGCTACGCCTCTCGGTAGTAAGTACTGGTACTATAGGACTTGACAAATCCCATTCCTGACATCCCGGGTTTGTTTGGATGTAAGGAATGACTGAATCCGAAAACATTTCTTTTGATAACCTTGACTTAGGGTTATCCGACTGGCTCAAGGCTTGAATGTATGCGTTAACTTACCACATAAGTGTTTGTATCAATGTAACATGCATTACTTTGCAAAACATAACTTTTTTATATATTCAAAATACTTTGTTTTGTACATTCTTACATTTGGTTTATGTAACAACACATTACTTACCAGACATACATTTGCTACACATTACTTGACTACATTTGGACTATTAACATTTGATACGATTTATACAAGGACTTTTGACAATTGGTTTAAACATAGACTTTATACATTGGTGGTTTGTTTAAGTGACTTAAGTAGCGAGATGTGGGTAATATGATATAAGCATGGTGGATACGCTGCTGGTACTTCCTATATATAAGTGTTTGTATTATATTACCTATCATAGCGTTATTTAAATCATTCAATTTGGACTTATACATTTTACACAAGTAACACGATTTTCACAAGACTTTGGTTTAGAAACAATTTACTTTATACAACTCATTTTACTTGGTTATACATTTAACCATACATTATTCTTTTATTCATACATATCATTTGATCTTATCGCTTTTTAAATGATTTACAAAACAAAAACAATTTACAAGGTTCATGACTGACTTTTGCTAATCAACTTTTTCTAAACTTATAAGCCATGAATCTTATTTTCACAAAACCTATGTATCTCACAGGCATTTTTATGCTGACGTACCTATTTTCACATGTGTTTTCAGGAGCTTTTGTTAGGATGATGATCGTGACACTAGGGCGGTGTCACACCCCGACCACGTAGAACATACAAAACGTGGCGGAAATGTCGGGGAGTGTTGTAACAGAATTAATTGTTTCAAATCCATGGCAATTGAAGTTTCGTTTTATTGATTACAAGTGTTACAATGTCTTAACAAACAAGAAAATACAACATAATTAACTAGTCTTGCATCTTTTATTGTCACTAAAGCCCAAGTCTGCCTATGTGTATCTTGATCATCTTATGCAACAGTTCCTGAAAAACACATGTGAAAATAGGTACGTCAGCATAAAAATGCCTGTGAGATACATAGGTTTTGTGAAAATAGGTTTCATGACTTATGTTTGAGAAAATGTTTAGTCATAAACCCTTTTAGTTTGCTTTGCTTTGTAAATCATTTGAAAAACAATGAGTTCAGATGATAAGTATAAATAAATGTAAGGTTAAATGAATAACCAAGTAAAATATGTTTGCATAAGATAAGATGTTTATAAATCAATGTCTTGTGAAAAGTATGTTATTTGTATAAAATGTTCTATGTCTCAAACTGAAATGATTCAAATAACGCTATGATATGTAATACCATACAAACACTTATATATAGGAAGTACCAGCGGCGTATCCACCATGCTTGTATCATATTACACACGCATCGTTACTTAATCACTTAATCAAACCAAACCAACCAATGTAAGAAGTCTATGTTTAAATCAATTGTCAAATGTATTGGGTAATATGTCAAAGTATTCATGTCAAGATGTAAATCATATCAAAATGTCTATGTCAAATATCCGTTTAAAATATCTATGTCAAATATCTATGTCAAATGTCTATGTCAAAATGTCATGTATGGCAAGTGAAATGTCTCAACTAAACCATATGCACAAAAACAAAGTATTGAAGTAAAACTTGGTTTTAAATCAAAGTTATGTTTTGTGGGAAATGCATGATCAAATGTCAATCATGTTAAAATGTCTATGCCGAAATGTCTATGTCAAATGTCTATGTCAAAATGTCACGTAAAACGATGTACTAAGTAATGCACACAATTGGGCACACCTAGCATGAAATGTCATAAAATCATGTACTATAATGTACTAACGAACATAGCAGTATATGATGTTAAAACAGGAAAGCATGAAAGTAACAACTAGGCACATGTGTTCCACCCCAAAACAGTTTGGAAAACAGTAAAAGAGGGGTCTATGTACTCACTTGAGATTGCTCAGAAGTCCTTGAGTAACAACCAAACAATGCTAGAGATCGCGGATATCAAACGGCACCTAGTATAGGTAAACTACATTAATAAACCGGACCTAAATCGGAAGACTGGGTAGCATGAGGGTTTGTAAACCAAATGAGTGTAGGAACTCATATGATATGGTTAATCAAAGCCTACATACTAAATGAAACTTAACCTAAGTGTCTACGACCCAATACGACCCAATACGACCCGTTTAGGTAGCTTATGCTACTTTAACGCGTCGTTCGCGTGAAACGCGTTCGGACCGCCTAACTAGTCCTATGACAAGTGTTATATGCCTAAACATGTTACATAATCAGTTATGTGACAAAAGTTTAGGTTACATATGCTTAATTACCAATTATACATGAAAAGGGTATTCTGGTAATTTACCTAAGGCATATAAACTACCTATCATACAACTACTTAAACGATGTGACCATAGGGTATAACCTCGGAAGGTTATGCCCTATACTAGGGTCACCTAATGTATTTGGTCGGATCCTAATGATCGACCAAACTGGGTCGGGTTCGAAGGTATAGGCGATTTATTAGATCGCCTACCCTACGACCCTATACAACGTGGTAATCAGTGGGCATAGTCCCAAGGGACTATAACCAACGTGATTACACTCACGTTGCGAAGTTCAAACGAACTTCGCATTGACCATAACTGGTCAATGTAGAAAGTCAAACAAAGTTTGACTTTCAGACTCGAAAGACTCGAAAAGCAATAAAAGAACGAAAGAATACTTACGAAGGGTCCCCGAATGCTAATCCCGATCCAAGAACTCAGGTATGAAACAATGGTTTCAACTTAGAGCTCTCAAATCAGAATTCTTGTAAGAAATGAGGTTGGGGTGGATGGGTATTTATAGGAATACCCGAACCGTTAGGATCGTTTCATGGAAACCGTGCCTAGATCTCACCCGTACACTTGTCGAGATGTTATGGTGACTAAATTGGCCACTCACCATAGGGTATCAACATGTGGCAAGGGATTAAGGAGTGGAGAACAGCTGTTAACAGCTGTTAATACGTCGAATCTGGTCCCGAAAGCGAAAAAATGAGTTTCTGCATGTTTTCTGCCCAGAATAGGCAGTCGCGTAGCGCTACTGCCAAGGCATTAGGCAGTCGCGCTACGCTAGCACCCTGCTGTTTCAGAAATCTTTCAAAGTTGGCAGAAATGGTCCCTGTTGTGTTTTAAGGCCTTTTTCGATGCGTTTGAACCCCGTTAACCTCATTTCAAGGCTCTAAAATGAAGTTAAAGTATAGGGAACTCAAAAGATGATGGTTCGTTTGGTCGTACGAACGCGATGTTCGCTTAATTACGACGGAATGCGCATAAGCGCGAAAAACGAACCAAATGACGCGACGAATGGATTTTTCTTATGGCGAACACTAAAATATAATATAGTCATGCTCACATAAATTTTTGGATGTCCGGATGTATTCAGAACGTAAGTTATGCGCGAAAATGCAAACTTGTGCACTTTTTGACACTTTTAGTCCCTGAATGACCCAAAAGTTTATTTTAGCATACCGAACCCCTCAAAGCCTATTTCTAAGCTATGTAAAGGATATTTATGGTATGTTTAACTTATGGTCATGTTCCGGAATGTCTGTTACAGTTCAAATTGGCATACTTTCGCAGTTTGTCAACTTTAGTCCCTGTAAGCGATTAAACTTTGATTTCACCACACCAAACCTTCCAAAACTTATATCTAAGTTATGTAAAGGTTATTTAAGGTATGTTAAACCTATTTCACTATTCCGGAGTGTTTGTTGCATTAAACTGGTTATATTTACGCATTGGTGCGCGTATAACCTTCCAGAAAGCGATTTAGAGTTTGAAATCGAACAAGAGTTGATATGTGCAAAAGATACACATATTTATACAAGTCCAAAGTATGAAATATAATATTTCATTGGTTTGGCATTTGTTCGATGGTTGAAATGACACAGGTGTTACAGTCTCCCCTACTTTAGGAAATTTCGTCCCGAAATTAATTCGTAGGAGTCTATTTGTGACTTTGTGTTAAATAACCATCAAAGATGAACAAGACGTAATCCTGTAATTTCTCTTTAACGAACATTTTTCAGAAATGAAAAATGAACAGAGTTATTTTCAACAGGCATTCTTTAGAAACAAAAATGAACAGAATAGTCATTTTCCACAACCTCTTCAGAAACAAAAATGAACAGAATAGTCATTTTACATCTTCAGAACAAAAATGAACAGAATAGTCATTTTACATCTTTAGAAAAAAAAAATGAATAGAATAGTCATTTTACATCTTTAGAAACAAAAATGAACGGAATAGTCATTTTACATCTTCAGAAACAAAAATGAACGGAATAGTCATTTTACATCTTCAGAAACAAAAATGAACGGAATAGTCATTTTACATCTTCAGAAACAAAAATGAACGGAATAGTCATTTTACATCTTCAGAAACAAAAATGAACGGAATAGTCATTTTACATCTTCAGAAACAAAAATGAACGGAATAGACTCTAGACACATGACAAAATTCACTGTGGTTTCTGTGCACTGAATTTCATAATTATGTATGCATCCATAATTACGCAATTCCTTGCATAGTCCGCACAATTTGTCTGAAATGTGAAGGGGAGGAAAAATCAAACCTGATGATGAGTGTGACTAAACTACCATAGGGTCCTTTTAATTAGATCGACAAAGGATCCTTTTAAATTAGGCCACCAAGGAGTCCTTTCAGCTATATCATCACATGATATTCCTAACCAGATTTTTGGATCAATCTGTTTACCTAGACCTCTCGGGTCTAATTATGGAATGGTACAATATAATCCAAGGGTCTTTACTATTACGTACAAGCCCGTTGGGGATTTAATATAGTACCCAAAGATATGGAAGATTCTACGAGGATTTGGATGACAAGAATTTGGATCACACAATAACATAAAAGGGAACACATAAGCACATAATTTGTTTAACTTGTTTATTAATTTGTTATCTTTGGACGCGGATACATAAAGCACACCAGGAATCCAATTCGTGGATTTCATTTGGTACTTTAATTATTTCAAGAATCCATCCATGAAGATAGGATGATCTACCAAAATTTCGATTTTCGTTTTTTTTTTCAGGAAAACGCAATTTTCGAATTAAGGTACACAGTAATTTAGGACATACGGAAATACCCTTGGGTACCCTATTAAAAATTTATAGTGGTACTTGGGGTATTCGTACAGAATTATAACTTTTATCTTGTACATCGTTTCTTTGCAAGAGACGGGTACTTGGGATCTTTACGCAAGAGATTGTAAAATGGAAGAATTTTGGGGGTAGTTTGCTTTTCAAGTAATACGATTCCTTGATTGTCGGTATTATAGGGGATATGTTGTTTATGCATACAACCACATAATATACATTGTAATGTAAATAAAAAGATTTATTTATTAACAATGATAACAACTGTTTCATGGACCTTGACAACCAAAGAAAATATTACATAAGATATGATTATTTCTAAAGAGTGTTGTCTTCTAGTCGATCAGATGCTCATCTCTGTGCTGGATTAGCATTAGCAAGCTTTGGGCAATTTCTTCGGAAATGTCCCATCTTACCACACTTGTTGCAAGAACCTGGTGGAAAGCGAGCTCGAGCAGGTTTGTTGTCGGCTTGATTCGGTGCAACTGCTGCAACGCAAACTTTTGCCATATGACCTTTAAGTCCACAAATTTGGCATTCGCGGCACTTCACATTAGCATGATGATGTAGGCCACATCGGTTGCACAAGGGTGAAGTTCCATTGTATGGCTTCCTAGTACGGGGTTGAGCTGGTTGGTTGGGGACGGCTTGACCATTGTGAGCGACCATGGCGAAGTTCTGAGAAGCCTTTTGCTTCTTTGACCGCTCAAGGGATCCAGTCTGCTCATCCATGGTCTTTGATTCCTCGATTGGTTTCGATTCCTCGACTGGTTTCTTGTCACCCTTCCGGAAAAGCTTACGTTTCCTGATCTGAGATTCAGTCAGAGTTGCAGATAGCTCAATGGCCTGCCTAACCGTAGTGGGGTTACTACCAGTAACAATGTCTTGAACTGAGTCAGGGAGACCATCAATGTACTTTTCGATCGCCTTATCCAAAGGCGTAACCATGGTAGGACACAACAGGCTCAGCTCCTCATATCGATCAGTGTATGCTCGATGTTCGCCGCTGTCTTGCTTAAGGTCATCGAATTCCCTTTCCAATGCCCTGATCTCGTGACGAGGACAGAATTCCTTCATCATCAGTGCTCGAAGTTCTTCCCAAGTTTGGGCCAGTGCCACTTCGGCACCCCTATCTCTCACCACACCGTTCCACCATGTCAAAGCTCGTTTCTCGAAGACACTAGATGCAAAATCTACCTTTCGCTCGTTTGGACATTGAACATGCCTGAAAGTGCTCTCTAGACTCTCAAACCATTGCAGAAGTGCAGTCGCTCCTTGAGACCCAGAAAACTTTGATGGCTTAGCCGAGTTGAACGTCTTGAAGTTGCATGGGGCATTATTGTTGTTGATAGCTTGGTGACATTGGGCAACGATGATCGGGATTGCAGCAGTCATTTGCTGTGTAATGACAGCTGCCAGCTCGTCAACAGATACTGGATTTTCGCGTCGTGGAGGCATTCTAAAAGAGGAGAACATGAAAGGAAACGAGTGAGAGAATTAGACGAAATGAATGAGATGAAACAAATCTGATGAAAGCAAGGATATTGGTCATTTGTTTGTTACTACAAAGCAACAAACGACCCGGGTGATTAATCAAAGTAAATAGGTCAAAAATAATGTATCGCGAAGACATGCTCGCCTATAAGTGAACACTCATCCCAAGAATTCCCAGGTAAGCACAACTGGTCTCGCGTCTGATGAGATGTATACGAAGTGCTTGCCTAGACAGAAAACCCAGAATACAGGCATTCACCCTTCCAGTTTGCACGTGTTCACATTATTAAAAACTCAAAACCTTGACGAGAGTTTTGAAAACTCAAAGGGGTTCAAAACCGTATAACAGAGGGTTCAAAACCTTACAATAGAGGGTTCAAAACCTAGTAATCAATCATCCTAGAACAGATGATTAGTTTTCAAAGCGGTTTTGAAATTTATGTTCTTGTTGTGGTCGTCGCCTAAGGATAGGTGACGGTATTGTTTTATGACTAAACGCAAGTAAACTCGCGTTAGGGTCCTAAGAAGGTTATAGACTAGGTCGAAGCATTACTAATAACCTAATTCCCTATAACCATTGGCTCTGATACCATCTTTTCTGTCACACCCCGACCACGTAGAACATACAAAACGTGGCGGAAATGTCGGGGAGTGTTGTAACAGAATTAATTGTTTCAAATCCATGGCAATTGAAGTTTCGTTTTATTGATTACAAGTGTTACAATGTCTTAACAAACAAGAAAATACAACATAATTAACTAGTCTTGCATCTTTTATTGTCACTAAAGCCCAAGTCTGCCTATGTGTATCTTGATCATCTTATGCAACAGTTCCTGAAAAACACATGTGAAAATAGGTACGTCAGCATAAAAATGCCTGTGAGATACATAGGTTTTGTGAAAATAGGTTTCATGACTTATGTTTGAGAAAATGTTTAGTCATGAACCCTTTTAGTTTGCTTTGCTTTGTAAATCATTTGAAAAACAATGAGTTCAGATGATAAGTATAAATAAATGTAAGGTTAAATGAATAACCAAGTAAAATATGTTTGCATAAGATAAGATGTTTATAAATCAATGTCTTGTGAAAAGTATGTTATTTGTATAAAATGTTCTATGTCTCAAACTGAAATGATTCAAATAACGCTATGATATGTAATACCATACAAACACTTATATATAGGAAGTACCAGCGGCGTATCCACCATGCTTGTATCATATTACACACGCATCGTTACTTAATCACTTAATCAAACCAAACCAACCAATGTAAGAAGTCTATGTTTAAATCAATTGTCAAATGTATTGGGTAATATGTCAAAGTATTCATGTCAAGATGTAAATCATATCAAAATGTCTATGTCAAATATCCGTGTCAAATGTCTATGTCAAATATCCATGTCAAATGTCTATGTCAAAATGTCATGTATGGCAAGTGAAATGTCTCAACTAAACCATATGCACAAAAACAAAGTATTGAAGTAAAACTTGGTTTTAAATCAAAGTTATGTTTTGTGGGAAATGCATGATCAAATGTCAATCATGTTAAAATGTCTATGCCGAAATGTCTATGTCAAATGTCTATGTCAAAATGTCACGTAAAACGATGTACTAAGTAATGCACACAATTGGGCACACCTAGCATGAAATGTCATAAAATCATGTACTATAATGTACTAACGAACATAGCAGTATATGATGTTAAAACAGGAAAGCATGAAAGTAACAACTAGGCACATGTGTTCCACCCCAAAACAGTTTGGAAAACAGTAAAAGAGGGGTCTATGTACTCACTTGAGATTGCTCAGAAGTCCTTGAGTAACAACCAAACAATGCTAGAGATCGCGGATATCAAACGGCACCTAGTATAGGTAACTACATTAATAAACCGGACCTAAATCGGAAGACTGGGTAGCATGAGGGTTTGTAAACCAAATGAGTGTAGGAACTCATATGATATGGTTAATCAAAGCCTACATACTAAATGAAACTTAACCTAAGTGTCTACGACCCAATACGACCCAATACGACCCGTTTAGGTAGCTTATGCTACTTTAACGCGTCGTTCGCGTGAAACGCGTTCGGACCGCCTAACTAGTCCTATGACAAGTGTTATATGCCTAAACATGTTACATAATCAGTTATGTGACAAAAGTTTAGGTTACATATGCTTAATTACCAATTATACATGAAAAGGGTATTCTGGTAATTTACCTAAGGCATATAAACTACCTATCATACAACTACTTAAACGATGTGACCATAGGGTATAACCTCGGAAGGTTATGCCCTATACTAGGGTCACCTAATGTATTTGGTCGGATCCTAATGATCGACCAAACTGGGTCGGGTTCGAAGGTATAGGCGATTTATTAGATCGCCTACCCTACGACCCTATACAACGTGGTAATCAGTGGGCATAGTCCCAAGGGACTATAACCAACGTGATTACACTCACGTTGCGAAGTTCAAACGAACTTCGCATTGACCATAACTGGTCAATGTAGAAAGTCAAACAAAGTTTGACTTTCAGACTCGAAAGACTCGAAAAGCAATAAAAGAACGAAAGAATACTTACGAAGGGTCCCCGAATGCTAATCCCGATCCAAGAACTCAGGTATGAAACAATGGTTTCAACTTAGAGCTCTCAAATCAGAATTCTTGTAAGAAATGAGGTTGGGGTGGATGGGTATTTATAGGAATACCCGAACCGTTAGGATCGTTTCATGGAAACCGTGCCTAGATCTCACCCGTACACTTGTCGAGATGTTATGGTGACTAAATTGGCCACTCACCATAGGGTATCAACATGTGGCAAGGGATTAAGGAGTGGAGAACAGCTGTTAACAGCTGTTAATACGTCGAATCTGGTCCCGAAAGCGAAAAAATGAGTTTCTGCATGTTTTCTGCCCAGAATAGGCAGTCGCGTAGCGCTACTGCCAAGGCATTAGGCAGTCGCGCTACGCTAGCACCCTGCTGTTTCAGAAATCTTTCAAAGTTGGCAGAAATGGTCCCTGTTGTGTTTTAAGGCCTTTTTCGATGCGTTTGAACCCCGTTAACCTCATTTCAAGGCTCTAAAATGAAGTTAAAGTATAGGGAACTCAAAAGATGATGGTTCGTTTGGTCGTACGAACGCGATGTTCGCTTAATTACGACGGAATGCGCATAAGCGCGAAAAACGAACCAAATGACGCGACGAATGGATTTTTCTTATGGCGAACACTAAAATATAATATAGTCATGCTCACATAAATTTTTGGATGTCCGGATGTATTCAGAACGTAAGTTATGCGCGAAAATGCAAACTTGTGCACTTTTTGACACTTTTAGTCCCTGAATGACCCAAAAATTTATTTTAGCATACCGAACCCCTCAAAGCCTATTTCTAAGCTATGTAAAGGATATTTATGGTATGTTTAACTTATGGTCATGTTCCGGAATGTCTGTTACAGTTCAAATTGGCATACTTTCGCAGTTTGTCAACTTTAGTCCCTGTAAGCGATTAAACTTTGATTTCACCACACCAAACCTTCCAAAACTTATATCTAAGTTATGTAAAGGTTATTTAAGGTATGTTAAACCTATTTCACTATTCCGGAGTGTTTGTTGCATTAAACTGGTTATATTTACGCATTGGTGCGCGTATAACCTTCCAGAAAGCGATTTAGAGTTTGAAATCGAACAAGAGTTGATATGTGCAAAAGATACACATATTTATACAAGTCCAAAGTATGAAATATAATATTTCATTGGTTTGGCATTTGTTCGATGGTTGAAATGACACAGGTGTTACAGGCGGACCTGTGCCTTAGAGACATAAAATAAAGATAGAACTAGTTTAATTATGTTCTGAACTCTTTATTTCCTGTTTTGAGACAATGTTACTTTTGTTCGATAAATAAAATATAACTTTGTGTGCCATGGTTGTGAAACAATAATTCTGTTACAACACTCCCCGACGTTTCCGCCACGATTTGATGTTCTACCTGGTCGGGGTGTGACACTCAGGATCCGCAGAAACCATCTAAATGACATTTTTAGGACTCAGACGAAAGTCCAACATCAAATATACATTAAACTCTAATTGGAAATGCAAGGGTTTGGTCTAATACTTTCCCTATGTCCGGTAGCACTAGAAACTGCCCGAAAAGCGCTAAAAGTTACCATTTCAATAATTATCCGCAAAAATTCAGCATTATTATTTTTATTACAAGATGCAAAAGTGTTGTTTAAACACAAATTTCATATAAAAATACATAGGGAATATCATTTATATACATAATCGAATTTTTCCCTACAACTTTCATAAGTTAATCTTTCGACTATCTTCTTGCGAAACGAGCGCTAAACAACTAGCCGAACTATATTTTGGCACATTTAGCAAACTAGTGAACATTATTTTTGGTCTTTTTCATCCTATTTATTATCATTTTATAACAAGAAACACCTTAAAAATTTGCAAACAATTAAAAGGGTTATTAGATTTTATCACTCTCAACTATTGTCTATTGGCCACTGCCACCCCCAACTATCACTTTGATGCCCGTCACCCCCAACTTAACACTTAGTGTGTTCTGTCACCACGTCATTAACCGATCCCTAACTTTTGAACCTGTTATTACACTTTTTGGGGTGTCATAAGGATCTTGGGAAGGTTTTAGGGATCTTAGAACAACTCGAAAAGTATAATAACAGAATCAAAAGTTAGTGATCTGGTGACAGAACACACTAAGTGTTAAGTTAGGGGTGACGGGAGTCAAAGTGATAGTTGGAGGTGGCAGCGGCCAATGGCCAATAGTTAAGGGTGATAAAATCCAATAACCCCAATTAAAACCCTTAACATCCTAATCTTTTCATCTCATTTTGAACCCTTAAAATGGCTAACACTTTTCAACAACATAAAGACCCCCCCATGTATGACCGTAAATAAGGGGGCCCCACATCTCTTAACCAAGTGTTAAATATCTAGATATTTTATCTTAGTTTGCAAGTGGATTATGTTGGTGAATTATTATAACACTTAACCATTAAGGAATTACTAGCACTTATCACCACTTTTACACCTTTACTTCACACAAAAACTCTCTCATCATCTTCATCCATTTCACTAAGAACACCTTCAAAAACTCATTTTATTTTATCACCTCCTTAATGATCAAGATGGATTTCTATGGAACATAAGAAGATCTAAAGCACTTACAAGAAAAATGACACTTTTTCATCCATTCAAGAACCTTCAATCATCAAGATCTTCATCTTCTTAGCTCTTAATCATCACTTAGATCATCCCTAGCCTAGTGCTAGAAGTGAGCTTCTAAATCTCTTATTTTCATACTTGTTTATGTTATGATTGTTAATATAACTAGAGATAACAAAATAATCATACATAATAAACATGAAAATACAAAGAAGCAAAAATAATAATCATGATATATTTATGTTTGTTTATGTTGTGATCTAAGACTTGTTATTTGCATATTTGATCTTATTATGATGATTATGATATGAATAATTGTTAGATGATGTTTTAAAAATATGATCTAACAATTATACATGAATATGTTAAAGGGTTTTTGTTAAACTTAAAAGATAAACGGATGATCATAATTTATGGTATAGTTAAATTATTTAAGGTTTTTATTTAAAAACAAGACTTTTACAAGATTATAAAAAAAATAAGTAAAGTAACATACAACATGAGATTTTTTATAAAAGTTGTTAAAACTAGAAGTAAACTTGGTTTTTGAACTAATGAACATATGAAAGGATCATATCAAAAATCCTACATGATTTTGAGATCATCTTGATGAGGTTATGTTATAAATCTCATGTGTATTGTTTATGAAAGTTATGAGTAAATTGATGTTGAATTGAAAAGAAAAAGATATGTTTGATTAAACATGGTAAAGATTGAAAATACATAGGTTATATGGCCAAATTTTCTTATAAATTATATGTTAACAAAACCATCATTTTTTGCTAAACCTTTACAAGATTAAAAAGATTTAAAGAATGGTTTTTATAAAAAAAAAAGTTAGTTATAAATATATATTTTGAGAAAATATATATTCATTAATTAAATTAACAACTTAAGTGCTATGTGGTACTTGATGTATTAGTTATATATATCAAAGATAGGAACTTGATTACAATGGTGATAAGGAACACATGAGATATAATAATCAAAGTCTTACAAACGAGTTACGGACGATCCGAATAATCGGATACAAATTATGGTCAAATCGGACGACGGACGAACCTATGAACATATCGCCAATCCGAGGACTTACTACGACGTTTAGGCGATCTTTCGACGCGGACACCAAAATTTCGTCACCATTAACAAAATTCGGACATTTTTTTGGGTAAAGGGTTACCCCGGTGATTCTATATATTTTCAACCAAACAAAACAAGTAGTATAGTGTATCTACACTAGTTCAATCATGGGACATGCCCCACGAAAGTAAACACCAAAAACCAGAAAAAACAACCGAAACCCAACACAAACACCACTAGACTATAATCTAGAAAGCAATAAAAAACTCATCACTCGCCATCACCATTAATGTCGGCATCACATATCTCCCATTCACCTAGAAGCCTTCGGACTCTTTCAGTCTGCTTCATCTTCACTCCCATAAGCTTATATCGAACAGTCTTGATTATCAACTCATAAATCTGCTCCGGAGGTCTGAACTGGTTCTTGAAAAGTCTAGCATTACGTTCCTGCCAAATGAAATAAGCAGTAGCCGCTACCAAAATCCTACTAACATAATCAACTGCTGATTTAGATCTACACCTGAGCCGTAAGCAGTCTACAACATCCTCCCACTTCGAGTCAACATTATCCATAGCCGCCTTAATCCGAACCCTAACCCATACCTGAGCTGAGAACTTGCATTCAAAAAACAGATGTTCATGCGATTCATGATTCTCATAACATAATAAGCAGCACATCATATTCATATTTTTCCGCCTCGAGAGATCCCATTGAAGAATAATGTCTTGCGTAAGTAATTTCTTCCGCATGATCAGCCACATCAGGAAAGAATGCCTCGGAATACATTGAGCAAACCAGACAACTTTACTCCACTCGACCTCTTGCTCTCTATACCGAATGGAGTCCCAAATACAAGAAGCCGAGACTTCATTCAAATCATCACCAACCCGCCAAAGAACAGAATCACGTTTATCAGGAACCGGATGGACTTGATCTAGTTGAATAAGCACCGGAAATAAATCCCTCCAAGCCGTTGGCCAACGCCAATCTCCCTCTGAATAAATATCGGCAACAGAATCCTCCAGTCTAAATCCTGCATTCGTAATAGTTCGAGGAGACAAAAAATTACCAAGCGGGCCTAAAGCACTCCACGTATCATACCAAGCTGAAGTCGAACTCTCATCCCCAAGTGAAGTCCATAAATGATTCCTGATCATCGGTCGGAGTTGAAGTAGCTTTCGCCAACTCCAACAACAATTTGTAGGAACCGTCACCATCCAGAAGCTTTTACCTTTTAATTTGTATTCATGAACCCATTCTACCCAAAGAGATTTTCGTTTAGTGATGACACTCCAAATATGATTTGCCATAAGCGCCTTGTTAACGTCTCCTATACGTCTAATACCCAAGCCCTCTTCGTATTTCGGAGTACATACAGAATTCCACGAAACCTTTGCCCTCCCTTTTTGAAATGAGCTATCTTGATTCCACAAAAAATTTCTCATTCTAGCTTCTAAATCATGAGTCACCCGAGAAGGTAAGATAAAAACTGAAGACCAATGTTGAGGGAAATTGACAACGTTGGGGGGTCAGACAGCAAAATGTTCCTGGTAGGGGGTCAGAGTGCCAATCACATAAAACCACAGGAGGTAAAATTGCAGTTTACTCAAAATAAAAATTAAAACACTAAAAGATAAATTTATTAATCATTTAATAATCTCCACCATAAATTGAACCCCATCAATTTCTCTGTATCTAACAAATCTCCACCATAAAATGAAACACCACCAAACAACCACCATCTTCCCCCCCCCCACCAACATTCACCACAACCGACCACCGTACAAACATCATCAACCACCTTCAAGCCAAAACCACTATCACAATTTGTCTACAATCCTTAACCTACATCATCTTCATCGGCCCCCACATCCCACCTCGTCGAGCCACCACCCGAACACCTTGCCCCACCATCAATGACCAACCACCACCGTCAAACCACCCCCTACAACCACCATACTGAACACACACATATCAGTGATGGTTCGGAGTGGTGATTGTGCCTAATAGAGATGATGGAGAACTGAGAAGAAAAGTAGATTGGCGGATGCATTCAAGGTGGATTTTGTAACAACTGACACTTTTCCACATATTCCGTACAATGTTAAACAGTAAATTATGCATTAGTGACTGTGCCTGATTTAATTAATGACATGAATGATTTTCTGAATGTTGTCATATACGTACAAGAGCATTACAGGTTGCAAGATTATTTATCATTATTGCATGCAACACAATATGGTTCAATTAGTGCACGAAACAAAGTTAGCACAGTTATCAGACAAAATAGAAGTACTGATAGGAGTTCAGTACTCAGGCAGATATGATGTTAAGACACATAATGAGCCCGAAACCAAGAGTTACACTAGAATAGTGTGTAGGAAAGTAGGGATTACAAAACTGCCTTCCGAGTGATAGTCTAAGTGCCGGAAAGTGCCCGAAACACACTAAAACTGCAGAATTCTACAGAAAACACCAAAATTCAGCAATTTTCAGCTTTTTAACATCAAAATATAATGCAGAATTATGGTTTAATGGTCTAAAATACCTTCCCAAGTGACAGGAATCAAAACTGTCATAAAAGACTACATAAGGCACACTAAACTGCGCAATTTAGCACCTTAACGAACCGGTAACCAACCGAACAACCGGACACTACCCGAAACACCAAATTTTCACTAGAAGCATTGTTTTATCATTTTCGAGCTAGTTATGGTCACCGAACATCATAATTCACTCTCTAAACATTAAACACATATAACCCTAACTAAATTACCTTATAATCTAACTTACCATTACAACTTAACCATGACCCCCCCCCCCCCCAAATGTGGACGGTTACAAGGGTGGACCCACCCTTGATTTCTTTCTAATATTTTATAAGATATGTTGAGTTCATGGGAGCATTATATCCAAAAGATAAAATGTTGGAAAGTTATTAATAAAAACCACAAGTTCCTTCATTCATCTCATTCACAACACTTCAACTTCAACTCTCACTCCCTCTCTTCCTTGGTCTCTGTCGTGAGCCACCACCACACCACCATCACTTTCAAGTCTTGTTCATCCATTCCAAAGTGATTCCAAGGTGCAAGAAGCAAGATTAAGGAGCTAGGTGCCATTGGAGTTTGAAGGACCTTTCTCAAGAGCTTTTAACCACCTTGTTCATCATCTTCTTCATCTTTGATCTCTTCCCTAGCCTTGTGCTAGTAGTAAGCTTCTTGTAACTTGTTTTTGCTTCTCATTATGTTGGTTAAAAGATTATGTAAGTAACTAATCATAAAGATCATGAAAGAACAAGAAGATAACTTTTCACATAAAGCTTAAAATCATAATAATCTATGTTGATTTAGTGTATGTATGAATCTTGATTGTTGATTTCTTGTGTTTATGATGTTAATCATCATAAGAAGCTTGCTAGATTGTGATTAAACACATGATCTAGCAAGTGAGTGGATGAATCTTATGAAAATCAAGATGGTCATCCTTTATGTTTCACATGAACTTGAAAATGAAGATGATTTTGTGTATGATAAAGTATGATACATGTTAAAAGTCTTGTAAATGGATGATCACAAACTAATTTTCTCAAGAAACCAAGGTTATTTACAAGATCTACATAATCATGATTTTTAAAGAAACTAATCATATTTTTAGTGTTAAATCAAGACTAGAAACATGTTTGTAACAAGAAAAATACAAAAGAATTATTTTTAGAAAAATCATCTTGTAAGTTGTAAAGGACTAGATTTTGCAAGAATGTGATTTATAAACAAATAACCATGTTTTAAAAGGTAACTGGACCTACTAAATAACATACTAAGTTACTACAAGTTTTTACAAAATTTCAAGTTCATGATGTAGTGTAAATTGCATAATTTTGGCACATGGTAAGTGTTGATTGAATTGTTGTTGATTGGTGATAATTTTAAAATAAAATAATATGCTTTGAAAGCATGGAAACCTCCATTTTTAAGGGGAAACTATGGAAAAAATTTTGTAGAATTTAAACACTTAGAAAAATATTTTTAAAACAAGTGTTTATAAATAAATTTTAACCATGGTTTTTCACGAAAAATTTGCCATAATTTTTGTTACAAAAATTACAAATATTGGAGGTTGGTTTTTGATAAATAAAAGTGACTAAGTATGTAATTAGGAAAATATATTTAGAAGTCACAATTTGTGTGTTACTTGTATATTATGTGTATTAGTTATATTATTTAGGACTTGAAATAATATAACTTACCAAAATACTAAAAATTGTAATACAAAAATAATGCCAAAATTCTAAGAAAACAAATATATAATTTATACCCGAATATTGAACAAACCGAACAAGGAATATGGATTACATATATATATATATATATATATATATATATATATATATTCCGGAAATAAATTTATATATTTTGATAAACGAGTTAAACGGTATTTTGGAAACCAAAGGAACGGAAAGTATGATTTTTACAAACATTACAAACGTATCATATTTTATCAAGAAGAAAATATATTATTTTTGAGTAAAGAAAATTACATATATATTTTCTTGAACAATTAAAATATATATATTTTCTTAAACAAATTATGAATATATTAGTTTGGGTGAAAAATGGAATTATGAATATTTTCTAAGATAATCTTGAAAATATATAATTTTTGAGGTTTATGTGAAAATATAATTATTTTTGCCAAGAAAGGTTTATAGATAATTTCTATAAAAGTTTTCTTTTTTTTTTTGGGTAAAGGGTTACCCCGGTGATTCTATTAAAAAACAACCGCAAATAAGTACAAGTAGTGAGGATGAGTTCCACACTAGTTCATATATAGGACATGCCCCATATATGTAAACCAAATAAAAAACAAGTGTATCTATGACATCACATAACCTAGTCTACTTTACATCATCATGAAAAATAAAGTAGACAAGATAAGGCACCAAAACAAAAAACCATCATCCTCCATCATCAAAGACGAAAAAATCACAAGCCAAGAGCCCCTAAACACGAACCAAAAAACGTCTATCCATTGTAAAACTTTGTGGAAGAGGTGCTTGGCCTTGCTCTAGAAGAAGTAGAAAGTGTACCCGAAGTCATAAAATCATTAGTTTCATTATAGACTTCAACAACCTCCTCCTCATCCGAATCCTGCTTGTCACTTGACTGCGTAGCCTTCTTCTCCACTCGACCCACCTTGATACCTCCCTGATCTCCACCATCGTCCCTAAGGACATCAAACGGGTTTGATGTTGAAACCTGGTTCGAACTCCTCAAAGGCGGTTTTGGTTTAGGATTGATAACTGGTTTATAAACAAACTTAGGTTTCTGATTTTTCATGTGGAGACCTTGGTTGTTAGCTTTCTTCTTTTTGGCACCCACAACCTGAAAATCATCACCATTCTTTCCAGAATCCCCATTCGGAACAAGCTGAGGGTTCTTTGGGCACGAACTATCATCATGACCAAACACACAGCAAGAAGAACACCTTAAAGGCTCCCAATCATAATCAACTTTGACCTCCACCTTAGAATAACCATTACCATCTAAAGATGGAATTGCAACAGAGACACTCCTCTTTAAATCCGCACCCGCCTGCACTTCAATGAGAGCTCTAGCATAACTACTTCTTCCCCAAGACTCAGCACACATCGTGGCAGTATACGAATCCAACATCTTAGGCACCCCTATCTTAGAAGCAACCAAACTGAGACCATCCTCAGTAAATGCCGCTAACGGCACATCATGCATCTTTACCCAAACTGGAATAGCTTTAATATCCTCTTTTTCCATTTTGATAGAGGCTGACCACTCCTTCAAAATAATCGGAACATTTCTTATCAACCATGGCCCATCCTCTAACATTTTGTCCATCCCTTCCTTTGTTTTGAACTTAAAGAAAAAGAATCCGTTCGCATTCATCATTAGCCTAGACAAACCATACTTAAACCCTAACTCTCTCTCCTTCTGGCGATTTTCTTTCTTCATGGAATCCTCGTTTTTCTTCGTGATCTGATGCATAACAGTCTGTGATTAGAGTTTTGATTCGTCATAACTCTATAACGAACTCGTTAGCATTTGGGATCGATCTAAAATTAGGGTTTTTTCTGTTTTTTTATAATCGCTGCTCTGGTTCTTCAATTCGAAACCCTGATTTATTATACTGGTTGTTATTGGTTGCGGTTAACTGAGATTAATTTAGCTAGATTGATACTCTGGTATAATCGATTAAGGGTTAAAGATTGATACTAGGGTTTGAAGGATTAGGGTTTAAGTTTTCGGCTTTCTTGTTCGTTGGGTATTGAGGTGCTTCGTTTTTTCTTGTGCATGCTTGGCTGATTCTGTGTTTAATGGAGAGAGTGGGTGAAACAGATTTGTCTGATCATCCAAAGCCTGATGGCAGACAGTTGCATGATCGTGGGAAACCTCCTAATGTTATTAAGGGGAGTAACATCCCGGTTAGTCAGGTGAAGCCGTATTTAGTTGATAAAGATGGGTATCCTTTACCGATTGCTGAAACTGACAACATGATTAAACCTGGGAATCCTCAACATGATTGCCATCAAAACCCTACTCTATCTTTCAAGAGTCTTGCGGATAGGGTTTTGGATATTGATGGTAAAACTTTTATTCCACGTAGAGGAACGGTCGTAAATGAAAAGGTGCAGGGAAAAACCATTAATGTGATTGATGAGCTGCTGAAAGCTACGGTTCCAGTTCCGTCAGAGGCTGTGCAACCGGTAACTAACGCAGTAGAGAATGTGAATGCAGGAGGTGATGTGATGAATGGAAATCAGAATGATGGGAGACCTTCGAAACCTCTGTCCTATGCTGCGTCAGTTCTGAATAATAACTCTAAAAAGGTAAACTTTCGGAATCTTCCTAGTGTTGAGAAACAAGATGGATGTGATGTAGTTCTTCCCCGGGAATCGGTTAGGGCTGTTCAGGAGAAGCTTGCTAATACGTTATATGGATACTTCTTGGGTGATCGAGTTGCCTACCCGGTTGTAGAGTATTTCGTTCGTAATAATTGGAAAAAGTTTGGATTACAGAAATCAATGATGAACGCGAATGGCTTTTTCTTTTTTAAATTTGCGGATCAATCAGGAATGATGAATGCTTTAAAAGCTGGCCCGTGGATTATTCGGTCACAACCATTATTTTTAAATGTCTGGTCAGCTTCTACAAAGCTTGAGAAAACGGAAGTTAAAAAGTTACAATTATGGGTTAAGATTCATGATGTTCCCATAGCTGCTTACACGGAAGATGGGTTAAGTCTTATAGCTACGGCGATAGGTGAACCGAAAATGTTAGATTCGTATACTACGAATATGTGTGTGGATGCTTGGGGGAGGAGTAGCTATGCTCGTGCTCTTATTGAGATTTCTGCTGAAAATGAGTTCAAAGAGGAGTTAGTTATTGCTGTTCCAGATCTGGATAGAGATGGTTTTGTTAAACAAAAGTTGTATGTTGAATATGAGTGGAGTCCATATCGATGTAGTCACTGTTGTGTCTTTGGTCATTCTGATGAAGGTTGTCCGAAACAAATTAGGATTAATTTGAAACATGGGAACATGGGTAATTTCGGAAACAAACATAAGGAGGCACATAAAGATCGTAGGCCGGGGAAGAACCTGGTTGATGATGATGGCTTTACAACAGTGGAGAATAAAAAGGTAGCAAAGAGATCGGGTTTTCCTGTTAATAAACAAAAACAAAAGTTTGAATATAGACCTATTGGTAATAAATCGGATGGAGGTACAAAGAAGGTTGATAAATCGCCTACGTTTGTATCTAATAATCCTTTTGATGCTTTAAGGGATGATGTTGGGGAGTCGAGTAAATCTGGTCGAGACATGGGGGATGGTTTCGAGAGCTCTGATGATGAGGAGGTGATGGATGGATACAATGAAACTAACGAATTTCTTAAGGAAGATTCAGCAAATGATGTTAATAAAAAAGGGGCAAGCACTCCTTCGTCCAAGGTGATTAAATGATTAGTTTCGCTGTTTGGAATATTAGGGGCTTGAACCGGCCGCTAAAACAGAATGAGGTTCGTCATGTGGTTAAGAGTAATAAGCTAAGTTTGTGTGCAATCTTAGAGTCTCATGTGGATATGGACAATCTTCGTAAAGTTTGTAACGTGGTATTTAGGAGATGGGATTGGACGTCAAATGGGGGTTGTTGTAAGAAAGGTGCTCGTATAATTTTAGGGTGGGATCCTACGGAGGTGGATGTTATGGTTATTGCTCAAACGGATCAAGTTTTACATGCTCAGGTTTTGTGTAAAACTAATAAGCGAATGGTTTTCTGCTCGTTTGTCTATGCTGCAAATTATTATGTTGATCGTAGAGCTCTTTGGCATAATCTTCGTCTGCATAAGGGCCTAGTTCATGACAAGCCGTGGATTATTTTGGGAGATTTTAACTGTGCTCTTAATCTTGAAGATAGATCTATTGGTTGTTCTTCTGTTTCCCCAGGTATGCGTGAATTTAAAGAATGTGTTGAGGATATTGAAGTGTTTGATATCAAACGTACAGGTTTTCACTACACTTGGTCCCAAAAACCCAAGAGGGGTGTCGGTTTACTGAAAAAGATTGATAGAATTTTGGGTAATGCTGATTTTGCTGGTTCGTTTCCTCAATCGGTTGCTGTGTTTTCTCCTTATGGTATTTCGGATCACTGTTTATGTGTGTTGAAGATGTTATCGGCTGAAAAGACTAAACCGAAACCTTTTAAGTTCGCAAATTTCTTAGTGAATAAGCCTGGTTTTCTGGATCTTGTAAGCTCTAAGTGGAATGTAAATGTTGATGGGGTTCACCAGTTTCGACTTGTTAAAAAACTTTCTCTAATGAAGTCCCATCTTCGAGCTCTCTTATTTAAACAAGGGAATCTTCATGAAAAGGTTGTGAACCTAAGAGGAAATCTGGAGGCGGTACAGCGTGACATTGATAGGGATCCGATGAATGAATATTTGCGTACAAAAGAAGCAATTATTCTTCGTGATTTTCAGGAGGCGTCGCTTGATGAGGAAAGATTTCTTAAGCAGAAGTCCAAAGTTGAATGGCTTCGGGCTGGTGATGCTAATACGGCTTATTTTCACACATCGCTTAAGTGTAGAAATCACATTAATCGGATTGAGGCTATTTCTGATTCTAGTGGAAACCTGTTTGAGGGTGATAAGGTGGCGGAAGCTTTTGTTAATCATTATGAGCACTTTCTAGGATGTGAAGGTCAAGTTACTTTGGATCCTTCTCCTGATCTTTTTTGTAATAAGTTGAATCTGGAGAGTGCAAATCACATGGTTAGGCCGGTTACGTTGGAGGAAATTAAGGCCGCTATGTTTTCGATTGGGAATGATAAAGCTCCGGGGTCGGATGGTTATACGTCTGCTTTTTTCAGGAGTACTTGGCAAATAGTGGGGAGTGATGTTTCGAATGCTATTATGGATTTCTTTAACACGGGGAATCTACTTCAGCAACTTAACCACACGTTAGTTGCTTTGGTTCCAAAGGTGTCATCTCCTACCTATATCACTGATTATCGCCCTATTTCGTGATGTAATGTTATATTTAAATGTATTAGTAAGGTGTTGGCGGATCGTTTGAAGAGTTATTTGAATGAGATTGTCAGCATTAATCAGTCAGCTTTTGTTCCGGGTCGGAAAATTTCAGATAATATTCTTCTTACACAGGAATTAATGTATAATTATCATCGTGATTTTGGGCCTCCAAGATGTGCTTTTAAGGTTGATATTCAAAAGGCTTATGATACGGTGGAGTGGAGTTTTCTTAAAACGGTTTTACTTGGGTTTGGGTTTAATAGCACTATGGTTCACTGGATAATGTTATGTGTGTCTACAGCATCTTATTCGGTGTGTGTTAATGGGAATGTTCATGGTTACTTTAAAGGTAAAAGGGGTCTAAGGCAGGGTGACCCACTATCCCCTTATATGTTTACCTTAGTGATGGAAGTCTTGACGTGCATTCTGAATCAAGTGACAAGAATTGATACGTCTTTTCGGTTCCATAATAAATGTGAGAAGCAGAAAATTGTTAACCTGTGTTTCGCGGATGATTTGTTTCTTTTCGCGAGGGGGGATGTGGCTTCGGCTAAGTGTGTTATGCTCTCCCTTACAAAGTTCACTCAAATGTCGGGTTTAGTTCCTAGCATTCAGAAGAGTACAGGGTTTTTCTGTAATGTTCCAAATCATGTCAAAGGAGAGATTTTGAATATTTTGCCCTTTGTTGAGGGTACGTTGCCAGTCAGATACTTGGGGGTCCCTCTTATTTCTTCGAGGCTTTTATATAAAGATTGTAGCATTCTTGTGGAGCGGCTTGAATGCCGGATTGATAATTGGAAGAATAAAATGTTGTCCTTCGCAGGTAGACTTCAGCTTATTATTTCGGTTCTTTCATCGATGCATGTCTACTGGTCATCGGTTTTTATTTTACCAGCTAGAGTAGTTAAGGAGTTGGAAACTAAAATGCGGAATTTTCTTTGGGCTCATTCTTCTTCTAAGCGTGGCAGGGCGAAAGTTTCATGGAGATCTGTGTGTGTGCCGAAAACTGAAGGGGGCTTGGGGATTCGACGTATAGCTGATTTTAATAAAGCTCTTATGGTTTCGCATATTTGGAGTATTCTAAGTAATCGTCATTCGTTATGGGTTGCTTGGATTCACTCTTATCGTTTAAAAGGTCGGAATTTTTGGGACCATAAGATTCCGGCTTCTTGTTGTTGGAGCTGGAAAAAGATGGTTCAACTTCGCCCTTTGATTCGTCAATATGTTTGGTCTATGATTGGTGATGGTAGTAGTACCTCAGCTTGGTTTGATACATGGAGTAGCATTGGTCCGTTATGCAATTTTTTGTCTCCAAGAGTTATTACCCGAGAAGGTTTTTCTCTAAGTGCTACAGTTGCGGATGTGTCTCCTAATGGTTCTTGGATTTGGCCATTAGCTTGGAGGGATTTATTCCCAGTTCTTATTCAGCTTGATAACATGCAACGGAATTTAAATGCACGAGATCGTATCCTTTGGAAAGATGGAGATAGTGAGGCCGATTATTCTTCGAGTGCGGTTTGGAATTCTGTTCGAGCGAGGGAGCCGGAAGTGGGTTGGGCTGCTTTCGTTTGGTTCTCTCATTGTATTCCTCGTCATGCTTTTTTGATGTGGCTTATTGTGCGACGTAAGTTACTTACTCAAGACAAAATTGTGCTTTGGAATCATACTCGTAAGTTACTTATTGTGTTGCCTGTTGTGTTATGAGAATATTGATTCTCATGACCACTTATTTTTTGAGTGCAAAATATCCACGCTAGTTTGGGAAATGATTCGTACGAAGGCTGGTATGGAAAGTGTCGATTCAAAGTGGAGTGATGTTTTCGAATGGCTTGGTACTCGGTCTCGGTCAAAATCAGCATCAAATATGGTGGCTCGGTTGTTGATTGCAGCGCTAGCTTATACCATATGGCAGGAGAGAAATAACCGATTATTTAGAAACCATGCAAGGCCTCCGGATGTTCTTTGTCAGCTTGTTTTAGAAAGTGTTAGATATAAGCTAATGGGGCTCAAGTACAAGAACACTGCGCGAGTTTGGGCATTACTGGAGAAGTGGGATATTCATGGAGCTGATTTACTCATGGAAAATGGTTGATTTCGAATAAGTTAAGGAGTCTTTTGTTCTAGATTGTGTGTCTAGTAGTCGTTTGGTTTTACAGTTTTTGTGGTTTACTTGGTTTTACTTTCATGGGGGTATGTCCCATGTCTGAACTAGTAAGGATGTTACCTTACTACTTGTTTTATCTTTTGTGAATATATAGAATCACCGGGGTAACCCTTTACCCAAAAAAAACCATACTTAACCCAGTTGTTCTTAGCAAAATAATCCACCACGGGAAAAGCTAGTCGTTTACCCAAGAAATATCCATAAAGAGTGTTAGCATACCTGTCCGTGACTTGTTTAACCGAAGACAACGGAATAACAACATCTGCACCATCAACAACCTCGGTCGATTCCATCACCCTAAAATTCACCTTTACATTCTCCTTCGAGTTGTTAACAACTTTAGCGAATGATAAAGGTTCCGCCGCAGAAGACATAGACTTTGCATTCTTATCTCCATCACCTAGATTCCCCATAGATTTTCCGGTAACCCAGAGTCTGGCCGCAGCTTCTCCACAGGAACCTGAACAGTAATGTTACTATGATCTGTTTGCGGCGTCTGAATTGAACCCCTAGGCGGCAGCCACGTGTTTCCCTCAACATTGATCACCCGGCTAGCTAAACTATCAAAAGAGAATTGTGGTTTACCGCGATCTTGAGGAAACGCCCCATCTGATTTACTTTCATCCATACGAAATCCAAAACTGATATCGCCCAGGAAACTGAAATACAATCAGCCAACACAGGTAATCTGACGTAGCTGAATTGGAATTGATAACGCCCTAAACTGAATTGTGGTTTGCGCAGATGTTTAAGCAACCCTAATCTGATGTATCTTGGATTAGGAGAAGCAAACACTTCCACCGAAACCCTAAATAAATCAGAGTAACGATTGGGGAATAAGACTGCTGAAACCCTAACAAGATCAGAATATCGAAGCCGCTCACCCCAAGAACAATCGGAAATCAATAATAAAACAAAAACCCTAAAACACGAAACTTAATCTGATTTCAATTGATTTGAATCTAAAGAACGATTAATCCTTAGGTACTAACCAAGATCAATAGAGATCAAGGATTGAATTCGGATAGGGTTTCAAGAGAACGCCAAGATCGCCCAGAGCCCCTCCCTTTGTCATAAGCTAGAGATTTTCAGATCCTACTATAAAAGTTTTCTTAAAATACACATATTTTAAGAATACAAATTGGTGATTTTATTTGATTAAACATAATATTCCGGAAATTTAAATACAAAAATTAAGTAAAAGAATATTTAATAAATACGATAAAAATACGTATTCTCATACGTACAAATACATACCGAAATACGCCACCAATACTTGGCAAAAATACACAAGACTAAAAATACAAGTATACCCATCCTTGGGAGAATACATATGTATAAATACATGATATACCAAGTTGAAATATATTATTTTAACAGAAATTCCAAATAATTGACAAATATAATTTAAGTTAAAATATTATTATTTTAACCAATAATTATACACTTTGGAATAATATTTAGTACATTAAAGACGTAACTCAAAGTATGATAAGTCACAAAAAATAAGACTAAAAGTCGTGGCACGACCTAGCCGTCTAATAAACCATAGCACGTGTGTAGGTAGTAGTGCGATAAGGAGAAAGGATCTTTGAGTTACACCGGACAGAAGAACGCAAAACTGTGAGTTCATGTCCCCCCTTTTCTTTTAACTGTTTTCAGTTTTATAATTTCGGGGGTGAAATACATGTTACAATTGTTTACAAACGTTTACAAATGGTATGGTTAGCTAAGGAATGAACTGTTCGATCATGTGAGTGGTGGGTACAACGCTTAAGACCATTAATCCTCGTATAAGGACCGAGGGACATGAGTGATAGATCTATTTGGGTGTTGCGCGCCCCACCCCTGGGCCAGAAGTGGCCGAAGGTGGTGACTATGTCTTACAGTCGGAAGCCCGGTACAAAATCCGCAAGGTTTGAGCCTTCCTGCACCATTGCACACATATTAATGTATTAGCTACACATTAATTAATCTGTCCATAGACGCTTTCATACCGGATTACAAAGGCATACATGCAATTGTTTACAAGATTATTCGACCTCTTACAGAATCACATGAACTCGCTCAACTTTTGTTGATGTTTTCAAAATTACATGTATTTCAGGAAACAAGATGGATCTTGGACGCTGGTGTTGTTTTCAAGACGTAAAATTTCAAGTTTAGATGTCATCCACTTTTGTTTTGTAACATAACTTGAGGATTTTGGTTGAAACTTAAATGACTTGTGTTTGTAACATTTTAAACTTATGAAGGGATGAACATCATGTTTTACGCATATAGTTGTTTATTATAATTGAATGCAATGATATTGAACAAGTCACACATCATACGCTTCCGCAAAAGTCTGGGTGTGACAGTTTGGTATCAGAGCTTCGATTGTAGTGAACTAGGATTCCTTCTCGAGTCTAGACTACAATCACTAGAATTCTCTCACGAAAAACATTTTCACAAAATATTTTTCATTGCATTTACAAAAAGCGCCAAGATCCATGAGTCGAACATTTTTCAAAGGAAAGACAAAGGAAAGACGAAGGAAAGGCAAAGCAAGGACATTAGTAGGGAAGGGAATACCCCGACTAATGTGCCAAATGAGGTATAGTCAGTCCATGTGGGATAGACTTGCCAAAGACAAAATGACCCCCCCCCCCAAAGAACAAATGAAAGTTATATGTGACATTTTGCATTTATTTGCTTGTATATACTACGTAACATTATTATTCATTAATATATATGTATGTATATATATATATATATACATACGTGTGGGAGAATTATTGACGGGAACGAGATACCTTCGACTTCAAATTCTATTATGGTTCTTGACTCGCACAATGAGACTATCGACCTCGCGTTTATTACGAAGCTTGTAGCTGATGTAATTACCAAACTAGACCCTGAGCTTGATTCCGTATAAGATGGCTGTACTTCCCTCTCGAATGCGAAGGTGCCTGACTACGGTAGCGACGGCGAGGCGGAGGAGGTAACCTTGGACAACAACCTTATCAGTGGAACGAGGTCCCTGAGGCATTTACGAAACCTGATTGACGACACTCTTTTCCAGACAAAGTGAATGAAGTACTCATCTTAAAGGTGCCCCTCCAGCTACTACTACTAGGAACCCTCCTTATTCCCACTCCGTTTAAGCATTGTGCCATTTCGCGTGTAACAACAACGGACGTTGGCGCGTGGACCATCATAAAGGTCCATTCCATGTTGAAGGTATGAGGGCAGTAGTGTCCCCTCTCTGATTGATCAGCTGCTTTGAAACGAGGAAAATTTGGATGACCGTGCAAGACAATTTATTATTACGGGGGCCCACGAAATGACAACTTGTATTGCATGGAAATCCTGGTGGACTCTACGGGTCAAGAAAATGATCACTATCTATTTGGAATTCCTATAATGTTCCAAATCCCCACCTAGTAGAACATTAACCGAGATGGTTACTATAACACCCCACCAAGTAGGAAGCCTGCCTACGCCCATTTCGTACACTCAGGAAAGATTTACCTCAACATTGCAGGATTCTTATGTATGAACTTGTACGGTACTTACAACACCCCCAAACTTGCCCATTGTAGATGCTATGATAAGACCCCAACCTTTGACATCCGCTTTACCCCAAGAAGGTAGCATGGCGTGAGCGGTGGTGTAACTTAATTACCGTACTCTATTCGGCATTCAGGAAGACTAGGCCAACCATATTGGGACTCATGGAACCCAAGCCAAATCAATGTATGCGTCGCACAGCCTAGTGTGGCAAAGGGGTCCTCCCTATATTGGACAATCGAGAACCATGAAGTATAGAACACGTATTATAAGGGCGGAAGTAACCACTCGATATTCTCAACTGGTTGTTGTTCCATTTAGGCACATGGAAGACACATGCAAGAAGATTCTTCTCGATCTACACCGCTATCAGTACCTCCGCACTCTTTATCCCGTAGTGCACCCCATCAATAGGGTAGTGCATTCACACCCAGGAAACCGCTCTACGTTGGCTGCAAAACACAATTCAGTCACAAGGATGAAGTTACGTACCCTCACAACCTTACCTCTGCGTTTCCACTATCCCCTCCTACCCGTGGTAGTAATGAGCGACCCCGTCTTTTGGGAAGTACGCCTGTTTTGTAAAAGTAAAGACTATGGAAGAGTCGGAAACTTGAGGCATGAACAAGGAACAAGGTGAAGGGAAGGCCTCACCTAATTTTGTATAGCACTGGATGACTTGCATCAGTCGGAGTAAGGTGACTCCAAGAAAGTTTTCTACGCAAGACTTATTGCAACAAGTTGATATTGTCCAGTGTGTAAAAGTCGATGTACCCTTAGCAAGATTCCGTTGTTACCCGTTACGATGGTGAGATGATTATGGTGGGAAGATTCTTTTTTTGGGTAAAGGGTTACCCCGGTGATTCTGTTATAGACAACCGCCAAATAAGTACAAGTAGTGAGGATGAGTTCCCCACTAGTTCATATACAGGACAGGCCCCATATATGTAAGCAAATAAACAAAACAAACCAAACTACCACCTCGACCTAGCCTACTACAATCATGATAATGACTAACTAGTAGACAAACGAAAATAAATCATACAACGACGTCAACCGCCATCATCAAAAATGAAATGGCCACCAACCGGCAGCCCCCTAGCATGAAACAAAAACCACCTATCCATTGGATAACTTTGTGGAAGAGGTGCTTGCCCCTGTACTGGAAGACGTAGGATGTGTACCCGAAGTGATAAACTCATTCATTTCATCATATATAACCTCTACCTCATCATCGTCAGACTCCTCATTTAACTCACGTCCCCCTTTATACTTCCCCTGGAGGGAACCCCCATTCCCCCAACAAACCCAAGAGCACTAAACGAATTGTGTGTTTGAACCTTGGACGAACTAGTACCCCGTGCATTCACATAGGAAGAACTCACTGCCTTTTTCTTTTTATCCACAGGTCTATATTCAAACTTGGGCTTCTGATTGTTAACTTGAAAACAACTCTTCTTTGCATTCTTCTTTGCATTCTTCTTTGTCCTAACTTCCGTATAACCATCCTCATCTACTTTCGGACTGTTAGTAGGATGCCTCACTGACGATCGAATGCATTTTGGACACTCCTCAGAGTCATGCCCAAATATACAACAGTGGGCACATCTCGGGGGTTTCCATTCATATTCCACACGAATAGTCTCATTGACATACTTGTTCTCATCCAACTCAGGAATAGCCATGGTTAGGACCTCCTTAAAGTCATGTTCAGCAGATATATCAATGAGTGCCCTAGCATAGCTGCTTCGTCCCCAAGCCTCGTTGCACATATCAATAGTATAAGAATCCAACCGCAAAGGAGAACCAATTTTAGATGCCAACATGCTTAACCCATCGTCAGTATACGCCACTAGAGGAACCTCATGCAATTTCACCCAAACCGCAACCTTTTTAATATCTTCTTTTTTAAGAGTGTTTGTAGGGGACCAAGTGTTGAGAAAAAGAGGTTTGTTCTGAATCAGCCAAGGACCCCCTTCAAGGACATTATTCATACCCTATCTGTCTTCAAACTTGAAGAAGAAAAACCCACTCGAATTCATCATAATTTTCTGAAAACCATGTTTTTTCCAATTTGTTTTCACAAAATATTCAACAACCGGATAAGCAATTCTATCCCCCAGGAAGTAACCATAAAGAGTATTTGCTAACCTGCTGTTAACCTGACGAACAAAATCAATTGGTAAAACAACATCCACTCCTTCCAAGGAGACATCCGACTTAAGTGACCTAAAATTAATATTAGGAGTTTGATCAGCCGCCTCAAAAGCATTCCTAGCTGAATTTTGAGTAGTCGAACCGGAATCCATGTTAACACCACCCTGGTCAGCTTGATTGTTTGACACAACATTAGCGTACGATTGATGTTGAGAAGAAGCTCGAGGGAGAGGACTAACATCATTCAGCGAAAGCACAAAAGCTACCTTTCTTTTATCAAGAACCTTAGCATACTGGTGATTAGGGGAATCAGACCGACCAACCTGTGCATCATCATCTAATGGCAGCATAAAGGTTACCTTCTTGCTCAGTTCGGAAACCCTCGCAGCTATTTTTGACGTTAGTTTTGGCTCAAAAGGTTTACCGTCAATATTCTTTATCTTCCTCGCAAAGACGTTTACGTTGTCAGCATTTTGATCATCCATTTCAGCAGCCGCAAAAAGCAACAGCCGCTACCCAATAGCAAGAATGCGACCAAAACCCTAGTGATGACTGAAACAGCAAACGGATTACCACTAGTTTCACAGATTCACTAACAAACAGCCGCCAATCAAATAATCAATCAGCGAATGAAAGGGTGAAACTGCCGAAACCCTAGAACAAATCGTCCAGCCGAATGTAGATGCAGCAACGATTAACAGATTCAGCAACGATTAGAGCAGGACACTGCCAAGAAACATTAGCCGTATTCAAACCCTAATCTACGAACGAAAAAGACAGAAACCCTAAATAAAAAAAACCCTAATATGGTTTCAAATGATTAGAAACTAAGGATCGAAATCAGGTACTCCCTAAATGCTAAACAAGATCGATCAGAACCAGGGTTGGATTGAAAGATGAAGGTTTCACACGATCACCCAGATCGCCCAAATCGCCCAGAGGTCTTCCATGATGCTCTTTATGGTGGGAAGATTCGCATAGGCCTCATTAGGAAATTACCTTACCCTTATGCTTATAATGCACGACGAATGAGCTTTGCTTTCACTATTCGACGGCAATATTTATTCTGAAATAAATGTCTAATTTCGTCGATATGTTTTATGCATGTGAAGCTCATGGAACCACAACAAAAGGACATTGGTCAGACATAACCAGAACCTTTACCTGCAACAAGAGCTGAGCTTGAGGCTCTAGTGAACCAGCAAGTCGCTAAAGCAATCGACCAGTACGAAGCAAGCAACATTGCAAACAACGGCGGACTAAGAGGAACCATAATGGGAATCGCTCAGGCGATAACTCTTGCCCTAGGTCCTACCGAGGGCGGAGTAACGGTGGAGAAATCTAATGAACTCGGAAGGGCTAATGAGGAAAAAGTATGGTGCAAAGGTTACAAGGAGATAGATAACTAACCATCATGAATCGGTACCTGTTACCGAGAAGTGATGACTTGTTTGACCAACTACAAGGTTCCAGCTACTATTTCAAGATTGACATAAGGACAGGATAACATTAATTGAGGATGTGGGAAGAAAGTATCCCTAAAACGGCCTTACGGACTCGCTACGGGCATTACGAGTCCCTGGCCACGCCGTTTGGCGTAACGAACACACCGTCATTATTCATGGATCTCATGAACCGAGTGTGTAAGCCGTATTTGGATGAGTTCATGCTTATGTTTATTGACGACATCCTTATTTTCTCAAGACAAAGGAAGGTCATGAGCAAACATCTGCGAGCTATCTTGGAGCTTTTGAAGAAAGAACAGTTATATGCAAAGTTGTCGAAGTGCGAATTTTGGATTCGCGAGGTGCAATTCTTAGGTCACATGGTAAATAAGAATGGAATTCATGTTGACCCTGCCAAGGTCGAAGCGATCAAGAATTGAGAAACCCCTAAGACGCCAGCTAAGATACGACAATTTCTAGAGTTAGCAGCCTATGACAGACGATTCATTGAGAAATTGTTTTTTCAAGGTCTGCTCAGCCGCTAACGCCCCTAACCCCCCTAACCCAGAAAGATAAGAAATTTGATTGGGAGGGGAAACGAGAAACGGCCTTTCAGACGTTGAAGGATAAACTCTGTGATATGTTGTCTTCACCTGACATTACCGATGGATTTGTGCGTGTTGATGCAACGGGAAAAAGTCATTGCGTACGCGTCACGTCAGTTAAAGGTGCGTGAGAAGAACTATACGGCACACGACCCTGACCTAGGTGTTGTGATCTTCGTGTTGAAGATCTGGCGTCATTTCTAGTATGGTACTCGTTGCACGATCTTTACAAAAACTAAGAGTTCGCAACACGTTTTTTATCAGAAGGACTTGGATACGAGACTGTCACACCCGTTTATTAGCGGAAGCGTGCGGTGTGAACTTGATTAGTTTTCATCGCATACGATATAAGTAAACAACTACATGATTAAAACCATACGATGTTCATCCATTGACATAAGTTAAAAGTACACACCATAAGTTATTTAAAATACAAAACAACATAAGTTTAAAGTTTAACAAAAGTCGAGTTTGATATAAGATTAAAACATAAGGCTTTGCATCCTATATCTCATTGAAGATGAGATATATGGACTAAACCCTCCAAAAGGGATGACACCGATAACTTGTAATCCAAAAGCTTCGTAGTAAATACCAGCACCAAGATTCCATTAGTTTCCTGAAATACATGTAAGTTGAAAACATCAACAAAAGTTGAGCGAGTTCATGTGTTTTAAGTTCGTATGTATCAAATGAATTTCAAAAACATTTGAAAGTTCAAGTGTTATAAGTAGGTATGTAAGCGTCTATGAATTTAATGATCATTAATGTTTTGCAAGGACATTAATATGTGTGTCGACATAGGAAGCACTCAACCCGGTAGACGATTTAAGTGTCGATTCACTTCGACAGGGACACAAAAGCACTCCAAGTGGCCGCACAAGGACCGTGAGTGGGGCTCGCCCGTACCCAATAGATCTACCCCCTGTTCCGTGGTCCTTAAAAGGATTAATGGTGCCTAAGTTAGCGCCTATTCGCACGTGATCCAAGAAATTCCATAGCTTAATCATACCCTTGTTAACATGTATTTCCCCCCGTGAGTTGTAAAACCGAAAACTTTAAAAGAAAAGGGGGACATGAACTCACAGTTTTGCGTTCCTAAGAGAGAGATATTCAATCAACGTGTTCCGTAAATGCGAGTCAACCTACAAAGGTTCTAACTCATTAGACTCGTCGGTCCTTCCTAGACCTTGTACTCGTTGTTCACCTTGAACGTTTATTATTTTCATTTCGTTTTTGGAACGCTTGTGTAATTTACTAATAATATGTTGGCATTTGTTTCTTGTATACTTTGATTTGTTTCTTGTATACTAATAAGTGTATATCTTTAATTGATGAAAGTGTTGAAGATATTTATTTTTAACGTCGAAATACGTTGTCGTATGTATACAACCTTAGTGAGAGAGTACACTTCAACAAGTGTATGCGTGTATATCATCATGTACTAGAGTCTTTTATAGATATACATATACCGTATGTATACTTGTATTTGTGTGCTTTATACGTGTACGTATACCGTATTTATACGGGTAGGTATACCGTATTAATCGAATAACGTGACCGTGCGACCAAACGAACCGACACCCAAGATAATTTCAAGCATGTTACAAGTCCCCTATGCTTTAACATCCTTGTAGAGCCTTGAAAATGGGTTAACGGGGTTTAAACGCGTCGAAAATGGCTTAAACATGCTGCAGGGACCATTTCTGCCAGTTTGTTAAACTTGCTGGTTCAGATAGGGGGTGGCGTCGCGCCACAGCAACAGGGTGGTGCCGTGGCTGCACGCGACGGCCTTGTTCTGACAGAAATTCCATTTTCAGCAACCAGCTTCAATTTGAGGGACTTTTGTGCAACTTTCTCAATACTTTGGACTGGTTTCAAAAGCTTCCCATTGTATACAAAACCATGTTCCACAAGTGTAACAATAGGATTGAACCTTGATTCTTGCAAAAACACTTGTCCTGATCTTGTTAATCCAAGCTTACTATAAATAGAAGTGGGTTCTGTCACACCTGACCGCGTAAAATAACAAATCGCAGCGGAAAAGTCGGGGAGTGGAGTAACAGAATCATTGTTTCATAACACATGGTAATTGAAGTTTTGTTTTATTGAATTAAAATGTTTACGTTGATTAAGAATTTAAGAAGCACAACATGAATTAAACTGTCTTTCATTGTTTTATGTCATTAAGGCCTCGTCCATTCCTATGTTTGCATCATGATCATCTAACATAGCACCTGAAACACATGTGAAAATAGGTACGTCAGCATAAAAATGCCTGTGAGATACATAGGTTTAGTTGATGCGGGATTCATGACTTGTAAGTTTAAAAGAATCGTTTAACAAAAAGTAGTCATGAACCTTATAAAAGTGTTTTCTTTTATAAATCATACGAAAATCGAATAGAAAATCAGATGATATAAAAGAATAATGCTCGGTTAAATAAATAACCAAGTAAAAATGAAATTTGCATGGAATATGTCGTTTGTAAAACAATGTCTTGTGAAAATATGTTATTTGTGTAAAATGTAACATCTTCTTGTTGAAATGATTTAGATAACACTACGATATATAATATCATAAAAGCACTTATATATAGGAAGTACCAGCGGCGTATCCACCATGCTTTTATCATATTACACTCGCCTCGTTATTTAAATCACTTATCAAAATAAATCACCTAAATGTCTTATTTAAACCAATATCAAAAGGTTCATGTATAATCAAATGTTATGTATGGCAAGCGAGAGTATCAACTTAAACCATAGGTAAAATGTACAAAACAATGTTTTTGAATAAATCATAGTTTAAATCAAAATGTTTTGTTTTGCAAAATAAAACCATGCTTTACTGATAAGAACATTTATGTTATGTTTTACGTCTACGTTCAAGCCTTATAAACCCTTAAACAAATTAAAGGTTTATCTAAATTATGTATTTCGGATTCTGTCATCCCTTACGTCCAAACAAACCTAGGATTCCAAGAATGGGAGTTGTCAATTCCTATGGTACCACTACATACTACCGAGCGGCATGATCGGTGTTAATGAACGCATTTTAGTTTCGTTAAACAAACCAAATGTTATACCAAATGTAAGCATGTTATATGAAAATAATGTACTTAGTATGCTAAGTAAACATACAAAGCATAAATGTTTATAAAATCAATGTGCTAGCATGTTAATTAAACATACATAGCATAAACATAGATGAAATCATGTACTATATGTGTACTACCTGAGCATAGCAAGCATATGTTATAAAAGTACGAAAAGCACGAAAGTAACAAGTAGGCACATGTGTATCACCCCAAAATATTTGAAAATGGTAAAAGAGGGGACTATGTACTCACTTGATATAGCTTAGTAGTCTTGAGATAACAATCAAATGATGCTAGAAGGATCACGGAATCAATCGGCACCTATTATAGGTAACTATGTTAATAAACCGGACCTAAATCGGAAGATCGGATAAAATGAGGTCTTGTAAACCAAATGAGTATTGGAACTCATATGACATGGTTTAACATAGCCTACATTCTAAATCGAAACCTATCCTAAGTGCTTATGACCCGATATGACCCGTTTAGGTAGCTTATGCTACTTTAACACGTCATTTGCGCAAAAGCGCAAATGAGTAGCCTAACTAGTCCTATGACAAGTGTTATATGCCCTAACATGCTTAATTATGTTGCATAATTAGTTTAAGTGACACAATTTAGGTTACATATGCTTGAAATGAAATTATACGCAAAAAGGGTATTTTGGTCATTTTCCTAAGGCATATAAACTACCTATCATATAACTAACTAAACGAAGTGTCCATAAGGTATAACCTCGGAAGGTTATTCCCTATACAACTATGGTCACAAAATATGTTTGGTCGGATCCTAACGATCGACCAAATGATCTTCTTTTTAAGTTTCCTCGAACCCTAATTCTCTCCCCTAGCATGGCGATTTCTGATCTTCTTCCAACCTTAGCTTTTTCTTCGTAATCTATTGTATAACAGTCTGTTATTAGATTTTTGATTCATCAAACATCTAATACGAACTTGTTAGCAATCTTGATCGTTCAAAAAGTAGGATTTTTCTTGTTTTCAATCACTGGCCGTAACTCTTGTTTCGGATAGATTGTATAGATTAATTGGTTTGTCGGTCATTCTGGTTAGGCAGAAACCTAGATTTACCACTTTATCTATATAGTTTTGCAAGATTCATGGGTTAGGGTTTAAGCTAGTTTAGGGTTTTTATTATTTCTTCGTCTGGTGTGTTGTATTCTGGTGTTCTGGTTTTCTTGCTGCATGGTTGTATTCTATTTGTGTTGAAGGTGAGAGTTGTTTTTTCCTGAATGGATGATCATAAGAAATCGGGGGGAAGTATCCAGGGTTTGCGTGGGAAGCCTCCTCTGATGTTCAGGGGTTTCGCTGATCGGGTTGTAGATGTGGATGGGAATCCTCTTTTGCCGCGTAGAGGTATAGTCATCAATGAGCCAAGTCCGATTAATGTTATTGATGAACTCACTAAGGTAACGGTCCTAGTCCCTTTGGAGAAGCCGAGTGCAGAGAACGTAGGGTTGGAGAATTTTTAGGTTGTTCGTGAAGGAGTCGGAGCTGAGGGTAATATGCTTGGATCAGATTTGAAGGATTTTCATCATATACAAGGTAGCTCCTCGAAATCTATGTCGTATGTTGATTTGGTTATGGCTGCCAATACCAAAAAGGTAAACTTTAGATCACTTGCAAGTCCTGTTATGCATGAGGGATGTGATGTTGTTCTCCCGTGTGATTCTGTTCGAGCAGTGCAAGACAAGTTAGCTAATACATTGTATGGGTACTTCTTAGGAGATCGTGTGGCTTTTCCGGTTGTTGACTATTTTGTTCGTAATAATTGGAAGAAATTTGGTTTGTAGAAGTCAATGATGAACGCGAACGGTTTTTTCTTTTTCAAGTTTTCTGATGAAGCTAGTATGTTGAATGTTCTGAAAGAAGGACCTTGGATTATTCGCTCTCAACCGTTGTTTCTTAGTGTTTGGAATCCGACAGTCAAGCTGGAAAAAAAGGAGGTTAAGAAGGTTCAAGTCTGGGTTAAAATTCATGACATTCCTATTGCTGCTTATACAGAGGATGGGTTGAGTATGATTGCTACAACAATTGGTGAACCGAAGCTTCTGGATTCGTACACAACGTCGATGTGTATAGATATGTGGGGACGTAGTAGTTATGCTAGAGCATTGATTGAGGTTTCGGCTGAAAAGGAATTGAGAGAAGAGATAACTTTGGCCATTCCTGAACCTGAGGGGGAGGGTTTTATCAAAGAAACTATGTATGTTGAGTATGAATGGTACCCGCATAGATGTTCGAAATGCTGTGTTTTTGGTCACTTGGATGATACATGTCCTAAACAACAAAAGAAGCCTACTAGTGCAAAGGGTGTGGATCAGAGTAATAAGCACATAGTTCAAGGTAATCGATATGCTAAGAAGTATCCTGTGATAGATGAGGATGGTTATCAAGGGGTGCATGGTAAAAAAGTGGCTAGAAAGCCGGGCTTCCAAGTAAATAAACAAAAGCCAAAGTTCGAATACAGGCCGGTGGGTTCCAAACTGAAAGAGGTGACGAATGGAGGCTCGACATCTAGTGGTATTGTGTCTAGTAATCCCTTTGATGTGTTGAAAGATGCTGAAGTGGATGTTACGGATGATAGGAAAGGATCAGAGGATGCTCAAGTTGACTTGGATAATGAGGAGGTTGTGGAGGTATATAACGAAATGGATGACTTTATTTTAAAGGATTCTAAGAAACCGAATGACAAACAAGGGGCAAGCACTCCTTCCACAGTTGTTTCTAATGGTTAGTCTTGCTTCTTGGAATATAAGGGGGTTGAACCGTCCTCTAAAACAAATGGAGGTTCGACAGGTAGTGAAGGATTCGAAGCTGAGTTTGTGTGCTATTTTAGAATCTCATGTTGATATAGATAAATTGGGAAAGGTTTGTAAGTCTGTTTTTAGATCGTTGGATTGGACTTCCAATGGAGCTTGTTGCGACAAAGAGACCAGAATTATTGTTGGCTGGAAACCAGCGGTTTTTGATGTAATGGTCCTATCACAATCTCCCCAGGTTATGCATCTCCAGCTTTGTTTCAAGTTGGATAGGAGGATGGTTTTTTGCTCTATAGTTTATGCTGCCAACTATTATGTTACTCGTAGAGATTTATGGCACCAACTATCCATGCACAAAGTTCTTGTTGGTAATAATCCTTGGTTTATAATGGGAGATTTTAACTCGGCTATGAATCTTGAAGATAAATCTATGGGGTCTTCATCTATTTCCACGGGCATGAAAGAGTTTCAGGCTTGTGTTGATAATTTGGAGATGTTTGATATTAACAGGTCGGGACTCCATTTTACGTGGAGCCAGAAGCCGAAGGAGGGGGTTGGTTTACTGAAAAAGATTGATCGAGTGTTAGGGAACACTCCGTTTGTGACAGCATTCCCGAGCTCAGTTGCTATATTTCATCCGTATAGGATATCGGATCACTGCCCTTGTATTTTAAAGATTCCTGAAGCTGGTAAGTTGAAGCCTCGTTCTTTTAAATTCGCTAATTTTTTAGTTCATAAACCTGAATTTCTGGAGATAGTTAAAAAGACGTGGGAAACTAGAGTTGAGGGTGTTTACCAGTTCCAAGTTGTTAAATGGCACCGGATGTTGAAAAATCCTCTTCAGGCTCTTCTGTTTAAACAAGGAAATTTGCATAAAAAAGTTGAATCTCTTCGTGAGAATCTGGATCATATTCAGCAAAGAATTGATCAGGATCCGTTGAACCCGGATCTCCGGGCCGAAGAAGTTAACTTAAGCCGTGAATATCAGGAAATTTCTTTGGATGAGGAACGATTTCTGAAACAAAAATCCAAAGTGGATTGGTTGAGAGCTGGGGATATGAATACCGCTTATTTCCACTCGTCGTTGAAACTTAGGAATCATTGCAGCCTTATTTGTGACACCCCAGGAAAATCAGGAAAACAACGCAACTTAACTAGCCTCCTCAGTAACCACGCGCTAAATTTCGGGACGAAATTCTCTTAACAGGGGGAGAATGTGACAACCCTCAAATTTGCATGTAACCATACAATTTATTAATGATAATAAAAGTACTTGATGACTGTGCTGAATCATTTAACTGCTCTCTGATTACTGTGTTATACTTACATGTGCGTGTTAGCATACTAGTAGTATACAGAAAAGTTACTAAATAGTCCGGTATATTTTCCTGTGTGTTAGGAATAAATTTCGTTACAAAAATATATGTATAAGACGCCTTACGGAACAATTAAACGCTTTAACGAAATGATACGTAACCGAACAACCGGACATTTCCCGGGACACCAAAATATTGTCAGGAGTATTATTTATCATTCTTAATTATTTACGGTCACAAAAAAAAAATTCCCATACGCCATGTAAACATGACATACACCCACTACACTTGGAAATACCCTTAACCTTCTAAGTTAATACCTATTAGTTACCAAAAATTTACATTTTTACCCCCCCCCCCCAACCGAAAATCTGCCATGATCACCTAAAATATTTTGTTTAGATTGTGTGTAAAGGTGATCTTGGTTCTATTGGCCAAAAATCTTACAAATTATGACCCTAGATTCTAGAATGCATGTTTCCAAGATATGCTCATCATTTCCTCTAAACCCACACTCAACCTCTCTCCTCCTCCTCTTATTTTCGGCTCACACCCCCCCTCTCTCTCCATAACCGAAAATCACCACCACCATTACTTACACACCTTAATCTTCTTCATACAAGTCCCTCTCCAAGCTTGAAGAACATTCAAAGTAGTTACAAGTTGAAGGATTCACAAGGAAGCTTTGTTCAAGTCTCTAGCACCACCATCTCCATCATCTTTGCCCTAAGATTGTTACCCTAGCCTTGTGCTAGTAGTGAGTCCCTTCACACCTTTGTTCCATCTTGTTCTTGTTATGATTTGTTTAAATGTTCATGGCACACTAATGCTAAAACACTAAAAAGATGAACTTGAAATTCTGCATAGAAACCATAGATAAAAAGTTTGTTTGAAGTTGAAATCTGGTTGTTTTGAGGTTGGTAAATGCATGCATGGTGTTTGAACATTAAATCATCGATAAACCATGGTTAGGACCTTTGTTGATGCGTTTTTAGTAACTTCTACAATAAAAACAGCTTGCTGATTGAGATTTTCCAGCCCCTTCAACAGGCTGTAACTGGTTCGTTTTTAATCGAAAAACTGAATTTCTGGAGTCTAAATTGTGTAATTTTGAATATCTGAACAAATGGCACTGGAATCGTGATTTTTCGAGGTCGTTTACTATTTTTAAGGAATTATTTTAAGACAGCAGCTTAAGCTGAAATTTTCCTGCTGAAAAAGTGTGTCGTAGTCGGAGTCAAAACTTGAAACCTGAGCAGAATCGGCTCATGGGATTTTTACTGAAGATAGTCACTGTTGTTCCCGTGATCCTCCAACTGGAATTTCGTCGATCCGACTTACGATTGATTTTTAGTGAATTTTTCCGTAAAACTGCAATCAGAAAGTATCAGATCTGATTGCAGTCGGGTAATAGAATTTTTATATAATATTGGTAACGAACTGGGCCCCGATATTTTTACACAATAAAAATTGGAACGTTTATGACATCCTGTAAAAATTTGAGAATTTTTGGAAAAGGTTAACTATTTTATTAAAATGCTCGAAAACAGTCCAGTTCTGATTAATAAAGCTGAAACGACATAAGTAGTGATTTGCGTGTCTAAATGTCGAGTATGCTATCTGTGAATGATCTAACATGTTATATATGTTATGTGCGTTATCGTATATTTGATTTTGAGTGGGGAATGGATGGGAAACTTAGATGGGCATAAACAGTTAAAGTGATGCATGTTGTGTGATAGATACGTGTAGGAACTTGGTGTTCTATTTGAAAGCCACTAAATGACTAACTGGTAAATCATACTAGGACGTGATTGACCGACCTTGACTGTTAGCTATATTGGGAATCTAACCGAGCAAACCGAGGTGAGTTCACACTCTTTCTAAGGCATGGGATTCCCAGGGGTTGGGAATGGGATTGAATAACTACTTGTACTATCATTACTATTAAACTACTTTTTACTGTCCTCGGATTGAAGGGCACGTACGTAAAACCTACGTACACTCATACTTACTACTGTCCTCGGATTGAAGGGCACGTACGTAAAACCTACGTACACGATCATAAGACCATCAACTCTATCACTTTAAGTCTCTCATTCATCGACTTAATCGCCGAGGCCTATGGCGAGCGGGTCATTAGTTAGTAGCGCTATTAGGTTTAACAAACCTCACACCGTGCCAGTCGGACGGGCGTGTACTAATGGACTATGGGCAAAGGGTCAATGCTGATAGACATTGACTTAGGGCACCTCTTATATTTTCGTAGCAGTCGATACGCGTGGTCTAGTAACACATGGGAAACCCCCACTAATCTTCGCAAACATGTCAGAAAGACCGCGATGCAAACTTAAACGATACAGGGTTTTCAAAACGAACAGATGATTTACGAAACGAATGCTATAACTAAACAACCAACTGTGAATTCACTCAACTTTATTGTTGACTCGTTGTTACATGCCTTACAGGTCGCCAGATGCTTATGGAGCTTGCACGAGGAGGAGGTTGTTGTGGGATGCGGACTGTTATGTCCCGTACTTAATAATTGAATTTTATAAACTATGTTTTGGACATTGAACTTATGAACTATAAACTTATGTTTTGAACTTCCGTTTTATGCTTCCGCTGTTAACTTAAAAACTGGTCACTGACTTATGGTCATCAATCGTATTGTGATTGATTTTACTTACTAAGATTTCGTTGTTCAATATGATTGGTGGCTCGATCCTGGTCACGTCACGTCACGCCTCCAAGCGGTGATACCCCGCATGGTGGATTTTGGGGGTGTGACAGATTGGTATCAGAGCCATTGGTTATAGTGAACTTGGTTTTAAAAAGGGAAAAGCTTTTTGATAAAACCAGACTATAACCTGTACAGTGCTCAACGATCCACAACGACGCTTCGCTCCACGTGCAAGACTCGACACCATAAGTGGTATGATTTATGTTATATTGTCGGTTAGATAGTTCTCACTGTGCATTAGATAATGTGGTAATTGTTATTTGAGCCCTGCGTGCTTACTCTCTACTATCGTCCCACACTTACGCACTTTCGCGACACTTTTCTCACCTACGTTATTTCGTTGTGAAGATCATGAGTGGACGATTGAACCTAACCCAAGCCCAGCTGACGGCTTTGATCAACGAACGAGTTGCTGAGGCACTCGCAGCTGTCCCTGCAGGAGGTATAACCTGCCATATCAACCCACCTTAGGATGTTTAGATCCTACCTTCGCAAACCAACCCTCGTGCTTAATTTTGTCCTTTATTCTCGCACAACAGGTCAACATGCTCAGCCTCCTGTGTGCACATTCAAGACATTCATGGACTGCCGACCTACCACTTTCAGTGGCACCGAAGGAGCAGTGGGCCTTCTTCCCTGGTTTGAAAAGCTCGAGTCAGTTTTCGAAATGTGCGAATGCCCCGAAGACCGTAGGGTGAAATATGCTACCGGAACACTTGAAGGAGCTGCGTTAACCTGGTGGAAGGCGCAGGTTCAACTACTAGGACTGGCAGTTGCTAATGCCACACCCTGGAATGGTTTTAAAGAGCTGATCAAGGAGGAGTACTGTAGTCGGGATGACATCCACAAGCTAGAGGTGGAATTTTACAACCTGAAGATGACAGGGTCTGAGATTGAGGCATATACGAAAAGGTCAAATGAGCTGGCCATCTTGTGCCCTACCATGGTGGACCCTCCCATCAAACGTATTGAGCTGTACCTCAAGGGCCTTGTACCAGAGATTCAAAGTCACGTGACTTCAGCCAACCTGGGTACCATACAGCAAATCATCAAGCTGGCCCATCGACTCACTGACCAGGCGGTGGAGCAAAACAGACTGCCCAAACGAATCAGTGCCACAGCTACTTCTGATGCACCTACCGACAACAAGCGAAAATGGGATGGAATGATTTCTTTGGTTTTTTCTTCGTGATCATATGCATAACAGTCTGTGATTAGGATTTTGTTTTCAAAATTCTATAACGAACTTGTTAGCATTTGGGATCGTTCCAAAAACTAGGGTTTTTCTTGTTTTCATAAATCGCTGCCTTAGTAATCTTTTTGATATTCTGATTTATTAACTTGGATGTTATTGATTGCGGTTAGCTGAGACTAATTTAGCTAGATAGATACACTAGGTTAATCGATCAAGAGTTGAGATCAGATTCTAGGGTTTCAAGGATTAGGGTTTTGCCGTTTTCTGTTCTTTTGGTTTATCTGGTTCGTGGGTTTCTGTCTTGCATGATAAGTTGCTGAGTTGTCGATTGAGAGAGGTGTTATTTCTAGTATGGATGATCGTAAGAAATCGGAGGGAGATGTGCACGATGGTAGGTATAAACCGCCGTTTACTTCTTCACTACGTCAGGGTTTAGCTTCTCGTGTGGTTGACATTGAAGGTAAAACTTTAATGCCACGTAGGGGTACCATTGCTTCTACTACACATGAGCAGCCTAAGTTTAATGTGATAGATGAGCTTTCTAAGATTACTGTTCCTGTAACTGAGGATGATGTGCAACCTGATTGTAAGTTTGCGGATCAGCCATCCATGGCTGGTTTGTTTATGCATGAGGAGAAGGGTAACAGACCATTATCTTATGCGGAGTCCGTGAAGAATGCTGCTGGTAAAAAGTTAAATTTCAGGTCTCTTGCTACTGCTGATCGCCGTGATGATTGTGATGTGGTATTGCCGAAGGAATCTATTAGAGTGGTAAAAGATAAGCTAGCAAACACGCTTTATGGATACTTTCTGGGAGATCGGATTGCATACCCGGTGGTGGAATATTATGTCAAAAATAATTGGAAAAAGTATGGGCTGGAGAAAGTTATGATGAACGCGAATGGATTCTTTTTCTTCAAGTTTGCGGATAATACGGGTATGATGGCAGCTCTAAATGGAGGTCCTTGGATAATAAGATCTCAACCTTTATTTTTAAGTGAGTGGACACCAAGTACTAAACTTATTAAAAAGGAGGTCAAGAATATGCAGATCTGGGTGAAAATTCATGAGGTTCCTCTAGCGGCTTATACGGAGGATGGTCTTAGTTTGATTGCTACAGCGATTGGGGAACCAAAGCTTCTTGATTCATATACCACAGCGATGTGTCTGGATTCCTGGGGACGAAGCAGTTATGCTAGGGCCTTGATTGAAGTGTCGGCTGATAAGAAACTTAAAGAGGAAATAACCATGGCTGTCCCGGAGCTGGAAGGGGATGGATATGTTAAAGAAACCATGTATGTTGAGTATGAATGGAATCCGCAGAGGTGCTCTCATTGCTGTGTTTTTGGTCATACAGATGACATTTGTCCTAAACAACCGCGGAAGATGGGTAAGCAATTCAATGGAGAGAAGTCTTCTAAGGCTTTTGTGCAAGATCGGAGACATGAAAAGAAACCGGTGGTTGATGATGAAGGATATATGGGTGTGCATGCGAAGAAAGTGGCACGGAAGGTAGGGTTTCCTGTTAACAATCAGAAGCAAAAGTTTGAATATAGGCCCATTGTTTCAAAGCCGAAGGGTCCAGATTCAGGTCAGATTCACTCGGTTAAAGTTTCGAACCCTTATGATGCTTTAAATTTTGCTGATAATATGGAGACGGGTCAAAGTAGTAAAGATGGAGGGGGTGATCAAAAACTTTCGGATGAGGAAGAGGTTGTAGAGGTGTTTAATGAAACGAATGAGTTTATGAAAGAAGGTACTATTAATCCAAAAGATAATAAAGGGGCAAGCACTCCTATTGTGGGGGTTACAAATGATTAGTCTTGCTTTCTGGAATATTAGGGGGTTGAACCGCCCTCTAAAACAAAAAGAGGTTCGTTCCGTTGTTAAAGATAGAAAGTTAAGTTTTTGTGCTATTCTTGAGTCTCACGTTGATGTTGATAACCTAAGTAAGGTATGTAAGTCGGTCTTTCGTCGATGGGATTGGACCTCGAATGGGGGTATGTGTGATAGGGGTGCTCGTATAATTATAGGTTGGGATCCGGATATTTTTGATGTAATGGTGCTATCTCAAACTGACCAAGTTATGCATGTACAACTTATTGTTAAAGAGGATAAGAAGTTGCTTTATTGCTCGGTAGTGTATGCGGCAAACTACTATGTTACTCGTCGTGATCTTTGGTCTCATCTTTCTTATCATAAGCGGCTAGTTGGTGATAAACCGTGGCTTGTTATGGGTGATTTTAATTCTGCCCTTCGTTTAGAAGATAAGTCTATGGGTGTGTCATCCATCGCTACGGGTATGCGGGATTTTCAGGATTGTGTGGCGAATATTGAGGTGATGGATATCAACTAGTCGGGTCTCCATTTTACATGGAACCAGAAGCCAAAAAAGGGTGTGGGTTTATTAAAGAAAATTGATCGTATTATGGGCAATACCTCGTTTCTAGCTGATTTTCCTAACTCAGTTGTTGTGTTTCATCCGTATGGTTTGTCGGACCACTCCCCATGTGTCCTGACTATGAATCGAGCCAAGTCTAATAAGCGAAAGCCGTTTAAGTTTGCAAATTTTTTGATTCATAAACCGGAGTTCCTTAAAATTGTGAAGGATGCATGGGAGTATAATGTTAGTGGAGTTCATCAATTTCGGGTAGTTAAAAAACTTACGACTCTTAAAACCCCTTTGCGTGCCTTACTTTTCAAACAGGGTAATCTCCACAAGAAAGTGGCTGATCTCCGTGATAGTTTAAATGATGTTCAGTCTCAAATTGATAAGGATCCTATGAATGCAGATCTTAGGGCTCTTGAAACGAAATTAAATTCTGAATTCCAGGTCGCTTCTCTTGATGAAGAAAGGTTTTTAAAGCAAAAAGCGAAAATGGAGTGGTTAAGAGCTGGAGACGCTAATACAGCGTTTTTCCATGCCACGGTTAAAAGCCGAAACCATAGATGTCGAATTCAAGTTGTCCGAGACATGAATGGGGTGGATTATGAAGGAGATGCGGTTCAAGAGGCTTTTGTTAAACATTATGAGATGTTTTTGGGATGCCAAGATAATTTATCTTTGTATCCTACTCCTGATCTGTAACACCTGTGTCATTTCAACCATCAAACAAATGCCAAACCAATGAAATATTGTATTTCATACTTTGGACTTGTATAAATATGTGTATCTTGTGCACATATCAACTCTTGTTCGATTTCAAACTCTAAATCACTTTCTGGAAGGTTATACGCGCATTGACGCGTAAATATAACCAGTTTAATCCAACGAACACTCCGGAATAGTGAAATAGGCTTAACATACCTTGAATAACCTTTACATAACTTATATATAAGTTTTGGAAGGTTTGGTGTGGTGAAATCAAAGTTTAATCGCTTACAGGGACTAAAGTTGACAAACTGCGAAAGTATGCCAATTTGAACTGTAACAGACCTTCCGGAACATGACTAAAGTTGACAAACTGCGAAACTGCGAAAGTATGCCAATTTGAACTGAAAGGACTCCTTGGTGGCCTAATTTAAAAGGATCCTTTGTCGATCTAATTAAAAGGACCCTATGGTAGTTTAGTCACACTCATCATCAGGTTTGATTTTTCCTCCCCTTCACATTTCAGACAAATTGTGCGGACTATGCAAGGAATTGCGGAATTATGGATGCATACATAATTATGAAATTCAGTGCACGGAAACCACAGCAAATTTTGTCATGTGTCTAGAGACTATTCCGTTCATTTTTGTTTCTGAAGATGTAAAATGACTATTCCGTTCATTTTTATTTCTGAAGATGTAAAATGACTATTCTGTTCATTTTTGTTTCTGAAGATGTAAAATGACTATTCCGTTCATTTTTGTTTCTGAAGATGTAAAATGACTATTCCGTTCATTTTTGTTTCTGAAGATGTAAAATGACTATTCCGTTCATTTTTGTTTCTGAAGATGTAAAATGACTATTCTGTTCATTTTTGTTTCTGAAGATGTAAAATGACTATTCCGTTCATTTTTGTTTCTGAAGATGTAAAATGACTATTCTGTTCATTTTTGTTTCTGAAGATGTAAAATGACTATTCCGTTCATTTTTGTTTCTGAAGATGTAAAATGACTATTCTGTTCATTTTTGTTTCTGAAGATGTAAAATGACTATTCTGTCCATTTTTGTTTTGTTTCTGAAGATGTAAAATGACTATTCCGTTCATTTTTGTTTCTGAAGATGTAAAATGACTATTCCGTTCATTTTTGTTTCTGAAGATGTAAAATGACTATTCTGTCCATTTTTGTTTCTGAAGATGTAAAATGACTATTCTGTCCATTTTTGTTTCTGAAGATGTAAAATGACTATTCTGTTCATTTTTGTTTCTGAAGATGTAAAATGACTATTCTGTCCATTTTTGTTTCTGAAGATGTAAAATGACTATTCTGTCCATTTTTGTTTCTGAAGATGTAAAATGACTATTCTGTTCATTTTTGTTTCTGAAGATGTAAAATGACTATTCTGTCCATTTTTGTTTCTGAAGATGTAAAATGACTATTCCGTTCATTTTTGTTTCTGAAGATATAAAATGACTATTCTGTTCATTTTAGTTTCTAAAGAATGCCTGTTGAGAATAACTCTGTTCATTTTTCATTTCTGAAAAATGTTCGTTAAAGAGAAATTACAGGATTACGTCTTGTTCATCTTTGATGGTTATTTAACACAAAGTCACAAATAGACTCCTACGAATTAATTTCGGGACGAAATTTCCTAAAGTAGGGGAGACTGTAACACCTGTGTCATTTCAACCATCAAACAAATGCCAAACCAATGAAATATTGTATTTCATACTTTGGACTTGTATAAATATGTGTATCTTGTGCACATATCAACTCTTGTTCGATTTCAAACTCTAAATCGCTTTCTGGAAGGTTATACGCGCATTGACGCGTAAATATAACCAGTTTAATCCAACGAACACTCCGGAATAGTGAAATAGGCTTAACATATCTTGAATAACCTTTACATAACTTATATATAAGTTTTGGAAGGTTTGGTGTGGTGAAATCAAAGTTTAATCGCTTACAGGGACTAAAGTTGACAAACTGCGAAAGTATGCCAATTTGAACTGTAACAGACCTTCCGGAACATGACCATAAGTTAAACACACCATAAATATCCTTTACATAGCTTAGAAATAGGCTTTGAGGGGTTTGGTGTGCTAAAATAAACTTTTGGGTCATTCAGGGACTAAAAGTGTCAAAAAGTGCACAAGTTTGCATTTTCGCGCATAACTTACGTTCTGAATACATCCGGACATCCAAAAATTTATGTAAGCACTAAAATATTTTATTTTAGTGTTCGCCATAAGAAAAATCCATTCGTCGCGTCATTTGGTTCGTTTTTCGCATTCGGGACCAGATTCGATGTATTAGCCGTTGTTTAATTCACAACCACACATTCTAAACTTGCTTAGTCAGCGGATAAGGATGGAATTTTGGTACCATGACATTTCAACACATGTATGGATGGAATTTAAACACCTAAACACCATGACATTTCAACACATGTATGGATGGAATTTAAACACCTAAACACCATGACATTTCAACACATGTACGGATGGGATTAAGGCACGTTTTCCATGAAACGATCTTAACGGTTCGGGTATTCCTATAAATACCCCATACCCCCCATTGCTAAAATCACTAGAAACTTGATTTGAGAAACTCTAAGTTGAAACATTTGTTTCATACCTGAGATTTTTGAATCGAGTTTAGCATTCGGGGACCCTTCGTAAGTATTCTTTCGTTCTTTTCCTTATTTTACTGCTTTTCGAGTCAGAAAGTCAAACTTTGTTTGACTTTCAGCGTTGACCAGTAATGGTCAATGCGAAGTTCGTTTGAACTTCGCAACGTGAGTGTAATCACGTTGGTTATAGTCCCTTGGGACTATGCCTACTGATTACCACGTTGTCTAGGGTCGTAGGGTAAGCGATCTAATAAATCGCTTATACCTTCGAACCCGACCCAGTTTGGTCGATCATTAGGATCCGACCAAACACATTAGGTGACCATAGTAGGTAGGGAATAACCTTCCGAGGTTATACCCTATGGTCACATCGTTTAAGTAGTTGTATGATAGGTAGTTTATATGCCTTAGGTAAATTACCAGAATACCCTTTTCATGTATAATTGGTAATTAAGCATATGTAACCTAAACCTTTGTCACATAACTGATTATGTAATATGTTTAGGCATATAACACTTGTCATAGGGCTAGTTAGGCGGTCCGAACGCGTTTCACGCGAACGACGCGTTAAAGTAGCATAAGCTACCTAAACGGGTCGTAATGGGTCGAAATCACTTAGGTTAAGTTTCATTTAGTATGTAGGCTTTGTTGAACCAAATAACACGAGTCTCTACACTCGTTGGTTTACAAACCCTAATACTACCCGATCTTCCGATCTAGGTCCGGTTAATTAACATAGTTACCTATACTAGGTGCCGTTTGATATCCGCGATCTCTAGCATTGTTTAGTTGTCACTCCAGAACTACTGAGCAATCTCAGGTGAGTACATAGACCCCTATTTTACTGTTTTCCAAACATTTTGGGGTGGAACACATGTGCCTACTTGTTACTTTCATGCTTTCCTGTTTTAACATCATATACTGCTATGTTCGTTAGTACATTATAGTACATGATTTTATGACATTTCATGCTAGGTGTGCCCAATTGTGTGCATTACTTAGTACATCGTTTTACATGACATTTTGACATAGACATTTGACATAGACAATTCGGCATAGACATTTTAACATGATTGACATTAGATCATGCATTTCCCACAAAACATAACTTTGATTTAAACCAAGATTTACTTCAATACTTTGTTTTTGTGCATATGGTTTAGTTGAGACATTTCACTTTCCATACATGACATCTTGACATAGACGTTTGACATGGATATTTGACATAGACATTTGACATGGATATTTGACATAGACATTTTGATATGATTTACATCTTGACATGAACACTTTGACATATTACCCAATACATTTGACAATTGATTTAAACATAGACTTCTTACATTGGTTGGTTTGGTTTGATTAAGTGATTAAGTAACGATGCGTGTGTAATATGATACAAGCATGGTGGATACGCCGCTGGTACTTCCTATATATAAGTGTTTGTATGGTATTACATATCATACCGTTATTTGAATCATTTCAGTTTGAGACATAGAACATTTTATACAAATAACATACTTTTCACAAGACATTGATTTATAAACATCTTATCTTATGCAAACATATTTTACTTGGTTATTCATTTAACCCTACATTTATTTATACTTATCATCTGATCTTATCGATTTTCAAATGATTTACAAAGCAAAGCAAATAACAAGGTTCATGACTAAACATTTTCTCAAACATAAGTCATGAAACCTATTTTCACAAAACCTATGTATCTCACAGGCATTTTTATGCTGACGTACCTATTTTCACATGTGTTTTTCAGGAACTGTTGCATAAGATGATCAAGATACACATAGGCAGACTTGGGCTTTAGTGACAATAAAAGATGCAAGACTAGTTAATTATGTTGTATTTCTTTGTTTGTTAAGACGTTGTAACACTTTTAATCAATAAAACGAAACTTCAATTGCCATGGATTTGAAACAATTAATTCTGTTACAACACTCCCCGACATTTCCGCCACGTTTTGTATGTTCCACGTGGTCGGGGTGTGACAGAAAAGATGGTATCAGAGCCAATGGTTATAGGGAATTAGGTTATTAGTAATGCTTTGACCTAGTCTATAACCTTTCTTAGGACCCTAACGCGAGTTTACTTGCGTTTAGTCATAAAACAATACCGTCACCTATCCTTAGGCGACTACCACAACAAGAACATAAATTTCAAAACCGCTTTGAAAACTAATCATCTGTTCTAGGATGATTGATTACAAGGTTTTGAACCCTCTATTGTAAGGTTTTGAACCCCTTTGAATTTTCAAAATCTCGTCAAGGTTTTGGGTTTTAAACAATGTGAACACGTGCAAACTGGAAGGGTGAATGCCTGTATTCTGAGTTTTCTGTCTAGGCAAGCACTTCGTATACATCTCAACCAGACGCGAGACCAGTTGTGCTTACCTGGGAATTCTTGGGATGAGTGTTCACTTATAGGCGAGCATGTCTTCGCGATACATTATATTGACCCATTTACTTTGAATAGTCACCATCTCATTTGTTTGCCTTTGGTAACAAACAAATGGTCACAATCTTCATGTGTTGTTATTCTCTTTTGGTTATCTTTTGCTTGTTTCCTTCTATGTCTTCCATTTTCTTCATTTTGCCTCTTCATCGCAACAAGACTCGAGTGTCCGGACCAGGTGCTACAATTGCCCAACAAATAGGCGTCGTACTCCAGAAGACCGTTGATTTAGCTGTCACCAGGAGTCAGCTCAGGAATGAAGCCATGCAAGGGAACCACTCCTTGGAGAAATCAATGTAACCGTCATCATCCAAATCAAATACCATGTTACAAATGTACCCACGGTGGACGATGGAGACATTTGGATAACATGTGTCGCTTTGCTGTTTAAAGCAAGGCAGTAGCAAACCCTGTTGCTGCTTAACCTTCAAGTTCTGCTTCATATGTCGCCCTGGCATATCTAGCGCCTGAACCTCATGAACTTTCTACCTTGTGTATCGACTTAAGCACGCCTAGTGCAAGGTGTCGAAGCACCTCTCGTTACACAAATTTCAAAATCCATAAAGGATCTTTCTATCCTCATAATCAGATCCTTGTGGATGAATATCACTCAAATCGGAGCCCTTAATTGAATTATTCGTATGCCTTAATACGAACATTACCATTCAATAAGGACAAAGCCGAATTCTTATTTAGATCTTCCTATCTTCATAGTTAGATTCTAATGATTTAAGTGCCAAATGAAATCCACGAATTGGATTCCTGGTGCACTTTGAGTATCCGCGTCCAAAGATAACAAACTAATAACCAAGTTAAACAATTATGTGATTATGTGCTTATGTGTTCCCTTTTATGTTTTTGTGTGATCCAAATTCTTGTCATCCAAATCCTCGTAAAATCTTCCATATCTTTGGGTGCTATACTAAATCCTCAACGGGCTTGTACGTAATAGTAAAGACCCTTGGATTATATTGTACCATTCCATAATTAGACCCTGAGAGGTCTAGGTAAACAGATTGATCCAAAAATCTGGTTAGGAATATCATGTGATGATATAGCTGAAAGGACTCCTTGGTGGCCTAATTTAAAAGGATCCTTTGTCGATCTAATTAAAAGGACCCTATGGTAGTTTAGTCACACTCATCATCAGGTTTGATTTTTCCTCCCCTTCACATTTCAGACAAATTGTGCGGACTATGCAAGGAATTGCGGAATTATGGATGCATACATAATTATGAAATTCAGTGCACGGAAACCACAGCAAATTTTGTCATGTGTCTAGAGACTATTCCGTTCATTTTTGTTTCTGAAGATGTAAAATGACTATTCCGTTCATTTTTGTTTCTGAAGATGTAAAATGACTATTCCGTTCATTTTTGTTTCTGAAGATGTAAAATGACTATTCCGTTCATTTTTGTTTCTGAAGATGTAAAATGACTATTCTGTTCATTTTTGTTTCTGAAGATGTAAAATGACTATTCCGTTCATTTTTGTTTCTGAAGATGTAAAATGACTATTCCGTTCATTTTTGTTTCTGAAGATGTAAAATGACTATTCCGTTCATTTTTGTTTCTGAAGATGTAAAATGACTATTCCGTTCATTTTTGTTTCTGAAGATGTAAAATGACTATTCCGTTCATTTTTGTTTCTGAAGATGTAAAATGACTATTCTGTCCATTTTTGTTTTGTTTCTGAAGATGTAAAATGACTATTCCGTTCATTTTTGTTTCTGAAGATGTAAAATGACTATTCCGTTCATTTTTGTTTCTGAAGATGTAAAATGACTATTCTGTCCATTTTTGTTTCTGAAGATGTAAAATGACTATTCTGTCCATTTTTGTTTCTGAAGATGTAAAATGACTATTCTGTTCATTTTTGTTTCTGAAGATGTAAAATGACTATTCTGTCCATTTTTGTTTCTGAAGATGTAAAATGACTATTCTGTTCATTTTTGTTTCTGAAGATGTAAAATGACTATTCTGTCCATTTTTGTTTCTGAAGATGTAAAATGACTATTCCGTTCATTTTTGTTTCTGAAGATATAAAATGACTATTCTGTTCATTTTAGTTTCTAAAGAATGCCTGTTGAGAATAACTCTGTTCATTTTTCATTTCTGAAAAATGTTCGTTAAAGAGAAATTACAGGATTACGTCTTGTTCATCTTTGATGGTTATTTAACACAAAGTCACAAATAGACTCCTACGAATTAATTTCGGGACGAAATTTCCTAAAGTAGGGGAGACTGTAACACCTGTGTCATTTCAACCATCAAACAAATGCCAAACCAATGAAATATTGTATTTCATACTTTGGACTTGTATAAATATGTGTATCTTGTGCACATATCAACTCTTGTTCGATTTCAAACTCTAAATCGCTTTCTGGAAGGTTATACGCGCATTGACGCGTAAATATAACCAGTTTAATCCAACGAACACTCCGGAATAGTGAAATAGGCTTAACATATCTTGAATAACCTTTACATAACTTATATATAAGTTTTGGAAGGTTTGGTGTGGTGAAATCAAAGTTTAATCGCTTACAGGGACTAAAGTTGACAAACTGCGAAAGTATGCCAATTTGAACTGTAACAGACCTTCCGGAACATGACCATAAGTTAAACACACCATAAATATCCTTTACATAGCTTAGAAATAGGCTTTGAGGGGTTTGGTGTGCTAAAATAAACTTTTGGGTCATTCAGGGACTAAAAGTGTCAAAAAGTGCACAAGTTTGCATTTTCGCGCATAACTTACGTTCTGAATACATCCGGACATCCAAAAATTTATGTAAGCACTAAAATATTTTATTTTAGTGTTCGCCATAAGAAAAATCCATTCGTCGCGTCATTTGGTTCGTTTTTCGCATTCGGGACCAGATTCGATGTATTAGCCGTTGTTTAATTCACAACCACACATTCTAAACTTGCTTAGTCAGCGGATAAGGATGGAATTTTGGTACCATGACATTTCAACACATGTATGGATGGAATTTAAACACCTAAACACCATGACATTTCAACACATGTATGGATGGAATTTAAACACCTAAACACCATGACATTTCAACACATGTACGGATGGGATTAAGGCACGTTTTCCATGAAACGATCTTAACGGTTCGGGTATTCCTATAAATACCCCATACCCCCCATTGCTAAAATCACTAGAAACTTGATTTGAGAAACTCTAAGTTGAAACATTTGTTTCATACCTGAGATTTTTGAATCGAGTTTAGCATTCGGGGACCCTTCGTAAGTATTCTTTCGTTCTTTTCCTTATTTTACTGCTTTTCGAGTCAGAAAGTCAAACTTTGTTTGACTTTCAGCGTTGACCAGTAATGGTCAATGCGAAGTTCGTTTGAACTTCGCAACGTGAGTGTAATCACGTTGGTTATAGTCCCTTGGGACTATGCCTACTGATTACCACGTTGTCTAGGGTCGTAGGGTAAGCGATCTAATAAATCGCTTATACCTTCGAACCCGACCCAGTTTGGTCGATCATTAGGATCCGACCAAACACATTAGGTGACCATAGTAGGTAGGGAATAACCTTCCGAGGTTATACCCTATGGTCACATCGTTTAAGTAGTTGTATGATAGGTAGTTTATATGCCTTAGGTAAATTACCAGAATACCCTTTTCATGTATAATTGGTAATTAAGCATATGTAACCTAAACCTTTGTCACATAACTGATTATGTAATATGTTTAGGCATATAACACTTGTCATAGGGCTAGTTAGGCGGTCCGAACGCGTTTCACGCGAACGACGCGTTAAAGTAGCATAAGCTACCTAAACGGGTCGTAATGGGTCGAAATCACTTAGGTTAAGTTTCATTTAGTATGTAGGCTTTGTTGAACCAAATAACACGAGTCTCTACACTCGTTGGTTTACAAACCCTAATACTACCCGATCTTCCGATCTAGGTCCGGTTAATTAACATAGTTACCTATACTAGGTGCCGTTTGATATCCGCGATCTCTAGCATTGTTTAGTTGTCACTCCAGAACTACTGAGCAATCTCAGGTGAGTACATAGACCCCTCTTTTACTGTTTTCCAAACATTTTGGGGTGGAACACATGTGCCTACTTGTTACTTTCATGCTTTCCTGTTTTAACATCATATACTGCTATGTTCGTTAGTACATTATAGTACATGATTTTATGACATTTCATGCTAGGTGTGCCCAATTGTGTGCATTACTTAGTACATCGTTTTACATGACATTTTGACATAGACATTTGACATAGACATTTCGGCATAGACATTTTAACATGATTGACATTAGATCATGCATTTCCCACAAAACATAACTTTGATTTAAACCAAGATTTACTTCAATACTTTGTTTTTGTGCATATGGTTTAGTTGAGACATTTCACTTGCCATACATGACATCTTGACATAGACGTTTGACATGGATATTTGACATAGACATTTGACATGGATATTTGACATAGACATTTTGATATGATTTACATCTTGACATGAACACTTTGACATATTACCCAATACATTTAACAATTGATTTAAACATAGACTTCTTACATTGGTTGGTTTGGTTTGATTAAGTGATTAAGTAACGATGCGTGTGTAATATGATACAAGCATGGTGGATACGCCGCTGGTACTTCCTATATATAAGTGTTTGTATGGTATTACATATCATACCGTTATTTGAATCATTTCAGTTTGAGACATAGAACATTTTATACAAATAACATACTTTTCACAAGACATTGATTTATAAACATCTTATCTTATGCAAACATATTTTACTTGGTTATTCATTTAACCCTACATTTATTTATACTTATCATCTGATCTTATCGATTTTCAAATGATTTACAAAGCAAAGCAAATAACAAGGTTCATGACTAAACATTTTCTCAAACATAAGTCATGAAACCTATTTTCACAAAACCTATGTATCTCACAGGCATTTTTATGCTGACGTACCTATTTTCACATGTGTTTTTCAGGAACTGTTGCATAAGATGATCAAGATACATATAGGCAGACTTGGGCTTTAGTGACAATAAAAGATGCAAGACTAGTTAATTATGTTGTATTTCTTTGTTTGTTAAGACGTTGTAACACTTTTAATCAATAAAACGAAACTTCAATTGCCATGGATTTGAAACAATTAATTCTGTTACAACACTCCCCGACATTTCTGCCACGTTTTGTATGTTCCACGTGGTCGGGGTGTGACATGATCTTTTTACTAAGCATGTGAACCCTGTTGATGCTTCTCATATGATACGGCCGATTACGGTTGAGGAGGTAAAGAATGCCATGTTCTCTATAGGTAACGATAAGGCCCCGGGTCCTGATGGTTACTCTGCTGCATTTTTTAAAGCTGCCTGGCCGATTGTTGGAGGTGATGTTTCTTTGGCTGTTATTGATTTTTTCAATACAGGTAGATTGCTTGGTCAGATTAATCATACTCTTCTTGCGCTTATTCCGAAGAATTCTTCTCCTGGGTTAGTTACTGATTATAGACCAATAGCTTGTTGTAATGTCCTTTTCAAATGTGTGAGCAAGATTATTTGGATCATATAAAGAATGTTCTTAACCAAGTGGTGAGTATAAACCAATCAGCTTTTGTTCCGGGTAGGAAAATTTCAGACAACATCCTTCTTACTCAAGAGTTACTTCATAACTATCATAGGCATACGGGTCCTCCTCGTTGTGCTTTCAAGGTAGATATTCAGAAAGCGTATGATACGGTTGATTGGTGTTTCTTGAAAAATGTGTTGATTGGGTTTGGCTTCAATGAGAAGATGGTCGATTGGATTATGATGTGTGTCACTACTACATCTTATTCTGTGTGTGTTAATGGTAATATTCACGGATATTTTAAGGGCAAGCGTGGTCTTCGACAGGGTGATCCGCTTTCTCCTTATTTGTTCACGTTGGTTATGGAAGTTTTGACCTGTATTCTTCAGCGAACCGCCCGGATTGATAAGTCCTTCAAATTTCATAATAAATGTGAGAAGCAACGGATTATCAACCTTTGTTTTGCGGATGATTTATTCCTGTTTGCTAGAGGAGATATTTATTCGGTTCAATGCATTATGACGTCCCTTTCAAATTTTACAAATATGTCTGGGTTAGTTCCTAGTATTCCTAAGAGCACGGGGTTTTTTTTGTAATGTGCCTTCTCATGTTAAAAATCATATTTTGAGCATCATGACGTTTGTTGAAGGGTCGTTGCCGGTTAAATATTTGGGAGTTCCTCTTATCTCAACTGGTCTTCTCTATAAAGATTGCAGGGTTCTTGTGGATAGATTGGAGCAACGTATTACCAACTGGAAGAATAAGCTTCTCTCCTTTGCAGGTAGATTACAGCTTATTAATTCGGTTCTCTCGTCTATGCATATTTTCTGGTCTTCTGTGTTTATCCTTCCGAATCGGATCATTCTTGAATTGGAAGCCAAAATGCGTAATTTTTTGTGGTCTTCGGATGGTTTATTTCATAAGGGGAAGGCCAAAGCCTCTTGGAAATCTATTTGTGTTCCAAAATATGAGGGTGGTTTAGGTATTCGCAGGATTGGAGATGTTAATAAAGCGTTAATGATTTTTCACGTTTGGAGTATTTTGGTTAAACGTGATTCTTTGTGGGTGGAGTGGGTTCACACGTATAGGCTTAAAGGTCATAGCTTCTGGATGTGCAAGGCTGTGGCGTCTTCTTGTTGTAGTTGGCGGAAGTTATTGCAGCTTAGACCTATTATTAGGAAGTTTATTTGGTATAAGTTGGGTGATGGAAGCAATACTTCAGCGTGGTTTGATTGGTGGAGCCATCTAGGTCCGCTTGGTAATATTTTGACGCCCAGAACAATCTCTAATGCGGGTTTTTCTCTTAAGTCTACGGTGCAGGAAATTTATGACAATGGGGTTTGGAGATGGCCTGAGGCGTGGAGAGATACTTATCCCGTTTTAATTCAGCTTGATAATGTTCGTCCGGATTCCAATCGATCTGATCAATTCATGTGGAAGGATGGTAATGATCTCGCTGAATATTCTTCATCTCGGGTTTGGCATTCTATTAGATATCGAGCTGAGGAGGTAGATTGGACAAAACTTGTATGGTTTTCTCAATGTATTCCTAAGCATGCCTTCCTCATGTGGTTGGTGATTCGTCGTAAGCTCCTTACTCAAGATAAAATTTTGCAATGGGATTTGTCAAGAAGGAAAAACATGAATATGATGTGCTGTCTTCTATGCTATGCGGATACTGATTCTCATAAGCATTTATTTTTTTACTGTAACTACTCTACTCAAGTTTGGATCAAGGTTCGTGGTAAGGGGGGTATGGATACTGTTCATCCAGATTGGGAAGCTATTGTTGACTGGTTAGCGTCTCGTGCAAAGTCTAAATCAGCGATTAATTTCATTAGTCGCCTCATAGTTTCAGCTGCGATCTATTTTATATGGCAAGAGCGTAACGCCAGAATTTTCAAGAACCAGACTAGACCTCCTGATGTTCTGAGTGATCTAATCCTGCAGACGGTTCGTTATAAGCTAATGGGGGTGAAGTTTAAGGAGAGCACTAATGTTAGAAGATTGTTGGAATCCTGGGAGATTTTCTCAAGCAGGTTAGAGGATGAAGGCGGCTGAGTAGTTTGTTTTTTGTTTTATCTAGATTATAGTCTAGTAGGTTTGTTTTGATGTCTTGGTTTGTTTGTGTTAGTTTTTCGGGTGTACTCTCATGGGGGATGTCCCATGTTTTGAACTAGTGTGGGCTCTCCACATTACTTGTGTTTTTTGTTTGTTGATATATAGAATCACCGGGGTAACCCTTTTACCCAAAAAAAAAATTCCAGTAAGGGTTCAACTTCAGTTCAGTCCCAGCAGCGAAAGACTAATGACTACCAGAGTCCGGGTCAGCAATCTTCCGGTAATCAAGGACAGGGTGGATACCGAGGGAACCACCCCAAGTGCAACCGGTGCAACAAGCATCACAGCAGGCAGTGCAACAAAGGTCGTTGTCAGAGATGTCACAAGTTGGGTCATGAAGCTAGGGATTGCAGGAGCCCGCGTCCTGCGAACCAGAATCGCCAACAACAACAAGCCCCACAGAACCACCAGCAGCAACATCAGCAGGGAAATAAAGGATGCTTTCAGTGTGGCGCTGAAGGCCACTTTAAGAGGAACTGCCCCCAGCTGAACCAACACCAGAACAATAACCAAGGAAATGGGAACCACAATGGAGGCAACAATGGAGGCGGCAATGGGGGAAACAACAATGGCAATGGGGCAAGAGGTCGTGCTTTCGTGATTGGTCATGGAGAAGCCAGAAACGATCCCAACGTTGTGATGGGTAAGTTTCTTCTGGATGACTTCTTTGTTACTGTTTTATTCGATTCGGGTGCCGATACTAGTTATGTGTCCGTAAAAGTTAGCCAAACGCTTAAGCGCACTCCAACACTTTTGAACACCAAACACACGGTAGAACTAGCTAACGGTAAAGGTCTTGAAGCCACACACGTAGTTAAAGGGTGTAACCTCGTCTTAGCTGGTCAGACTTTCTCTATCGATCTTATTCCTATCACACTGGGTAGTTTCGACGTCGTTATTGGGATGGATTGGCTATCTCATCATCAAGCGGAGATTGTTTGCAAGGAGAAAATCGTCCGCATTCCTCGTTCTGGTGAAGAACCCCTCATGATTCGTGGCGACAAGAGTGGTGCTGTCGAAGGCATCATCTCTTTCCTTAAGGCCCAGACGTGTTTGCGAAAGGGCCACACTGCCATTCTAGCACTCGTTACCGACACATCAACGGAAGAGAAGAGAATTGAAGACATACCTGTTGTACGCGATTTTCCTGAGGTATTTCCTGAGGAATTACCTGGTCTTCCGCCCCATCGTTAAGTTGAGTTTCAAATCGAGCTAGCTCCTGGGGCAGCACCAGTTGCTCGAGCACCTTATCGTCTAGCTCCATCAGAACTTGAAGAACTGTCCACGCAATTACAGGAACTCTTGGAAAGGGGTTTTATTCGTCCTAGCTCTTCGCCCTGGGGAGCTCCAGTCTTGTTCGTAAAGAAGAAAGATGGTACCTTCAGAATGTGTATTGACTACCGCGAACTCAACAAGGTGACTGTGAAGAATCGTTATCCTCTTCCACGTATTGACGACTTGTTCGACCAGTTGCAAGGGTCGAGCTATTACTCCAAGATTGACTTGAGATCGGGATACCATCAGCTGAGGGTCCGAGATGAGGACGTCTCCAAAACAGCATTCAGAACTCGTTACGGCCATTACGAGTTTCTGGTCATGCCTTTCGGGTTGACGAATGCACCAGCGGTCTTCATGGATCTCATGAACCGAGTATGCAAGCCTTACCTGGATAAGTTCGTTATTGTGTTCATCGAGGATATCCTGATCTATTCTAAGAGTCAGGAGGAACACGAGCAGCATCTACGACTTATGTTGGAACTTCTTCGAAAAGAGCAATTGTATGCCAAGTTTTCAAAATGTGACTTCTGGCTTCGCGAAGTCCACTTCCTAGGCCATGTGGTAAACAAGGATGGGATTCATGTTGATCCATCCAAGGTTGACTCAATCAAGAACTGGCCTGCACCCCGCACACCAAAAGAAATCCGCCAATTCTTGGGTTTGGCAGGATATTACCGAAGGTTTATTAAAGACTTCTCCAAGATTGTGCAACCTCTCACTTCACTGACTCAGAAGGGTGTCATCTATCATTGGGGTGATGCACAAGAGTCCGCATTTAAACATCTAAAGGATAGACTTTGTAGCGCGCCTATCCTCTCATTGCTCGAAGGCACCGATGATTTCGTGGTTTATTGCGACGCTTCCATCCAAGGACTTGGTTGCGTATTGATGCAACGTGACAAGGTCATTGCCTACGCATCGCGCCAACTTAAAGTTCATGAAAGAAACTACACTACTCACGATCTGGAGCTGGGAGCAGTTGTTTTCGCTCTTAAGATATGGAGACATTACCTGTACGGTACCAAGTGCACCATTTACACCGATCACAGGAGTCTCGAGCATATCTTCAAACAAAAGGAGTTAAACATGCGTCAACGCCGATGGGTTGAGCTCTTGAACGATTATGAATGCGCAATCAAGTATCATCCGGGCAAAGCCAATATTGTGGCCGACGCCCTAAGTCGAAAGGATACCATACCTAGGCGTGTACGTGCTCTACAGTTTACCATCCAATCTAACCTTCCCGCTCAGATTCGCGATGCTCAGGTTGAAGCATTGAAAGCAGAGAACATCAGGGCTGAGTCCCTACGAGGATCGAGACAGCGGCTAGAACAAAAGGAAGACGGCGCCTACTATGTAACAGGGCGAATTTAGGTTCCACTTTATGGCAACTTACGCGAGCTTGTGATGGACGAAGCGCACAAGTCTCGTTATTCGGTACACCCTGGTTCGGACAAGATGTACCACGACCTCAAGACCACATACTGGTGGCCTGGCATGAAAGCCCACATAGCAACCTACGTCAGCAAGTGCTTGACTTGTGCGAGAGTCAAGTCTGAATATCAGAAACCATCAGGCTTACTTCAACAACCGGAGATCCCGAAATGGAAATGGGAGCAAATTTCCATGGATTTCGTTACTGGTCTGCCCAGATCTCAACGCGGAAACGATACTATTTGGGTGATCGTAGATCGACTGACCAAGTCTGCACATTTTCTGGCTATCAAAGAAATGGATAAGTTTTCTACTCTTGCAGACATTTACCTAAAGGAAGTGGTATCAAGGCACGGAGTGCCAACCTCTATTATATCTGATCGTGACGCACGTTTTACTTCTGAACTGTGGCAAGCAATGCACAAGTCCTTTGGCTCACGTTTAGATATGAGCACCGCTTATCACCCACAGACGGATGGGCAATCTGAACGCACCATCCAAACCCTTGAAGACATGCTTAGGGCATGTGTAATCGATTTTGGTAATGGCTGGGAAAAGCACCTCCCGCTAGTGGAGTTCTCGTACAACAACAGCTACCACACCAGCATCCAAGCCGCTCCGTTTGAGGCATTATACGGACGCAAATGCCAATCACCTCTCTGTTGGGCAGAAGTTGGTGACAGCCAAATCACTGGCCCAGAACATGTGGTAGACACCACCGAGAGAATTGCTCAGATACGACAGCGAATGGCGGCAGCTCGTGACCGTCAGAAAAGTTATGCTGATAAGGGAAGAAAACCACTCGAGCTCCAGGTTGGGGATCGAGTGCTACTCAAAGTCTCACCTTGGAAAGGTGTAGTCCGCTTTGGCAAACGAGGCAAACTCAACCCGCGTTATGTCGGACCCTTCGAAGTCATTGAGAAAATTGGCAAAGTCGCCTACAGGTTGAATCTACCTGAAGAACTCAGCGGAGTTCACAATGTTTTCCATGTGTCGAATCTGAAGAAGTGTCTGTCAGATGAGACCCTCATAGTTCCTCTGAAGGAACTCACTATCGACGACCAACTGCGATTCGTCGAGGAACCCGTAGAGATTACTGATCGAGATGTTAAGATCCTCAAGCATACCAGGATACCTCTGGTCCGAGTTCGTTGGAATGCTCGTCATGGCCCAGAGTATACCTGGGAACGAGAAGACCAAATGAAACTCAAGTATCCCCAACTGTTTAAGGAAAACGCAACCACTACTGAGGCTGAAGCTACTACAGAATTTCGGGACGAAATTCCAAATCAACGGGGGGATGATGTGACACCCCAGGAAAATCAGGAAAACAACGCAACTTAACTAGCCTCCTCAGTAACCACGCGCTAAATTTTGGGACGAAATTCTCTTAACAGGGGGAGAATGTGACAACCCTCAAATTTGCATGTAACCATACAATTTATTAATGATAATAAAAGTACTTGATGACTGTGCTGAATCATTTAACTGCTCTCTGATTACTGTGTTATACTTACATGTGCGTGTTAGCATACTAGTAGTATACAGAAAAGTTACTAAATAGTCCGGTATATTTTCCTGTGTGTTAGGAATAAATTTCGTTACAAAAATATATGTATAAGACGCCTTACGGAACAATTAAACGCTTTAACGAAACGATACGTAACCGAACAACCGGACATTTCCCGGGACACCAAAATATTGTCAGGAGTATTATTTATCATTCTTAATTATTTATGGTCACAAAAAAAAAAATTCCCATACGCCATGTAAACATGACATACACCCACTACACTTGGAAATACCCTTAACCTTCTAAGTTAATACCTATTAGTTACCAAAAATTTACATTTTTACCCCCCCCCCCCAACCGAAAATCTGCCATGATCACCTAAAATATTTTGTTTAGATTGTGTGTAAAGCTGATCTTGGTTCTATTGGCCAAAAATCTTACAAATTATGACCCTAGATTCTAGAATGCATGTTTCCAAGATATGCTCATCATTTCCTCTAAACCCACACTCAACCTCTCTCCTCCTCCTCTTATTTTCGGCTCACACCCCCCCCCCCCCTCTCTCTCCATAACCGAAAATCACCACCACCATTACTTACACACCTTAATCTTCTTCATACAAGTCCCTCTCCAAGCTTGAAGAACATTCAAAGTAGTTACAAGTTGAAGGATTCACAAGGAAGCTTTGTTCAAGTCTCTAGCACCACCATCTCCATCATCTTTGCCCTAAGATTGTTACCCTAGCCTTGTGCTAGTAGTGAGTCCCTTCACACCTTTGTTCCATCTTGTTCTTGTTATGATTTGTTTAAATGTTCATGGCACACTAATGCTAAAACACTAAAAAGATGAACTTGAAATTCTGCATAGAAACCATAGATAAAAAATTTGTTTGAAGTTGAAATCTGGTTGGTTTGAGGTTGGTAAATGCATGCATGGTGTTTGAACATTAAATCATCGATAAACCATGGTTAGGACCTTTGTTGATGCGTTTTTAGTAACTTCTACAATAAAAACAGCTTGCTGATTGAGATTTTCCAGCCCCTTCAACAGGCTGTAACTGGTTCGTTTTTAATCGAAAAACTGAATTTCTGGAGTCTAAATTGTGTAATTTTGAATATCTGAACAAATGGCACTGGAATCGTGATTTTTCGAGGTCGTTTACTATTTTTAAGGAATTATTTTAAGACAGCAGCTTAAGCTGAAATTTTCCTGCTGAAAAAGTGTGTCGTAGTCGGAGTCAAAACTTGAAACCTGAGCAGAATCAGCTCATGGGATTTTTACTGAAGATAGTCACTGTTGTTCCCGTGACCCTCCAACTGGAATTTCGTCGATCCGACTTACGATTGATTTTTAGTGAATTTTTCCGTAAAACTGCAATCAGAAAGTATCAGATCTGATTGCAGTCGGGTAAAAGATTTTTTATATAATATTGGTAACGAACTGGGCCCCGATATTTTTACACAATAAAAATTGGAACGTTTATGACATCCTGTAAAAATTTGAGAATTTTTGGAAAAGGTTAACTATTTTATTAAAATGCTCGAAAACAGTCCAGTTCTGATTAATAAAGCTGAAACGACATAAGTAGTGATTTGCGTGTCTAAATGTCGAGTATGCTATCTGTGAATGATCTAACATGTTATATATGTTATGTGCGTTATCGTATATTTGATTTTGAGTGGGGAATGGATGGGAAACTTAGATGGGCATAAACAGTTAAAGTGATGCATGTTGTGTGATAGATACGTGTAGGAACTTGGTGTTCTATTTGAAAGCCACTAAATGACTAACTGGTAAATCATACTAGGACGTGATTGACCGACCTTGACTGTTAGCTATATTGGGAATCTAACCGAGCAAACCGAGGTGAGTTCACACTCTTTCTAAGGCATGGGATTCCCAGGGGTTGGGAATGGGATTGAATAACTACTTGTACTATCATTACTATTAAACTACTTTTTACTGTCCTCGGATTGAAGGGCACGTACGTAAAACCTACGTACACTCATACTTACTACTGTCCTCGGATTGAAGGGCACGTACGTAAAACCTACGTACACGATCATAAGACAATCAACTCTATCACTTTAAGTCCCTCATTCATCGACTTAATCGCCGAGGCCTATGGCGAGCGGGTCATTAGTTAGTAGCCCTATTAGGTTTAACAAACCTCACACCGTTCCAGTCGGACGGGCGTGTACTAATGGACTATGGGCAAAGGGTCAATGCTGATAGACATTGACTTAGGGCACCTCTTATATTTTCGTAGCAGTCGATACGCGTGGTCTAGTAACACATGGGAAACCCCCACTAATCTTCGCAAACATGTCAGAAAGACCGCGATGCAAACTTATACGATACAGGGTTTTCAAAACGAATAGATGATTTACAAAACGAATGCTATAACTAAACAACCAACTGTGAATTCACTCAACTTTATTGTTGACTCGTTGTTACATGCCTTACAGGTCGCCAGATGCTTATGGTGCTTGCACGAGGAGGAGGTTGTTGTGGGATGCGGACTGTTATGTCCCGTACTTAATAATTGAATTTTATAAACTATGTTTTGGACATTGAACTTATGAACTATAAACTTATGTTTTGAACTTCCGTTTTATGCTTCTGCTGTTAACTTAAAAACTGGTCACTGACTTATGGTCATCAATCGTATTGTGATTGATTTTACTTACTAAGATTTCGTTGTTCAATATGATTGGTGGCTCGATCCTGGTCACGTCACGCCTCCAAGCGGTGATACCCCGCATGGTGGATTTTGGGGGTGTGACATTATTGATGTTATTACGGACTCGGAAGGGATTGTTTATGAGAATGATCATATTCCGCAAGCTTTTATTCATCATTATCAAATTTTTTTGGGTTGTCAAGGAGATATTTCGCTCAGTCCAGCTCCGGATTTATTTACTAAGGTATTAAATCCAGTTACGGCTGCTCATATGATCAGGCCAGTCACAGTGGAAGAGGTAAAATCTGCTATGTTTTCTATTGGCATAGATAAAGCCCCTGGCCCTGATGGGTTTACAGCTGCATTTTTCAAGAATGCTTGGCCAGTTATTGGGAATGATATCTCTAGTGCTATTATTGATTTTTTTGTTACTGGCAAGTTGCTGCGTGAGATAAACCATACGCTTATTGTTCTTGTTCCCAAGCTGCCCACTCCATCGGTTGTCACTGATTATGACCTATTGCATGTTGTAACGTGTTATACAAGTGCATTAGTAAGATTGTTGCGGAGAGAATTAAAGGGGCGTTGAATGAGATAGTCAGTGTTAACCAATTTGCATTTGTGCCGGGTAGGAAAATCTCTGATAATATTCTCTTGACTCAAGAGCTGATGCATAATTACCATAGGAATGTTGGGCCGCCTAGGTGTGCATTCAAAGTTGATATTCAAAAAGCCTATGACACTGTTGATCGGAGGTTTCTTAGAAGTGTTTTGCTCGGATTTGGTTTTAACATCAAAATGGTTGAGTGGATCATGGTATGCGTCTCTACTACTTCTTATTCGGTTTGTGTTAATGGAAACGTTCATGGTTTGTTCAAGGGGAACCGAGGTCTAAGACAAGGGGATCCAATTTCGCCTTATTTATTTACTTTGGTAATGGAGGTTTTAACAGCCATTTTGCAACAGGCGATTCAGATTGATAATTCTTTTAAATTACATAATAAATGTGAGAGGCAACAAATTGTAAACCTTTGCTTTGCAGATGATCTTTTTCTTTTCGCTAGAGGAGAAGTGAATTCAGCTAAGTGTATCATGAGCTCCCTTTCGAAGTTCACGAAGATGTCGGGGTTGGTGCCTAGTACTCAAAAAAGCACGGTCTTCTTTTGTAATGTGCCCAACCATGTTAAAAATGCCATCTTAAATGTTATGCCTTTTGTGGAGGGTAGTTTGCCTGTGAGGTATCTGGGGGTGCCGCTTATTTCCTCGCGTCTGATATACAAAGAGTGTAGTGTTCTTGTGGAGAAATTAGATAAGCGTATCATGCACGGGAGGAACAAATTACTTTCATTTGCTGGTAGGTTGCAGCTTGTTATTTCAGTTTTGTCTTCTATGCATATATATTGGTCTTCTGTTTTTATTTTACCAAGCCGTGTGATTCATGAGTTGGAAACTAGATTGCAGAATTTTTATGGTCGCAAGATGGCTCGTTCCATAAAGGGAAGGCTAAAGTTTCTTGGAGTTCTGTTTGTATTCCGAAGTATGATGGTGGTTTGGGTATTAGACGGCTTGGGGATATGAATAAAGCTCTTATGACATCTCACATATGGAGTATTATCTCTAGGCGGAGTTCTTTGTGGGTTGATTGGGTTCATGCTTACAGGTTAAATGGCAAAAGTTTCTGGTTGTGCAAGGTGCCTTCGAATTGTTGCTGGTCTTAGAGAAAACTTCTTCAAATGCGGCCGATAATGAGGAGTCATATATGGACTGATATTGGTAATGGCGCTAAAACCTCAGCTTGGTATGACAATTAGTGTAACTTAGGGCCGTTGGGCGATTTCCTGACGCCTAGAATTATAACCAATGCGGGTTCACGTTGGATGCTAAAGTTGCAGATATACAGCCTAATGGGAGCTGGATTTGGCCTGTAGCTTGGAGAGATCTGTTCCCAGTCCTTAATCAGTTTGATCATATACACATTAATCCGAACAAACATGATAGATTCTTATGGAGAGACGGCGATGATATAAGTGAGATTTCAGCTTCAGGTGTGTGGCATTCGATTCGTTACAGAGAGCCGAAAGTGGAGTGGAGTAGTATTGTTTGGTTTGCACAATGTATTCCAAGGCATGCTTTTATGATGTGGTTGATCATGAGAGGTAAATTGCTGACTCAGGATAAGATCTTGCAATGGGATTTGGCGCGTAGGAAGAATATGAACATGATGTGCTGTTTATTATGTTATGCGGATAATGATTCTCATAGTCATTTGTGTTTTGAGTGTAAATACTCTTCGCAAGTTTGGCTTTCGATTAGACAAAAGATGGGTACGGAGTCTGTTCATCCAAAGTGGGCGGATATTGTTGATTGGTTGGTTCTTCGTGCTCGGTCAAAGTCAGCTGCTAATTATGTTGCTCGTCTTCTAGTTGCGGCTAGTGCTTATATTATCTGGCAGGAGCGTAATGCTAGAATTTTCAAGAATCAAATGAGACCTCCGGAAGTGGTAAGCAAAACTATTCTTGACACGGTGCGTTACAAGCTTTTAGGAGCGAAGCTAAGGAACACCGATAGTGTGCACAGGCTTCTTGGGGAGTGGAAGATTAATGGCAATGACATCAACGATGATGGTGGCTGATTTGTTTCGTGTTTTTTGATCTCGGTTGTTCTAGATTGGTTTTGTTTTGTGGGTTTAGTTTGTTTTCTTTGTTTACTCTCATGGGGCATGTCTCATGATTGAACTAGTGTAGGCTCTCTACACTACTTGTTTTGTTTTGTTGTGAATATATAGAATCATCGGGGTAACCCTTTACCCAAAAAAAACCGATCGACCAAATGGGTAGGGTTCGAACGTCTAAGCGGTTGTCAAGACCGCTTGACTTACGACCCTAAACAAGCACTAGACTAAAAAGTGATGAGTTAAACATGTTAAAACATGTTTAACTAAGTTAGAAAAGAAGTTTGATATCAAAACAAAGGGTTTCGATACCCAAAAATAGTTTCGTTGCAAAATACGCATAAACACGTATTTTGACCGAAACTTTGACTCGTCACTTCGACTAATCAACGTGGTAATCAGTAGGTATAGTCACAAGGGACTATAACCATCGTGATTACGCTCACATTGCAAAATTCAAACGAACTTTGTGTTGACCAATTCAAGGTCAAAGCAGAAAGTCAAACACTGTTTGACTTTCATGCTTGAACTACATGAAAAGCATGAAAGAAGCTTACAAAAGGTCCAAGCAATGAAGATTTGAACTCAAAATTCTCAGGTATGAAGCTTCACAAGTGAGAGCTTCAACTTAGAGAAGAATTGAGATCAAATTGTGAGGAATGGATTGAAGAAACCACTTCTATTTATAGTAAGCTTGGATTAACAAGATCATGACAAGTGTTTTTGCAAGAATCAAGGTTCAATCCTAGCCATACACTTGTATAATATGGTTTTGTATACAATGGGAGCTCTAAAACTAGTTCATAGTTTTGAGAAAGTTGCATAAAAGACCCTCAAGTTCATACTAGTTGCTGAAAATGAATTTTCTGCCAAAATTAGGCCGTGGCGTGCCGCCACAGCAAAGGGGTTACCATGTGGCACGACGCCACCACTCCCCATGTCCAGAAAGTTTCAAAAACTGATAAAAATGGTCCCTGCAGCATGTTTAAGCCATTTCCAACGCGTTTAAACCCCGTTAACCCATTTTCAAGGCTTTATGATGAAGTTTAAGTATAGGGGACACGAAATATGCTTGAAAATATCACGGATGTCGGTTTGTTTGGTCGTACGATCACGTTGTTCGGTTAATTACGACGAAACTCGAACGAACGCGAAAAACGATCCAAACTACGTGACGAATGGTATTTTAGCATTCCAATCACTAAAATAAAATATTTTAATGATTACAAAAATTTTTGAATGTCCGGATATGTTCAGAACGTAAGATATGCGCGTAAATGCAAACTTATGCCCTTTTTGACGCTTTTTGTCCCTGATGGTCAAATAAGTTTATTTTTGCATACCGAACCCCTCAAAGCCTATTTCTAAGCTATGTAAAGGATATTTATGGTATGTTTAACTTATGATCAAGTCCCGAAATGTACGTTACTATACGAATCGGCAGACTTTCGTAGTTTGACACAAATAGTCCCTGCGATCGAATAAACTTGATTTCGGCATACCAAACCCTCCAAAACTTGTTTCTAAGTTATGTAAAGGTTATTTAAGGTATGTTAAGCCTAAGTTGCTATTCCGGAGTGTTTGTTGCATTAAACTGATTACGTTTACGCATCAGTTCGCGTATGACTTTCTAGAAAGCGATTTAGAGCTCGAAATCGAGCAAGAATTGAAATGGGAAATTGTCATACATAATTAAACAAACCTAGGGGATTAAAATACATTGTTTTATTGAAAATTAAACTGTTCAGAGTTCGAATAATGATTACAAAAGCACAGATGTCACAGTCTCCCCAACTTTCGAAAATTTCGTCCCGAAATTTATTTAGAGGAAACGTGTGAGAATAGATGTGGATATTTTGCTTTCAAATAAATCCTCCGTTCCCTAAGTAGAATCTCTGGGTCAGGTTTGGATTTCCAGCAAGCTTTTGTTATTTGACCTAGAAAGGTTCAGATCCTAAGATTTAAACTCCATTCTAATGAGTTTGTGTATGGTTATATCGAACCTTAAGAGCGTTATGAAATTGTCAAAATAATGTCCTTGTTGTAGTAAAATGTAGAGAGCGCGTGAATTTAACAAGAAGCTGAAGTCTCGAACAAAGGATAAGGAGGACGTTTCTTGTGAAGGCTATTATAGAAAACTTGTGTGAACTCGAAACTTGAAATCGGAGAGATAAAACAACATTGGTCAAGGTCCTGAGCTTTTATTAATTTAAATAACATCACGCTTGCAATGTAATAAGGGACACTTCCATATATATGGAAAGCACCATTGGTGTATCTACCGTGTCCTCGTTATATTGTTCACGTTTCATTATTCTTATCTCTGTGGGTTCTTACACATGACAAAACTTGGTGTGGTTTCTGTGCACTGGATCGCATAATTATGTATGCATCTAAAATTACGTGATTCCTTGTGTCACACCCCCAAAATCCACAGGCGGAGTATCACCGCTTGGTGGCGTGACTGACCAGGATCAAGCCACCAATCATATCGAACAAGCATGTAAGTAGTATATAAAAATCCAACACAATACAATTGGTGTCTAAACAAAACATAGTTTAAGTTGCAAGCGGAAGCATAATGTTTAAAACCAAGTCATAAGTTTAAACGTTTCGAATGTTTAGCATGGCACATAGCTGTCCATGTCCCACAACGACTCTTCCCACTCTGATGCAAGCTCCATAGATACCTAACGACCTGCAAGGCATGTAACAACGAGTCAACAACAAAGTTGAGCGAGTTCACAGTTGATTTTTCAGTTATTGAGTTCGTTTCAGAAATCATAAGTTCGTTTCATAACCATGTATTACCCATTATCCTTAATTTCCCAAAACCTTTTCACGATATTTAGTGGGGGCTTCCCATGTTGTATATTACTAGACTAGTCGTATCCATAAGTGTCCTTCCCAATCCGAGGACAGTAGTAAGTATGAGTGTACGTAGGTTTTACGTACGTGCCCTTCTCAATCCGAGGACAGTAGCAAGTATGAGTGTACGTAGGTTTTACGTACGTGCCCTTCTCAATCCGAGGACAGTAGCAAGTATGAGTGTACGTAGGTTTTACGCACGTGCCCTTCTCAATCCGAGGACAGTAGCAAGTATGAGTGTACGTAGGTTTTACGTACGTGCCCTTCTAAATCCGAGGACAGTAGTAGGTAGTCTAGTAGTGTTGATAATATAAGTAGTTATTCAATCCCATTCCCAACCCACCGGGAATCCCATGCCTTAGGAGTGTGAACTCACCTTGGTTTGCTCGGTATGCTAAACTATGTGCTCACAAGTAATCAATCAAGTCCTATAGTTATGCACGTATATACAATCAGTTCATGTTTGCAAGGTTTCACATACAATCTATGTCACAAAGTGTGTTTGGCAGTTAACATCATGCACCACGTAAGCAGTTGATAAATTTCATGCAATTCATGCTTCACATACATGTCTTTCACAGTTTATTCTAACATGGTTATTCTCTAACATACTTGACAGAGTTAACAGGCTTAACAAGGTTAACATACTTAACAAGGTTAGCATACATAACAGGAATAATAAACTAGCAGAGTCAATTAACTAACAGGGATAACAACCATTAGAGTTACATACTTAACAGGTTACATAATCTAACAGAGTTAATAAAGTTAACAGAGTTAATAAACTTAACTCAGCTAATAAACTGACATAGATAATAAACTTAATAGAGTAAATAAACTAACCGAGTTAATGAACTAACGGAGTTACATACATAACTTAACAGTGTTAACAACCAACAGAAATAATAAACTAACAGAGTTAATAACTTAACTGGTTTAACGTGTCACAGCATTCAACGAAATCATGCATGTGGCGAAAACACCTAGTGGCGAAAACCCTTTGGGCGACGAAATCCCAAGGGTTTTCGTCAAACTCCAAGTTTGGTGAAAACACTTACTGTTTTCGTCCGGTTGGTGATTTCGTGAAGTAGGGTTTTCACCACTTAACAGTTACACAACCACAAACTTGATGATTAACTATCGGTTACGTCTAGATCATCAAACAATCACTCACTCAAATCAAACCAGCAACTATAACATACACCCCAGATCACAGGTTATCATCATGCACCCTCCATACCATCGATTTACCAACACACATAAGTAGCAAATATCATATGTCTTAAACAACAACAGGAATATCAACTACTGAATGGTGAACCAGGAAGAATACAAGTCAATGAATACAGATCAATGAGAGCCGAAATTTACACACTATCCACAACAAACACAATCACGTAAATCTAAATATTTACCCACGAAAACATCCTCCTATCATGTGATCACAATCATCGCACAATAACAGCCAATTCATGAAGCCCAAAACAAATGGTAAATCTTGTTTTAAAACAAACAATCATCTACGGTTGATCGCTAACCTTTTTTGGGTAAAGGGTTACCCCGGTGATTCTATATATTCACGACCAAATAAAATAAGTAGTGTAGAAAGCCTACACTAGTTCAATCATGAGACATGCCTCACGAAAGTAGCAACAAGTACACCCACTGAAACAAAAATTCAAACACAACGTGACAACTAGACTAACACTCTAGAGACAATGAAAAAACAAAACATTAATCAGCCTCCATCATCATCAATTGCTACCCCATGGATCTCCCATTCGCCAAGCAACTTTCGCACTCTATCATTATTCTTAAGAGTGGCTCCCATCAACTTGTATCTAACCGTCATTATAATAATTTCACTCAGCTTTTACGGAGGTCTCACTTGATTTTTGAATAGCCTAGCATTCCTTTCTTGCCATATGAAATAAGAAGTTTCCGCAACAAGAAGTTTTGCAACATAATTCGAAGCCGAAGAAACATAATTTCACTCAACATAATTCTGCTAACCTTAACAGAAGAAACAATGAATCGAACGACGAACGAGGCTTTGAGTGTACTAGGTTGCCGTCACACACAGGGGGAGAACTCTAGGGTTTTTCTATTCCGTCACTTCTTTCACAATTGCACAGTTCGCGTAGTATATAAACTCTTAAATGGATTGGGCCCTAAATGGGCTTTGGCGAAAACACTGACCGACGAAATCAGTTGACTTCGTCTAGACCTTGGTTTGCATGGGGAGAGGGTTTTCGGCTGGGAGGGTGATTTCGTGGGGTAGGGTATTTGGCAAGGGATCCATGTTTTATTAATTATACACATCATATCATTAATACAAAGAAATATATATAACACCTACACACTTATAATGCACATCATGTATATACGAAAACACACTTTGCAAATAAGTACAAGTTACATCGAATAGAGACCTTGAAAACTCGAGTTGTCACATTATCCCCAACTTGAAAGAAATTTCGTCCCGAAATTTAGCACGTGGTTACTGAGGAAGCTTGTTGTGTTGCGTTGGTTCCTGGTTTTCCTGGGGTGTCACATCATCCCCCCGTTTGTTTGGAATTTCGTCCAGAAATTCCGCAGTAGCTTCAGCCTCAGTAGTGGTTGCACTGTTCCCGAACAACTAGGGATACTTAAGTTTCATTTGGTCTTCTCGTTCCCAGGTGAACTCTGGGCCACGACGGGAGTTCCAACGAACTCGAACAAGAGGTATTCTGGTGCGCTTGAGGACCTTAACGTCCCGGTCCGTGATTTCAACTGGTTCCTCGATGAATCGCAACTGATTGTCAATAGTGAGCTCCTTCAAAGGAACTATGAGGGTCTCATCTGACAGACACTTCTTCAGATTCGACATGTGAAAAACGTTGTGAACTCCACTGAGTTCTGTTGGTAGGTTTAGTTTGTAAGCCACTTTACCTATTTTCTCAATGACTTCGAACGGTCCGACGTAACGTGGATTAAGTTTGCCCCTTTTTCCAAAGCGAACCACACCATTCCAGGGTGAAACTTTGAGTAGCACTCGATCCCCAACTTGGAACTCGAGTGGTTTCCTGCGCTTATCAGCGTAGCTTTTCTGACGATCACGAGCTGCCGCCATGCGTTGTCGTATCTGAGCAATCCTTTCTGTAGTATCAACTACGAGTTCTGGGCCAGTGATTTGGCTGTCGCCAACTTCTGCCCAGCAAAGAGGTGATCGGCACTTACGCCCATACAGTGCCTCAAACGGAGCGGCTTGAATGCTAGTGTGGTAGCTGTTATTATACGAAAATTCCACTAACGGTAAATGTTTTTCCCAACCGTTGCCAAAATCAATCACACATGCCCTAAGCATGTCTTCAAGGGTTTGGATGGTGCGTTCGGACTGCCCATCCGTTTGCGGGTGATAAGCTGTGCTCATGTCTAAACGTGAGCCAAAAGATTTGTGCATCGCTTGCCACAGTTCTGAAGTAAAACGTGCATCACGATCAGAGATAATAGATGTCACACCCCCAAAATCCACACGCGGAGTATCACCGCATGGAGGCGTGACATGACCAGGATCAAGCCACCAATCATATTGAACAATGTATGTAGTAAAAATAATTCAACCAAACAATATGAAAGGTGTTCAAAACCAAAGCATAGTTAAGTGTTTAGCGGAAACATAAATGTAAAACCCAACATAAGTAATAAGTTTGAAATGTCATAAATGTTTAACATGGCCTCCTCGATCCATGTCCCACAACGACTGTGCCTCCCCATGCAAGCTCCATGAGTACCTAACGACCTGCAAGGCATGTAACAACGAGTCAACAACAAAGTTGAGCGAGTTCACAGTTGGTTGTTTAGTTATAGTATTTGTTTCGTAAACTGTATGTTTGTTTAGTAAACTATGTATCGTATTTATTTGTATCGCAGCCTTCCAGGCATGTTTGCGAAGATTTGTGGGGGTTTCCCATGTATTCTAGACTAGTTGTATTTGTATCGCGGCCCTCCAAGCATGTTTGCGAAGTTAGTATTCGTATCGCGGCCATTCCAGGCATGTGTGCGAAGATTAGTATTCTTATCGCGGCCATTCCAGGCATGTGTGCGAAGATTAGTATTCGTATCGCGGCCATTCCAGGCATGTGTGCGAAGATTAGTGGGGGCTTCCCATGTGTTACTAGTCTAGCGGTATCTATAAGTGACCTTCCCCTAACGAGGTCAGTGGTACGTATTCCAGTAACGATGAAAGTACAAGTAATCATTTAACCCCATTCCCAACCCCGGGAATCCCATGCCTTGGTAAGAGGGTGAACTCCAACCTCAACCCTACGGCTAATTTCTCTCTCTAGCTATGGCGATTTTGTGCTTCCCTCTTACCTTAGATTTTTCTTCATGATTTCCGTATAACAGTCGGATCATCGGAGTATTGATTTATCAATAAGTCTGATTCGAACTAGTTAGCGGAAGGATTGTTTTTAAATCTAGGGTTTTTGTTTTCTTGTCGTCAAGCTTGTTAGGGTTTTCTTTGTTTTCGTTTTCGGCTGTGGTTTTCTTGGATTCTCGGTTTTCTGCGTGCATGGTTGTCTTATTTTTTGCTTAAAGGAGAGAGTCGGTTGTGTTTGCAATGGATGATCGTCCAAAACATGATGATGTTGTGAAGGGGGATCGGGGTAAGCCGCCATTACAGTATAAGGGATTGGCCAGTAGAGTCGTGAACATAGACGGAAATCCAGTGCTTCCGAGGAGGGGTACGGTGCAGAATTTGCAGTCTGATCCGAAATTGTTTAATGTCATTGATGAGTTATCAAAGATTACCATTCCTGTTCAATTGCCGGAATATCCAGAATCGGAACATAATGTGCCTGCTCATGGTTTTCAAGGATTACAATCGGTTCAAGGTAGCAGCTCAAACCCTAAGTCTTATGTGGATTCTGTTGTGGGTAGTAGTGTTCCGAAAGTTAACTTTCGATATTTGTCGAGTTCGGTTGTGCATGAAGGTTGTGATGTCGTTCTTCCTAAGGAATCTGTTAGAACAGTGCAGGAAAAATTGTCTAATACCATTTATGGGTATTTTTTGGGAGACCGTCTTGCTTTTCCGGTTGTTGACTATTATGTTAAAGTTAATTGGAAAAAATATGGTTTGCAAAAGACGATGATGAACGCAAACGGCTTTTTCTTTTTTAAGTTTAATGATGAAGGTGGAATGTTGAATGTGATTAAAGATGGTCCGTGGATTATCAGGTCTCAACCTATTTTCTTGAATATATGGACTCCTACTACTAAGTTGGAGAAGAAAGAAGTAAAGCAAGTGCAAGTCTGGGTAAAAATTCATGATGTTCCTATTGCGGCATATACGGAGGATGGCCTTAGTCTTATAGCTACAACTATTGGAGAGCCAAAGATGCTGGATTCGTTTACTACATCTATGTGTACGGAATCATGGGGCCGTAGTAGCTATGCTAGAGCTTTGGTGGAGATTTCGGCTGATAAGGAATTCCGTGAGGAAGTCACGATGGCTATACCTGAACCAGACGGGGAGGGTTTTATCAAAGAAACTATGTATGTGGAATATGAATGGAGTCCACATCGTTGCGCGACATGTTGTGTTTTTGGGCACTCTAATGACATGTGTCCAAGGAAGCCAATCAAACATGCTAGATATGAGGATCAAAGTCGCAATATTCAACGAAACAAACAAGTGAAAAAAACACCCAATGTGGATCACGAGGGGTATACGGAAGTCCATGGCAAGAAAGTGGCTAGGACGGTGGGTATTCCGGTGAACAAAAATAAAAGTAAATTTGAATACCGTCCGGTCGGATCAAAGACTCAACCGAATGTTTCTAATGGTTCAACGTCTATGCCGGTTAAAGTGAATAATTCTTTTGAAGTGTTGAACCAAGTTGATTCGGAGTAAGGTACAAGCAAAAAAGGGCTGCATAGGGATCAAGAGGAGACGGATGATGAAGTTGAGGAGGTATATAATGAAACGGATGTTTTTATGCAGCAAGGGTCTTTAAATATTAGAAGTAAACAAGGGGCAGGCACTCCTTCTCAGGTAGTTACTGATGGTTAGTCTTGCAGTATGGAATATAAGGGGGTTGAACCGCCCGCTTAAACAAATGGAGGTTCGACAGGCAGTGAAGGATTATAACTTGAGTTTGTGTGCTATTTTGGAGTCGCATGTGAATGTGAAGAATCTGGGTAAAGTGTGTAAATCGGTTTTTCGCTCGTGGGATTGGACGTCTAATGGTGGATGTTGTGAAAAAGGCACAAGAATTATTATTGGGTGGAATCCTGTTATCTTTGATGTCATGATTTTAGCTCAATCGTCTCAGGTGATGCACTTACAACTTGTGTTTAAATTGGATAAAAGAATGGTTTTTTGTTCTATTGTTTATGCTGCCAATTATTATGCGACTAGAAGGGATTTGTGGCATCAACTTTCTATGCATAAAAACCTTGTTGCTAATAAACCTTGGGTTATTATGGGTGACTTTAATTCAGCTCTAAACATAGAGGACAAATCTATGGGAACGTCTTCTAGTTCTATAGGCATGAGGGAGTTCCAAGCTTGTGTGGATGACATTGAAGTGGTTGACATAAACCGAACGGGTATCCATTTTACATGGAGCCAAAAACCAAAATAGGGGGTGGGGTTATTAAAGAAGATTGATCGTGTTATGGGAAATACTCCTTTTGTGGCTGATTACCCGAATTCTGTTGCAATATTCAAGCCATATTGCCTTTCGGATCATTGTCCATGTATTTTATCTATTCCGGAAGCGTTGAAAATGAAGCCGAGGTCTTTTAAATTCGCTAATTTTTTGGTTTTTAAACCAGAATTTTTAGAGATTGTCAAAAAGTATTGGGATTCCAATGTGGATGGGGTGCATCAGTTTAGAGTTGTCAAAAAACTTCGGTTGCTGAAAAACCCGCTTAGATCTTTGTTATTTAAGCAAGGTAATCTCCACAAGAAAGTTGAAAGCCTTAGATCGAAACTGGATGTGATTCAACAAAACATTGATCAGGACCCGTTAAACGTCGATTTCCGGGCTGAAGAGGCTGCTATTAGTCGTGATTTACAGGAGGCGTTGTTGGATGAGGAGCGTTTCTTGAAACAAAAGTCAAAGGTAGATTGGTTAGCGGCGGGTGATATGAACACTGCATTTTTTCATTCTTCTTTGAAAGCGAGAAATCATTTTACCAGGATTGAGGTTATTAAAGATGTAGGTGGGACTAGTTATGAAGGTGATATGGTGTATAAAGCATTTGTTCAGCACTATGAGAAATTTTTTGGTTCTCAAGGTGATATATCGTTGGAGCCGGCTCCAGATTTATTTCCACACAGATTATCTCATAATGTTGCTACTAATATGGTTAGACAGGTTACAATGGAGGAGGTCAGAAAAGCTATGTTTTCTATTGGTAATGACAAAGCTCCTGGGCCGGATGGTTATACAGCGGCGTTTTTCAAAAGTGCGTGGTCTCTGGTTGGCACGGATGTCTCTAAAGCCATTATAGATTTTTTCGAGACTGGTAATATGCTTCGGGAAATGAACCATACTCTTATTGTCCTTATTCCTAAGGTTTCGACTCCTACAAGTGTTACTGATTTCCGTCCGATTGCTTGTTGTAATGTCTTCTATAAATGCATCAGTAAAATTATTTCAGAAAGAATCAAAGGGGCTCTAAAGGACATTGTTAGCATCAACCAATCTGCTTTTGTTCCTGGTCGGAAAATTTCGGATAACATTCTTTTGACCCAAGAGTTAATGCATAATTATCACAGAGACGTGGGTCCTCCTAGATGTGCGTTTAAAGTAGATATTCAGAAAACGTATGATACGGTCGATTGGAGGTTTCTTAAAAGTGTTCTGAATGGGTTTGGTTTTCATAGCAACATGGTTGGGTGGATTATGACGTGTGTTTCAACAACCTCATTTTCGGTCTGTGTTAATGGCATGGTGCATGGTTTTTTCAAGGGTAAGCGTGGGTTGAGGCAAGGAGATCCAGTGTCCCCTTATTTATTTACTCTCGTTATGGAGGTCTTAACTGGTATTCTTCATCATTCGGTCAGAATTGATTCTTCGTTTAAGTTCCATAACAGATGTGAAAGGCAGCAGATTATAAATCTTTGTTTTGCGGATGACTTATTTCTTTTTGCAAAAGGGGAAGTGAATTCAGCTAATTGTATTATGTCTTCTCTTGCGAAATTCACCAAGATGTCGGGATTGGTTCCTAGTAACCAGAAAAGCACGATTTTCTTTTGTAATGTTAAAGATCATGTTAAACAAGCTATTCTGGATATTATGCCTTTTACGGAAGGAAAATTACCCGTGAAGTACTTGGGGGTTCCTCTCATTTCGGCTAGGCTTGGTTACAATGATTGTCGGGTGCTTGTGGAGAGATTGGAAAAACGCAATATGCATTGGAGGAACAAACTTTTATCATTTGCAGGAAGGCTTCAACTTATTATTTCAGTACTTTCCTCTATGCATATTTACTGGTCATCGGTTTTCATCTTACCAGCTCGGATTACTCAGGAGTTAGAAGCTAAAATGAGAAATTTCCTATGGTCTCAGGATTCTTCGTTCAGCAAAGGTAAATCTAAAGTGTCTTGGAAGTTGGTTTGTACGCCTAAATACGAAGGGGGATTGGGTATTAGACGAATTGGAGATATGAACAAAGCTTTAATGTCATCTCATATTTGGAGTATTGTTTCGAAGCGTGACTCTCTATGGGTTGATTGGATATATTCGTATCGGTTAAAAGATAAGAATTTTTGGGTTAGCAAAACCCCTTCGAATAGTTGTTGGTCTTGGCGGAAAATCACTCAATTATGGCCATTGGTTAGGAAGCATATTTGGTCGGAGTTGGGTAATGGTATTAATACTTCAGCCTGGTTCGATAATTGGAGTGTTTTGGGGCCTCTTGCTGATTTTGTGTCGGCCAGAAATATTGCGGATGCAGATTTTAGGTTGGATAACTCCGTGGATGATGTGTATTCTAATGGTGCTTGGTTGTGGCCTACGGCTTGGAGGGATATATTTCCGGTTCTTAATCAGATTGATCAAGTTCATTTGGAGGCTGCAAAAGTCGATAGATTATTATGGAAAGATGGTGATGATGTTAATGAGTTCTCGTCTTCGGGGGTATGGCATTCTCTTTGGCATAGAGAACCGGAAGTCGATTGGTGTAAAATTGTGTGGTTCGGCCAGTGTATTCCGAGACATGCTTTCATGATGTGGTTGATTATGAAAGGTAAGCTTCTTACACAAGATAAAATTCTGAAATGGGATTTCGCTCGGAGAAAAAACATGAACATGATGTGCTGTTTATTATGTTATGAGAACTTTGATTCTCACAAGCACTTGTTTTTCGAATGTAAATATGCTTCTCAAGTGTGGAGTACAGTGAGAAATAGGGTGGGGATGGATACGGTTTCGGCAAAATGGAGTGAGATTGTTAGCTGGCTTTGTACTCGTGCGCAACAAAAGCAGGTCGATACTTATGTTGCTAAATTACTTGTAGCTGCTGCCGCGTATAGTATTTGGCAAGAGAGGAATGCCAGATTGTTCAAAAACCAATTAAGACCTCCTGAGAAGGTTAGTGAAGTAATTGTGAAAACAGTTCGGTACAAGTTGATGGGAGCAAAACTGAAGAATACCGTTAGGGTGCGCAGAGTTCTTGAAGAATGGGAGATCCATACGAAAGAAAAGGACGATGATGGGGGATGAGTAGCTGTGTTTTTGGTCAGTCTAGAAGTCTTGTCTAGGTGTTTTCCTTTTTGGTTGTTTTTTGTGTCGGTTTGGTTTGTTTTGGTTTACTTTCATGGGGAATGCCCCATGATTGAACTAGTGTAGATTCTCTACACTACTTGTTTTATTTGGTTGTGAATATATAGAATCACCGGGGTAACCCTTTACCCAAAAAAAAAAGTAATCAATCAAGTCCTATAGTTATGCACGTATACACAATCAGTACACGTTCGTAAGGTTTCGCATACAATCTATGTCACAAAGTGTGTCTGACAGTTAACATCATGTAACACATAAGCAGTTGATCAAATTCATGCAATTCAAGCTTTACATCAAGAGTTTTCACAGTTTGTTTTGACTTAGTTATTCATTAACAGTCTGGGTAAACTTAACTGTGTTAACAGCGTTAATCAGAATTATTAGAACTAACATGCATAGTAGCGTTAACACACTTAACAGGGTTAACACACTAACAAGGTTAACATATGTAACAGGAATAATAACTTAACAGTACTAGTTAACTAACAGAGTTAACAAACAATTAGAGTTAACAACTTATCAATGGTTTACATGTTTAACAAAGTTACATACTTAATAGGATTACATGCATAACATAACAGAGTTAACAATTTACAGAGCTACTGTGCTAGACAATGAACTAAAACACATGTAACGAAATTTCATTCTTACTGACAATCATTATTAAAATATCAATGATATTGTTCGATGAGATCATCACATGGGCCGCCCCTATTTTATTCAAGATTACCAGCTTTAACAAGCCACATGCTTTCAATTCTATTTGACCAAAACAACTACTGTTACATCAACATTGCTTATAAATCATGCATTGCCTATATGCTCACACATATCGATAACAGCCATGCAAAGTTACTTTCAAGGTTATGGCACAAAATCCGATTATACAGTCTAGTCATGCAACCCTACCCTAGTTCTTACATATCATCGGATTATAAGGATCCCCACAAACAAATAAATTCTACTCACAACAACAATCACATGGCAGTCGATCTAGTTACATGTACACCTCATTCAATATATATATATAACAAGCATATGACTACTGACAATCACATGCAAGAATGAGAATAATGGCCGACAATGTATGAAGTATCCTTATCCAATTGACTGCATTATCAAGACATCACACATGCATTTATAATCATCACTCATCATTTGTATCTTAGTCAAGATCATGCTCATAATATAGCCATGCATTCAGAAATGAAATCAAAGTTTAAACAAGTAAACCACTAACCGGCTAGGAACGATTAAACAAGAGAAGTCTGGTTTCGAATGAAAGAAGAGCTACCGTCACACACAAAGAACTCTAGGGTTTCTATACGTGTTGTGCGGTTATCGTGATATCACAAGGGTTATCATATACAGAGTTGGGCCGATCCCACTGTTGGGCCAAAATCTGTTCTGGTTTTCGTTGGCCACCAAATGGACGAAAAAACACATGAAGTGTTTTCGGCTAAGGAGTGTTTTCGGGTGTAAGGTATTTCATGGGTAAGGGTTTTCGGCCAAGACTTGAACATTTGTTTTGAATATATATATATATACTGTAATACTATCAATACACAATATATAACACATATATACATATCATGCAAACCACAAATCTACAACACACTTAATACACACCGTATAGAACATATCAATCACAATACGGTTTAACATATTACAAACCGCATGGAGAGAAAGGTAGATAACTGGATGTCTAAATCGTTATCTTTTGCAGGTAGATTGCAGCTTCTCAATTCAGTTCTTGCAGCTATGTATACGTATTGGGCCTCAGTATTTATCTTGCCAGTGCGTATTGTTAACGATTTGGAAAAGAGAATGAGAAGATTTCTTTGGAACGCGGGGGCTCCTGGGAGTATTCGGTCAAAAGTTGCGTGGAAAGACATTTGTAAGCCTAAGGATGAGGGTGGTCTTGGAATCCGAAGTATTTCAGATGTCAACAAAGCCCTTATGATGTCGCATATTTGGAGTATTATAACCAACCGGGAATCTCTTTGGGTCCAATGGATCCATTCTTACAAGTTAAAAGGCAGAAATTTTTGGGAGATTCAGAGCCGTGGTAGTTTGACCTGGAGTTGGCGAAAGATCTTATCTATTCGTACGTTGGTTAGACCTTATGTTTGGAGGTCGATTGGTAGTGGTTCACAGACAAATGCTTGGAGTGATAATTGGTGTTCGTGTAGTCCGATCCGCAACTTTATTACTCCTAGGATGATAGCTCAAGCGGGGTTTAATTTGCAGACTACAGTTGCGGAGCTTATAGATGCTGATGGTAATTGGAGGTGGCCTCAGGCATGGTTTGATTTATTTCCGGTTCTCATAAATGTCATGGTTCCGCCTCTTGTTCCTGATTCGGATGACCGACTTGGATGGAAAACCGTGGAAGGAAAAATTGTTCACTTTAACTCTTGGGAAGCATGGAATAACCTTCGGGTAAGGGAAAACAAGGTGGATTGGGTGAATATGGTGTGGTATGGCCAATGCATACCAAGACACTCGTTTCATTTATGGTTGGTATTAAAAAATAAGCTGAAGACACATGATAGGTTGGCGGTATGGGAAGCGGGGAGTGACACAAATTTAATTCTTATGTGCTGTCCCCTTTGTAACTATGGACGAGACTCCAGAGATCATCTATTCTTTCAGTGCTCTTATGCGGCTAAGACTTGGAACATTGTCAAGAAAAGGACCGATATGGGGAATGTAAACGACACTTGGAGCTCAATAATGGCGTGGATAGAGCAGAATGCTAGTTCAAAGATGCTGCAACATATTGTTTGTAAGCTTGTTATAGCGGCTTCTACATACTACATATGGCAAGAACGGAATAACCGGCTGTTCTCAAACATTCAAAGGAAGGAAGAGACGGTGGCAAAAGTTATACTTGATATGGTGCGGCTTCGTATAATGGGTTTCAAGATCGGACGAGACGTAAACCATAGGAAGCTATTGGAAACATGGGAAATTATGGAAGACGACCCGGGCTAGTTGCGAGTCTAGTCTTCTAGTGTGTTGCATTTAGTTTAGCTTTGTTTTTCGGGTTGTTTTGGTTGTTTTGGCTGTGTTTTGGGTTTTTGTTTTGTGTGCCTAGGCTTGGCCTGTCAAGTCTAGTAGTGTGTGTCAAACTCTTGTCGCACCCTGTTCTTTGATTCTTTTATAAAATTCACTGGGGTAACCCTTTACCCAAAAAAAAAAAAAACGTGTACGGTTGTGAAACAAACAAATCGTGTCAACAAACAACTTAACAATTAACGCGTAATTAATGCGAAGATGGAAATCTTGGAAACTCGAGTTGTCACAATAGAGGTCGGCACTCCGTGCCTCGAAACCACTTCCTTTAAATAAACGTTCGCTAGAGTGGAGAACTTATCCGTTTCCTTGATAGCCAAGAAGTGTGCAGACTTTGTGAGTCGATCCACGATCACCCAAACGGTATCATTTCCACGTTGAGATCTAGGCAGGCCAGTAACGAAATCCATGGAAATTTGCTCCCATTTCCATTGTGGTATTTCTGGTTGTTGGAGTAGGCCCGATGGTTTCTGATATTCAGTCTTGACTCTCGCACAAGTCAAACATTTGCTAACGTATGTTGCTATGTGAGCTTTCATGCTAGGCCACCAATACGTAGTTCTGAGATCGTGGTACATCTTATCCGAACCAGGATGTACCGAGTAACGAGACTTATGTGCTTCATCCATTACAAGTTCTCGTAAATTGCCAAAGAGTGGGACCCAAATGCGTCCTGTTACGTAGTAGGCGCCGTCTTCCTTTTGTTATAACCGTTGCCTTGAGCCGCGTAGGGCTTCAGCCTTGACGTTTTCTGGTTTCAATGCTCCTACCTGAGCATCTCGTATCTGTGCTGGAAGACTAGATTGGATAGTGAGTTGTAATGCTCGCACGCGTCTAGGTGTAGTATCTTTTCGACTGAGGGCGTCGGCCACGACATTGGCTTTGCCCGGATGGTACTTGATGGCACATTCGTAGTCGTTCAAAAGCTCAACCTATCGACGTTGTCGCATGTTTAACTCCTTTTGCTTGAAGATATGCTCGAGACTCATGTGATCGGTGTAGATGGTGCACTTGGTACCGTCCAGGTAATGTCTCCATATCTTAAGTGCAAAAACTACAGCTCCCAGCTCCAAATCGTGTGTAGGGTAATTCCTTTCGTGAATCTTAAGTTGGCGCGAGGCGTAAGCAATGACTTTATCCCGTTGCATCAATACACAACCAAGACCCTGAATTGATGCGTCACAATAAACCACGAAATCGTCTGTGCCCTCTGGCAATGAAAGAATAGGTGCGCTACAAAGTCTATCCTTTAAGTGCTGAAACGCTGATTCTTGAGCATCACCCCAACGATAGGTGACACCCTTCTGAGTTAGCAAAGTAAGCGGCTGCGCAATCTTGGAAAAGTCTTTGATAAACCTTCCGTAGTAGCCCGCCAAACCCAAGAATTGACGGATTTCTGTTGGTGTACGCGGTGTAGGCCAGTACTTGATCGAGTCTACCTTGGATGGATCAACATGAATCCCATCCTTGTTTACCACATGGCCTAGGAAATGGACTTCACGAAGCCAGAAGTCGCATTTCGAAAACTTAGCATAAAGTTGCTCTGTTCGAAGCAGTTCCAAAATAATCCGCAGATGCTGCTCGTGTTCCTCCCGACTCTTCGAATAGATCAGGATGTCGTCGATAAAAACAATAACGAACTTTTCCAGGTAAGGTTTGCACACTCTGTTCATAAGTTCCATGAAGACTGCCGGTGCGTTTGTCAATCCAAAAGGCATGACCAGGAACTCGTAATGGCCGTAACGAGTTCTGAATGCTGTCTTAGAGATATCCTCATCTCGGACTCTTAGTTGATGGTAACCCGATCTCAGATCAATCTTGGAGTAGTAGCTCGACCCTTGCAGCTGGTCGAATAAGTCATCAATGCGCGGGAGAGGATAACGATTCTTTATGGTCACCTTGTTAAGCTCACGGTAGTCAATGCACATCCTGAAGGTACCGTCTTTCTTTTTTACAAATAATACTGGTGCTCCCCAGGGCGAAGAGCTAGGACGAATGAAACCCTTATCCAAGAGTTCTTGCAATTGATTGGACAGTTCTTCCTGTTCGGTTGGAGCTAAGCGATAAGGTGCTCGAGCTATGGGCACTGCTCCAGGAGCTAGCTCGATTTGGAATTCGACCTGGCGATGAGGCGGAAGACCAGGTAAATCCTCAGGAAACACTTGAGGAAAGTCGCGTACAACTGGAATATCCTCTATCTTCTTCTCTTTCGTTGATGCATCAGTAACGAGTGCTAAAATAGCAGTGTGGCCCTTTCGCAAACACTTCTGGGCCTTAAGAAAGGAGATGATGCCCACAACAACACCACTCTTGTCGCCTTGAAATTCGAGAGGTTCTGCACCAGAACGAGGAATACGAACAATCTTCTCTTTGCAAAGGATCTCTGCTTGCTATTGGGATAACCAATCCATCCCAACGACGATATCAAAACTACCCAGAACTATAGGAATAAGATTAATGGAGAAGGTCTGACCCGCTAAAACAAGATTACAACCCTTAATTATATGTGTGGCCTCTAGGCTTTTACCATTTGCTAACTCTACTATGTGCTTGGTGTTCATAAGTGTTGGTGTGCGCTTGAGCATTTGACTAACTTTTAGAGACACATAACTGGTATCGGCACCCGAATCAAATAAAACATTAACATAAAAGTCATCCAGTAGAAACTTACCCATCACGACGTTGGGATCATTCCTAGCATCACCCTGACCAATCACGAACACACGGCCCCGGGCGCCATTGCCGTCGTTATTACCCCCGTTGTTATTCCCATTATTGTTCCCGTTTCCTTGGTTGTGGTTCTGATTCTGATTCTGATTTAACTGCGGGCATTGTCTCTTGAAGTGACCTTCAGCGCCACACTGATAGCATCCCCTGTTGTTGTTGCTGATTCTGCGGTGCTTGCTGTTGCTGCTGACGATTCTGATTTGCAGGCCGTGAGCTCCTGCAATCCTTGGCTTCATGACCCATCTTAAGACAACTCTGACAACGTCCCTTGTTGCACTGACCACTGTGGTGCCTGTTTCATTTGTTGCACTTTGGGTGGTTTCCCCGATATCCACCCTGCCCTTGACTACCAGAAGATTGCTGACCAGGACTCTGGTAGTCATCAATCTTTCGCTGTTGCGTCTGGGACTGAACTGTAGTCGAACCCTTGCTGGAGGCTCCATCCCATTTTCGTTTGTTGTCACTGGGAGTAGCAGAAGTAGTAGTAGCAGTAGCACCTATACGCTTAGGCAACTTGTTCTGTTCCACTGCCTGGTCTGTGAGACGATGAGCAAGACGAGTAACATCCTGGATGGTAGCTAAGTTAGCAGCAGTCACATGACTTTGAATCTCTGGTACTAAGCCTTTGAGGTACAGCTCGATACGCTTGATGGGAGGATCCACCATAGTTGGACATAACACTGCCAGTTCATTGGATCGCTTCGTATACGCCTCTATCTCTGACCCCGTCATCTTCAGGTTAAAGAACTCCACTTCCAGCTTGTGGATGTCATCACGATTACAGTATTCTCGCTTGATCAGTTCCTTGAAGTCGTTCCATGGGGTGGCGTTTGCAGCTGCCAGCCCTAACATTTGAACTTGCGCGTTCCACCAAGTCAACGCAACGCCTTCGAGAGTTCCAGTGGCATACTTCACCCTACGAGCCTCAGGGCATTCACACATCTCGAAGACCGATTCGAGCTTCTCGAACCAGTGGAGGAGTCCAACGGCCCCTTCAGTGCCACTGAAAGTACTAGGACGACAGTCCATAAAAGTCTTGAACGTGCATACAGGTGGCTGAGCGTTCTGACCTGTTGTGTATAAGAACAGGACAAGGTTAAACACAAGAGTTGGTTTATGAGGGTAGGATCTAAAGATCCTAGAGTGAGTTGCGACTGCAGGGTGTATACCTCCTGCTTGAGCTGCTGCAAGTGCCGCAGCAACTTGTTGGTTGATCAAAGCCGTCAGCTGGGCTTGAGTCATGTTGACAAGTCCACTCATGATCTTCATACCAAAGGAAACATGAGTGAGAGAGGTTCGCGAAAATGCGATGACAGAAGAGAGTAAGCACACATGGGTTTCCAAACAATAGTTGAGTCCGATTAGTTCCTTCATTACTCCGAGAGTTATCTCTAATGCTGGTTTCAATATGCAGTCCACGGTTGCTGATATAGTTGATGAATCTGGCCAGTGGCGATGGCCGCAAGCTTGGTATGATTTATTTCCGGTCTTGATAAATTTACAAATCCCAACTCTTGTTCATAATGTTCCAGATAAACTTACATGGAAAGATTTGGAAGGCAAAGATACTTATTTCAGTTCAAAGGAAGTTTGGAATAATATAAGGACTCGAGGTGTTACGGTTCCATTGTCCAATATGATATGGTTTTCACAGTGTATTCCGAGACATTCATTCCATTTGTGGTTGGTCATCAGGAACAAACTCAAAACCCAGGACCGTCTTACTAGTTGGGAAGCAGGAAGTCATACGAATCTAAGACTTATGTGTTGTCCGTTGTGTTGCTTTGATCGTGACTCGCGTGATCACCTTTTTTTTCCAATGTAGCTTTGCGTCAAAAGTCTGGAAGAATGTCAAAACCATGGTAAAGTTGGAGAGTGTAGATGATTCTTGGGTTTCCATTTTGGCTTGGATGGAACAAAAGGCTTCTTCGAAGAACATGGATGTCATTGTGGGTAAGATTCTCATTGCGGCTACGACATACTTTATATGGAAGGAAAGAAATAATAGATTGTTTTCTCACAAGCACAACTCGGCTGAATCGGTTATGGAGTTGATCAAGAACACGGTCCGGTTAAAGCTTATGGGATTCAAGTTCCGTGGGACGGCTACCCGGAATAGATTGTTAACGGATTGGAAGATTTACTTTAATGAAGAGGAAGAAGATCCGGGCTAGAATTTTTATGTAGTTGTTTCCTGTGTTTTGTTTGGGCTGTTTTGTTGAGGCTGTTTTGCGTTTGTGTGCGTTATGACTAGGTTGTGTTTTTGTTTTCCTAGTCTTGGTATGCCAAGTCTAGTAGGTGTGTTCGCTTTGGCACACCCTTGTACTTTATTGGTTGATTTATAAAATTTACCGGGGTAACCCTTTACCCAAAAAAAAAAACAATAGTTGTTACGTTCATCTAAGCATACTATGAGCAAAGTTCTATGTAACTAGCAAGTAGGTAATATAAACATAAACCATATCACCTAGAATGTTGAGCCTTGCACGTGGAGTGAAGCGTCGTTGTGGATCGTTGAGCACTGTACAGGTTATAGTCTGGTTTTAATAAAAACTTTTTCCCTTATTAAAACCAAGTTCACTATAACCAATGGCTCTGATACCAATCTGTCACACCCCCAAAATCCACACGCGGAGTATCACCGCTTAGAGGCGTGACTGACCAGGATCAAGCCACCAATCATATCGAACAAGCATGTAAGTAGTATATAAAAATCCAACACAATACAATTGGTGTCTAAACAAAACATAGTTTAAGTTGCAAGCGGAAGCATAATGTTTAAAACCAAGTCATAAGTTTAAACGTTTCGAATGTTTAGCATGGCACACAGCTGTCCATGTCCTGCAACGACTCTTCCCACTCCGATGCAAGCTCCATAGATACCTAACGACCTGCAAGGCATGTAACAACGAGTCAACAAAAAAGTTGAGCGAGTTCACAGTTGATTTTTCAGTTATTGAGTTCGTTTCAGAAATCATAAGTTCGTTTCATAACCATGTATTACCCATTATCCTTAATTTCCCAAAACCTTTTCACGATATTTAGTGGGGGCTTCCCATGTTGTATATTACTAGACTAGTCGTATCCATAAGTGTCCTTCCCAATCCGAGGACAGTAGCAAGTATGAGTGTACGTAGGTTTTACGTACGTGCCCTTCTCAATCCGAGGACAGTAGCAAGTATGAGTGTACGTAGGTTTTACGTACGTGCCCTTCTCAATCCGAGGACAGTAGTAGGTAGTCTAGTAGTGTTGATAATATAAGTAGTTATTCAATCCCATTCCCAACCCACCGGGAATCCCATGCCTTAGGAGTGTGAACTCACCTTGGTTTACTCGGTATGCTAAACTATGTGCTCACAAGTAATCAATCAAGTCCTATAGTTATGCACGTATACACAATCAGTTCATGTTTGCGAGGTTTCACATACAATCTATGTCACAAAGTGTGTTTGGCAGTTAACATCATGCACCACGTAAGCAGTTAATAAATTTCATGCAATTCATGCTTCACATACATGTCTTTCACAGTTTATTCTAACATGGTTATTCTCTAACATACTTTTTTTGGGTAAAGGGTTACCCCGGTGATTCTATTATAAAACAACCGCAAATAAGTACAAGTAGTGAGGAAGAGTTCCACACTAGTTCATATATAGGACATGCCCCATATATGTAAAGCCAACCAACAAAGAACCTATGAAAACACATACCCTAGTCTACTAAACATCAAAAATGACTATCTAGTAGACAAATAAAATAAACAAAAACAAAACATCATCCTCCATCATCAAAAATAAAATTGCCGAGCACCGGCAGCCCCTTCACACGACCCCGAGACAATCTATCCATTGTAAAACTTTGAGGAATATGTGCTTGCTCCTACTCTTGCAGACGAGGATGTCATATCTCCATTTGTTTCATTGTATACTTCTGTGACTTCCTCATCATCCGAGTCTTGCTGATCATTATGAGCCCCACTAGAAGACTGACCCATAGGAAGACCCTTATCCCGTAAAACTTTGAAAGAATTCTTAGAAACGACATTCGATTGTTGAGCCGATGGATTGGTCTTGGGCCCAATCGGCCTATACTCAAACTTCTGTTTCTGCTTGCTTACAGGAAAACCTGTTTTCCTAGCCGCTTTCTTACGAACCACATCCATAAACCCATCCTTGTCTATTACCGGCTGTTTCCCTTGCTGCCTATTAGTCCCTTCATATTGTTTCTGAATGTTAACCGGCTCCTTAGGAATCCTCCTAGTCTGCCTCGGGCATGTATCATCAGAATGGCCAAACACTTTGCAATGAGCACACCTATAAGGACTCCATTCATACTCCACATAAAGTTTTTGTTTAACAAAACCTTCACCTTCAAGGTCAGGAACCGCTATAACTATCTCCTCTTTAAAATCATTATCGGCTAAGATTTCTAATAACGCTCTAGCATAACTACTCCTTCCCCAAGTATCCATACACATGGACGAGGTGTACGAGTCCAACATTTTCGGATCACCAATAGCCGTAGCTATCATACTCAAACCATCCTCCGTATATGCAGCAATCGGAACATCATGGATTTTGACCCACAATTGCAATTTCTTAACCTCCTTCTTTTCCAGTTTTGAAGTGGGTGACCAAACATTAAGAAATATAGGCTGACCTCGAATAATCCATGGTCCTTCTTTCAGCACATTCGTCATCCCGTCTTTATCAGCAAACTTGAAAAAGAAGAATCCATTAGCATTCATCATGGATTTTTGCAATCCATGCTTCTTCCAATTTGTCCGCACAAAATAATCCACCACCGGGTACGCAACTCGGTCCCCTAGGAAGTAACCATAAAGAGTATTTGCTAACTTCTCTTGAACTACTTTAACAGAGTCACGAGGCAGCACCACATCACAACCCTCATGCACATCAGTGCTTGCAAGAAACCTGAAATCTACCTTAACCGACTTGGCTGCACAAACTGAGTCTGCATAAGACATTGGCTTAGAGCTGTTGTTCAGACCACTTCGGTTCCCCTGCGACGCTGCATAACCTTCCAAATTATCCGAAAAACTAATATCAGGCCGCACATTCTCAACCGGAACTGGGTCAGACACCTTGAATAGGTTATCAAGCTGAACCGGTGAAGAAACCCTTGTGAGTTGTTCGATGATGTTGACGCCACGTTTTGGCTGTACAGTGTTCCCCTCAACATCGAGAATTCAATCTGCTATTTCTTTAAACGACAGTGGCGGCTTGCCACCAGGATACATGCGTTCATCCATTGAACCCTAATCTGATCAAACAGAAAGGGTATGACGGCTGAAAACCAAAAGAACCCTGATAAAACCCTAGCAGCCGTCAAGCAGGAAAACGTTCAATACCCAAAACAGATTTAACAATCGGAACCCTAAACTTCAACAACCGAAAGCAATCAATTAACGAATTCAGAAAAGAAATTGGAACCGTAAAGCACAATTGGAAATCAACAGCTTAGTCGAACGAAACAGATAGAAATCCTATACTCGCGAAACCCTAGACTGATTTCAATCGATTAGAAACTAAGGAATGTAATCAGGAACTCCCTAGATGCTAAGCAAGATCGATCAGAACCAGGATTGAAATAACGAGAGGATTAATTTCCCAGAAACGCCAAAGTCGCCCAAATCGCCCTATTCGCCCAGAGCCCCATCCTTTGACGACTTTTTTAATACCATTAGAGTTAACAGGCTTAACAAGGTTAACATACTTAACAAGGTTAGCATACATAACAGGAATAATAAACTAGCAGAGTCAATTAACTAACAGAGTTAACAACCATTAGAGTTACATACTTAACAGGTTACATAATCTAACAGAGTTAATAAAGTTAACAGAGTTAATAAACTTAACTCAGCTAATAAACTGACGTAGATAATAAACTTAACAGAGTAAATAAATTAACCGAGTTAATGAACTAACGGAGTTACATACATAACTTAACAGTGTTAACAACCAACAGAAATAATAAACTAACTGAGTTTACTAAACTAACAGAGTTAATAACTTAACAGGTTTAACGTGTCACAGCATTCAACGAAATCATGCATGTGGCGAAAACACCTAGTGGCGAAAACCCTTTGGGTGACGAAATCCCAAGGGTTTTCGTCGAACTCCAAGTTTGGTGAAAACACTTACTATTTTCGTCCGGTTGGTGATTTCGTGAAGTAGGGTTTTCACCACTTAACAGTTACACAACCACAAACTTGATGATTAACTATCGGTTACGTCTAGATCATCAAACAATCACTCACTCAAATCAAACCAGCAACTATAACATACACCCCAGATCACAGGTTATCATCATGCACCCTCCATACCACCGATTTACCAACATACATAAGTAGCAAATATCATATGTCTTAAACAACAACAGGAATATCAACTACTGAATGGTGAACCAGGAAGAATACAAGTCAATGAATACAGATCAATGAGAGCCAAAATTTACACACTATCCACAACAAACACAGTCATGTAAATCTAAATATTTACCCACGAAAACATCCTCCTATCATGTGATCACAATCATCGAACAATAACAGCCAATTCATGAAGCCCAAAACAAATAGTAAATCTTGTTTTAAAACAAACAATCATCTACGGTTGATCGCTAACCTTAACAGAAGAAACAATGAATCGAACGACGAACGAGGCTTCGAGTGTACTAGGTTGCCGTCACACACAGGGGGAGAACTCTAGGGTTTTTCTATTCCGTCAGTTCTTTCACAATTGCACAGTTCGCGTAGTATATAAACTCTTAAATGGATTGGGCCCTAAATGGGCTTTGGCGAAAACACTGACCGACGAAATCAGTTGATTTCATCTAGACCTTGGTTTGCATGGGGAGAGGGTTTTCGGCTGGGAGGGTGATTTCGTGGGGTAGGGTATTTGGCAAGGGATCCATGTTTTATTAATTATACACATCATATCATTAATACAAAGAAATATATATAACACCTACACACTTATAATGCACATCATGTATATACGAAAACACACTTTGCAAATAAGTACAAGTTACATCGAATAGAGACCTTGAAAACTTGAGTTGTCACACCTTGCACAGTCCGCACAGTGCATTTTATAATGTGTAGGGGAAGAAAATCAAACGAATAAACCTGTGATGATTTTGACTAGACCACCATAAGGTCCTTTTAATTAGATCAACAAATGATCTCTTTTTTTTTTTTTTTTTTTTTTTTGGGTAAAGGGTTACCCCGGTGATTTTATATATTCACAACCAAACAAAACAAGTAGTGTAGAGAGCCTACACTAGTTCAATCAAGAGGCATACCTCAAGAAAGTTAACCACGCAAAAACAAAAAACAAAATACAAGCTAACCAAAAACAACCCACTAGTCTAACGAACTAGAAAAACCTCTAACTCAAGACTCTATTCAGCCATCTTCGTATCCATCATCACGAATATCCCATTCCTGCAACAGCCTAGCCGCTCCATCGGTTCTCTTCAGCCGAAGTCCCATGATTTTATACCTAACCGTATCCAATATTACTTGACATAAGTGCTCCGGTGGTCTCAACTGGTTCTTGAATAATCTAGTGTTCCTTTCTTGCCAAATAAAATAAGCTGTAGCCGCTACTAAAATCCTGCTGACATACATACCAGCCGATTTCGATTTTACACGCACCATAAGCCATTCCACCACATCATCCCACTTTGGATTCACATCTTCCATACCCACTTTTCGTCTAACCGTACTCCATATCTTCGATGAATACTTGCACTCAAAAAATAAATGATGATGTGAATCATGATTTTCATAACAAAGCAAACAACACATCATATTCATATTCTTCCTGCGAGAGAGATCCCACTGCAAAATAATATCTTGGGTTAACAATTTCTTCCTCATAATCAGCCACATAAGAAACGCATGCCTTGGAATACATTTAGCACACCAAACTAAGCTGCTCCAATCCACTTCTGCTTCAGTATATCGAACCGTTTGCCACATATTCGAAGCTGATACCTCCACCATCAGATTTCCATCCTTCCATTGGACTTTATCTCTTTTATTATGGCTTAACTGGATCTGATCAAGCTGTATAAGGACCGGATAAATATCACGCCACGCAGCCGGCCATAACCACTCCCCATCATCATAAATGTCCGCAACCGTATCCTCCAATCTAAAATCTGCATTTGATATTCTCCTAGGAGTAATGAAATTACCTAGCGGCCCTACATCAGACCACGAATCATACCAGGCTGAAGTCATTCTCCCGTCCCCAATTTGAACCCTGAAATGATCCCTCATCAAAGGCCTTAGCTGAAGAAGCTTTCGCCAACTCCAACAACAATTAGCAGGCATTTTACAAACCCAAAAGCTCTTGCCTTTCAACCTGTAATCATGCACCCAGTCAACCCATAGCGATCTGCGTTTTGTGATAATACTCCATATATGAGTTGCCATAAGAGCCTTATTGACATCAGCAATTCGTCTAATACCCAGACCTCCTTCAAATTTAGGAAGACAAACAGATTTCCAAGAAACCTTTGCCTTCCCTCTATGAAACGAAACATCCTGAGTCCATAAAAAATTCCTCATCCTCGCCTCCAAATCATGCACCACCCGAGTTGGCAAAATAAACACTGAAGCCCAATAAATATGCATCGAAGAAAGAACTGACAACACTAACTGTAATCTCCCTGCAAATGAAAGCATTTTATTTCTCCAATTCATAATACGCTTCTCCAATTTCTCCACTAGGATACTACAATCCTTGTAAAGAAGTCTCGTAGATATTAAAGGAACACCCAAATATTTAACCGGTAACAAGCCCTCCACAAATGGCATCACACTCAGAATCGCATTCTTCACATTATTAGCAACATTACAAAAGAAAATTGTGCTCTTCTGGATACTAGGGACCAAACCTGACATTTTAGTGAATTTAGATAGCGAAGACATAATGCACTTAGCTGATTGAAGATCTCCTCTAGAAAAAATAAACAGGTCATCTGCAAAGCAAAGATTAATAATTTGCTGACGTTCACATCTGTTATGAAATCTGAATGACGAATCAATAGAAGTCTCGTGTTTCAAAATAGCCGTCAGAATTTCCATAACCAAAGTGAAAAGGTAAGGGGATAACGGATCTCCTTGCCTTAGCCCACGCTTACCTCTAAAATAACCATGCATATTACCATTAACACACACAGAAAACGATGGAGTACCCACACAAATCATAATCCAATCCACCATCCGAATATTGAAACCAAACCCTATCAGAATTTCCTTTAAAAACTTCCATTCAACCGTGTCATACGCTTTCTGAATATCCACTTTGAATGCACATCTAGGGGGTCCCAAATTCCTATGATAATTGTGCATTAACTCTTGGGTGAGGAGAATATTGTCTGATATTTTCCTACCTGGTACAAAAGCAGATTGGTTCACATTAACAATCCCGTCCAACGCCATTTTAATGCGATCAGCAATAATCTTACTAATGCATTTATAAAGCACGTTACAACATGCAATAGGCCGATAATCCGTAACACTAGATGGAGTAGCCGTCTTTGAATATGCCACCAAAGAGTCTTTTCAGCTATATCATCACATGACATTTTTAACCAGATTAATGAATAAATCTTTTTAACTAGACTACCCAAGGGGTCTCTTTTAACTTTGGAATAGTACTTTATAATCCAAGGGTCTTAACTATTACATAGAAGCCCATTAAGGATTTAAGGTAGTACCTTTAGGTATCCTTTTATGAATCCCTCATATGAGGATATGGGAGATTCTACAAGGATTTGGATAACGAATATTTGGATTACACAAAAGCACATAATTACATAAACACATAATCACTTATCTTGGTTTTCAATTTGTTAACTAGTTTATTAATTTTGTTTGCCAACTTGTTATCAATTTGTACACGTGTATTTAAAGTATACCAGGAATCCAATCCATGGACTTCAATTGATACTTTAAACATTCCCAATAATCTAACTTATGAAAATAGGAAGATCTTATAGGAATTGAATCGTAATATACGTATTAAAGCATATAAAGAACCCAATTAAGGACTCTGATTTTGCGTTTTAAACATCCACAAGGATCTAATCATGAAGATAGGAAGATCCTATAAGGATTTTTGAAGTTCATATAGCGGGAGATGTTTCGAAACCTTGTACTAGATGCTTAAGTCAATATATAAGGTAAAGGGTTCATGTAGTTAAGGTGTTAGATCTGCCAAGGCGACATATGAAGCAGAATTTGGAGGACCTGCACTACGTACGTTAAGTCAACATACAAGCAGAGTGTTCTTGAAAACTATGCATGGGGTTCTTTGGAAATGTGTTTAATGTTTTTGAAACCTTATGTAATGCTTTTGAAATCTTATGGTAGGTATATTAGGTAAGTATGTTTATAAAATGTTTTAAAATCATGTGAGATGAATTTTTGAAATTATGTATAAGGTTTCTGAAAACATGGATAATGTTTTTGAAATTATGCACTTGGTATATTAGGAAAATATACTAGGTTAAAATGTTTTTAAATCATAATAGATATCTTTGAAATCATGGAGGATGTTTTGAAAACATGTACTATGCATGTCGTTATGAAAACCAGAATGTAATGATATGTACATAGACATATCGCATGAGATTATTGAAGGACTTATGAAAAGTATCCATAGATATCCAAGGAAGGATTTAAAGTGGTACTTTGAGTATTTGTCCAGAGTTGTACCTTGCACTTTGTTTCTTAGAAGGAAATGAGTATTTAGGATTTTCATGTAATTCGTGAGCGATCACATGAATGGGGGAACTACAAAAGTAGTTGGTTTTACAAAGAACACAGTTCCTTGGTGTCGGTATCGTAGGGGTATGCCATAGACATATGTAACTACATTTGTTTTTGTACATCAGAATTGTGAACAATGATTTATTTATATACCAACCAAATTGTTTCAGAGTTCAAGGAAAACAAAAGAAACAGAAACATAAGGTTCTAGTTATTTCAAAGCAGCATCGTCTAGTCAGCCAGATGCTCATTCATGGGTCAGATTTGCATTGACAAGCTTTGGGCATTTGTTCCTGAAATGACCCATCTCGCCACAGTTGTAGCAAGTACCAGGCGGAAAACGAGCTTGTGCTGGATCTGCTTGAAGTTGAACAGGGTTCTGGATAGCAAAACGGCATGTGTTAACCAAATGTCCCCAACATCCACAGTGGTTACATTTGAAGCATGGTGTTTGTTTCGGATGATGACGATTGCATTGATTGCACAAAGGAGCAGTTCCCTTGTATGGCTTCTTAGCTGGTGGTGTTGCCACCTGGTATGACACCTGTGCCTCTTCGACCATCAAACAAATACCAAACCAATGAAATATTATATTTCATACTTGGGATTTGTATAAATATGTGTATCTTTTGCACATATCAATTCTTGTTCGATTTCAAGCTTTAAATCGCTTTCTGGAAGGTTATACGCGCACTGATGCGTAAATATAACCAGTTTAATGCAACGAACACTCCGGAATAGTGAAATAGGCTTAACATACCTTAAATAACCTTTACATAACTTAGAAATAAGTTTTGGAGGGTTTGGTGTGGCGAAATCAAGTTTATTCGCTTACAAGGACAAATTTTGACAAACTGCGAAAGTATGCCGATTTGTACTGTAACGAACCTTCCGGAACATGAGCATAAGTTAAACATACCCTAAATATCCTTTACATAGCTTAGAAATAGGCTTTGAGGGGTTCAGTGTGCTAAAATAAACTTTTTGGTCATTCAGGGACTAAAAGCGTCAAAAAGTGCATAAGTTTGCATTTTCGCGCATATCTTACGTTTTGAATACATCCGGACATCCAAAACTTTATGTAATCATTAAAATATTTTATTTTAGTGATTGGCATGATAAAATTCCATTCGTCACGTAATTTGGATCGTTTTTCGCATTCGTTCGTGTTTCGTCGTAATTAACCGAACAACGCAACCGTACGACCAAACGAACCGACATCCGAGATATTTTTGAGCATGTTTCATGTTCCCTATACTTTAAATTTATTTTAGAGCCTTGAAATGGGATTAACGGGGCTTAAACGTGTCAAAAATGCATCAAAAACCATGTTTTGCACATTCAGGGACCACAATTGACAATCTACCATAGTTATCTTAGGAAGGGACCAAAATGAAAAATCTAAATTCCAGCTTGTTCCAGCTATTCCCCTCATTTGCACATGGTTTTAATGAAACTAGGGGCTCCCATGGTTTCACAAAACCATGGGCACATGTGTACGGATGAGATCGAAGCTCGTTTTACGATGAACGATCTTAACGGTTGTGCAAAAACTATAAATACCCCATCCATCTCATTGTTGCAACTCACATTTGATCTGATATTTCTCTAAGTTGAGATGCTTTCACTTCAAACCTGAGAATAATCGGGTCAAACTTCCGTTCTTGGACCTAAAGTGACGAGCTAAACATGTTAAAACATGCTTAACGAGGTTTGAAAACAGGTTTGGTATCAAAACAAACGGTTTTGATACCTAAAAGTAGTTTGGTTACAAAATACGCAAGAATACGCATTTTGCCCGAAACTATGACTCGCCACTATGCCTAGATAACGTGGTAATCAGTAGGTAAGCGGTCTAAACAACCGCTTATACTTTCGAACCCGACCCGTTTGGTCGATCTTTAGGATCCGACCAAACACATTAGGTGACCATAGTTTCATAGGGAATAACCTTACGAGGTTATACCTTATGGTCACGTCGTTTAAGTAGTTGTATGATAGGTAGTTTATATGCCTTGAAATGGGATTAGAGCCTTGATAAGGAGACGAATGGCTGTTTTCTCTCTAACCTTGGGCAATTTTGAATCCTCACGTAAACCTTGATTCTTCTTTGTGATCTCTTGTATAACAGTCTGTGATTGGAGATTTGATTCTTTCAAAACTCTATAACGAACTAGTTAGCAATTGTGACCGATTTCGAATTTAGGGTTTTTCTTTGTTTCGTTTTCAGTTCAATCGCCTCCTTAGTGTTTAGTTTGATTCTCTGATTTATTAATCTAGTTGTTTTTTGATTGCGGTTAACTGAGATTAATTTAGCTAGATCGAAAACTCTGGATTAATCGGTTAAGAGTTGAAGATTATCACTAGGGTTTATAAGGTTTAGGGTTTATTGGTGGCTGCATGCTTTTTGTGTTAATTGTTTCGTTTGCATGGAGAGAAATAGAGATCAAGGCTTGGAGGATCTAGGGTTCCAGGCTTTCACTGAAAAGTTGCATGGGGACGTTTTTATTTCTTCGAATAATACTAAGCCGGCGGCTTCACATGAGATACGTGGTATGTTTTCCAAGTTTGGGAATACTCTTGATGCAAGAACACTGAAAATCGATGGAAATCCGCTATTGCCGAAACGAGGTGTAGTCCAAAATGAGCCGAGAAAGATAAACATTATTGACGAGTTAGAAAAGGTGAGTGTGCCGGTACAATCGGAAACTGGGGATACTATTCGTAATCTGGATGAAGATATTGAGAAAAATAAATCAATTCCTACGTATGCGGACAGGGTTAAAAATGTCTCAGTGCTCAAACGGGAAGTAAACTTCAGACGGCTGGATTCGAATGAGACCATTCAGGATGCGGATGTGGTGATTCCTCGTGAGGTGATCCGAAAGGTGCAAGAAATGTTTGAAAATGTTCTGTACGGCTATTTTTTAGGTAATCGATTGCCATACCCTGTAGTTGAATATTATGCAAAGAATGTATGGTCTAAGTATGGGTTTGTTAAACTTATGATGAACTCGGATGGTTTCTTCTTCTTTAAGTTTGACACTAAAGAGGGTATGACCAAAGTGTTGGAGGGGGGGCCCTGGTTTATTCGGAAAATGCCACTGTTCTTGAATATTTGGTCAACGTCCGTGAGCCTAAAGAAAGAAGGTATTAAGTCAGTGCCGGTGTGGGTGAAGTTGCATAATGTTCCTATCTCGATTTACACGGATGATGGGTTGAGTTTATTAGCCTCTAAGATAGGGATTCCAAAAAGATTAGATGGTTATACGGCTGACATGTGTGCGGACAATTGGGGGAGGAGTAGTTTTGCTCGAGCTCTGATTGAAGTTAATGCTGAAAATGATCTGAAAGACCATATTATTGTTGCTATTCCGAAGCTAGATGAGGATGGGTATATTACTGAAAGAGTTAAAGTAGAATATGAATGGAAGCCGCAACGTTGCTCGATATGCTGTTTGTTTGGTCATAATGATCAGATGTGTGTCAAAAATGTAAACAGTAAAGCCAAACAAGTTGTTGTTGATGAGGATGGGTTTATCACGGATAAGAGGAAGATGGTGAGGGTTGGAGTTATGCAAAAGAAACAAAAAGCAAAGTTTATATACAAGCCTAAAACTAACAAAGCTGGACCGAGTACTTCAGGTACTAAAGAGGATAAAGTGGATAGTAAAGTGGGTGGTAATGTGAAGACTAGAAATTCGTTTGAGGCTCTTTCTATGGATGATGTGGAGGGTACGGATGGTGACACACGGAAGGAACATGAGATGCGGCCAGCGTCTAACGAAGGTAGTGGGAAATCTCTGCGGTCTGATGAAGAGGTAGTGGACACGGTTCCAACAGAAATGTCAAACTTTATGAGACATGAAAAACGTCAAGGTTCTGAGGGGGCAAGCACTCCCGGTATTATCGGTTTGAATGGATAGTATTGCTTCTTGGAACATAAGGGGTTTGAACCAACCCCTGAAACAAACGGAGGTTCGTATGTTTGTTTCTGAGAATAAATTAGCTGTTTGTGCCATTCTAGAATCTCATGTGGATATTACAAACCTAGCTAAGGTATGTAAGGTTGTCTTTCGTAATTGGGCTTGGACGTCGAATGGTGATTTGTGTGATCGAGGTACTAGAATTATTTTGGGTTGGAATACGGATGTTGTGGATATCATGGTTTTGTCGCAAGAGGACCAAGTTATTCATACTCAAATTCATTCTAAACTTGATAATAATACTATTTTCTGCTCGTTTGTCTATGCTAAGAATACATATCAGGAGAGGAGATACCTATGGGAAAATCTGTGTGTGCATAAAAGTTTTTGTCATGATAAACCTTGGATTGTTATGGGGGATTTCAACTCGGCTCTCCATGTGGAGGATCATTTATATGGTCCGTCTACTGTGTCCATTGGCATGCGAGAATTTCATGAGTGTCTTCAACACACGGAACTTGTGGATATTAAGGGCCATGGGTTGCACTATACATGGAACCAAAAGCCAAAGAAGGGTATTGGGTTGTTAAAGAAGATTGACCGGGTCATGGGGAACTTGAAGTTTCTGGAGATGTTTCCTGAAGCGTATGCCCATTATCATCCTTTTCGACTCTCGGATCATACCCCATGTGTGCTTAAAGTGGCTAACTCGGGTAAGCCGAAACCGAAACCATTCAAATTCGGTAATTTTATTACTTCGAAACCAGAATTTAGGATTTTTGTGGAGCACGAGTGGAAGAAAAGTATTCCGGGGGTCGCTATGTTTTCGGTGACTAAAAAGCTTCGAAACTTGAAACCTTTAATGCGAAAAATTCTGTTTAAACAGGGAAATTTGCATGAAAGAGTCTCGGAGTTAAGAAAGCAGCTTGATGATATTCAGAAGTTGGTGGATGTTAACCCTTTAGATGTTGATTTGAGGAATAAGGAAGCTAAATGTCTTAATCAGTTCAGAATTGCTTCTTATGATGAAGAGTGTTATTTAAAGCAAAAGTCTAAAGTGGAGTGGTTATGTGCTGGTGATTCAAATACTGCGTTTTTTCATAACAGTCTTAAATGCAGGAACGCTAGAGGTAGAATACAGGCTATTCAAGACGCAGCTGGTAATCGGTTTGATGGATATGATGTTCCTTTTGCTCTCGTGCATCACAATGAGAATTTTTTGGGTCCTGAGGATCAAGTTTCTAATATTAATTTGGCAAATCTGTGTGTCAATGTTTTGACTTCCGATGCTGCGAATAATATGGTCCGCCAGGTTACTCGGGAACTGTGACACCTGTGCCTCCACGACCATCAAACAAATACCAAAATAATGAAATATTATATTTCATACTTGGGATTTTGTATAAATATGTGTATCGTTTGCACATATCAATTCTTGTTCGATTTCAAGTTTTAAATCGCTTTCTGGAAGGTTATACGCGCATTGATGCGCAAATATAACCAGTTTAATGCAACGAACACTCCGGAATAGTGAATTAGGCTTAACATACCTTAAATAACCTTTACATAACTTAGAAATAAGTTTTGAAGGGTTTGGTGTGGCGAAATCAAGTTTATTCGCTTACAGGGACTAATTTCGACAAACTGCGAAAGTAAGCCGATTTGTACTGTAACGAACATTCCGGAACATGACCATAAGTTAAAAATACCCTAAATATCCTTTACATAGCTTAGAAATAGGCTTTGAGGGGTTCGGTGTGCTAAAATAAACTTTTTGGTCATTCAGGGACTAAAAGCGTAAAAAAATGCATAAGTTTGCATTTTCGCGCATATCTTACGTTCTGAATACATCCGGACATCCAAAAGTTTATGTAATCATTAAAATATTTTATTTTAGTGATTGGCATGATAAAATTCCATTCGTCGCGTAATTTGGATCGTTTTTCGCATTCGTTCGTGTTTCGTCGTAATTAACCGAACAACGCAACCGTACGACCAAACGAACAGACATCCGAGATATTTTTGAGCATGTTTCATGTTCCCTATACTTTAAATTCATTTTAGAGCCTTGAAATGGGATTAACGGGGCTTAAACGTGTCAAAAATGCATCAAAAACCATGTTTTGCACATTCAGGGACCAAAATTGACATTCTGCCAAAGTTATCTTAGGAAGGGACCAAAATGAAAAATCTAAATTCCAGCTTGTTCCAGCTGTTCCCCTCATTTTCACATGGTTTTAATGAAACTATGGGCTCCCATGGTTTCACAAAACCATGGGCACATGTGTACGGATGAGATCGAAGCTCGTTTTACAATGAACGATCTTAACGGTTGTGCAAAAACTATAAATACCCTACCCCCCTTCACTCAAAACTCATACCTTGATCTGATTGCTCTCTAAGTTGAGGTGATTTCACTTCATACCTGAGAATAATCGGGTCAAACTTCCGTTCTTGGACCTTTTGTAAGTCCTCTTTCGTTCTTTTACGCGTTTTAGCGTGAAAGTCAAACATTGTTTGGCTTTCAGCTTTGACCAGTTTATGGTCAACATGAAGTTCATTTGAACTTCATAACGTGAGCGTAATCACGATGGTTATAGTCCCTAGCGACTATACCTACTGATTACCACGTTATCTAGGCTCAGTGACGAGTCGTAGTTTCGGCCAAAATGCGTGTTCTTGCGTATTTTGTAACCAAACTACTTTTAGGTATCAAAACCGTTTGTTTTGATACCAAACCTGTTTTCAAACTTTGTTAAACATGTTTAGCTCGTCACTTTTAGATTTGTGCTTGTCTAGGGTCGTAAGGGTAAGCGATCTAATCAATCGCTTATGCTTTCGAACCCGACCCATTTGGTCGATCATTAGGATCCGACCAAACACTTTGGGTGACCATAGTTGTATAGGGAATAACCTTTCGAGGTTATACCTTATGGTCACGTCGTTTAAGTAGTTCTTATGCCTTAGGTAAATTACCAAAATACCCTTTTTGCGCCAAAATTCATTTTAAGCCTATGTAACGTAATTTTTGGTATCTAAACTGAATTAGCAACAATATTAAACATGTTAAGGCATATCTTACTTGTCATAGGGCTAGTTAGGCGGTCCGAACGCGTTTTACGCAAACGACGCGTTAAAGTAGCATAAGCTACCTAAACGGGTCGTAATGGGTCGTAAGCACTTAGGTTAGGTTTCATTTTAGTATGTGGGCTTTGTTAAACCATATCATATGAGTTCCAATACTCATTTGGTTTACAAAACCTCATACTATCCAATCTCCCGATTTAGGTCCGGTTATTTATGTAGTTATCTATATTAGGTGCCGTTTAATTTCCGTGACCTTCTAGCTTTGCTTGGTGGATATCTAAAGTCTGTTGAGCAATCTCAAGTGAGTACATAGACCCCTCTTTTACTGTTTTCCAAACATTTTGGGGTGAAACACATGTGCCTACTTGTTACTTTCGTGCTTTTCATGTTTTCTCATCATATACATGTTATGTTCACTAGTACATTATTAGTACATTGTTTTACATGACATTTCATGCTATGTATGTCCATTGTGTGCATACTTAGTACATTGTTTTACATTTCATTTCATGCTATGTATGTCCATTTAGTGCATACTTAGTACATTGTTTTACTTTTTCATGCTATGTATGTTCATCATACTTAGTACATTTGTTTTACATTGCATCTCTGTTGCATATGTTCTCGTAACATATGGACACATTGTTTTACATCTCTACCTTGTATGTTTACTTAGCATACTAGGTACATTATTTTCATCACATGCTTACATTTTGATATGACATTTGGTTTGTTTAAATGGGACCATATACATTCATTAACATTAGCTACGCCGCTCGTTAGTAGGTAATGGTACCATAGGAATTGACATCTCCCGTTCCTAAAGTCCTAGGTTTGTTTGGATGGATGGAATGACCGAATTCGATTAAAACATAAGTCCTTTCATTTGTTTAAGGGTTTATCACCACAGTCACAAGGCTTGAATGTATGCATTTTCACAACACCGCATAAATGTTTGTATTCAGTATAGCATGCATTTCCACAAAACATAACGTTGATTTAAACCTCGTTTTACTTCAATACATTGTTTTGTGCATTTTACCTATGGCCCAGTGGATATATATATATATATATATATATATATATATATATATTTCACTTGCCATACATGACATTTTGTTTATACATTACATAATTGACATTTGACATAGACATTTTGACATTGATATACATATTTCATAGACTGTATTTTGACATAAACATTTTGACATGGTTTACACAAAGACATTTTAACATGGTTTACACAAAGACATTTGACATAGACATTTTGATATTGATATACACATTTCATGGACTATATTTGACATAAACATTTTAACATGGTTTACACAAGGACATTTGACATAGACATTTTGATATTGATATACACATTTCATGGACTATATTTGACATAAACATTTTAACATGGTTTACACAAAGACATTTGACATAGACATTTTGATATTGATATACACATTTCATGGACTATATTTGACATAAACATTTTGACATGGTTTACACAAAGACATTTGACAAATGGTTTAGACATGGGCAATTTACATTGGTGGTTTGTTGGGTAAGTGGTTTGAGTAACGAGGCATGTGTAATATGATACAAGCATGGTGGATACGCCGCTGGTACTTCCTATATATAAGTGCTTGTATGGTATTACATATCGTAGCGTTATTTGAATCATTTCAGTTTAGACATATAACATTTTTATACAAATAACATATTTTTCACAAGACATTGTTTTACAAACAACTTATCTTATACAAACTCATTTTACTTGGTTATTCATTTAATCTTACATTATTCTTTTACATATCATCTACTTTATCATCGTTTTTCAAATGATTTATAAAACAAAACATTTTACAAGGATCATGACTTACTTTTGTTAAACAACCTTTTTCTAAACTTATAAGTCATGAATACTATTTTCACAAAACCTATGTACTCGCCGGCATTTTTATGCTGACGTACCTATTTTCACATGTGTTTCAGGAAATGATGCATAGGATTGATCAAGATACACTTAGGCGGACTTGGGCCTTAGTGACAATAAAAGATGGAAGACTAGTTAATTTTGTTATACTCCTTTGTTTGTTAAGACATTGTAACTCTTTTAATCAATAAAACAATATTTCAATTTTCCATGTGTTATGAAACAATGATTCTGTTACAACACTCCCCAACGATTCCGCCACGTTTTGTTGTTTTAGGTGGTCGGGGTGTGACAGAAAAGTTGGTATCAGAGCTCATGGTTATAGGGAATTAGGTTATTAGTAATGCTTTGACCTAGTTTATAACCTTCCTAGGACCCTAACGCGAGTTTACTTGCGTTTAGTCATGAAACAATACTGTCACCTATCCTTAGGCGACAACCACAACAAGAACACAAACTTCAAAACCGCTTTGAAAAGCAATCATCTATTCTAGGATGATTAATTACTAGGTTTTGAACCCTCTAAGTTTTCAAATCTCATCAAAGTTTGGGTCTTTTGATGTGAACATGTGCAAACTGGAAGGGTGAATGCCTGTACTCTGAGTTTTCTGTCTAAGGCTAGAGTGTTCGTACAAATCCGCAGTATCGGACCAGTCACTCTTACCTGGGAACTCTTGGGGTGAGTGTTCACTTATAGGCAAGCATGTCTTCAGCAATACATTATTATGACCCGCTTGCTTTGATTTGTCACCATCTCATTTGTTTGCCTTAGGTAACAAACAAATGATCGCAATTTTTATGCGTTGTCGTTCTGTTTTGTTTATCCGGTAACATTTCACTTGTTTCTTCCTATGTCTTTCATTTCCTTCTAGAATGTCTCTTCCTCTCAGCAACGGTCAAATGTCTGAGCAAACAGCCAAATTTGCCCAGCAAATAGGCGAAGTGATTCTGAAGACGGTGGACTTAGGCATTGCCATGTCTCGTCTCAACAATGAAGCCACTCAAGAGTCACCGAAGGAAGCAGAAGTCAAGCCTGCACCAAAATCAAAGAAGCGTAAGGCTTCAAGGAAACCCGCAGCAGTTACACCAAATCAAGCGGGACCTAGCCAAGTGGCAAGGCTACCAGCTAGGAAGCCGTACTTTGGAACTGCCCCATGGTGCAAACAATGCAACCGTCATCATTCAAACCTCATACCCTGCTTCAAATGTACCTACTGTGGACGATGGGGACATTTGGTTGATGTATGCCGCTTTGCTATCCAAAACAAAGCTGCTATAAGCCTTGCTGCTGCTCAACCTCCTGCCAGGAAACCTTATGACCGTACTGCACTGATGTGCAACAAGTGTTATGCACCTCACCGAGCTTACCTGCAGTGTCGTCTGTGTGCATCATGTGGACGACTCGGTCACCTGGCAAATGCTTGTCAATTCAACCCAATCCAAGGTGGTCCAAACCAACCCCAAGTCAACCCTGCTCAAGCTCGTTTACCGTCTGGTACTTGGTACAACTACGGCGAGACGAGCTATTTCAGGAACAAGTGATCAGAGATTGTCAATGCAAATCTGACCCACGGATAAGCATTTGGCTGAGTATAAGATGTTACTGTTTTAATCTTATGCTTTTGTTTTCTTTGTTTTTCTTGTAATGTGAAACAATCTGTTTTGTTTATAAATAAATTGTTGTTCACAAATTCTGATATACAAGTGTAGTTACATGTGTGTATGGCATTTCCCTATAATACCTACATTAAGGAACTATGTTCCTTACAAACTACTCTTGTGAATATTACCCATTCTTGTGTTTACTCATGATTCCCTTAGAAAATTCTAAGTACTCGTTTCATTCTAAGATACGAAGTACAGAAAATAAAGTGACATTATGAGTAATCATGCTTCTGCACATCTGTGCCTTTGAATCCTTGGTTAGATAACTAAGGGTATTTTTCTCATACCCATTACGTTCTGATTTTTTTTCAACATGCATAACATAAGTTTTCAAAACAACCCCCATGATTTCAAAAGCATTGTCTATGTTTTCAAAAACAACCTCCATGATTTCAAAAGCATTGTCTGTGTTTTCAAAAATAACCTCCATGATTTCAAAATGTTTCATATAGTTTAAAAACAATATTAACACAGTATAATTACTTATATCAAGTGTATGATTTCAAAAGCATCATTCATGTTTTCAAAAACCTTATACATAATTTCAAAATCCATCTCGCATAATTTTAAAACATTTTTTTTTAAATATACTTACCTAATACACCTACTTTATGATTTCAAAAATATTATATATAAGGTTTCAAAAACATTAAACACATTTTTAAAAGAATCCCCATGCATAGTTTTCAAAAACATTTTTCTCATACATTAACCTAAAAAAAAAAACCTAACCTTCAAATTCTGCTTCATATGTCGCCTTGACATATCTAGCATCTCAACTTCATAAGCATTTTTACTTCATGTTTTGACTTAAGCACATCCAGTGCAAGGTTTCAAAACATCTTCGACTTCTAAAATCCATATAGGATCTTTTTATCTTCACATTAGACCCTTGTGGATGATTTTCATTCAAATCAGAGTCCTTAATTGGATTCCTTGTGTACCTTAATTCGAACATTTCGGTTCCTTATAATCGAAATCGAATTTTCTCTTTAAGATCTTTCTATCTTCATAGTTAGATTCTTGGAAATGTTTAAAGTACCAAATGAAATCCACGGAATGGATTCCTAGTGTGCTTTAAATACATGTACGCAGTTAACAAAACAAATTAACAAATTAACAAATTAAAGATCTAAGTAAACAATTTTGTGGTTATGTGACTATGTGTTTAGGCATCTTGTGTTTTCTTTTATGCATTTTTGTGTTTTTGTATTCTCTGGATATTCATTATCCAAATCCTCGTGGAATCTTTCATATCTTCATATGAGGGATTCGTAGAAGGATATTCAAAAAGGTACTACCTTAAATCCTTATTGGGCTTCTACATGATAATTAAGACCCTTGGATTATATAGTACCATTCCATGATTTAAAAGAGACCCCTTTAAGTGGTCTCAGTCAAAAGATTGATTCAGAATCTGGTTAAGAATGACATGTGATGATATAAGCTGAAAGGACTCCTTGGCGGTCTAGAGATCATTTATTGACTCAGTTAAAAAGGACCCCAGTATGGTCGAGTCACACTCATCACAGGTTTATTCATTTGGTTTCCCCTACACATTATAAAATAAAATACACTGTGCGAACTATGCAAGGAATTACGTAATTATGGACGCGTACATAATTATGAAATTCAGTGCACAGAAACCCAGTAAGATTTATTATGTGTAAGAACCAATAGTGGCAACAATAACGAAACGTGAACAATGTAATGAAGGTACGGTGGACGCACCAATAACACTTTATATACTTGTATATAAGTGTCCTTCCTACATTGTAAGCTTGATGTTATTTAAAGTTACTAGAAGTTCTGGACTCTAACCAGTATTGTTTGATCTTTTCAACTTCATGTTTCAAAGCTCTCACAAGTTTCCTCTAAAATAAATTTCGGGACGAAATTTCCTGAAGTAGGGGAGACTGTGACACCTGTGCCTCCACGGCCATCAAACAAATACCAAACTAATGAAATATTATATTTCATACTTGGGATTTTGTATAAATATGTGTATCGTTTACACATATCAATTCTTGTTCGATTTCAAGTTTTAAATCGCTTTCTGGAAGGTTATACGCGCACTGATGCGCAAATATAACCAGTTTAATGCAACGAACACTCCGGAATAGTGAATTAGGCTTGACATACCTTAAATAACCTTTACATAACTTAGAAATAAGTTTTGGAGGGTTTGGTGTGGCGAAATCAAGTTTATTCGCTTACAGGGACTAATTTCGACAAACTGCGAAAGTAAGCCGATTTGTACTGTAACGAACATTCCGGAACATGACCATAAGTTAAAAATACCCTAAATATCCTTTACATAGCTTAGAAATAGGCTTTGAGGGGTTCGGTGTGCTAAAATAAACTTTTTGGTCATTTAGGGACGAAAAGCGTAAAAAAATGCACAAGTTTGCATTTTCGCGCATATCTTACGTTCTGAATACATCCGGACATCCAATAGTTTATGTAATCATTAAAATATTTTATTTTAGTGATTGGCATGATAAAATTCCATTCGTCGCGTAATTTGGATCGTTTTTCGCATTCGTTCGTGTTTCGTCGTAATTAACCGAACAACGCAACCGTACGACCAAACGAACAGACATCCGAGATATTTTTGAGCATGTTTCATGTTCCCTATACTTTAACTTCATTTTAGAGCCTTGAAATGGGATTAACGGGGCTTAAACGTGTCAAAAATGCATCAAAAACCATGTTTTGCACATTCAGGGACCAAAATTGACATTCTGCCAAAGTTATCTTAGGAAGGGACCAAAATGAAAAATCTAAATTCCAGCTTGTTCCAGCTATTCCCCTCATTTGCACATGGTTTTAATGAAACTATGGGCTCCCATGGTTTCACAAAACCATGGGCACATGTGTACGGATGAGATCGAAGCTCGTTTTACGATGAACGATCTTAACGGTTGTGCAAAAACTATAAATACCCTACCCCCTTCACTCAAAACTCACACCTTGATCTGATTGCTCTCTAAGTTGAAGTGATTTCACTTCATACCTGAGAATAATCGGGTCAAACTTCCGTTCTTGGACCTTTTGTAAGTCCTCTTTCGTTCTTTTACGCGTTTTAGCGTGAAAGTCAAACATTGTTTGGCTTTCAGCTTTGACCAGTTTATGGTCAACATGAAGTTCATTTGAACTTCATAACGTGAGCGTAATCACGATGGTTATAGTCCCTAGCGACTATACCTACTGATTACCACGTTATCTAGGCTCAGTGACGAGTCGTAGTTTCGGCCAAAATGCGTGTTCTTGCGTTTTTTGTAACCAAACTACCTTTAGGTATCAAAACCGTTTGTTTTGATACCAAACCTGTTTTCAAACTTTGTTAAACATGTTTAGCTCGTCACTTTTAGATTTGTGCTTGTCTAGGGTCGTAAGGGTAAGCGATCTAATCAATCGCTTATGCTTTCGAACCCGACCCATTTGGTCGATCATTAGGATCCGACCAAATACTTTGGGTGACCATAGTTGTATAGGGAATAACCTTTCGAGGTTATACCTTATGGTCACGTCGTTTAAGTAGTTGTATGATAAGTAGTTCTTATGCCTTAGGTAAATTACCAAAATACCCTTTTTGCGCCAAAATTCATTTTAAGCCTATGTAACCTAATTTTTGGTATCTAAACTGAATTAGCAACAATATTAAACATGTTAAGGCATATCTTACTTGTCATAGGGCTAGTTAGGCGGTCCGAACGCGTTTTACGCAAACGACGCGTTAAAGTAGCATAAGCTACCTAAACGGGTCGTAATGGGTCGTAAGCACTTAGGTTAGGTTTCATTTTAGTATGTGGGCTTTGTTAAACCATATCATATGAGTTCCAATACTCATTTGGTTTACAAAACCGCATACTATCCAATCTCCCGATTTAGGTCCGGTTATTTATGTAGTTATCTATATTAGGTGTCGTTTAATTTCCGTGACCTTCTAGCTTTGCTTGGTGGATATCTAAAGTCTGTTGAGCAATCTCAAGTGAGTACATAGACCCCTCTTTTACTGTTTTCCAAACATTTTGGGGTGAAACACATGTGCCTACTTGTTACTTTCGTGCTTTTCATATTTTCTCATCATATACATGTTATGTTCATTAGTACATTATTAGTACATTGTTTTACATGACATTTCATGCTATGTATGTCCATTGTGTGCATACTTAGTACATTGTTTTACATTTCATTTGATGCTATGTATGTCCATTTAGTGCATACTTAGAACATTGTTTTACTTTTTCATGCTATGTATGTTCATCATACTTAGTACATTTGTTTTACATTGCATCTCTGTTGCATATGTTCTCGTAACATATGGACACATTGTTTTACATCTCTACCTTGTATGTTTACTTAGCATACTAGGTACATTATTTTCATCACATGCTTACATTTTGATATGACATTTGGTTTGTTTAAATGGGACCATATACATTCATTAACATTAGCTACGCCGCTCGTTAGAAGGTAATGGTACCATAGGAATTGACATCTCCCGTTCCTAAAGTCCTAGGTTTGTTTGGATGGATGGAATGACCGAATTCGATTAAAACATAAGACAGATAGTCCTTTCATTTGTTTAAGGGTTTATCACCACAGTCACAAGGCTTGAATGTATGCATTTTCACAACACCGCATAATTGTTTGTATTCAGTATAGCATGCATTTCCACAAAACATAACGTTGATTTAAACCTCGTTTTACTTCAATACATTGTTTTGTGCATTTTACCTATAGCCCAGTGGATATATATATATATATATTTCACTTGCCATTCATGACATTTTGTTTATACATTACATAATTGACATTTGACATAGACATTTTGACATTGATATACATATTTCATAGACTGTATTTTGACATAAACATTTTGACATGGTTTACACAAAGACATTTGACATAGACATTTTGATATTGATATACACATTTCGTGGACTATATTTGACATAAACATTTTAACATGGTTTACACAAAGACATTTGACATAGACATTTTGATATTGATATACACATTTCATGGACTATATTTGACATAAACATTTTAACATGGTTTACACAAAGACGTTTGACATAGACATTTTGATATTGATATACACATTTCATGGACTATATTTGACATAAACATTTTGACATGGTTTACACAAAGACATTTGACAAATGGTTTAGACATGGGCAATTTACATTGGTGGTTTGTTGGGTAAGTGGTTTGAGTAACGAGGCATGTGTAATATGATACAAGCATGGTGGATACGCCGCTGGTACTTCCTATATATAAGTGCTTGTATGGTATTACATATCGTAGCGTTATTTGAATCATTTCAGTTTAGACATATAACATTTTTATACAAATAATATATTTTTCACAAGACATTGTTTTACAAACAACTTATCTTATACAAACTCATTTTACTTGGTTATTCATTTAATCTTACAATATTCTTTTACATATCATCTACTTTATCATCGTTTTTCAAATGATTTATAAAACAAAACATTTTACAAGGATCATGACTGACTTTTGTTAAACAACCTTTTTCTAAACTTATAAGTCATGAATCGTATTTTCACAAAACCTATGTACTCGCCGGCATTTTTATGCTGACGTACCTATTTTCACATGTGTTTCAGGAAATGATGCATAGGATTGATCAAGATACGCTTAGGCGGACTTGGGCCTTAGTGACAATAAAAGATGGAAGACTAGTTAATTTTGTTATACCCCTTTGTTTGTTAAGACATTGTAACTCTTTTAATCAATAAAACAATATTTCAATTTTCCATGTGTTATGAAACAATGATTCTGTTACAACACTCCCCGACGATTCCGCCACGTTTTGTTGTTTTACGTGGTCGGGGTGTGACAGGAAGAAGTGAAAAATGCTATGTTTGGTATTGGTGAGAATAAGGCCCCTGGACCCGATGGTTATACGTCGGCTTTTTTCAAGAATGCATGGGACATTGTGGGTAATGAGGTTTCTAATGCAGTTCTAGATTTTTTTAACAATGGTAAACTTCTGAAGCAACTGAACCATACGATACTGGCTCTGATTCCCAAGGTGGATACTCCTGACTCGGTTCTTGATTATCGGCCTATCTCGTGCTGTAATGTCTTGTATAAATGTATTAGCAAGATCATTACGGATAGACTTAAGGGCAGTTTGGGTGATCTGGTTAACATAAATCAATCGGCTTTTGTTCCGGGAAGAAAAATCTCGGATAACATCCTTCTGACTCAGGAATTAATGCATAACTATCACTTGAATCGGGGTCCGCCGAGATGTGCTTTCAAGATAGATATTCAATAAGCTTATGACACTGTTAGCTGGTCGTTTTTGGAGAGTGTTCTTAATGCATTCGGGTTTCATAGGAAGATGGTTGACTGGATTATGGCTTGTGTTACTTCGATATCCTATTCTATAAGTATTAATGGCAACATACATGGCTACTTTAAAGGAAGGAGGGGTTTAAGACAGGGAGACCCTATGTCGCCATATCTTTTCACATTGGTTATGGAGATTCTTTCTTTGCTTCTTCAGCATGGTGCCGCTTCGGCTACAGGCTTTAAATTTCACGCTCATTGTGTGAAAAAGAAAATCATCAATCTGTCTTTTGCGGATGATTTGTTCATTTTTGTGCACGGGGATATCACTTCAGTCAAGAAAGTTAGAGATGCTCTTGAGAAGTTCACAAATGCTTCGGGTCTGAAGCCGAGCCCAGCTAAGAGTACAGCGTATTTTTGTAATGTGCCGAACATTATTAAGCATGAAATTCTTCAAGTTATGCCATTCAATGAAGGAACGCTGCCTGTCCGTTACCTGGGAGTGCCGCTAATTTATACTAAGCTAATGTTCAAGGATTGTAAACCACTTGTTGACCGGATGGAAAAGAAGATTGACAGTTGGTTGAACAAGTCGTTGTCGTTTGCTGGTAGGTTGCAACTTATCAATGCGGTTTTGTCATCTATGCATATTTACTGGGCATCTGTCTTTATTATTCCTGTTCGTGTCACGAATGAATTGGAGAAGCTTATGCGCCGGTTCTTGTGGAATGCAAATAGTCAGGGAAGGGTTAAAGCGAAAATGGCTTGGGTTGACGTTTGTTTGCCTAAAGACGAAGGAGGATTGGGCATTAGGAGCATATCGAATGTGAATAAGGCCCTCATGACGAACCATATTTGGAGTATCCTCACTAAACGGAAATCTCTTTGGGTTCAATGGATCTACTCGCACAAATTAAACGGCCGGAGCTTCTGGGACATCCAATCTCGAGGTAGTATCAGTTGGGGTTGGAGAAAGATTTTGGCTATTCGAAGTGCAGTTCGGCCTTTTATATGGAAATTGGTTCGGAGTGGTTCTCAGACTAACGCTTGGAGCGATAATTGGTGCCAGCTTAGTCCGCTTAGCTCGTTTATTACCCCAAGGAGAATAGCTAATGCGGGGTTTAATCTTAATTCTTCGATTGCGGATCTCGTTGATGATAATGGTCAGTGGAAGTGGCCTCGGGCATGGTATGATATTTATCCGGTTTTAATTGGGTTAACTGTCCCTCAGTTGATTCAGAATATAGAGGACAGGACAATTTGGAAAGATTTGGATGGCAATGCTCGACCGTTCGGATCAATGGAAGTTTGGCATAATACCCGAAATTGTGAACATCCGGTTAATTGGGTTAATGGGGTTTGGTTTAGTCAATGTATTCCAAGACATTCATTTCATCTATGGTTGGTAATCAAGAACAAGCTCAAGACGCAAGACCGGTTAGCCATTTGGGAGGCGGGGAGTGAAACTAATCTAAGGCTTATGTGTTGTCCTTTATGTAGGTATGATCGTGATTCTAGAGACCATTTGTTTTTCCAGTGTTCGTTTGCATCTCAAGTTTGGCATAATGTAAAGACTATGGTGAACATGGGTAGTGTTGACGACTCATGGCACTCTATTATGGGTTGGTTGGAGCATAACGCAAACTCAAAGAAGACGGAGGATATCGTTTGCAAGTTGGTCATTGCGGCGTCTACTTATTACTTATGGCAAGAACGGAACAATTATCTATTTTCTAATACAAAGCCGAATGTGGAGTCGGTCCGTGAGAGGATAAGAAATACAGTCAGATTGCGGTTGTTGGGCTTCAAGTTCAGAGGCAACACCAGTAACGAGAAGCTTCTTAAGACGTGGAAGATCCTTCCTAGTAATGAAGACATTGACCCGGGCTAGAGATAGGGTTTTTTGTTAGTTTTTTTTTTTGTGGTAGGGTTGTGTGTTGGGCCGTTTTTGTGTGGCTTCTATGTCTTGGTAGTGTGTCTGGTTGTATTTGTGGATTTCCTAGGCTTGGTTTGTCAAGTCTAGTAGGTATGTCCGCTCTGGCATGCCTTTGTTCTTATTTGGTTATTTATAATATTCACCGGGGTAACCCTTTACCCAAAAAAAAAAAAACATAATTTTTGATATCTTAACTGATTAGACAATAATATTCGACATATTAAGGCATATAATACTTGTCATAGGACTAGTTAGGCATTCCGAACGCGTTTTACGCGAACGACGCGTTAAAGTGGCGTAAGCTACCTTAACGAGTCGTAATGGGTCGTAAGCACTTAGGTTAGGTTTCGTTTTAGAATGTAGGCTTTGTTAAACCATGTTACATGAGTTCCTATACTCATTTGGTTTACGAAACCTCATTTTATCCGATCTTCCGATTTAGGTCCGTTTATTTACATAGTTACCTATATTAGGTGCCGTTTGATTCCGGGATCCCTCTAGCTTTATTTGGTTGTTGTTCAAGACTTCTAAGAACCCTCAAGTGAGTACATAGTCCCCTCTTTTACTGTTTTTCAAACGTTTTGGGGTGAAACATGTCACACCCCCAAAATCCACCATGCGGAGCGTCACCGCCCATAAGAGCTTTATTAAAATCAGCTATACGTCGAATCCCCAAGCCCCCTTCAGTTTTCGGCACACACACAGATCTCCATGAAACTTTCGCCCTGCCACGCTTAGAAGAAGAATGAGCCCAAAGAAAATTCCGCATTTTAGTTTCCAACTCCTTAACTACTCTAGCTGATAAAATAAAAACCGATGACCAGTAGACATGCATCGATGAAAGAACCGAAATAATAAGCTGAAGTCTACCTGCGAAGGACAACATTTTATTCTTCCAATTATCAATCCGGCATTCAAGCCGCTCCACAAGAATGCTACAATATTTATATAAAAGCCTCGAAGAAATAAGAGGGACCCCCAAGTATCTGACTGGCAACGTACCCTCAACAAAGGGCAAAATATTCAAAATCTCTCCTTTGACATGATTTGGAACATTACAGAAAAACCCTGTACTCTTCTGAATGCTAGGAACTAAACCCGACATTTGAGTGAACTTTGTAAGGGAGAGCATAACACACTTAGCCGAAGCCACATCCCCCCTCGCGAAAAGAAACAAATCATCCGCGAAACACAGGTTAACAATTTTCTGCTTCTCACATTTATTATGGAACCGAAAAGACGTATCAATTCTTGTCACTTGATTCAGAATGCACGTCAAGACTTCCATCACTAAGGTAAACAGATAAGGGGATAGTGGGTCACCCTGCCTTAGACCCCTTTTACCTTTAAAGTAACCATGAACATTCCCATTAACACACACCGAATAAGATGCTGTAGACAACATTATCCAGTGAACCATAGTGCTATTAAACCCAAACCCAAGTAAAACCGTTTTAAGAAAACTCCACTCCACCGTATCATAAGCCTTTTGAATATCAACCTTAAAAGCACATCTTGGAGGCCCAAAATCACGATGATAATTATGCATTAATTCCTGTGTAAGAAGAATATTATCTGAAATTTTCCGACCCGGAACAAAAGCTGACTGATTAATGCTGACAATCTCATTCAAATAACCCTTCAAACGAGCCGCCAACACCTTACTAATACATTTAAATATAACATTACAGCACGAAATAGGGCGATAATCAGTGATATAGGTAGGAGATGACACCTTTGGAACCAAAGCAACTAACGTGTGGTTAAGTTGCTGAAGTAGATTCCCCGTGTTAAAGAAATCCATAATAGCATTCGAAACATCACTCCCCACTATTTGCCAAGTACTCCTGAAAAAAGCAGACGTATAACCATCCGGCCCCGGAGCTTTATCATTCCCAATCGAAAACATAGCGGCCTTAATTTCCTCCAACGTAACCGGCCTAACCATGTGATTTGCACTCTCCAGATTCAACTTATTACAAAAAAGATCAGGAGAAGGATCCAAAGTAACTTGACCTTCACATCCTAGAAAGTGCTCATAATGATTAACAAAAGCTTCCGCCACCTTATCACCCTCAAACAGGTTTCCACTAGAATCAGAAATAGCCTCAATCCGATTAATGTGATTTCTACACTTAAGCGATGTGTGAAAATAAGCCGTATTAGCATCACCAGCCCGAAGCCATTCAACTTTGGACTTCTGCTTAAGAAATCTTTCCTCATCAAGCGACGCCTCCTGAAAATCACGAAGAATAATTGCTTCTTTTGTACGCAAATATTCATTCATCGGATCCCTATCAATGTCACGCTGTACCGCCTCCAGATTTCCTCTTAGGTTCACAACCTTTTCATGAAGATTCCCTTGTTTAAATAAGAGAGCTCGAAGATGGGACTTCATTAGAGAAAGTTTTTTAACAAGTCGAAACTGGTGAACCCCATCAACATTTACATTCCACTTAGAGCTTACAAGATCCAGAAAACCAGGCTTATGCACTAAGAAATTTGCGAACTTAAAAGGTTTCGGTTTAGTCTTTTCAGCCGATAACATCTTCAACACACATAAACAGTGATCCGAAATACCATAAGGAGAAAACACAGCAACCGATTGAGGAAACGAACCAGCAAAATCAGCATTACCCAAAATTCTATCAATCTTTTTCAGTAAACCGACACCCCTCTTGGGTTTTTGGGACCAAGTGTAGTGAAAACCTGTACGTTTGATATCAAACACTTCAATATCCTCAACACATTCTTTAAATTCACGCATACCTGGGGAAACAGAAGAACAACTAATAGATCTATCTTCAAGATTAAGAGCACAGTTAAAATCTCCCAAAATAATCCACGGCTTGTCATGAACTAGGCCCTTATGCAGACGAAGATTATGCCAAAGAGCTCTACGATCAACATAATAATTTGCAGCATAGACAAACGAGCAGAAAACCATTCGCTTATTAGTTTTACACAAAACCTGAGCATGTAAAACTTGATCCGTTTGAGCAATAACCATAACATCCACCTCCGTAGGATCCCACCCTAAAATTATACGAGCACCTTTCTTACAACAACCCCCATTTGACGTCCAATCCCATCTCCTAAATACCACGTTACAAACTTTACGAAGATTGTCCATATCCACATGAGACTCTAAGATTGCACACAAACTTAGCTTATTATTCTTAACCACATGACGAACCTCATTCTGTTTTAGCGGCCGGTTCAAGCCCCTAATATTCCAAACAGCGAAACTAATCATTTAATCACCTTGGACGAAGGAGTGCTTGCCCCTTTTTTATTAACATCATTTGCTGAATCTTCCTTAAGAAATTCGTTAGTTTCATTGTATCCATCCATCACCTCCTCATCATCAGAGCTCTCGAAACCATCCCCCATGTCTCGACCAGATTTACTCGACTCCCCAACATCATCCCTTAAAGCATCAAAAGGATTATTAGATACAAACGTAGGCGGTTTATCAACCTTCTTTGTACCTCCATCCGATTTATTACCAATAGGTCTATATTCAAACTTTTGTTTTTGTTTATTAACAGGAAAACCCGATCTCTTTGCTACCTTTTTATTCTCCACTGTTGTAAAGCCATCATCATCTACCATGTTCTTCCCCGGCCTACGATCTTTATGTGCCTCCTTATGTTTGTTTCCGAAATTACCCATGTTCCCATGTTTCAAATTAGTCCTAATTTGTTTCGGACAACCTTAATCAGAATGACCAAAGACACAACAGTGACTACATCGATATGGACTCCACTCATATTCAACATACAACTTTTGTTTAACGAAACCATCTCCATCCAGATCTGGAACAGCAATAACTAACTCCTCTTTGAACTCATTTTCAGCAGAAATCTCAATAAGAGCACGAGCATAGCTACTCCTCCCCCAAGCATCCACACACATATTCGTAGTATACGAATCTAACATTTTCGGTTCACCTATCGCCGTAGCTATAAGACTTAATCCATCTTCCGTGTAAGCAGCTATGGGAACATCATGAATCTTAACCCTTAATTGTAACTTTTTAACTTCCGTTTTCTCAAGCTTTGTAGAAGCTGACCAGACATTTAAAAATAATGGTTGTGACCGAATAATCCACGGGCCAGCTTTTAAAGCACTCATCATTCCTGATTGATCCGCAAATTTAAAAAAGAAAAAGCCATTCGCGTTCATCATTGATTTCTGTAATCCAAACTTTTTCCAATTATTACGAACGAAATACTCTACAACCGGGTAGGCAACTTGATCACCCAAGAAGTATCCATATAACGTATTAGCAAGCTTCTCCTGAACAGCCCTAACCGATTCCCGGGGAAGAACTACATCACATCCATCTTGTTTCTCAACAGTAGGAAGATTCCGAAAGTTTACCTTTTTAGAGTTATTATTCAGAACTGACGCAGCATAGGACAGAGGTTTCGAAGGTCTCCCATCATTCTGATTTCCATTCATCACATCACCTCCTGCATTCACATTCTCTACTGCGTTAGTTACCGGTTGCACAGCCTCTGACGGAACTGGAACCGTAGCTTTCAGCAGCTCATCAATCACATTAATGGTTTTTCCCTGCACCTTTTCATTTACGACCGTTCCTCTACGTGGAATAAAAGTTTTACCATCAATATCCAAAACCCTATCCGCAAGACTCTTGAAAGATAGAGTAGGGTTTTGACGGCAATCATGTTGAGGATTCCCAGGTTTAATCATGTTGTCAGTTTCAGCAATCGGTAAAGGATACCCATCTTTATCAACTAAATACGGCTTCACCTGACTAACCGGGATGTTACTCCCCTTAATAACATTAGGAGGTTTCCCACGATCATGCAACTGTTTGCCATCAGGATTTGGACGATCAGACAAATCAGTTTCACCCACTCTCTCCATTAAACACAGAATCAGCCAAGCATGCACAAGAAAAAACGAAGCCCCTCAATACCCAACGAACAAGAAAGCCAAAAACTTAAACCCTAATCCTTCAAACCCTAGTATCAATCTTTAACCCTTAATCGATTATACCAAAGTATCAATCTAGCTAAATTAATCTCAGTTAACCGCAACCAATAACAACCAGTATAATAAATCAGGGTTTCGAATTGAAGAACCAGAGCAGCGAATATAAAAAAAACAGAAAAAACCCTAATTTTAGATCAATCCCAAATGCTAACGAGTTCGTTATAGAGTTATGACGAATCAAAACTCTAATCACAGACTGTTATGCATCAGGTCACGAAGAAAAGCGAGGATTCCATGAAGAAAGAAAATCGCCAGAAGGAGAGAACGGGGTAACCATAGTAGGACACAAAAGACTGAGTTCCTCAAAACGATCCGTATACGCACGGTGTTCTCCCCCATCATGCTTTAGATCGTCAAAATCTCGTTCCAAAGCTCGAATTTCGTGATGGGGACAAAACTCTTTCATCATGAGAGCTCAAAGCTCTTCCCATGTCTGTGCCAATGCCACTTCGGCACCCCTATCACGCATCACTCCGTTCCACCACGTAAGAGCACACTTCTCAAATACACTTGATGCAAATTCAACCTTACGCCCATTCGGACATTGCACATGTCTGAATGTGCTCTCGATACTCTCGAACCACTGCAGGAGCACAGTTGCTCCTTGCGACCCATAAAACTTTAGCGGCTTAGCAGAATTGAAATTCTTAAAATTACACTGAGCATTATTGTTGTTATTGTTGTTGTATAACTCGTGGATTTGGGTCACAACGCCGGGAAGCACAGCAGCCATTTGCTGAGAGACAAGGGCTGCGACTTCTTCAGCAGTAAAAGATTGTGCATCACGTCGAGGAGGCATTGTCTAAAAGGAAATATGAGAAACGGGTGAGGTTGTTAATTAGGAAAAACAAAAGAGGTACTTGAAAATATCGACAAAACACAAGGAAGGCGATCATTTGTTCGTTACCTTGAACAAACAAACGACACGCGGTGACTAATCAAAGTAAATGAGTCAAAATAATGTATCGCGAAGACATGCTCGCCTATAAGTGAATACTCACCCCAAGAGTTCCCAGGTAAGAGTGACTGGTCCGATTATGTGGATTTGTACGAACACTCTAGCCTTAGAAAGAAAGCCCAGGGTACAGGCATTCACTCTTCCAGTTTGCACGTGTTCACATTATTTAGACCCAAACTTTGACGAGATTTTAAAAACTCAGAAGGCACTAAGCCAAATATGAGTCAAACTGAAAGGTTCAAAACCTAGTAATCAATCATCCTAGAACATATGATTAATCTTCGAAGCGGATTCGGATTTGTGTTCTCATTGTGGTTATCACCTAAGGGTAGGTGACGGTTTTGTTTTAAAAATCAAAACGCAAATTCACTTGCGTTAGGGTCCTAAAAGTTATAGTCTAGGTCAAAGCATTACTAATAACCTAATTCCCTATAACCATTGGCTCTGATACCAACTCTTCTGTCACACCCCAACCACGTTAAAACAACAAACCGTGGCGGAAACGTCGGGGAGTGTCGTGGCAGAATTATCGTTTCACAACCATGGATACAAAAAGAGTTTCGTTTTATTTATTCGATAAGTAATTTACATTGTTTTAACACGAAACAAACAAGTTACATATCGACTATCATTGTTATTATGTCACTAAGGCCCAGTCCAGATCCTATGTGACTCATGCATCCTAGCAATCAATATCAAGCAACATCACCTGAAACATATGTAAAAACAAAGTCAGCAAAGAAATGCTGTACATAGGTTTTATGAGAGTATTAGAATCATGGCTAGTTTACATGTTGCAATACCTTATTAAAAACCTTGTTTTGAAAAGAGTAAAACATTGCAACTTAATTAACCAACTCAAATCAAGCGGGTTATAATTTATAAAACCTCGTAGCCATGATTCTTAACCCAAAAACATTTGTTTTAGTAAACAAATTGTAAAACATTTCGTATTAACTCGTTTAATAAATCTCGTATGGTTTGTATCCTTTCGAAAACATCGTTATGTGATATCGTTTTAAAATCGTTTACCCAAGTGAACTAAATAACGCCACGGTATGTAATATGTTGAAAACACTTATATATAAGAAGTACCAGCGGCGTATCTACCCTGCTTTCACCATATTACACCCGTCCTGTTATCTAAACACTTAACCAAAACCAATCGTTTATCCAATTCGTTTAACTTGTTCAAGTTAAAACACTTTTACACAAGTAAAACATTTTTACACAAGTTAAAACACCACTTGCAGATGCGTAGATCCGCTAGTTTTAAAATACATGATTTCTTTGATACGTGGTTCTTTGAAAATACCACTTGCAGATGCGTAGATCCGCTAGTTTTAAACACTATTGTACAAGTTAAAACACTTTTACACAAGTAAAACATTTTTACACAAGTTCATGTTTCATGTGTGGTAGAGTTTCACCTTTTAACCCTTGTTACTTCTAAAATAGTCTTATGTCATGATCCAAGAACATGACTATACCGGGTTAAAGGATGATCCGAGCTACCACAACATAGATCGGGTCTAAATAATCACCACTTTCAATTACTACAACATTTACACAACATATAAGCTATTAACCACCATTTTAAGTGTTTTTAGTAGACTTTTGTGCATCATTTTGCATTTTAACGAGATTTAACCGATACGAATCCTTTTAACCACTTTAGATTAGCTCAAGATAGAGATTTAAACATTATACCTCTAGCTCAAGGCCAGGGAAGGATCTTGACGAAAATGGCGTGGATAAAAGCTAAAGAAAGAGGTCCTTCGCGTTCCGCTTGCTCCAAGACTCCTTGTATACGACCCTTGATACTAGAATGGCCTTGGAATGGCTTGTTGAAAATCGAAGATGGATGGGTGGGGGTGGGGTGCTCTCGGCCGAGACCTCCAAGAGAGGGAGAGAAAATGTGTTGTGATGTTGTGTGTGGTGGATGATTATGTTGTGCTAATCTAGCATCTTATAGACAATACTTGTGATTATGGACCAAAGGATCATGTGTCTTTAGGATATTAGACATATAACATTAAAATAATCAACATGGTACATGGTATGTCCCCTTGGGGACGGTTTTGGTTAAGGGGGGGGGGGGGGTAGTTTGGTTCGATCTCAACTAGATTAGTTGATGTTTAGTTAGGTTAATTAGGTTAGTTAAGTGTTGAACTTAGTTAGTTATGTTTAGTGAGATACAATGGGTGTTAGGGTATACAGGGACCCTAACTAGCTCAGAAAAAGAGTAATAATGAAAATAACAATATTTTCATGTTTCGGGTAACGCCCGGTTGTTCGGTTGGATAGTAATCCGTTAAAGTGTTAACAAAGCTTTAAAGTGTCGTTATTACTCTTTTTAGTGACACAGCTTATTTCCGACACTTTGGAAAGTGTCTAGTAATATTTTTCTCAGGTTTTGGCACTTTACTAGTTAGCTAAAAGCTGAATTATTGAGTAAAGTGCTGAGTTTTGTACTTAGAGTACGTTTTAGGCACATCCAGTCATTGTAACTTATTCCTAGAGACGCAGTTCCACAACCCTTGTATCCCTACACTCACTACTAGTGTAGCAAAATATCTCAGGCTCTTATAGGCCTTGGAGGCAGTGTTTGCCTGATGCTGGCTTTATCAGCATGTTCAATAGGTTATCCGCTGTTGTGCTACTGTGCTTTTGTGCATCATGTTTGTCACTAAGGTTCAGTATGTAAGTATTGTAGTGACGATAAGTAAAGTATGATGCAAGTAAGTACATGTATCAGATATCAAGTAGCAGTTCATCAGCTAGTTCAAGCAAGCACAGTAATTAAGCAGTAATTAATCATTAATTAAGTCGTACGGATACCTGGTTTGGTGAGGGTTGTCACATTCTCCCCCCGTTAAATAAATTTCGTCCCGAAATTTAAGTTCTGCTTGTAGATGCAGGGTTCTTAGGAAAAAGGTGGGGGTATTTCTCTTTCATCCGGTCCTCACGTTCCCAGGTGTATTCAGGACCATGTCTGGCATTCCAACGAACTTTGACGAGCTTGACACTGCTCCGGCGGGTCTTGTTAACTTTCCAATCTGTGACCTCAACAGGTTCTTCAACGAAGTGGAGCGTGTCGTCAACATGAATCTCGTCGGTGGGAATGGCAACGTCAACTTGAGTTGGACTTTTCTTTAGATTGGATACGTGAAAGGTGTCGTGAACACCATTCAGTTCAGCAGGTAGGTCCAACTTGTATGCTACTAGTCCTATTCTTTCCAGAATTCTGAAAGGACCAATGTAGCGCGGATTTAACTTCCCACGCTTTCCGAAGCGTGCCACACCCTTCCAGGGTGAGACTTTCAACAACACCATTTCTCCAACTTGGAAATCCACATGTTTCCGGTTTGGATCCGCATAGGCCTTCTGTCTATGGCGAGCTGCTTCGATGCGTTTAAGAATCTGCGCGATCTTGTCTGTCGTCTCTTGGACGATTTCGGGACCAGCGAGTTGCCTATCACCTGCGTCAGCCCAACATAGAGGTGATCGGCACTTGCGTCCGTAAAGGGCTTCGAATGGCGCGACACCAATACTGGTGTGGTAGCTGTTGTTGTATGAAAATTCGACCAAAGGTAAATGCCTGTCCCAGCTACCGCCCAAATCCATAACACACGCTCTCAGCATGTCCTCCAAAGTCTGTATCGTTCGCTCGCTCTGGCCGTCAGTTTACGGATGAAACGCAGTGCTCAGATTCAATTGGGATCCAAACGCTTCTTGGAAGGATTGCCATATCCTTGACACAAACCTTCCGTCTCTATCAGAGATGATCGAGAGAGGTACTCCATGGCGTGCGACGATCTCTCTCATATAAATTTCCGCAAGTTTACTAGTACTGTCTTTCTCTTTGATTGGTAGAAAGTGTGCGGACTTTGTCAGGCGGTCAACTATCACCCAAATCATATCATGGCCTCTTGGCGTTCTTGGCAATTTCGTAATAAAATCCATTGAGATTTGTTCCCATTTCCACTTGGGAATCTCAGGTTGTTGCAGAAGTCCTGAAGGCTTCTGGTATTCGGCCTTAACCTTAGCACACGTTAAACATTTGCTCACATAAACAGCAACATCGCCTTTCATCCTAGGCCACCAGTAGTAATCTTTGAGATCCTGGTACATCTTATCCGATCGAGGGTGGATAGAGTACCGCGACTTGTGAGCTTCATAAAAAATAACTTCCCTCAAACCACCAAACAGAGGAACCCAAATCCTTTTCTCAAAACATAACGTTCCTTCCTCGTTTGGTACCAGTAGCTTCTCCATCCCACGGAGATATTCTTCTTCAAGGTTTCCTTCCTCGAGAGCTTCCTTTTGCGCGGCAGGAATGCGCAAGGAAAGATCGGTTCGGACAATCATTTCCAAAGCTCTAACCCTTATGGGCTTGATTCTCTCTTTACGACTTAGGGCATCGGCGACCACGTTTGCCTTCCCTGGATGATACTTTATCTCGCAGTCGTAATCGTTCAGCAATTCAACCCATCGTCTTTGCCTCATATTTAGCTCCTTCTGGTTGAATATGTGCTGTAGGCTCTTGTGATCTGTAAAGATTGTACACTTCGTACCATAAAGGTAGTGTCTCCAGATCTTTAAAGCAAAGACCACTGCGCCAAGCTCCAAATCGTGTGTGGTATAGTTCTTTTCATGCACTTTCAACTGACGCGATGCGTAAGCAATAACCTTTTGGCGTTGCATCAACACACAACCCAGTCCTTGACGCGATGCGTCGCAGTATACCACAAAATCATCAGTACCTTCTGGTAGAGCTAAAATTGGCGCGTTACAAAGCTTATCCTTCAATATCTGAAAGGCTTCCTCCTGTTTGATTTCCCAATCAAACTTCTTATCCTTCTGTGTGAGGAGCGTCAATGGTTGAGCGATCTTTGAAAAATTCTCAATGAATCTTCGATAATAGCCAGCCAAACCCAAGAATTGCCGGATCTCGGTTGGCGTCTTTGGCGTTTCCCAATCCTTGATCCCTTCGATCTTTGTTGGATCCACGTGGATTCCATCTCCATTTACCACGTGCCCAAGGAATTGCACCTCTCGTAGCCAAAACTCGCACTTAGAGAATTTGGCATACAGCTGTTCCTTCTTCAGCAGCTCTAGAATGGCTCTAAGATGCTGCTCGTGTTCAGCCTTCGTCTTTGAATAAATTAAAATGTCATCGATGAATACAATCACGAACTTATCCAAGTATGGCTTGCAAACTCTATTCATTAGATCCATGAATACCGCCGGTGCGTTTGTCAAACCAAATGGCATAACGAGGAACTCGTAGTGCCCATAACGAGTTCTGAAGGCTGTCTTCGGAATGCTTTCCTCTTGTATCCTTAACTAATGGTATCCGGATCGAAGATCGATCTTTGAATAAAAGCTGGAACCTTGAAGTTGGTCGAACAGATCATCAATTCTTGGCAGAGGATACCTATTCTTGATCGTCAGCTTGTTCAGCTCCCGGTAGTCGATGCACATACGGAAACTACCGTCCTTCTTTTTGACAAACATGACCGGAGCTCCCCAAGGCGAGAAGCTTGGTCGGATAAATCCCTTGTCTAACAACTCCTGAAGTTGTGTCGACAATTCTTGCATCTCAGACGGAGCAAGTCTATAGGGTACCTTAGCCACAGGCGCGGCGCCTGGAACTAAGTCAATGTGAAACTCTACTTGCCTCAGAGGCGGCAATCCAGGTAAGTCTTCCGGGAAAACTTCTGGATACTCCCTCACGACAGGGATGTCTTCGATTCTTGGCTCAGCAGCCTTCTTATCCACAATGTGTGCCAGGAAGGCAACACATCCTTTCTGCAAACACTTCCTTGCTTTCAAGCAGCTGATAATCCTCAATGGCGTCTCACGCTTCTCTCCATGAACAACAGTGGTCTCACCATCATCGGTTGGGATACGAACAACCTTTTCGTGACAAACTATCTCAGCCTTGTTGCCTGATAACCAATCCATTCCTACTACCACGTCGAAGCTTCCCAACTGGACTGGTAGTAGATCTAAAGCAAACTCACGCTCTCCTAATTCGATCACACAACCTCTGATAACTTCATCGGCTTCTACTAACTTCCCATTGGCCAATTCGATCGAGTAGGGAATATCTAACTTATTAGCGGCTAAACCAAGCATATTCTTAAACTCTAACGATACGAAGCTATAGTCGGCACCGGTATCAAACAAAACGGATGCATAGCGTTGATTTACAGGGAACGTACCAGTAACGACGTTGGGGTCCTGGCGCGCTTCCCTTGCTTCGAGTTGGAACACTCTTCCACGGGCTTGGTTTAAGTCTGGGCAGTTCTTCTTAAAATGCCCAATATCACCGCAGTTAAAGCACCCAAGTCTTTGCCCGTTTCCACCAGCTTGATCATTCCTCTGATTACGATTCACGGCGCCCGCTTGGTTAGCATTGTTGCCCCGATTCTCGTTACATCCATAGTTTCCTTGTGGGCGATTTCCATTCCCACCCCGGTTGTAGCTTCTGTTTCCGAAACCTCCCTGGCCTCCCTGACCAGCAGTGGCCCAACAAGTGTCCTTCGAGTGGCCATGTTTCCCACATGCTTCGCATACTTTTGACCCGCAATGACCAGAATGGTGGCGTTGGCAGATGTTGCACTTGGGTTGGGTGCCCATGTACCCTTTTCCTTTCTTCCCTCTACCAGCTGTAACCTGAGCTGGCGTGTCTGATCCTCCTTTCTTAACCTCCACACTGGCGCCCTGCTTGAAGTTTGAGAACTTCCGTTTGTTACCTCCTGATGACTCGACGTGAGTCTCTGTCTTCTTGGTCTTGATCTCATCAAACTTGGTCAGGCGAATCGCCTCCTCAGTGAGGGCTATGCTCAGATCAATCGCCTCAGTAATAGTCGCAGGCTTGGATGAGGTCACCATGCTTATGATTTGAGGAGCTAATCCCCAAATGAAGCGCTCGATTCGCTTGTATTCTGGTGTAACCATGTAAGGAACCACTTGAGACAAGTCATGGAATCTTTGAACGTATTCTGCTACCTTTGGACCGTCCATTTTCAAGTGCCAGAACTCGGTTTCCAATCGCTGGATTTCTGCGCGGGAACAGTACTTTTTGCGCATAAGTTCTTTCAGTTCGGTCCAGGTCAGCGCGTAGGCAGCAGCTTCGCCTAGTGTCTGTACTTGTAGATTCCACCAAGAGAGGGCTCCATCCAAAAATAGCCCTGAGATATAGGTGACTTGCTGATCCAGCGCGCACTTGCTCATGCGAAGAACAGATTCGGTTTTCTCAGCCCAACGAACGAAGGCGACAGCACCTCCAGTGCCATCAAAGTTGACCGGTTTGCAGTCTAGAAACTGCTTGTAGGTGCACCCTGCACATACGTTATAACATATGGATGGCATTAGCATCTTTGCTAGAGATATCCAATTAGGCCACGGTATGTCTTAATGACTAGGTATTACCGTGAGGTGGATTGTTATTGCCTTGGTTAATACTTCCGCTCGTTCCGGGCTGAGATGCTGCATACTGTGCTATGGCAGCAGCAATGATCTGCTGGAGTTCTGCCTCATTAGTAGGCATGCGTGTCTCACGTCTTGGCGGCATCTTCTAAAAGATGGTTTAGGTTGGTCAGGCCATAGTAAAGCTCCGATGTTATAATACGTAAGTCAGGTCATAATGTAGTGTACGTATATAACGATAGTAATAGTATAATCACATAACATCTCATGTTATCAATACATCACAAATACCAATCACACAACATCCCATGTCATAAAATACAAATAAGCAATCAAGCGAATCAAATATGATGAGAATACTGCGATTGCCATATATCGAGATCACATAGTAAGTGTATCAGTACATCCCTGTGTCATACAAACATCAATCAACTAGGGGCTACATCACCCCTGTCCAAAAACTATATCATGTCAATGTCAAACACGTCAAATACATGTCAACAAAAGTCAGGATCAAATGTAGTCTCCAAAAATGCTGTGCAGTCCAACAATCGCCGTCTTCTCATCCTCGTCTACCCAAACAGCACTGATGAGCTCTATACAGATGGTGGTGGAGGAGGGGGAAAGTGGGCGTAAAACAAACGACGTAACTGGAGCCAGTCCTCCTCCATGGCTCGCTGAGTACGGAGGATAGAGGCAACCTGCTGCTCTAGTGTAAAGAGACGGGCAGCATAATCTGGAGGTAAGGGTCGAAATGGCTGCAGAGGAGAGTGTGTCCGACCATGACACTGGCATGGTGGCAGCTGAGCTCTCTCAAGCTCCTGGATGCGCTGCGTGTGTGACTCGTGCTGGGCGACAAAAGACATCAAAACATCCTCGATAGTATACCCCCTGTGGAAAGAATGGTAGGGGTCAGTAGGTGGCATACAAGAGTCTGGTGCCCAAAGAAACGGCTCACTGGTGGGGTCAAAAGGTGCCACGTGAAATGGAGCAACAGAGGGTGGAACAGATGACATCTGGGGCATGAAGGGGATAGATACGATAGGTATGGGTCCAGTGGTGTCCAAAACGCCAGTACCGGCTGAATCCATGAGTCTGTAACAAAAACACAAATATGCTCAAATAATCAGTCATACAATCAGATAATCACATAAGTCACCAAGTAAGATATCACATAATTCTCCTAGTCTCACTAGCCAATTTCTCCCAGTCTCTAAGACTGCTCTATCATCTACCTCGACCTCTCAGATCGAGCCTCGGTCTCCAATACCGAGCCTTAGCTTCCAAGACTGAGCCTACTCTTCCTAGTCCAACTAGCCAACTACCTCGATCTCTCAGACCGAGCCTCGGTCTCCAATACCGAGCCTCAGCTTCCAAGACTGAGCCTACTCTTCCTAGTCTCACTAGCCATCTACCTCGATCTCTCAGACCGAGCCTCGGCCTCTCAGACCGAGCCTCAGCCCTTCTAGGCTGAGCCTATAAATAATAAAATGTGCTCAACATTTGTTTGTAAAAAGTTTTGGATCTGGACTTAAGTGGTATGCAGAAAAATGTTTTCGTGAGAGCCCTAGTGATCATAGTCTAGACTCGAGGAAGAATCCTAGTTCGCTATGATCAGAGCTCTGATACCAAGCTGTCACACCCTGGTTTTGCGGAAGCATGGTTAATTTTGGTGTGACTTCTTAATACCATAGCTTAACCATAACAAAGCTATATGAAATAAAATCATGCAAGATCACCCGTTGATTTAAGTTTTAAAACCAGAGTAACATACCATTGTCTTAAAGACTTACAACACCGTAACATAAAACATTGTCTTGAACAACATAAACAGTAACATGAAGTAAACGCAGTCTAAGATTTGGGACTTGTCCAGGAAATAGTCACATTTCCTAAACTGGGATGACCTTGGAACCCTTATGCAGCGGGAAAACATAACATACCGTGCCAGATCCAGTTAATTTCCTGAAATATATGTAAGTTGAAAAATCAACAATAATGTTGAGCGAGTTCATGTGTAAGTGAGTATGTAAAACACTTGTAAGTATAAAAGTTCCCTGGTATGTAGCAGTGTAAGGAAAAGAGATCACCAATGGTTTGCAAGGCCATTAGCATGTGTGAAATGCAAGTAGGAAGACTCAACCTAGCAGATTTTTGCGTCGGGTACAAAGTCACTCAAGGTCCGTTCTGTTGGTCCTCTTAGAGGTCCGTTCTGTTGGGCCTAGAGTTGGGCTCGCTACACCCAGATAGATCTACCGCTTACGTCCCTCGGTGTTTCTGCCTACCCATTCACATGATCTAAGTAGTAAACCTCCTTACGTTAACCATACCATGTATAAAGTACTTGTAAACAAAGTAACATGTATTTCACCCCCGCAGTTAAGAAAACTGAAAACAGTTAGAGAAAAGGGGGACATGAACTCACTGTCGGTGCGTCTCTACCAAGTACTCCAAATCAGAAAGCTGCGCGACGACCTACAAGTGCTAATTCTATTAGATGGACGGCCGTGCCTTAGCTTTATAGTTTAAGTCTTTGGGAAATAGTTAGACAACTATTTCGTGTTTACATTCTGTATATACTTGGTAGTTAATCTCCTTCCCAAGGATGGGGGATTCAATACATGTGCGTTCAAATTATATCATTAAGTCTCACTTAATATATATATATTTCCAATTCCAAAATATAAGTATTTTTCTCAAAAATATTATATTTTCATTTCTCATAATTTTTCTCCAATAATACGTTGTTAAAATACGCGTTCATAAATATTTCTGTAAGTGCGTAAGTTACGTTTTAACAATTGCGTGGTAATATACTTACCGGTGTAACTTATATATATTTATGGTGAAAGCGTTCATATTATTTTGGATTCGTTAACGTTCGTAAATATTATTTTTACTCTAAAAATAATATTTATGTATTTCTCAAAATAATCATAAACAGTGTGTGAAAAATATATTTATCACGTTAAATTTTGTGAAAATCCCACCTCCGAATATTTAGTAAATAAAGTCATGGCGAATTTTATGTTTCGAAAACATGTCAAAAATAATTCTAACACTTGTGGTGAAAATAGTTCTAAGTGTTAGGTTTTTAGAAAAATTTCGCCAGAGTTTCCTCTGTAACTGGAGGTGGCCACGCTTTCAAGCGTATCATTTTCTTTAACAAATCAACTCAACAATTTTCTTTATTGATCAGAACAACTTTCATCACAACAACTAATCGACAAGTATGTAAATCGCATAATCGCATGAACTTGTAGTTTTTCCGAAACTATAGTGTAAATCCCATTATATTTTGTGGATCTTTATATAAAGTAATTTTGATCTCGTAAAAACCTCGTTTTTAGAGAAACCCGTCTTTACAACTTCTCGTCATCTTTTACAAAAACGGTTATTTGTCGGATCTTTTCATTTCACAAGTGTTTACACACTTGTGGTTTATAAAAATCATGCTTGTTATTGTAAGATCCATCTCTTTAAAATACATGATTTCTTTGATACGTGGTTCTTTGAAAATACCACTTGCAGATGCGTAGATCCGCTAGTTTTAAACACTATTGTACAAGTTAAAACACTTTTACACAAGTAAAACATTTTTACACAAGTTCATGTTTCATGTGTGGTAGAGTTTCACCTTTTAACCCTTGTTACTTCTAAAATAGTCTTATGTCATGATCCAAGAACATGACTATACCGGGTTAAACGATGATCCGAGCTACCACAACATAGATCGGGTCTAAATAATCACCACTTTCAATTACTACAACATTTACACAACATATAAGCTATTAACCACCATTTTAAGTGTTTTTAGTAGACTTTTGTGCATCATTTTGCATTTTAACGAGATTTAACCGATACGAATCCTTTTAACCACTTTAGATTAGCTCAAGATAGAGATTTAAACATTATACCTCTAGCTCAAGGCCAGGGAAGGATCTTGACGAAAATGGCGTGGATAAAAGCTAAAGAAAGAGGTCCTTCGCGTTCCGCTTGCTCCAAGACTCCTTGTATACGACCCTTGATACTAGAATGGCCTTGGAATGGCTTGTTGAAAATCGAAGATGGATGGGTGGGGGTGGGGTGCTCTCGGCCGAGACCTCCAAGAGAGGGAGAGAAAATGTGTTGTGATGTTGTGTGTGGTGGATGATTATGTTGTGCTAATCTAGCATCTTATAGACAATACTTGTGATTATGGACCAAAGGATCATGTGTCTTTAGGATATTAGACATATAACATTAAAATAATCAACATGGTACATGGTATGTCCCCTTGGGGACGGTTTTGGTTAAGGGGGGGGGGGGTAGTTTGGTTCGATCTCAACTAGATTAGTTGATGTTTAGTTAGGTTAATTAGGTTAGTTAAGTGTTGAACTTAGTTAGTTATGTTTAGTGAGATACAATGGGTGTTAGGGTATACAGGGACCCTAACTGGCTCAGAAAAAGAGTAATAATGAAAATAACAATATTTTCATGTTTCGGGTAACGCCCGGTTGTTCGGTTGGATAGTAATCCGTTAAAGTGTTAACAAAGCTTTAAAGTGTCGTTATTACTCTTTTTAGTGACACGGCTTATTTCCGACACTTTGGAAAGTGTCTAGTAATATTTTTCTCAGGTTTTGGCACTTTACTAGTTAGCTAAAAGCTGAATTATTGAGTAAAGTGCTGAGTTTTGTACTTAGAGTACGTTTTAGGCACATCCAGTCATTGTAACTTATTCCTAGAGACGCAGTTCCACAACCCTTGTATCCCTACACTCACTACTAGTGTAGCAAAATATCTCAGGCTCTTATAGGCCTTGGAGGCAGTGTTTGCCTGATGCTGGCTTTATCAGCATGTTCAATAGGTTATCCGTTATTGTGCTACTGTGCTTTTGTGCATCATGTTTGTCACTAAGGTTCAGTATGTAAGTATTGTAGTGACGATAAGTAAAGTATGATGCAAGTAAGTACATGTATCAGATATCAAGTAGCAGTTCATCAGCTAGTTCAAGCAAGCACAGTAATTAAGCAGTAATTAATCATTAATTAAGTCGTACGGATACCTGGTTTGGTGAGGGTTGTCACAGCATTGACCATAGACTGGTCAATGTAGAAAGTCAAACGCAGTTTGACTTTTAAGCTAAAAACGCATAAAAAGAATGAAGGAGTACTTACAATGGGTCCAAGCTAGTTTGATTTTCCAAGTATTCTCAGGTATGAAGTGGTTAACACTTCAACTTAGAGAAATCTCAGAAAAATCAAGTGGGTTTTGAGAATGAATGGTGGGGGTATTTATAGATTTGGCACAACCGTTAAGATCGTTCATCGTAAAAAGAGCTTCAATCTGGATCGTACACATGTGGCCCATGGTTTTGGGATACTAGGGGTGCCCCAAAACCAGCAAATGGTATTGAAAATGTTACAAAATAACCCCTAAACTTCAAGAGAAATGCTGAAAATGGAGCTTCAAGTGCAAAAATGGAGTTTCTGCCCAGATAGGTCACTCGCGTCATGCTACGGCCATGGCAGGAGGTGGTGGCACAGCGCCACCAGGTGACAGTTCCAGCAAAGTTTGAAAAATGGCAGAAATGGTCCCTGCACATGTTTAAGGCCTTTTTCGATGTGTTTAAACCCCGTTAACCCCATTTCAAGGCTCTAAAATGAAGTTAAAGTATAGAGAACATGAAACATGCTCAAAAACATCTCAGATGTCGGTTCGTTTGGTCGTACGGTTGCGTTATTCGGTTAATTACGACGAAACACGAACGAACGCGAAAAACGATCCAAATTACGTGACGAATGGAATTTTATCATGCCAATCACTAAAATAAAATATTTTAATGATTTCATAAATTTTTGGATGTCCGGATATATTCAGAACGTAAGATATGCGCGAAAATGCAAACTTGTGCACTTTTTGACGCTTTTAGTCCCTATTAATCAATAAAGTTTATTTTAGCATACCGAACCCCTCAAAGCCTATTTCTAAGCTATGTAAACGATATTTAGGGTATGTTTAACTTATGATCAAGTTCCGAAATGTTACTATACAAATCGATATAGTTTCACAGTTTGAAACAAATAGTCCCTGCGATCAAACAAACTTGATTTCAACACACCAAACCATCCAAAACTTATTTCTAAGTTATGTGGAGGTTATTTAAGGTATGTTAAGCCTATGTCACTATTCCGGAGTGTTTGTTGCATTAAACTGACTGCCTTTACGCACCAGTTTGCGTATAACCTTCCAGAAAGCGATTTAAAGCTTGAAATCAGAATCGAATCAAATTGTAAAATCATCAAACACAAATACACACATAATAACACCAAAACACATATAATAACACCAAATCACATTGTTTTATTGATAATCAACATTGTTTTACATTATACGACGATTACAGAACACAGTTGTCACAGCTCTCCTCTTGAATCCTTAACTGATGATAGCCAGACCAAAGGTCAATCTTGGAGTAATAGCTCGATCCTTGCAATTGGTCGAACAAGTCATCAATCCTCGGTAATGGATACCGATTCTTGATAGTTAAGTTGTTCAACTCTCGGTAGTCGATACACAGACGAAAGCTACCATCCTTCTTCTTAACGAACAACCCTGGGGCTCCCCAAGGCAAGAAGCTCGGCCTTATGAATCCCTTGTCCAACAACTCCTGGAGCTGCGTAGATAACTCTTGCATTTTGGATGGAGTAAGTCGATATGGTGCCTTGGCTGCAGGCGCGGTGCCTGGAACCAAGTCAATGTGGAATTCGACTTGTCTATGCGGTGGTAGTCCTGGCAAGTCTTCGAGGAAGACCTCAGGATAATCCCTCACCACTGGGATGTCTTCAAGCTTCGGCTCCTCAGCTTTCTTATCCACTACATGAGCTAGGAAGGCAACGCATCCTTTTCGTAGACACTTCTGCGCTTTCATACAATTGATAATTCGCAAGGGTATATCGTGATTTTCTCCATGAATCACGATCGTCTCCTCATTCGCCAACGGAATGCGAATGGTCTTCTCATGGCAAACTATCTCCGCACGGTTTTCCGACAACCAATCCATCCCGACCACGACTGTAACACCTGTGCCTCCACGGCCATCAAACAAATACCAAACCAATGAAATATTGTATTTCATACTTGGGATTTGTAAAAATATGTGTATCATTTGCACATATCAATTTTTGTTCAATTTCAAACCCTAAATCGCTTTCTGGAAGGTTATACGCGCACTGATGCGTAAATATAACCAGTTTAATGCAACAAACACTCCGGAATAGTGACATAGGCTTAACATACCTTAAATAACCTTTACATAACTTAGAAATAAGTTTTGAAGGCTTTGGTATGGCAAAAACAAGTTAAATCGCTTACAGGGACTAAATTTGACAAACTGCGAAAGTATGCCAATTTGAACTGTAACAGACATTCCGGAACATGACCATAAGTTAAACATACCATATATATCCTTTACATAGCTTAGAAATAGGCTTTGAGGGGTTCGGTATGCTAAAATAAACTTTTGGGTCATTCAGGGACTAAAAGTGTCAAAAAGTGCACAAGTTTGCATTTTCGCGCATAACTTACGTTCTGAATACATCCGGACATCCAAAAATTTATGTAAGCACTAAAATATTTTATTTTAGTGTTCGCCATAAGAAAAATCCATTCGTCACGTCATTTCGATCGTTTTTCGCGCTTATGCGCATTCCGTCGTAATTAAGCGAACATCGCGTTCGTACGACCAAACGAACCAACATCCGAGATAATTTTGAGCATGTTTTGAGTCCCCTATACTTTAACTTCATTTTAGAGCCTTGAAATGAGGTTAACGGGGTTCAAACGCATCAAAAAAGGCCTTAAACACGTGCAGGGACCATTTCTGCAAATTCTGAAACTTTTCTGATTCAGGGGAGTGCTAGCGTAGCGCGAGCCCTATGGGCTTACCCGTCGCGCTACGCGACTGCCTATTCTGGACAGAAAACATGCAGAAATATCAGTTTTGAACTTTCGGGACCAGATTCGATGTATAAACAGCTGTTTAATTCACAACCACACATTCTAACATGCTTAGTCAGCGGATAAGGATGGAATTTAGGCACCATAACTTTGCAACACATGTATGGATGGAATTTAAGCACCTAAGCACCATAACTTTGCAACACATGTATGGATGGAATTTAAGCACCATAACTTTGCAACACATGTACGGATGGGATTAAGGCACGTTTTCCATGAAACGATCTTAACGGTTCGGGTATTCCTATAAATACCCCATACCCCCCATTGCTAAAATCACTAGAATTCTGATTTGAGAACCTCTAAGTTGAAACCATTGTTTCATACCTGAGATTCTTGAATCGGGATTAGCATTCGGGGACCCTTCGTAAGTATTCTTTCGTTCTTTTCCTTATTTTACTGCTTTTCGAGTCAGAAAGTCAAACTTTGTTTGACTTTCAGCGTTGACCAGTAATGGTCAATGCGAAGTTCTTTTGAACTTCGCAACGTGAGTGTAATCACGTTGGTCATAGTCCCTTGGGACTATGCCCACTGATTACCACGTTGTCTAGGGTCGTAGGGTAAGCGATCTGATGAATCGCTTATACCTCGAACCCGACCCATTTGGTCAATCATTAGGATCCGACCAAACACATTAGGTGACCATAGTAGGTAGGGAATAACCTTCCGAGGTTATACCCTATGGTCGCATCGTTTAAGTAGTTGTATGATAGGTAGTTTATATGCCTTAGGTAAATTACCAGAATACCCTTTTCATGTATAATTGGTAATTAAGCATATGTAACCTAAACCTTTGTCACATAACTGATTATGTAATATGTTTAGGCATATAACACTTGTCATAGGGCTAGTTAGGCGGTCCGAACGCGTTTCACGTGAACGACGCGTTAAAGTAGCATAAGCTACCTAAATGGGTCGTAATGGGTCGTAGACACTTAGGTTAAGTTTCATTTAGTATGTAGGCTTTGATTAACCATATCACATGAGTTCCTACACTCATTTGGTTTACAAACCCTCATGCTACCCAGTCTTCCGATTTAGGTCCGGTTTATTAATGTAGTTACCTATATTAGGTGCCGTTTGATATTCCGCGATCTCTAGCATTGCTTGGTGGTTATCCTAGGACTTCTGAGCAATCTCAAGTGAGTACATAGACCCCTCTTTTACTGTTTTCCAAACTGTTTTGGGGTGGAACACATGTGCCTACTTGTTACTTTCATGCTTTCCTGTTTTCACATCATATACCTGTTATGTTCATTAGTAGACTATTAGTACATGATTTACATTACATTTCTGCTAGGTATGTTGACTGATAGCATGCTAGCACATTGATTACATGACTTTTCTACTTTGTATGTTAACTTAGCATACTTAGTACATCATTTTACATTGCATCTCTGTTGCATATGTTCCGGTAACATATGGACACATTGTTTTACAGCTCTACCTTGTATGTTTACTCTAGCATACTAGGTACATTATCTTCATCACATGCTTACATTTTGGTATGACATTTGGTTTGTTTAAATGAGACAATGTACATTCATTAACACCGATCATGCCGCTCGGTAGTAGGTAGTGGTACCATAGGACTTGACAAATCCCATTCCTGAAATCTCGGGTTTGTTTGGACGTAAGGAATGACCGAATCCGAATACATATTCTCTTGATAACTCACTTTTACATAGTTATCCGTCTGTCTCAAGGCTTGGATGTATGAATTTTCACAATACCGCATAAATGTTCATATTCAGTATAGCATGCATATATCTTACAAAACATAACTTTGATTTAAACCAAGTTTTACTTCAATACTTTGTTTTGTACATTTTACTTATGGTTTAAGTAGTCTTAATTTTACTTACCATACATATCATTTTGGTTATACATTACTTGACTACTTTTGGACTATCAACATTTGACATGATTTATACAAGGACTTTTGACTATTGGTTTAAACATAGACATCTTACATTGTTTGGTTTGATTAAGTGATTAAGTAACGATGCGTGTGTAATATAATACAAGCATGGTGGATACGCCGCTGGTACTTCCTATATATAAGTGTTTGTATGGTATTACATATATCGTAGCGTTATTTGAATCATTTCAGTTTGATACATATAACATTTTATACAAATAACATACCTTTCACAATACATTGTTTTACAAACAACTTAACTTTTACAAACTCATTTTACATGGTTACTCATTTAACCATGCATTATTTTCTTATTTATACATATCATCTGAACTTATTGTTTTTCAAATGATTTACAAAGACAAAGCAAATTACAAGGTTCATGACTAAACATTTTCTCAAACATAAGTCATGAAACCTATTTTCACAAAACCTATGTATCTCACAGGCATTTTTATGCTGACGTACCTATTTTCACATGTGTTTTTCAGGAGCTGTTGCATAAGATGATCAAGATACACATAGGCAGACTTGGGCTTTAGTGACAATAAAAGATGCAAGACTAGTTAATTATGTTGTATTTTCTTGTTTGTTAAGACATTGTAACACTTTGAATCAATAAAACGAAACTTCAATTACCATGGATTTGAAACAATTAATTCTGTTACAACACTCCCCGATGTTTCCGCCACGTTTTGTATGTTCTACGTGGTCGGGGTGTGACAACGACATCAAAGCTTCCCAAATCCACCGGTAGAAGATCGATAGAAAATTCACGCTCTCCCAATTCCAAAGTGCAACCCTTAACCACCTCATTCGCCACAACTAACTTCCCATTAGCCAGTTCTATCAAATATGGGACGTCTAGCTTACTTGTAACTAAGCCAAGGGTATTCTTAAAGTCTATATATACGAAACTAAAGTCAGCTCCAGTATCAAACAGAACAGATGCATAGCATTGGTTAATAGGGAACGTACTAGTAACCACATTTGGATCCTGGCATGCTTCCCTGGCTCCTATGGTAAACACCCTTCCTCGAGCTTGATTGTTTTTAGGGCAATCCCGCTTATAATGCCCCATGTCACCACAGCCATAACATCCCTGGCCACGTTCGTTTCCATTACCGCCCTGGTTGTTGTTGTTGTTTCCTCCACGATTTCCATTACCCGCTTGATTTTCGTTTCCATTTCTGTTCCCATTTCCTCCTGGATTGTTATTCCCTCCCTGGTTTCTGTTTCCATACTGACTTCCTTTCCCACCACGATTACAATTACCATTACCACCCTGATTTCCATTCCCGCGCCCTGCGCCATACCAGCACGTATCCTTTGAATGTCCAATCTTCCCACAATTTTCGCACTTATGGGTCCTGCACGGACCAGTATGGTGGTATTGGCACCTATCACACTTTGGTAGAAAACCCGCATACCCCTTCCCTCTATTCTCAACACTAGTTGCGCCAGTCTGAACCTCAGCTGGCGGATTGGTATCTCTTCGCTTGTTGGTGTTGTTGTTTGCTCGGGTGCTCTTTTTGAACTTTGTGAACTTCCTCTTGTTATCCCCCGAGGATTCCACATGGGTTTCCTTCTTTTTCATCTCAGAGATAGAAAACTTTCCCAAACGAACCGCCTCCTCAGTAAGTGCCACACTTAGATCAATAGCCTCAGCAATAGTCGGAGGCTTGGAAGCTGTAACCATACTTAAGATCTGAGGTGCCAATCCCTAGATAAAGCGCTCAATTCTTTTGAACTCTGGCTCCACAAGGTAAGGAACAACCCTTGACAAATCATGGAAACGCTGGATATACTCGGCCATTTTCGGACCATCCATCTTTAGGTTCCAGAACTCTGTCTCCAGTTTCTGGATTTCAGCTCGTGAGCAGTACTTCTTGCGCATTAGCTCCTTAAGCTCATCCCAAGTTAGCGCGTATGCAGCAATTTCACCTAGTGTTTGAACTTGGAGGTTCCACCATGAAAGCACTCCATCCAGAAATATATGTAACCCTCTGTTCAGGAGCACACTTGCTCATCCTTAGCACGGAGTCGGTTTTCTCTACCCAGCGAACAAAAGAGACAGCACCTCCAGTGCCATCAAAGTTGAGAGGCTTGCAATCTAGAAATTGCTTGTAAGTACAGCCTGTAACACAAGCAACACAATTCGCAGTAAGCATTGGCAAAGCACAATTGGAAATATCCAAACGAGTTGTAACGTGTCTTAGGTGACTTAACATTACCGGTTGGGGGGTTATTTCCAGAGGTACCACCGCTATGCTCTGAGCGGATGGCCTCGTGCTGAGTAATAGCTTGTGATATGCGTTCTTGCAGTTCTGCTTCAGTCCTTGGCAGCGTGTTGTTGTTGTTGGTATTTCATCGAGGTGGCATATTTCTTCTAGTAAGAAGATCGGGTAGGTTAGGCCTTATTCATTAATTAATTGTCTAGGAGGTGTATATATATATATATTTATGTCATAAGCAATCATCACAACAAGCAACCATGTAACCACATAAACATCACATGAACATGTAAACCATCAATGAATTTAATGAGAACACGACTATTGAGCTTTTCATAAATATTCCACCACAAGATACATTGTTTAGAATAGTAGCATATCAAAAGGGACACGAGGTCACACTAAACACGTCTGTGATATACAAAAGTAACAATCAAAAGGTGGTCTTCATGTCTTCACAGATCTTGGGCTCAATTGTGGCATTCTCATCAAAATGTGGTACCTACATAAAACCAAAAATCTAGGATGTTGATGGCGGTGGAAGAGGAGGGAAAAAGATCAAGCTACGAACGTGAGCGAGCTCCTCCTCAAGCTCGTGAACACGACGGACAAGATAGCTGATCTGCTGCTCTGCTGTGAGGAAACGGGCATCGAAGCCCTGAATCGATGTAGGTGCAGCAGGTGGAGGAACGAAAGGAAATGGGGGACAGATGATGGGGAAACAAAAGGGATCGATGATGATGGAAATGAAGGCTGTCTAGTAGCTGCCTCGCACTCAAGCTCAAGGACTCTGCAGCTGAGTATTTCGAACTGCAGCTGTAGGGATAGGAGTAAATCATCTCGTGTGTAACTGACGTGGTACGAGGGGTGATACGGATCTAAAATAGGCATCGTGTATAGAGGGAACCATCTAAATGGCTCGTCAAGTGGATCTGATGCAAACGGTGCGAACTGTGGAATGGGTGGAAGGTCAGTCGATGCAAAGGGGCCGAAGCTCGTGTCACACCCCGACCACGTAAAACAACAAAACGTGGCGGAAACGTCGGGGAGTGTTGTAATAGAATCATTGTTTCACAACCATGGATTAAACAATTTCGTTTTATTTAATTAAATGTATTACATTACATTGGAATTAGAAACAAAACATGAACAAATAGACTTTTATTGTTATTAAGTCGCTAAGGCCTCGTCCGTTCCTATGTGAGCATGCATCAATATCATCATCAAATATCATCAACTATGGTACCTGAAACACATGTGAAAATACGTCAGCATAAAAATGCCGGCGAGTACATAGGTTTTATGTGAGTTTCAGATTCATGGCTCGTTTTACATGTTGCAATACTTATTTAAAAACCATATTTTGAAAAGTATAGTATTGTGACATAATTAACCAACTCAAATCAAGTTGGATATGATTTATAAAATCTCGTAGCCATGATTCTTAACTCCAAAACATTTTGTTTTATTAAATCAAATCGTAAAACATCTCGTAGAAACTCGTTAATAAGACTCGTATGGTTTATATTATTCAGAAAACATAATTGTGTGACATTGTTTCAAAATCGTTTACCCAAGTGATCTAGATAACGCAACGATATATAATGTGTTAAAAGCACTTATATATAGGAAGTACCAGTGGCATATCCACCATGCTTTTAACACATTACACCCGCCCCGTTACCTAATCACTTCCCTAACCCAATGGCTCAAACAGTTACAAATGGTTCACATACATCCAATGATTTCAAATGGTTCACATACATCCAATGATTTCAAATGGTTCAAAACGTAAAACAATTGTGCTAGTGTGTTAAGTGAACATACATAGCAAGACATAATGAAATCATGTACTAATAGTGTACTAATAAACATAGCAAGTATATGATATGAAAACATGGAAAGCATGAAAATAACAAGTAGGCACATGTGTTTCACCACAAAACGTTTGGAAAATAGTAAAAGAGGGGTCTATGTACTCACTTGAGGATGCTTAGAAGTCTTGAATAACAACCAAGCAAAGCTAGAGGGATAACGGAATCAAACGGCACTAATATAGGTAACTATGTAAATAAACGGACCTAAATCGGAGGATCGGATAAAATGAGGTTTCGTAAACCAAATGAGTGTAGGGACTCATGTAATATGGTTTAACAAAGCCTACATTCTAAAACGAAACCTAACCTAAGTGCTTACGACCCATTACGACTCGTTAAGGTAGCTTACGCCACTTTAACGCGTCGTTCGCGTAAAACGCATTCGGACCGCCTAACTAGTCCTATGATAAGTAAAATATGCCTTAACATGTCTAATATTGTTGCCAAATTAGTTTAGATATCAAAAATTATGTTACATATGCTTAAAATGAATTTTGGCGTAAAAAGGGCATTTTGGTCATTTACCTAAGGCATATAAACTACATATCATACAACTACTTAAACGACGTGACCATAAGGTATAACCTCGGAAGGTTATCCCTATGCAACTATGGTCACCTAATGTGTTTGGTCGGATCCTAAAGATCGACCAAACGGGTCGGGTTCGAAAGTATAAGCGGTTGTTTAGACCGCTTACCTTACGACCCTACATAAGCACTAAACCTAAAGTGACGAGCTAAACATGTTAAAACATGCTTAACGAGGTTTGAAAACAGGTTTGGTATCAAAACAAACGGTTTTGATACCTAAAAGTAGTTTGGTTACAAAATACGCAAGAATGCGCATTTTGACCGAAACTACGACTCACCACTATGCCTAGATAACGTGGTAATCAGTAGGCATAGTCACAAGAGACTAAAACCATCGTGATTATGCTCACGTTATAAAGTTCAAACTAACTTCATGTTGACCATAAACTGGTCAAGAAATTGCCACAACCCTAATGCTCTCTCTCTAGCTTGGCGATTTGTTCTTCATGAATCCTCAGATCTTCTTCGTGATTTCTTGTATAATAGTCTGTGATTAGGGATTGATTTAGTAATCTCTATAACGAACTCGTTAGCAAGCTTGATCGATTTTCATCTAGGGTTTTTTCGTTTTCTTTTATGTTCATTCGCCTCCTTATTTTTGTGTTTTTCCTAACGTCTTGTATAGTCTTTTTGGATTGTCGATCCTACTATATTAGGTTATTGATTATCCAGGTCTACTATATGATTCGGAAGGTGCATGGAATAGGGTTTTGCTAGAATTAGGGTTTTTCTGTTTTTCGGTTTGTTTTCTTGTTGAGGATCTGGTTTCGGCTGGTTTTTTCGGTGCATGGTTGTCTTCTTTGCTGGTGTTTGGAGAGAGGTGATTATTTCATTATGGATGATCGTTCTAAACCTGATAATACTGTTCTGGGAGATCGTGGTAAGCCGCCATTACCGTACAAAGTTCTAGCCAGTCGTATTGTCAACATTGATGGTAACCCGATACTACCCAGGAGAGGATCGATACAAGTATCTCAGCAGGAGTCTAAAAAGTTTAATGTAATCGATGAATTAACCAAGATCACTAATCCGGTCTCTATATCGGAGTGTGAGGTTGTGGCGACGGAGTTGGCAGGTGATGTCAAAACTCAAGGAACTCTTCCGGTCAATGAATCTACAGCTAAGCCTATGTCATATGCTGATTCGGTAAGTGCTCAGAATTTAAAGAAAATTAATTTCCGTTCTCTGGCTAGTTCCGTAGTGCATGATGGTTGTGATATTGTGTTGCCGAGGGAGTCAGTCCGTACGGTGCAAGATAAGCTGGCTAACACCCTTTACGGGTACTTTCTAGGAGATCGTGTGGCTTTCCCAGTGGTCGATTATTTTGTGCGTGTGAACTGGAAGAAATATGGTTTACAGAAAACTATGATGAATGCGAACGGCTTTTTCTTCTTCAAATTTAAAGATGAAATTGGTATGTCGAATGTTCTTAAGGATGGGCCATGGATAATTCGGTCTCAACCTTTGTTCCTTAATAATTGGACCCCAACAACTAAACTTGAAAAGAAGGAAGAAGGTTCAACTATGGGTTAAAATTCATGAGGTGCCTATTGCGGCCTACACGGAAGATGGTCTTAGCCTCATTGCAACAACTATTGGGGAACCAAAGATGCTGGATTCGTTTACCACGTCTATGTGCATGGACTCATGGGGTAGGAGTAGCTATGCTAGAGCCCTAATTGAAATCTCGGCTGATAAAGACTTTCGGGAGGAAATTACTATGGCCATTCCTGAATCTGAAGGGGAGGGTTTTATTAAAGAAACGATGTATGTGGAGTATGAATGGAGTCCACATCGGTGTGCTACTTGTTGTGTGTTTGGCCACAATATTGATGATTGTCCGAAACAACCTATGAAACCAATCAAGGCTTTGCATGAGGAGCACAATCGGAATGTTCAAAAAAATCGATCAACAAAAAAGATGCATGTTGTGGATCAGGATGGGTATACAGAAGTCCATGGTAAGAAAGCTGCTAAAAAAGTTGGAATTCCTGTCAATAAGCAAAAATCTAGATTCGAAAATCGTCCTGTGGGGCCGAAACCAAAGGGAGACAGTAACAAGGCTTCGAGTTCGAACAGTAACAGGTCGAATAACCCATTTGACATTCTTAATGAAGTGGATGCTGATTCAGGTGCCAGTATCCAGACCTCGGGTATGGGCAAGGAGGATACAGATGACGATGTAGAAGAAGTGTACAATGAAACGGATGGTTTTATGATGGAAGGTACTCTTAATATAAAAAGCAAAGGGGCAAGCACTCCTTCTCCGATAGTTAACAATGGTTAGTATCGCGACATGGAATATAAGGGGGTTGAACCGCCCTCTCAAACAGAAGGAGGTTCGTCAGGCAGTCAGAGATTTTAACTTGAGCTTGTGTGTGATTTTAGAGTCTCATGTGGATGTTGGTAATTTGGGTAAAGTTTGTAACTCCGTTTTTCGCTCATGGGATTGGAGTTCAAATGGAGGGTGTTGTGACAAAGGCACGAGAATTATTATCGGATGGAACCCGGCTATTTTTGATGTGATGATTCTGTCGCAGTCTCCTCGGGTTATGCATATTCAGCTTGTTTTTAAACTTGATAAAAGAATGGTTTTTTGCTCTTTCGTTTATGCTGATAACTATTATGTCTCCCATAAAGAATTATGGCATAATTTGTCCTTGCACAAAGTCCTGGTTGGGAATAAACCTTGGTGTATCATGGGTGACTTTAAAACGGCTCTTAACATTGAAGATAATTCTATGGGATCGTCGTCGGTCTCTATTGGCATGAGAGATTTTCAAGAGTGTGTGGATGATATTGAGGTTGTTGATATTAACCGAATGGGGATCCATTATACTTGGAGCCAAAAGCCAAAAAATGGGGTAGGCCTTATGAAGAAACTTGATCGAGTTATGGGAAACACTCCCTTTGTTGCCGAATACCCGAACTCTGTTGCCTTTTTCAAGCCATACAGACTTTCTGATCATTGTCCGTGTATCTTATCGTTTCCGGAAGCTGGTAAAGTGAAGCCGAGGTCGTTCAAGTTTGCTAACTTTTTGATTTTCAAACCGGATTTTTTGGGAATTGTTAAAAATGTTTGGGATTCTAGTGTGAGCGGTGTGCATCAGTTCTGTTTGGTCAAGAAGCTTCGGTTGCTTAAGAATCCTCTTCGTTCTTTGTTATTCACGCAAGGAAATCTTCACAAGAAAGTGGAAGCTCTTCGCTCGAAACTGGATGACATTCAGCAAAGTATTGACCGTGACCCGACTAATGTCGATCTCCGTGTGGCTGAAACGGAGACTAGCCGTGATCTCCTAGAAGCTTCGCTGGACGAGGAGCGTTTTCTGAAACAAAAGTCAAAGGTTGATTGGCTAAGGGCGGGGGATACGAACTCTGCTTTTTTTCCATTCTTCTCTGAAAATCAGAAATCATTGTAGCCGAATAGATGTGATTAAAGATTCGGATGGAAATCTCTATGAAGGTGATGCGGTTTTTCAAGCTTTTGTTAATCATTATCAGAAGTTTTTTGGTACTCAAGGGGATATTTCTCTCTCTCCGGCTCCAGATTTATTTTCTAAAGTCATTGATCCTCAGAAAGTTTCTCATATGATACGACAAGTAACTGTGGAGGAGGTAAACAAAGCGATGTTTTCTATTGGTATTGACAAAGCTCCTGGTCCGGATGGCTATACAGCAGCTTTCTTTAAAAGTGCTTGGCCTATTATAGGTAATGATGTTACTTGTGCCATCTTGGATTTTTTTGAAACAGGTAATCTTCTTCGGGAATTGAATCACACGACTATTGTCCTAATTCCGAAGGTGCCTACTCCTGCGGCTGTTATTGACTATCGGCCAATTGCTTGTTGTAACGTTTTATACAAGTGTATAAGCAAGATTGTTGCTGATAGAATTAAAGGCGTGCTCAATGACATTGTTAGCATTAATCAATCAGCGTTTGTTCCAGGAAGGAGAATATCTGATAATATTATGCTCACGCAAGAATTGATGCATAATTACCATAGAAATACGGGTCCTCCGCGATGTGCATTTAAAGTTGATATCCAGAAAGCTTATGACACTGTTGATTGGAGATTCCTCAAGAGTGTTTTGCTTGGTTTTGGTTTTCACGGCAAGATGGTAGATTGGATCATGGTTTTGGTCTCTACGGCATCGTTTTCGGTCTGTGTCAATGGCTCTGTGCATGGTTTCTTCAAAGGTAGCCGCGGTTTAAGACAAGGGGACCCGATCTCTCCTTATCTTTTTACTCTAGTCATGGAAGTCCTAACGGCCATTCTTCAACATGCGGTTCGTATTGATTCATCGTTTAAATTTCATAACAAATGTGAACGACAACAAATTATCAACCTTTGTTTTGCGGATGACTTGTTCATTTTTGCTAGAGGAGAAGTCAACTCGGCGAGATGCATTTTGACATCTCTTTCTAATTTTATGAAGATGTCGGGGTTAGTTCCTAGTAATCAGAAAAGCACGATCTTCTTTTGCAATGTTAACAGTCATGTCAAAGATGCTATTCTGGATATCATGCCCTTTGTGGAAGGAAAATTGCCTGTCAGATATCTGGGTGTGCCTCTAATTTCTTCTAGACTTGGTTATAATGATTGTCGAGTTCTTGTCGAAAGATTAGAGAAACGTATCACGAACTGGAGGAACAAGTTGCTCTCTTTTGTAACCCTTTACCCAAAAAAAAAGTTGCTCTCTTTTGCTGGTAGACTTCAACTTATTATTTCTGTCCTCTCTTCCATGCATATTTATTGGTCGTCTGTGTTTATCTTGCCGGCTCGGATAATTCAGGAGCTAGAAGCTAGAATGCGAAACTTCCTTTGGTCTCAAGAGAGTTCGTTTAATAAAGGTAAATCTAAAGTTTCTTGGAAGACTGTTTGTACTCCAAAATATGAAGGGGGTTTGGGTATTAAACGAATTGGGGATATGAATAAGGCTCTTATGTCATCTCACATTTGGAGTATCGTTTCTAAGCGAGATTCATTGTCGGTTGCGTGGGTTCATAGCTATCATTTAAAAGGTAAGAGCTTTTGGGTTTGCAAAACTCCTGCTAATTGCTGTTGGTCTTGGAGGAAATTGATTCAGTTGCACCCTATGATCAGAAAACATATATGGTCGGATGTAGGCAATGGTGTGAGGACTTCGGCCTGGTTCGATTTCTGGTGTGATCTGGATCCATTAGGTGACTTTCTATCACCGAGAACCATTACTGATGCGGACTTTAAGCTAGATGATTCAGTGGCTAATGTCTATTCTAGTGGTACTTGGAGATGGCCTACGGCTTGGAGGGATCTGTTTCCGGTGCTCATTCATCTAGATCAGATGCACTTAATTCCAACAAAACAAGATAGACTATTATTGAAGGATGGTAATGATTTAACCGAGTTCTCTTCGTCGAATGTTTGGCATTCGGTTAGGTATAAGGAGCCGGAAGTTAACTGGTGCAATATTGTTTGGTTCTCGCAGTGTATCCCTCGGCATGATTTTATGATGTGGTTGGTCATGAAAGGTAAACTTTTAACTCAAGACAAAATTCTGAAGTGGGATATTTCAAGGCGAAAGAATATGAATATGATGTGTTGTCTTTTGTGCTATGAGAACTTTGATTCTCATCCTCACCTATTCTTTGAATATAAATTTTCGTCTCAAGTTTGGCATATAGTGAGGTAAAAGGTGGGTATGTCATCGGTTAGCCCGAAATGGAGGGATATTGTAGATTGGTTACTTGCTCGTGCTCGTTCAAAATCGGTTGATGTCTATGTTGCTAAGCTTCTAGTGGCGGCTGCTTCTTATTTCATATGGCAAGAGAGGAATAGTCGTTTATTCAAAAATCAGCTGAGACCCCCGGAAATGGTTAGTGAAATTATTTTAAAGACGGTAAGATACAAGCTAATGGGAGCAAAGTTAAAGAATACTGCTAATGTGCGGAAGCTTCTTGAAGATTGGGAAATTCGTGGGGAAGTCGTTAATGATGATGGCGGCTGATTAGTTTTGCTTTGTGTTTTGGTTTTCTAGAGTTTAGTCTAGTAGCTTGAAAAAAACCCTAATTCTCTCTCTAGCTATGGCGACCTCTACTCTTCTTGAAACCCTAGTTTTTTCAGCATGATTCTTCAAGATCAGATCAGCGATTAGAGGTTCTAACATCTAATTCACAATCTGTTTTGCGGAATTGTTTGATTTTCGGCTAGGGTTTTCTGTTTTATTTAACATCGCCGCCTTCACTTTCTGATTCGAGCATATTGGATTGATTTGTTGGTCGATCAGCCTTGATTTATCAGTTTTCTGTCTGATTTGTAAGAATCATGGGTTAGGGATTCAGCTAGTTTAGGGTTTCGGTTTTCTGTTTGTTCGTTGTCATCTGGTTCGTGTGGGTTCTTGGTGCTTGTTTTTTTTCTTCCGTAGGGTTATAGAGAGTTGTTAATTTTGTAATGGATGATCGATTGAAATCTGGTGGAAGGCCGCCGCTGACATTTAAAGAGATAGCCGGTCGTATTCTGGATGTTGATGGTAACACTGTGCAGCCAAAACGTGGTATAAACATCATTGATGAACTCACAAAGGTCACTTTACCGGTTCAATTGGATAATCTAGGTTCATCAACAACAGGTGTGGATGGAGTGAAGTTGTCGGCCGATCAGGGGAGGTTTGCGAAACCTGCTGTTGAGCGATCGGAACATTTTTGGGATTATCCAAATATGGGGTATTCGCCTGTATCAGGTCTCGATGGAATGAATGTGTCGGATACACGAGGAAAATCACGAAATACGGGGGTTGCAAATCCTACATCTTTCGCTAACATTGTTAAGAACGCCAAGGAGAATGCTAAGGTGAACTTCAGGGCAATGGAATCCACCGAAACAGTTGACGGTGCTGATGTGTTATTCCGTTGTCATCGGTTCAACAAGTCAATGATAGGTATGCTAACACTTTGTATGGATATTTTCTAGGTAAACGGTTGGCATTTCCTGTGGTTGATTATTTTGCTAAAAACAACTGGGTTAAATATGGTCTGTCACGGCTAATGATGAATGGAAACGGGTTCTTTTTCTTTAAGTTTAAAACTAAGGAAGGGATGAGTCAAATGTTAGAGGACGGGCCTTGGTTGATCAGAAATGTACCGATAATCTTGAAGGAATGGTCGGCTTCTTTAAAGATGGAAAAAGAGGATATTAAAGTTGTTCCAGTTTGGGTCAAGATGCATGATGTGCCGTTAGCGGCTTTTACCGAGGATGGCCTTAGCTTAGTTGCTTCTAAGATTGGGAACCCTAAGATGTTGGATTCGTATACTGCCACGATGTGTGCTGAGTCTTGGGGAAGAAGCAGCTATGCTAGAGCGCTTATTGAAGTTCAGGCAGATGCTGAGTTAAAGAAGTGTGTTACTGTTGCAATTCCATCTTTGGATGGTAACGGTCATTCAAAGATAGAGGTCATGACGATAGCTCATGCCCAAAGAACCCTCAGGTTACTTCAAGTGGGGATTCTGGAAAGAATAATGATGATTTTCAAGATGTGGGTGCTAAGAAAAAGAAAGTTAATAACCAAGGCCTACATATGAAAAATCAGAAGCCTAAGGTAGTGTACAGACCAGTTGTCAAACCTAAACCAAAATCGTCCTTGAGGAGTCCGATGAATAACCAGGTTTCAACGTCAAACCCGTTTGACATTCTTAAGGACGATGATGGTAATGAGGGAGGTAGTACTGTGGGTCGTGTGGAGAAGAAAGCTGCGCAGACTAATAGTGACAAGCAGGATTCGGATGAGGAGGAGGTTGTTGAAGTCTATAATGAAACTAGTGAATTTATGACCTCGGGTACACATTCGCCATCTTCGAGAGCAAAAGCTAGCACCTCTTCCACAAAATTCTCCAATGGATAGATTTTTTTTGGTTCGTGTGAAGGGGTTGCCGGTTTCTGGCAATTTCATTTTTGATGATGGCGGATGAGGTCTTTATTTTTGTTTTTTTTGTATTGTTTCGTCTACTGACGTATAGTAGGCTAGGTTATGGGGTGTCATAGTTTTCCTTGGTTTTTTGTGATTTACATATATGGGGCATGTCCTGTATATGAACTAGTGTGGAACACATCCTCACTACTTGTACTTATTTGCGGTTGTTTTAATAGAATCACCGGGGTAACCCTTTACCCAAAAAGAGTTTAGTCTAGTAGTCTCATTGTTAGTTTTTGGTTACTTTTGGTTGATTTTTGTTATACTTTCATGGGGCCTGTCCCATGATTGAACTAGTGTAGGCACTCTACACTACTTGTTTTATTTGGTTGTGAATATATAGAATCACCGGGGTAACCCTTTACCAAAAAAAAAGACCATAAACTGGTCAAAGCAGAAAGTCAAACACAGTTTGACTTTCACGTGAAAAAGAACGAAAGAGGACTTACAAAAGGTCCAAGAACGGAAGTTTGACCCGATTATTCTCAGGTATGAAGTGAAAGCACCTCAACTTAGAGAAATATCAGATCAAATGTGAGTTGCAACAATGAGATGGATGGGGTATTTATAGTTTTTGCACAACCGTTAAGATCGTTCATCGTAAAACGAGCTTCGATCTCATCCGTACACATGTGCCCATGGTTTTGTGAAACCATGGAAGCCCCTAGTTTCATTAAAACCATGTGCAAATGAGGGGAACAGCTAGAACAAGCTGGAATTTAGATTTTCCATTTTGGTCCCTTCCTAAGATAACTATGGCAGATTGTCAATTTTGGTCCCTGAATGTACAAAACATGGTTTTTGATGCATTTTTGACACGTTTAAGCCCCGTTAATCTCATTTCAAGGATCTAAAATGAAGTTAAAGTATAGGGAACATGAAACATGCTCAAAAATATCTCGGATGTCGGTTCGTTTGGTCGTACGGTTGCGTTGTTCGGTTAATTACGACGAAACACGAACGAATGCGAAAAAACGATCCAATTTACGCGACGAATGGAATTTTATCATGCCAATCACTAAAATAAAATATTTTAATGATTACATAAAGTTTTGGATGTCCGGATGTATTCAGAACGTAAGATATGCGCAAAAATGCAAACTTATGCACTTTTTAACGCTTTTAGTCCCTGAATGACCAAAAAGTTTATTTTAGCACACCGAACCCCTCAAAGCCTATTTCTAAGCTATGTAAAGGATATTTAGGGTATGTTTAACTTATGGTGATGTTCCGGAATGTTCGTTACAGTACAAATCGGCATACTTTCGCAGTTTGTCGAAATTAGTCCCTGTAAGCGAATAAACTTGATTTCGCCACACCAAACCCTCCAAAACTTATTTCTAAGTTATGTAAAGGTTATTTAAGGTATGTTAAACCTATTTTACTATTCTGGAGTGTTCTTTGCATTAAACTGGTTATATTTACGCATCAGTGCGCGCATAACCTTCTAGAAAGCGATTTAAAGCTTGAAATCGAACAAGAATTGATCTATGCAAAAGATACACATATTTATACAAATCCCAAGTATGAAATTCAATATTTCATTGGTTTGGTATTTGTTTGATGGTCGCAGAGGCACAGGTGTCACAGTCTCCCCTACTTTAGGAAATTTCGTCCTGAAATTTATTGTAGGAGTCTGTCTGTGACGCTGTTTTAAATAATTGCCTTGCATGGAATCTAGGGTGTTTATCTATTTGCGTAGAATAACCCATCAAAGATTATGCAAGGCATAATCCTGTTATTTCTCTCAACAGACAATCTTTAAAAATTAAAATGAAGGAAAAATCAAGGATATTCATTTCCCTCGATGGATATTCTTCAGAAACGAAAATGAACGGAATGAGTCATTTTCCTCAATGGGTATTATTCAGAAACGAAAATGAAGGAAAAATCAAGAATATTCATTTCCTTTTATGGATATTCTTCAGAAACGAAAATGAACGGAATGAGTCATTTTCCTCAGTGGGTATTCTTCAGAAACGGAAATGAAGGAAAAATCAAGAATATTCATTTCCCTCGATGGATATTCTTCAGAAACGAAAATGAACGAAATGAGTCATTTTCCTCAATGGGTATTCTTCAGAAACGGAAATGAAGGAAAAATCAAGAATATTCATTTCCCTCGATGGATATTCTTCAGAAATGAAAATGAACGGAATGAGTCATTTTCCTCAATGGGTATTCTTCAAAAACGGAAATGAAGGAAACATCAAGAATATTCATTTCCCTCGATGGATATTCTTCAGAAACGAAAATGAACGGAATGAGTCATTTTCCTCAATGGGTATTCTTCAGAAACGGAAATGAACTGAGTCAACTCTAGACACATGACAAAACTTGCTGTGGTTTCTGTGCACTGAATTTCATAATTATGTATGCATCCATAATTACGTAATTCCTTGCACAGTCCGCACAGTCCGCACAGTTTGTTTTGTAATGTGAAGGGGAAGAAAATCAAACCTGTGATGAGTGTGACTAGACTATCATAGGGTCCTTTTAATTAGATCGACAAATGATCTCTTTAATTAGACCACCAAGGAGTCTTTTCAGCTATATCATCACATGATATTCCTAACCAGATTTTTGGAGCAATCTGTTTAACTAGACCACTCAAGGGGTCTAATTATGGAATAGTACATTATAATCCAAGGGTCTTTACTATTACGTAGAAGCCCATTAAGGATTTAAGGTAGTACCTTTGGATATCCTACTATGAATCCCTTATACGAAGATATGGAAGATTCAACGAGGATTTGGATAACAAAAACTTGGATCACACAAAAACCTAAAAGGGAACACATAAGCACATAATCACATATTTGTTTAATTTGACCTTTAATTTGTTATCTTTGGACACGGATATTTAAAGCACACCAGAAATCCAATATGTGGATTTCATTTAGCACTTTAATCATTTTCAAGAATCTATCTATGAAGATAGGATGATCTTCCGAAAATTCGATTTTGTTTTCAAAGAAACGTAATATTCGAATTAAGGCACACAACAATTTTAGGATTTACGGAAATACCCTTAGGTACCCTATTAAGGATTTATAGTGGTACTTTGGGTATTCGTCCAGAGTTGTAACTTGCACCTTGTACTTCGTTTCTTTGGAAGAAACGGGTACTTAGGATTTTCGTGGAAAACGCAAGAGATCATAAAATGGAAGAATTTTGGGGGTAGTCTGTTCTTCAAGGAATACGATTCCCTGATTGTCGGTATTGTAGGGGATATGTTGTTTATACATGCAACCACATAAATATATTACAATGTAAATAAAAGATTTATTTATAAACAACGATAACAACTGTTTCATGGACCTTGACAACAAAAGAAAATAATACATAAGACGTGATTATTTCTAAACGGTGGTGTCTTCTAGTCGGTCAGATGCTCATCCCTGTGCTGGATTTGCATTAGCAAGCTTTGGGCAATTTCTTCGGAAATGACCCATCTCGCCACAGTTGTAGCAAGAACCTGGTGGAAAACGCGCTTGATCAGGATTATTGTCAGCTTGATTTGGTGCAACTGCAGCTCGGCAAACTCTTGCTGTATAACCTATAAGTCCACAAATTTGGCATTGGCGGCACTTCACACTAGCATGATGATGAAGGTTACATTGGTTGCACAAGGGTGCAGTTCCGTTGTATGGCCTCCTAGCAGGGGGTTGAGCTGGTTGGTTGGGGGCAGCTTGATCATTGTGAGCAACCAGGGCGAAGTTTTGGGAAGCTTTTCGCTTCCTTGACTTCTTGGAGGATTCAGTCTGCTCATCTTTGGGTTTCGATTCCTCGATTGGTTTCTTATCACCTTTTCGGAAAAGTTTACATTTCCTGATTTGAGATTCAGTCAAGGTAGCAGATAGCTCAATGGCCTGCCTAACCGTAGTGGAGTTACTACCAGTCACAATGTCTTGTACTGGGTCAGGGAGGCCATCAATGTACTTTTCGATTGCCTTATCAAAAGGCGTAACCATATTCGGGCATAACAGACTTAACTCCTCATAACGATCTGTGTAGGCTCGATGCTCACAACTATCTTGCTTAAGATCGTCGAATTCCCTTTCCAAGGCCCTGATCTCGTGACGAGGACAGGATTCCTTCATCATCAGAGCTCGAAGCTCTTCCCACGTTTGAGCCAGTGCCACATCGGCACCCTTATCTCTCATCACACCATTCCACCATGTCAAAGCTCGTTTCTCAAAGACACTAGATGCGAATTCTACCTTTCGCTCATTTGGGCATTGAACATGTCTGAAGGTGCACTCTAGACTCTCGAACCATTACAGAAGTGCAGTCGCTCCTTGAGACCCAGAAAACTTTGATGGCTTAGCCGAGTTGAACGTTTTGAAGTTGCAGGGGGCATTATTGTTGTTGAGAGCTTGGTTACATTGAGCAACGATGTTCGGGATTGCAGCAGTCATTTGCTGCGTAATGACAGCTGCCAGTTCTTCAATAGGTACCTGATTTTCGCGTCGTGGAGGCATTCTAAAAAGGGGAAACAAGAGAGAAAACAAATGAAATGGCATTGGGTAAGAATAGGATGTTACAATTACCGACCAAAATCATGGGTGATGGTCATTTGTTTGAACCATGAAGCAAACAAACAACACACAAAGGCTGAATCAAAGCAAATAGGTCCTCATAATGTATCGCGAAGACATGCTCGCCTATAAGTGGACACTCACCCCAAGAGTTCCCAGGTAAGTGTGACTGGTCCGATATTGCGGATTTGTACGAACACTCTAGCCTTAGACAGAAAGCTCAGGGTACAATAACCCACCCTTCCAGTTTGCACTTGTTCACATTATGTAGACCCAAACTTTGACGAGATTTCGAAAACTTTGAAGGTTCAAAACCTTACAATAAATCATCCTAGAACAGATGATTGATTTTCAAAGCGGATTCGAATTTTGTATTCTTGTTGTGGTTGTCACCTAAGGATAGGTGATGGTCATTTGTTTTAAAACTAAACACAAGATAACTTATGTTAGGGTCCTAGGAAGGTTATAATCTAGGTCAAAGCATTACTAATAACCTAATTCCCTATAACCATTGGCTCTGATACCAACTTTTCTGTCACACCCCGACCACGTAAAACAACAAAACGTGGCAAAAACGTCGGGGAGTGTTGTAACAGAATCATTGTTTCACAACCATGGATTAAACAATTTCGTTTTATTTAATTAAATGTATTACATTACATTGGAATTAGAAACAAAACATGAACAAATAGACTTTTATTGTTATTAAGTCGCTAAGGCCTCCTCCGTTCTTATGTGAGCATGTATCAATATCATCATCAAATATCATCAACTATGGTACCTGAAACACATGTGAAAATACATCAGCATAAAAATGCCGGCGAGTACATAGGTTTTATGTGAGTGTCAGATTCATGGCTCGTTTTACATGTTGCAATACTTATTTAAAAACCTTATTTTGTAAAGTATAGTGTTGCGACATAATTAACCAACTCAAATCAAGTTGGATATGATTTATAAAATCTCGTAGCCATGATTCTTAACTCCAAAACATTTTGTTTTATTAAATCAAATCGTAAAACATCTCGTAGAAACTCGTTAATAAGACTCGTATGGTTTATATTATTCAGAAAACATAATTGTGTGACATTAATCGTTTACCCAAGTGATCTAGATAACGCAACGATATATAATGTGTTAAAAGCACTTATATATAGGAAGTACCAGCGGCGTATCCACCATGCTTTTAACACATTACACCCGCCCCGTTACCTAATCACTTCCCTAACTCAATGGCTCAAACAGTTACAAATGGTTCACATACATCCAATGATTTCAAATGGTTCAAAACGTAAAACAATTGTGCTAGCGTGTTAAGTGAACATACATAGCAAGACATAATGAAATCATGTACTAATAGTGTACTAATAAACATAGCAAGTATATGATATGAAAACATGGAAAGCATGAAAATAACAAGTAGGCACATGTGTTTCACCCCAAAACGTTTGGAAAACAGTAAAAGAGGGGTCTATGTACTCACTTGAGGATGCTTAGAAGTCTTGAATAACAACCAAGCAAAGCTAGAGGGATCACGGAATCAAACGGCACCTAATATAGGTAAATACGTAAATAAACGGACCTAAATCGGAGGATCGGATAACATGAGGTTTCGTAAACCAAATGAGTGTAGGGACTCATGTAATATGGTTTAACAAAGCCTACATTCTAAAACGAAACCTAACCTAAGTGCTTACGACCCATTACGACTCGTTAAGGTAGCTTACGCCACTTTAACGCGTCGTTGGTGTAAAACGCGTTCGGACCGCCTAACTAGTCCTATGATAAGTAGAATATGCTTTAACATGTCTAATGTTGTTGCCAAATCAGTTTAGATATCAAAAATTATGTTACATATGCTTAAAATGAAAGTATAAGCGGTTGTTTAGACCGCTTACCTTACGACCCTACATAAGCACTAAACCTAAAGTGACGAGCTAAACATGTTAAAACATGCTTAATGAGGTTTGAAAACAGGTTTGGTATCAAAACAAACGGTTTTGATACCTAAAAGTAGTTTGGTTACAAAATACACAAGAATACGCATTTTGGCCGAAACTACGACTCGCCACTATGCCTAGATAACGTGGTAATCAGTAGGTATAGTCACAAGAGACTAAAACCATCATGATTACGCTCACATTATGAAGTTCAAACGAACTTCATGTTGACCATAAACTGGTCAAAGCAGAAAGTCAAACACAGTTTGACTTTCACGCGAAAAAGAACGAAAGAGGACTTACAAAAGGTCCAAGAACGGAAGTTTGACCCGATTATTTTCAAGTATGAAGTGAAAGCACCTCAACTTAGAGAAATATCAGATCAAATGTGAGTTGCAACAATGAGATGGATGGGGTATTTATAGATTTTGCACAACCGTTAAGATCGTTCATCGTAAAACAAGCTTCGATCTCATCCGTACACATGTGCCTATGGTTTTGTGAAACCATGGGAGCCCTTAGTTTCATTAAAACCATGTGCAAATGAGGGGAACAGCTGGAACAAGCTGGAATTTAGATTTTCCATTTTGGTCCCTTCCTAAGAAAACTATGGCAGATTGTTAATTTTGGTCTCTGAATGTACAAAACATGGTTTTTGATGCATTTTTGACACGTTTAAGCCCCGTTAATCTCATTTCAAGGCTCTAAAATGAAGTTAAAGTATAGGGTAGAACATGAAACATGCTCAAAAATATCTCGGATGTCGGTTCGTTTGGTCGTACGGTTGCGTTGTTCGGTTAATTACGACGAAACACGAACGAATGCGAAAAATGATCCAATTTACGCGACGAATGGAATTTTATCATGCCAATCACTAAAATAAAATATTTTAATGATTACATAAAGTTTTGGATGTCCGGATGTATTCAGAACGTAAGATATGCGCGAAAATGCAAACTTATGTACTTTTTGACTCTTTTAGTCCCTGAATGACCAAAAAGTTTATTTTAGCACACCGAACCCCTCAAAGCCTATTTCTAAGCTATGTAAAGGATATTTAGGGTATGTTTAACTTATGGTCATGTTCCGGAATGTTCGTTACAGTACAAATCGGCATACTTTCGTAGTTTGTCGAAATTAGTCCCTGTAAGCGAATAAACTTGATTTCGCCACACCAAACCCTCCAAAACTTATTTCTAAGTTATGTAAAGGTTATTTAAGGTATGTTAAACCTATTTCACTATTCCAGAGTGTTCGTTGCTTTAAACTGGTTATATTTACGCATCAGTGCGCGTATAACCTTCTAGAAAGCGATTTAAAGCTTGAAATCGAACAAGAATTGATATGTGCAAAAGATACACATATTTATACAAATATCAAGTGTGAAATACAATATTTTATTGGTTTGGTATTTGTTTGCTGGTTGAAGAGGCACAGGTGTCACAGCTCGGTGGCTGATCAGAAGTGCCCTCCCCGGGACGGGGAGCAGGAATCTTGTGACGAAAAACAATGGGAAGGTCAGTGCGATGCTCGTCCGAAGCGAAATGAGGAGGAACAACATCAGCGGGTGGGGGCTGTGTAACAAATGGAGCAATGGGTGGGAGATCGAGGGGTGGAGAAATAGGCTTAGGAACAAGTGGCGCAATAAGAGGCATGCCAAAAGGAACTGGATCATGGACATGATCGGGGACAGGCGGTGGTGTGGGTGCTCGGACAGGTGAAGATGGAACGACAGACATCGCATCATCGTCATCAGTAGCATAGAGTCGGAGTCCTGCTGTGACAACTGCCAAATTTGCATGCATCCGTACAATTAATTAGACAATAATTAATGATTAATGACTGTGCCGATTTAGAATTTATGACTTGAATTGCTTTCTGATTACTACCATATACATACATGTGCATCACATATTGCTTAGTGTTATATCATTACTGCATAAGGACTTTATTGACTTAGACGATGCATGAAACACAGTCAACACAGTTATCAGACAAATCGGAAAAAATGCTTACAGAGTTCAGCAAATAGACAGACTTTGTATTGAGACACAGAATGAGCCAGAAACCAAGTCTTACACTAGTATAGTGTGTAGGAAAGTAAGGATCATACAACTGCCTTCCTAGAGGTAGTTTAAGTGCCGGAAAGTGCCTAAAGCTCACATAAATTGCAGAATTCTGCAAAATTCAGCAAAATACCGCATTTAAAGAATCTAATATCATGCAGAAATATGATTAAATGATCCTGAATACTTTCCTAAGTGTCGGGAATCAAAACTGTCACAAAAGGGTACATAGAGCACACTAAACTGCAAGTTTAGCACCTTAACAAACCAGTATCCAACCGAACAACCGGACACTACCCGAAACATCAAATTTATACTAGAAGCACTGTTTTAATGTTTCCAAGCTAGTTATGATCCCCAATCATCATAACAACTCCTAAAAATATCTAATAACTAGAACATGTAACTAATACTTGCATTTGAACTATAATGGAACTAACTAGTTGCAACCTACATCCAGACCCCCCACCTATGGACGGATTCTAGTGGCCCCCACAAGGAGATTTTATTTGAATTCTTTATTTGATCTTGTTTCCTCTTTTAAGACATAAAATCTATAAAGATTATGTGATTGGAAGATTATAAGTAAACCTACAAGTCCATAACCTCATATTCATCACATTTCACCAACACTCTTCTTCTCTCCTCCTCCCTCCATGCTCACGGCCACAACCATCCACCACACTACCTCCATTTTCAACCTTCTTCCATGCATTCCAAGGTGGTCTAGAAGTGTAAGAAACTAAGTTAGGAAGCTTGGAGGCCTTGAAGCTTGAAGGACCTTCACCGATTGCTTTTATCCACTAGTTTTCTACCCTTGATCATCCCTAGCCTTGAGCTAGTGGTAAGAACACAAATCCTTCGATTTTACATCTATTTCAAGTGGTTAAAGAATGATACATGATGATTAATTTGAAGAACACTAAGAATCAAGAAAAAGAAACATGAACATAAGCTTGTTTAATGAAGATATCTTGACGAATATGAGTTGTTATGCTTGTTAATCATTGATTGTTTGTAGAAATGATGTTGATCATCATATGATCTTGCTAGATCATGATTAAAAACATAATCTAGCAAGATATGAGAATAGAAATTGTTCTAGGATGATGGATCATCCACACATGAATCATGAACTTGAATGAATAAATGATTTTCTTGGAAAATAATGATCAAGTATATTGTTACTCTAGTAGATCTAAATATTTCCTGGATTATTCTAAAGAAACCAAGCTAGAAATATAAGTTTTGTTAAAACTTGGTTCTTAGATAAACTAACCTCATTTTTGGTGGATAAACAAGTGTAGAAACACTTGTGTAACAAGAAAATTTCATAAAGAAACATTTTTGTAAAACATGATTACAAGTTGTAAACATCTAAATTCTTCAAGAATGATGTTTTTGAATAAACAACCACACTTTAAAGGGTAACTAAACTCACTAAACACACTACCAAGTTACTACAAATTCTCACAAACTTTCAAGTTCATGAAGTGGTAGATTAAGGATGATTTTGGCAAAATTGGTAAGAGTAAGTTGTTTGGAGTTGATTGTAAATTGATTGTGATGATTTTTACAAAAGAAAATGATATGCTTGAAAGCATGGAAACCTCCATTTTTAGGGGAAACTATGGCAAAATTTTCTAAAAATCTAAACACTTAGAAAAATATTTATAAACATGCACTTACAAGTGTATTTTCAACAATAAATTGTTACATAAACTTTGCCATAATTTTTGCTACAAAAGTTGTAGTTATTGGAGGTTGGCTTTTATAAATAAAAGTGGCTAAATATATATTTAGAATATATATACGTTGAAGACACACATGTGTGATTATTTGTAACACCCGAAAATTTTAAAACAAAAATGTAAACAACCCTTATGATTTATAGTCCAATAGGAAACCCTAATTAAGACACCCAAGTGATTCCGCACAAACCCTAGAATTTTCAAGAAATTTTCAGAATCAGGATTAGGGCCCCTAAAACTCAGGGGGGGTATTACCCACTTGATAATTATCCTAATAACTTGCGGAGGAAGCTAAATTTTCAGAAATTGTCGCCTCACCAGCACTAGTCCCACGCGTGGCAACCATATAGTGCATTGGTGTCCCTTACGGACCGTAACATTGATAGGCTTACGGTCCGTAAGCAACCTTACGGACCTCAACCTTCTTAAGCTTACGGTCCGTAAGCTTCTCAAATTTCGTGTATAAATAGCAGGCCTTGGCACTTGAATCTGGGCACAAAATCGACGAAGAAACTCAAAATACACGCTGAGATTTCGTCCGATTACTCTCCAAACACACACAAAACACTAATTAAGAGTAGCGGGGTGCTGCAGAACAGGGTATTAACTCAATCGCTGCTACGATTCATTGTCCGATTGATTCAAACATCTAATGAATGTTTAAGTGCCGCCCACATTAGGGTTATACTTTATCGTTCGTCATTAATTTGACGGATTGTCGTTAATTCGATAGGTAAAGTATTATACTTTATCGTTCGTTGTTAATTCAACGGATCATCGTTAATTCGATGGGTAAAGTATTATACCTTGTCGTTCGTTGTTAATTCAACGGATCATCGTTAATTCGATAGGCAAAGTATTGCATTTTGTCATTCATTGTGAGAATTTGATCTCGTGAGTTATCGTAAATGCTGTATTAAGTTAAATACCTAGTTTGTGAGCAAATTAGGTTAAGAGAATAATCATTAGGCTAAACTCTGCCCGTATGAATCTACAATTGGAAACAAGGTAGCATCATTTGGAAAATTTTAAGGTACGGATAGATTCCTTCCTTTTGATCTATGTTGTTTTTATAAAAGATTCCTTACTTCGATTTATGTCATTTGAATATAAGAATTTCTGTAGTAAGATTAAGTTATTACGGATAGACTCCTTTCTTTCGATTTGCGTCATATCATTCTGATTTTAAAGTCCGTATTAAGATCTAAGTTATAAGTTATAAGTTCAGTACGGATAGATTCTTTTCCTTCGATTTACGTCGTTTGAATTTAAGTATATCATTTCTGATTTTAAGTTCTGTATTAAGTATAAGTTATAAACTCCGTACGGGTAGATTCCTTTCGTTCGATTTATGTCGTTTTTATAAGAATCCTTTATGTCGATTTATGTCCGTTGGGTACGGATAAAATCCTTTTCTTTCGATTTATGTCGTTTTGATCCGAGTATATCATTTCTGATTTTAGGTTCCGTATTAAGATTAAGTTATAAGTTTCGTACGAATAGAATCTTTTCTTTCGATTTCTGTCAATTCTGATATATCGTACGGATAGACTCCTTTCTTTCGATTTGTGTCATATCATTCTTGATTTGAGATTCCGTATTAAGATTTAGTAAAGAAATAAGTTATAAGTTCCGTACGTATAGAATCCTTTCAATTTATGTCCGTTGAGTACGGATAGGTTCCTTCCCTTCGATTTATGTCGTTTTTATAAAAGAATCCTTTCTTTCGATTTAGGTACGTTATTCCTAATTTTAAGTTCCATATTAAGATTAAGTTATAAGTTTCATATGAATAGATCCGTATTAAGATTAAGTTATAAGTTCCGTACAGATAGAATTTCTTTCGATTTATGTCAGTTAGGTACATATAGAATCCTTTAGTTCGGTTTATGTCGTTTTGATCCAAGTATATTATTCCTGATTTTAGATTTCCGTATTAAGATTAAGTTCTGAAATAAGTTATAAGTTTCATACGAATAGATCCGTATTAAGATTAAGTTATAAGTTTCGTACGAATAGATTCCGTATTAAGATTAAGTTATGAAATAAGTTATAAGTTCTGTACAGATAGACTCCTTTCTTTAGATTTATGTCCGTTGGGTACGGATAGAATTCCTTTCTTTAAATTTATGTCCGTTGGGTACGGATAGAATTCCTTTCTTTAGATTTATGTCCGTTGGGTACGGATAGAATTCCTTTCTTTAGATTTATGTCCGTTGGGTACGGGTAGAATTCATTTCTTTCGATTTATGTCCGTTAGGTACGGATAGAATCCTTTCTTTTGATATTGAATACAAGTTCCGTATTAAGATTAAGTTAGGAAATACATGTTGAAAGTTTCAAACGTTTTGAAAAGGTTTAAGAAATTGGTTTTCATTTCATACTCTCGTGGTTCCTTGTTAACGATTCAAGGTTTTATCTTGTTCGTTTAATAAACCACATTTTGGGGACGAAATTGTCAAAGATAGGAGTGATATCCATACCTTGGTGACTGGTTCCACTCTTTGATTATAAAACTCCTCACATCTTTGATTATAGATTCCTTTGATAAGTCCGTTCGATTCCTGTTTTAATCATTTGATTTTAAGCTCTCATGTCATGCGATAGTTTTCTGTTAAGTTGTATTCATTATCGCATGTTCCAATATATGTTCCGTTCTGTTCTGAAAATAAGTTTTATAAGTTATGTGAATAAGACCATTTGTACTCTGTTACCCTGAGTATCGCTTCTCGTGGAGTGTCCCACGAGCATGTTGTTGCGGCATCAACAGCATGTGCTCCATCTGTGACGGAGAGATTAGTTCACAGCGTCCCTAGGTACAAGTGTGGTACAAAGCTACTAGGAGGCGTATGGATCGATCCTAGGATTTTAAGTTATAAGGAAATGGATAGAGGGTATGCCAACTCACCATTTCGTGTGATAAGTATGCAGGAGTAGCTACCTGTGTATTGTCACGTTTTCAGTTTGCTCATGGGTATATCCGTAAGATATGATTATGATTATGTTTATGCATCGTAACGTTTTCACAAAAAGTTAACTCCGGATATTAAATAAAATAAGCTTTTATCTTCCTCTATCCGCACACTGGGCAAAACTTTCCAAAATTTTGCTCAGACGTACGTTTTTCTTTGTTGTGTTTTCTTCTTTACGTCAGGTTATCAGGACAATCTGGGACAGGGGATATGGAAGAGTGCTCGAGTGTTTGGACAAGACGGTAGAAATAATTGTAATGGATTAGATATCCTTTATTAAGTTGTAAAGCCTTGTAATACATTTAAATATAAATGGAATTATGTTTTTGATCTGACTACCGTTATAGTGACACGCCGGCCCATTCCGGGACGGGGTGTTACATTATTTGTATACTTTGTGTAATAATTATATTATTTTAGGACTTGAAATAATATAACCCACAAAAATACCAAGTATTACAATCCAAAATATTACCAAAATCTCAAGGAATAAATATACAAGTTACACACAAAATATTGATGAAAACCGAACAAGAAATGTAACTTACAAAATATTCCGGAAAATATGTTCACAAAGTATATTTTGGTAAGTAATATTTTGGACACTAGGAGATAAAAATATGATTTTTACAATTATTACAAAGTTATATCATATTTTTGACAAGGAGAAAATATATTATTCTTAGGAAGTAAAAATATATTTTCTTGGAATTTTTAGAAGATATATAATTTTTGGGAAAGATATATATTTTCTTGAGTACACTTGAAATACATTATTTTTGGATAAAAATAAGTTTATATATATATATTTTCTAAGTGAGGCTTGAAAATATATTATTTTTGGAACTTATATGAAAATACGAATATTTTTGCCAAAGGAAAAATTATAAATAATATATATTTTGGAAATATATATTGGTGGACTTTTATTAAAGATAATATTCCGGAATGATTAATATGAAATTGAGTATAAAGAATACTTAATGAATACAATAAAAATACGTATCCTCACGCGTATAAATACACACCGGAATACGACACTAATACATGGTAAGATATACAAATACAAGAATACGAATACACATGTATAAGATACCCCCATCCTTGGGAAGGAAATACAAGAACCAATACTTGGGAAGTATTAAGTAATATATATTATTCGGCAATTATTCCAAAATTTAATAAATATAATTTAAGTTGAAATATTAATTATTTTGACAAAAATTATAACTTGGAATAATATCAGAAGCGTAAAACAAACGTAACTCAGAAACGTTAACACTAAGTCAAGGCATGGCCCGTTCGTCTAATAGACATTAGTACGTTGTAGGTAGTCGTGTACACCGAAGGAGCTTTGAGTTACTGTGACCCGAAGACGCAAGACTGTGAGTTCATGTTTCCCCCTTTTCTTTTAACTGTTTTCAGTTTTATAACTTCGGGGGTGAAATACATGTTACAACTATTTACAAACATTTTGATTTGGTATGGTTAGCTAAGGAAGGGTACTACTTGATCATATGAGTGGTGGGTACAACACTTAAGGCCATTAATCCTCGTTGTAGGACCGAGGGACATGAGTGATAGATCTATTCGGGTGTAGCGAGCCCCATCCATGCGCCCGCCGAATGGGCCATGTGGTGACTATGTCTTATTGATAAATCTGCTAGGTTTGAGTTTTCCTGCATCACGTCACACATATCAATGGCCTTGCAAACCATTGGTGATCAGTTTTTCCTTGTTGCTTTCATACCTGGATTTATCAACTTACATACATACTTACAACGATTACAAAGGTTTATACATACACACAAACAAACACATGAACTCGCTTAACTTTTGTTGATGTTTTCAAACTACATGTATTTCAGGGAATTAGTAAGTGGATCTGGCGGGCGTTGGAAGTTTTATGCTGCGTTAGGATCAAAGATGTCATCCATGGTCTTTGGGTTTGGTCAGTGTGTCTTATTCCTGGACGAGACACGTCTTCCAAACCTTGGTTATATTTAATATCTTTTGATGAGTCCTTAGTGAACTCATAAACAATTTGTATGGTTTGAAAAACTTGAATTTGAAGACTACGTTTTCTTTAAAACAATGTTGTTATGTTTTAAACTTATTTAATGGATGACAAATCTATGGTTTTATCATATAGTTGTTGTTATGATTGAATGCAATGGTATTAAGAAAGTCACACCATAATCACGCTTCCGCAAAACTCAGGGTGTGACACCTGCAGCCTACAGGGCCGAAGAAGTTACAGACTCAAAGGAGTCTGCAACAGAGTGTATGTCGAAATCGGAGGAGTTGTCGATAACTGGCACAACAGGAGGAGGTACGTCCAACACAATAACATCATCCACCTCCCCGTCACCCTGCTCACCTGCAGGGTGATCGCCTACGAAAAGGTCAACGTCGTCATCAGGAAGGACATCAAAAGGCCAATCCTCTAGAGGAATGGCAACGAGGGGAACAGCATCCAAAATAGGCGCAACAAGGTGCTCACCATCCCGGGTGACCGATGATGAGGTGATCATGAATCGGAGCAGGAAGTGCAAAAATGTCATCGATAAGGATATCATCAGCATCCGGGATATCATCCCCAAAATCCGGCAGCGCAAATGGCTGAAAATCATCGTCGTCATCTGATATCATCTGGGACCCACTTGTGACCGTCAACTGGGGGGGTCTTGGTTGTGTTTCAATTACAAGTTAAGCAATCTAGTTAGAAATCAAGTGCATTAGTTAGTGTTTAGTGTGTTATAGTGTTTTAGGGTGTGTTATGATGTTCGGTGATAAAGAATAGCTTCATAACACTAAAACAATGCCTCTAGTGAAATTTTGGTGTTTCGGGTAGTGTCCGGTTGTTCGTTTGGTTACCGGTTCGTTAAGGTGCTAAATAGCGCAGTTTAGTGTGCTTTATGTTGTCTTTTATGACAGTTTTGATTCCCGACACTTATGAAAGTATTCTGGACCATTAAACCATAATTCTCCATTATATTTTGATGTTAAAATGTTGATTTTTGCTGATTTCTACAGAATTCTGCAGTTTTTGTGTGTTTCGGGCACTTTTCAGCACTTAAATCATCACTCGGAAGGAAGTTTTATGATCCCTACTTTCCTACACACTATTATATTGTAACCCTTGGTTCCGAGCTCATTCTGTGCCTTAACATCATGTCTGTCTGAGTACTGAACTCCCGTCAGTACTTTTAGTTTGTCTAATAACTGTGCTAACTTTGTGTTGTGCAGTAATTGAACCACACTGTGTTGCATGTAATAATGATAAACAATCTTGCAACATGAAATGCAATTGTATGTATATGACAGAAATCAGAAAATCATCCATGTCATTAATTTGATCAGTCACAGTCATTAAGATACAAATTACTATTTAACATTGTACGGATACTTGGAAAAGAAACAGTTGTCACAATTTTTAGTTCATTAGAGTGGTTAGTTTTATCGATCTCTGAAAATTGTTTAATTGTAAGTAATACATTTTGATCATTTATAGGTTTTTCGTATCTGAAAGTCATCATAATCCAACTCTTATAGGCATAAGCCTTCACCCAGTTCTTAAATCTCGTGCTCCACCAATGATAATCTTCGATATTCATTAGTTTCGGTGGTCGTTGATGATTTCCGTACAAACTGTCATACTTCAAACTCTCAGAAATAACACTCGAAACTGTTTTTGTTGTAACTGGGGTTTCTTTAGATGTGAACGCGTTATAAAACGTGTTATAAAATTCTTCAGCCATGATTACTTACAAACACACAAACACTTGATCAAACTTTGAAGAACAAACACATTGGTTATGGAGATTCTTTCTTTGCTACTTCAGCATGGTGCCGCTTCGGCTACAGGCTTTAAATTTCACACTCATTGTATGAAACAGAAAATCATCAATTTGTCATTTGCAGATGATTTGTTCATTTTTGTGCACGGGGATATCACTTCAGTCAAGAAAGTTAGAGATGCTCTTGAGAAGTTCACAAATGCTTCGGGTCTGAAGCCGAGCCCAGCTAAGAGTACAACGTATTTTTGTAATGTGCCGAACATTATTAAGCATGAAATTCTTCAAGTTATGCCATTCAATGAAGGAACGCTGCCTGTCCGTTACCTGGGAGTGCCGCTAATTTCTACTAAGCTAATGTTCAAGGATTGTAAACCACTTGTTGACCGGATGGAAAAGAAGATTGACAGTTGGCGTTACCCGTGGAGCACCATTTACTCATAACATCATGCGTTTTAAGTTTCTTATTCACAAGAAGCCACATGAAGAACGAGTGCCTAGGAATCGACTGCTTGAACCACACCATGTTAACCCAAGGCACCGCGATTTGATGAATACGAATATCATCCCACACCATTGAAGCACAATAATCATCCACTTGACCGGACCGAGTTTTCCAAAACACACGATCCTGGGCAGCCGAATTTAATACAATGTTTTGCATGTTGTGGAGAACCGGGAATCGTTGGAGCCAATTAGTCGGCCACCTCCACACCCCTTGATCCCATACCTCCGCGACTGTTGAAGTTAGAGAAAACCCAGCATTGGCAATTAACCGCGGAGTAATAAACGAGTTTAGCGGGCATACATCATCCCATCTATCGAACCAAGCTGAAGTTCTAGTCCCATCACCAATCTTGGTCCATATATGTTGTTGTATAAGGGGCCGCAAACCTAACAATTTCCTCCAGCTCCATGTTACATTATTACGAACAGGGACATCCCAAAAGCTCCTATTCCGCAACCGATACGAGTGCATCCATTTTACCCACAAAGACTCCCTTAATGTTAAGAGACTCCAAACGTGCGCCCTACGAACATGACTCCATTTAACCTTAGCCTTCCCCTGAATATTGTTTCCTTGGGCCCAGAGAAACCTTCTCATCTTTTCTTCAAGATCATAAATAACCTGTTTTGGTAAAATGAAAACCGAAGCCCAGTAAATATGCATAGAAGATAGAACAGATTGAATAAGTTGTAGCCTTCCCGCAAAGGATAACGATTTCGACTTCCAGTTTGTGATCTTAGATTCCAAGCTATCTACCAACCTTTTACAGTCTTTACTACTCAACCGCGACGTTATTAGAGGCACACCCAAATACCGAACAGGCAACTCCCCTTCATCAAATGAAATAATATCTCTGATACGGATCTTAACTGCATTGGCCACATTTCCAAAGAACACCGTACTCTTATTAATACTCGGAACCAAACCGGACATGTTCTTGAAATCATTAATAGCATCAATGATGACTCTAGCTGATTTGTGATCCCCACGAGAAAACAGAAACAAGTCATCTGCAAAGCACAGATTTATAATTCTTTGTTTATCACACTTATGGTGAAATCTGAAATCATTTGACAACGAAACCTGCTTTTGCAAAATCAGAGTTAACACTTCCATAACTAAGGTGAACAAGTACGGAGACGTTGGATCGCCTTGTCTTAACCCACGTTTCCCTCTAAAGTACCCATACAGATTCCCATTAATTGCAATAGAAAATGATGTAGAGGTAACACATGCCATAATCCATTTAACCATCTTCCAATGGAATCCAAACCCCATTAGAGTCCGTTCAAGATATTTCCAATCAACTGTATCATACGCCTTTTGAATATCAACCTTAAAAGCACATTTAGGAGGCCCCTGATTACGATGATAATTATGCATAATCTCCTGAGTTAACAGAACATTATCTGTAATTCTTCTACCAGGAACAAACGCTGACTGATTTATATTCACAATGTCACACAAGCCCTCTTTAATACGATTCGTAATAATTTTACTAATGCACTTGTAAAGAGTATTGCAACATGAGATGGGTCTATAATCCGTGATCAACGACGGAGTACAGACTTTCGGAATTAAAGTAATTACCGTATGGTTTAACTGTTGCAAAAGCTGGCCATTATCAAAGAAATCCTTCACAGCATGACATACATCGTGACCCACAATATCCCAAGCCTTCTTGAAAAACACCGAGGTGTATCCATCCGGTCCCGGGGATTTGTTACCGGCTATAGAAAACATAGCCAGTTTAATTTCCTCGTCATTAATTTGCCTGATCATATTAGCCGCTTTATCTGCCGATAGCACATTTCGAAACAAATCAGGCGATGGCTGCATAGTAATGTTCCCCACATTCCCGAAAAAATCCGTGTAATGATCGACCAGAACTTTCGAGACCATACCGCCTTCATGTAGATTGCCACTACCGTCTCTAATGGTAAAAATCCGACTCCGATGATTCTTCGCTTTAATCGTGTTATGAAAAAACTTAGAGTTGGAATCCCCCACCGTGAGCCAATCAACTTTAGACTTCTGTTTCAAGAATAACCCTTCATCTTTAACCGCCTCCTTATAATCATGCACCAACTTATCAAGCTGGTCTTTCAAGACGTCATTTAAAGGGTCATTATCAATAGCCTTTTGACAATCCTCCAAAGCTTTCCTAGTCACTTTAACCTTCTCGTGTAAGTTCCCTTGTTTAAAGAACAATTTCCTTAACGGAGTCTTGAGCAACTTAAGCTTATTCACCACTTGGAACATACGATAACCTTGAATATCCCTACTCCAAATCGAACTAACTTCGTCTAGGAACCCATTTTTATCAGCGATCAAATTTACAAATTTGAAAGGTTTCGGCTTGTCTCTAGTCACATTAGGTAACTTCAGAATAGAAGGGCTATGATCAGAGATTCGATACGGCAAGAAATAAGCAGAAGTAGCTGGAAAGGCATCAATCAAGTACACATTTCCCATAACCCTATCAAGTTTCTTTAAAATAGTAGCCCGGTTTTTCTGATTGTTAGTCCACGTAAACTGAAGGCCCGACCGATTAAGATCAAACACTTCAATATCAAGAACACACTCCTTGAACTCCCTGCTCCCTATACTTAAATTCGAAGAGCCAGCCAAAACATCATCATGAAACAATGCCTCGTTAAAATCTTCCAACACGGACCACGGCTTATCATGCATGACCGTACCATGTCTACGAAGATTACTCCATAACTCTCTCATCCGTTTATACTGATTGTGCGCATACACAAAAGAACAAAACAGAGACTTTCAGTCCATCTGAAACACAATCTGGGTGTGAATGACTTGATCCGAGTGTGACAAAATCATAACATCCACCATATTAGGATCCCAACCCACCATTATTATGGTGCCCTTATCACAACAGTCATCATTCGTAACCCAATCCCAGAACCCACAAACTTTCTTGCAAACAGTAGCCACATTAGACGAATCAACATGAGTTTCCATAATTGCACAAACCTGAACGTGATTATCCTGCAACATCTGGCGAACCTCCTTCTGTTTCAGGGAGCGGTTCAACCCCCTTATGTTCCATGCAGCAACACTACCCATTTAAACCTTCTTGACCGGGTGTGCTTGCACCCTCAGGTTTACTTTTATCCAATTTTGCATCCATGAATTTAGGTATTTCAGCTAGGAGGTCATCAACCTCCACTCCATCCACCAAAATATCATCCATACCCTTTTTATTACCTTTTGTTTTCACCAAATGCGGATCCTCCCTACTATGCATAGGTTGCTTATTCAGGCTTTCCCCATCCATACCTTGTAAAACATCAAACGGGTTTGAGACAACAATCTTCGGATCAGCTTTTAACGTAGGGCCTCTTGATGATGACGATGTTTCTCCCGTTGACTTAGCATTCGGAACTGGCCGATACACTAGCTTAGATTTCTGATTTTTAACATGAAAGCCTTGCTGACCAGGTTTTTTATTTTTTCCCTTAGAATTAACATCCTGAAAATCATCTAGCATCTTTCTAGTATTATCCGGCACATTGGTTTTAGGTTTTTTAGGACAAGAACAATCATCATGGCCAAACACACACATCCAGCACACCTTAAAGGTTCCCAGTCATATTCAATATTAACTTCAGCGAAAGTATGCCGAACACCTTCCAAATCCGGAACTGCAACTTTAATCCTCCTAACTAAATCCCTACCAGCATGGACCTCGATCAAAGCTCTAGCAAAGCTGCTACGACCCCATGATTCCGAACACATCGTGGCAGTAAACGAGTCAAGCATCTTAGGTACCCCTATTTTAGTTGCTAACAAGCTCAATCCATTCTCCGTAAATGCTAATAACGGAACATTATGCATTTTTACCCACACCGGTATCACTTTAATATCCTCCTTAACCAGCACGGTTGATGGAGACCATTCATTTAGTATTATTAGAACATTACGAATCAGCCACGGACCATCCTCCATTAATTGTTGAAGACCTCTTTTAGTTTTAAACTTGAAGAAGAAAAAACCATTAGAGTTCATCATCATCCTCGTCAATCCGTATTTCGCCCAGCTGTTTTTGACAAAGTAGTCTACTACAGGAAACGCGAGCCTCTTCCCTAAGAAGTAACCATAAAGAGTGTTCTCAAACGTATCATTCACCTCCTTAACCGAAGATAAAGGAATAACAACATCAACACCATCCATCGTATTCACGGTTTCCATCGACCTAAAGTTGACCTTTGGCACATCCTTATGATTCTGAACTATCTTAGCAAAAGATACAGGATTGGTTGTTCTATTACTCGCATCAGTAGAATTGCTACTCTCCTGGGTATCCTGTCCACCATTAGGGTTTGCATGAGAATAGTTAACATTCTTATCATCATCAAACTCACCAGTATTCTGATTATCATAGGTCGACTTAAACTTAGCATAAGAAAGATCAGGCGGTTTAAGGGCCCTATAATCATCAACCTTCCTACCCTTATCATCCACATCCGCAGGTTTTGATATTTCAAATAAACCATCGATAACCGATGGGTTACTAGTCGTGTACATACCACGTCGCGCCAACAGAGGATTACCCTCTATGTTTGTGATTTTCAAGCCAATACCCCGAACCGGAGATGCACTCGCCTCACCTAGAGACGGAGATGTACCCCCTTTATCAGGACCCAGCTCCTCATCCCTACTTCTCCCCATGCAGCTATACCCTAACACCGAGAAACACCAACACCAAGAACAGAAACCCTAGCACCAAAACCCTAGGACCAGAAACGATAATCCTTAACTAATTATACAGGTGTATCAATCTAGCTAAATTAAACTCAGTTAACCGCGATCAATAACAACCTATGTAATGAATCAGGATTTCAGAATTGATCCGAAGGCGGCGATCATAAAAAACAAGAAAAACCCTAGAATCTAACCGATCAAGATTGCTAACTAGTTCGTTATAGATGTTTGAGAAATCAAACCTCTAATCACAGACTGTTATACAATCAATCACGAAAAGAAACGAAGGATGCAAGAAGAACCGAGAATCGCCATGCTAGAGAGAATTAGGGTTAACCCGTTTAAAGATTGACAGTTGGTTGAATAAGTCGTTGTCGTTTGCTGGTAGGTTGCAACTTATCAATGCGGTTTTGTCATCTATGCATATTTACTGGGCATCTGTCTTTATTATTCCTGTTCGTGTCACGAATGAATTGGAGAAGCTTATGCGCCGGTTCTTGTGGAATGCAAATAGTCAGGGAAGGGTTAAAGCGAAAGTGGCTTGGGTTGACGTTTGTTTGCCTAAAGACGAAGGAGGAATGGGCATTAGGAGCATATCGGATGTGAATAAGGCCCTCATGACGAACCATATTTGGAGTATCCTCACTAAACGGAAATCTCTTTGGGTTCAATGGATCTACTCGCACAAATTAAACGGCCGGAGCTTCTGGCACATCCAATCTCGAGGTAGTATCTGTTGGGGTTGGAGAAAGATTTTGGCTATTCGAAGTGCAGTTCGGCCTTTTATATGGAAATTGGTTCGGAGTGGTTCTCAGACTAATGCTTGGAGCGATAATTGGTGCCAGATTAGTCCGCTTAGCTCGTTTATTACCCCAAGGAGAATAGCTAATACGGGGTTTAATCTTAATTCTTCGATTGCAGATCTCGTTGATGATAATGGTCAGTGGAAGTGGCCTCGGGCATGGTATGATATTTATCCGGTTTTAATTGGGTTAACTGTCCCTCAGTTGATACAGAATATAGAGGACAGGACAATTTGGAAAGATTTGGATGGCAATGCTCGACCGTTCGGATCAATGGAAGTTTGGCATAATAACCGAAATCGTGAACATCCGGTTAATTGGGTTAATGGGGTTTGGTTTAGTCAATGTATTCCAAGACATTCATTTCATCTATGGTTGGTAATCAAGAACAAGCTCAAGACGCAAGACCGGTTAGCCATTTGGGAGGCGGGGAGTGAAACTAATCTAAGGCTTATGTGTTGTCCTTTATGTAGGTATGATCGTGATTCTAGAGACCATTTGTTTTTCCAGTGTTCGTTTGCATCTCAAGTTTGGCATAATGTAAAGACTATGGTGAACATGGGTAGTGTTGACGACTCATGGCACTCTATTATGGGTTGGTTGGAGCATAATGCAAGTTCAAAGAAGACGGAGGATATTGTTTGCAAGTTGGTCATTGCGGCGTCTACTTATTACTTATGGCAAGAACGGAACAATTGTCTATTTTCTAATACAAAGCTGAATGTGGAGTCGGTCCGTGAGAGGATAAGAAATACAGTCAGATTGCGGTTGTTGGGCTTCAAGTTCAGAGGTAACGCCAGTAACGAGAAGCTTCTTAAGACGTGGAAGATCCTTCCTAGTAATGAAGACATTGACCCGGGCTAGAGATAGGGTTTTTTGTTAGTTTTTTTGTTTTGTGATAGGGTTGTGTGTTGGGCCGTTTTTGTGTGTGGCTTCTATGTCTTGGTAGTGCGTCTGGTTGTATTTGTGGATTTCCTAGGCTTGGTTTGTCAAGTCTAGTAGGTATGTCCGCTCTGGCATGCCTTTGTTCTTATTTGGTTATTTATAATATTCACCGGGGTAACCCTTTACCCAAAAAAAAAACTTTGAAGAACAAACCATACAAAGTATTTGACTATCTAAGGTCCGGATGGGCTTTGGACCGGATGAGTCTAGTCGTCCGGATAGGAATTATGGCTATATGGATGTGCAAAAACTAAGTCTATCCGGACGGATGGACTATGTAATGTTCGAACACTCCTGAACAATAACAGCCATGTTTTTCAAGGATTTGAGATCGTTTTTGTTAGAATTTTGATCTGAAACTTTTGTAGGATTGTTCAAAAACGTTTTTCACACAACATATTCAAAATTTAGCCAATTTTAACCGTGAAATCTTTGTAGATCTGAGTTGAGTAGAAGAAGGTATAAGTAGAAGATGATGAATTCAGCTCTGATGATGATGAATCAGCTTAAATCTTCGTGCCTTCAATCCGTGTAGACAATCACCTGCTCTGATACCACTTGTGGATTCAAATCCTGGATCGATTCCTTCACCGATGAATGCGTATGAACACGTATAATGTGCGGAATCCAAATACGTGTGTGGATCAGACACAAAGATGTAGTTATAAGATATTTTTTCTATTGATCTTTTGACAGTACAAAACCATGAAAACAAATTGACAGAGTTTCCCCACTCTAGTCACCAAAAGTTATCAAATGACAAGACCCTACACTCCTATTTATAGGCAGTGTTCATCCGAACGTATGCACCTAGTGGATGACCTCCATCCGGACGGATGGACTAAACCTTTAAACTTCCAGATGAACATGTTGCATCCGTCCGAATTGTCACACCCCGACCGCGTAAAACAACAAACCGCGGCGGAAACGTCGGGGAGTGGAGCGACAGAAGTATTATTTCACAACCATGGCATTTAAAGTTTGGTTTTATTTATTTAAGTGTTTACATTGTCTTGAAACTTAAAGAAAACATAACATGAGATAAACTATTCTTGCTTCTTTTAAATCACTAAGGCCCGAGTCCACCTAAGTGTATCCTGATCAACCTTATGTTGGACTCTGTATGCCCAAGACACATATTAAATTGATGTGGCTAGTACGTTATGATCCAAGTCGAGTCATACCCAATAACAAGCTAGACAAACACTTACAATATTTATTTATGATATGATCAAATAAATAAATATCAACACTTAGAATATTTAGAAATTGGTTTTCTAAATAATTGCACTTGACAAACTAATAAATTATATGGATAATTTATTTTGAGAGAATATTTTTTATTTTGTTATTTAATTGGTTAAATAACATAATAAAAATAGCATAAGTCTTATAACATATGATGTTATATTTTATAAAAGTTATAAAATATATATGTAAGACTTATATTTTATAAAAGAAATTGAATTTTTTTTTTAAATTAAGCTAGGCCGCCCCCCTCTTCCCAAGACAAAAGTGGCAAATCACAATGCATGCAAGTTAGAGGATCTTGATTGGATGGTCTTTCCAAGACCATTGTGGTCCAATTGAAATACATGCATTTATGCATGTCTAGATGTTCATGCATTGGGTGAATTGGGTGGCACATTCTCTCACTACTTTTATTAACATTTTGTATGACAAAAATCTAACAAGAAGGAAGAGATGAACTTGAAGAAGTAGGAGAAAAATGGCTGAATATTTTCGGCCATAACATGCTCATCCAAGAGAGTTTTTCAAGTTGAGAAATCAAGTGTAAGACTCTCTAACAATCGGGTCATGTGTGGTTGATCTAGTAGGCTTTTTCAAGTTCATAAATCAAGTGCAAGAACTCCACAACTTCCTCTCATATTTTCGGCCATATGATGGCTTCAAGAGGGTTTCAATAGTGAGTTCTTAAGTGTAGAAATCCTAGCTAAAACTAAGGTGTTTGTTGGAAGGCTTGGGGTATACAAGCTTGAGGTCTTCTACACTTGAAGGCAACCGTTCAAGAAGCATCATCTTCTTCATATCCTCTACTCCTTGGATGGTAGTATTCTAAACACCCTATGGTTGTGTTTTAATTTTGATAGCATGCATATTCGTATATGGATCCGGGATTGGGTTTTACATATAAAATGGGTTTTATATCTTGTAAGTAACATGTTTTAAATAAATACTCCGCTGCGTTTTGATTTTATTAGGATAAAATTACTTTGATAAACATGTACAAAACCCAACACCTTATGCATTAGCTCCTGAAACACATGTGAAAATAGGTAAGTCAGCATAAAAATGCCTGTGAGATACATAGGTTTTGTTGAAGCAGGATTCATGACTTGTAAGTTAAAAGAAAAGTTTAACAAAAAGTTGGTCATGAATCTTGTAAAATGTTTTTCTTTATAAAATCATATGAAAATCAAATGATATTAAAGAAAGATGCATGGTTAAGTAATAACCAAGTAAAAATGAGTTTTTATAAAATATGTCGATTGTAAATCAATGTCTTGTGAAAATGCGTCGATTGTGTAAAATGTATCATGTCTTTGTCGAAATGATTTAGATAATGCTACGATATGTAATATCATAAAAGCACTTATATATAGGAAGTACCAGCGGCGTATCCACCATGCTTTTATCATATTACACACGCCTCGTTATTTAAATCACTTACCAAATAAACCACCAAAATGTCTTGTTTAAACTAATGTCAAATGTTCATGTATAGCAATGTTTAATGTTTCAATGTCATGTGTAAATCATGTCTTGTAAAACAAATGTCAAGTAACAACAATGTCTTGTATGGTGAATAAAAAAAGTGTTTACTCAAATCACATGTATATGTCAATGTATAAATCAAATGTCATGTGAAACCAAAATGTCATGTATGGTGAATAAAGAGTATTTACTCAACCCCATATGTAAAATGTACAAAACAAAGTCTTTGAATAAATCTATATTTAAATCAAAAGATATGTTTTGCAAAAACCAATGCTTTTATTGATACAAACATCTATGCAGTAATGTTTATCGCATACATTCAAGCCTTGAGAATGTTGGATAAACCCTTAACAAGTTAAAGGTTTAGCAAAAATGTTTTCGGATTCTGTCATTTCCTACTTCCAAACAAACCTAGGAAGCCGGAAACGGGATTTGTCAAGTCCTATGGTACCACTACATACTACCGAGCGGCGTGATCAATGTTAATGAACGTACTTTAGTCCCGTTAAACATACCAAATGTCATACCAAATGTAAGCATGTTATGTAAAAACCATGTACTAAGTATGCTAAGTAAACATACAAAGTAGAAATGTTCATGAAATTCAATGGCTAGCATGCTCAGTAAACATTCATAGCAGAAATGTAATGTAAATCAATGTGTCCATGTCACACCCTACTAGTATTTTTTTTTGGGTAAAGGGTTACCCCGGTGATTCTATATATAGACAACCGCCAAATAAGTACAAGTAGTGAGGATGAGTTCCCCACTAGTTCATATACAGGACATGCCCCATATATGTATGCAAATAAAACAAAAGAAACTATGACACCACATCAAACTAGCCTACTACATATCATGATAATGACCTATCTAGTAGACAAAAACTAAAACAAAACAACTTCATCCGCCATCATCAAAAATGAAGTTGCGACCAAGAGGCGTCCACCTGGCACGAACCAAAAACAAACTATCCATTGGAAGATTTTGTGGAAGAGGTGCTTGCCCCTGATCTGGAAGACTTAGGATGCGTACCCAATGTCAAAAACTCTGCAGTCTCATCATAGATAACCTCAACCTCATCCTCATCAGACTCTTCACTAGTATCTCGACCACCCTTATCTTTCCTTTGGATGGGACCAGCATTCCCCCTATCAGAATCGAGAGCACTAAACGGGTTATGTGTCTGAAACTTCGATGACTTAGTGCCCTTCTCATTCGCATAGATAGTTGTCCCTGCCTTTTTCTTTGTATCCACTTGTCTATATTCAAACTTAGGTTTCAGATTATTAACTTGGAAACCATTCTTCTTTGCACTCTTCTTAGCCTTTACTTCAGTAAAACCATCCGCGTCTACTCTCGGCCTGTTGGAAGGAGGATTTGGACTCGGACCAATATGTTTAGGACATTCCCCTGAATCATGCCCAAACACACAGCAGTGGGCACATCTCGGAGGGTTCCATTCATATTCCACAGATATAGTCTCGGTAACATATTTATTCTCTTCCAATCCAGGAATAGCCATGGTTAGAACCTCTTTAAAATCCTGGTCAGCCGAGATTTCAATGAGAGCTCTAGCATAGCTACTCCGACCCCAAGCCTCCTTACACATAGCAATAGTAAACGTATCCAACCGCACAGGAGTACCAATTTTTGACGCCAGCATGCTTAACCCATCATCAGAATACGCCACTAGAGGAACATCATGCATTTTAACCCAAATCGCGACCTTGTTTAAATCTTCTTTTTTAAGGTTGTTTGTAGGAGACCAAATGTTAAGAAATATTGGTTTATTTCGAATCAGCCAAGGTCCCCCTTCAAGCACATCAGTCATACCCTTTCTGTCTTCAGACTTGAAGAAGAAAAACCCATTTGAATTCATCATAGTTTTTTGTAGACCATATTTTTTCCAATTTGTTCGCACAAAATAATCAACAACCGGATAAGCAATTCTATCCCCCAAGAAGTACCCATAAAGAGTATTAGCTAACCTGTTGTTAACCTCATGAACGGACTCAATTGGTAACACAACATCCACTCCATCCAATGAAACATCTGATTTTAAAGATCGAAAGTTGACTTTTGGAGCTTGATCAACCAGTTCATTGGCATTTCTAACTATACCATCACCATTCTGATTCTGATTTGAACCGAGACCCATGTTAACATCACCTTGCTCAGCTTGATCATTTGAGACCACACTAGCATAAGATTGATGTTGCGAATGACTTCCTGGAATCTGATCTTGGATTGGAGAATCAGGACACACATCATTTAGCGGAAGGACAAAAGCTACCTTCCGTTTATCAACAACCTTAGCGTAATTCTGAATTGGAGAATCAGAATGACCAGCATGAAGCTCATCATTTAACAGTAGCATAAATCTTACCTTCTTCGGAGAATCAGAAAACCTAGCCGCCATACGTAAAGCTTGTCTTGGCTCGTAAGGCTTTCCGTCAATGTTCTTAATCTTCCTAGCGAAGACATTTGCGTTGTCGGCACTGTTTCCATCCATGAATCAGTAACTCGAATGAATCAGAAACTGATTAAACCGAATGCCAATCAAACAGCGAACGAATGGATTTGAAATTGCTGAAACCTTAATACAAATCGGACTGCCGAACATGTAATAAGAACCAGCCCTTTAAACCCCGTAATCTGACTTCAACCGATCGGAGAACAAAAGAAACCGAAACCCTAAAAAACGTAAACCCTAATCTGATTTCAGTTGGTTAGAGACGAAGGAGTTTAGGATTCCTTACCAATAAAGAATCGAACACCCTAGTTGCTAAGCAAAATCAATCAAGACCAGGATTGGATTGAAGAAAACTAGGGTTTCACGATTTACCCAAAATCGCCCAGAGCACTCCATCTCTAATGGTTCACACACACACACCCTACTAGTGGCGGAAGCGTATTGTGTGTGACGTAAGAAAGGTAATCATTGCATCCAAACGAGTAAACACATAAACCACAATGATGCCATAGATATAATGATTTTAACAAAAGATCACAAGTTTTCCAACATAGTTTCAAGTTTACCATCGTTCACAACGTTAACCATGACATAGATTAAGTTATGTTACACAACACAAAAGCTAGTTTTTGACATAAATCATAGTGAGGCCTTGTACCCTATATACCCATACGAAGTTGGGATATAAAAGACAAACCCTCCAAAAGTGGCCATCGTTGTCATTGACTTTCCCGTTACCCATAGTGTATCACCGGCTCAAGACCTGTTTCCTGAAATACATATAGTTTTAAAAAGTCAACAAAAGTTGAGCGAGTTCATGCAGTTATTGTTATCATATGAAATCTCATAAATGTTATCTTGTAATCATGGTATGTTCTGATTCATTCATGGAGTCTGTTAAGGATCTATCAGTGGGTAGCGAGCCCCCTGACATAATGTACCATAAGTAAATAACCAAACCGAGAACACTTTGTCATCATTTGGGATCACAAAAGCACTCTAGGGTATACCAACCAGGAGTGGGGCGTGCCTCAAGCCCAATAGATCTACACCTTTTGCACCTTGGTCACTAAGTGATTAATGGTTACTAATGTTATCTCCCTACTTATGCACATTGATCATGTTATCTACTACTCCGTAACTAACATACCAATAGTTTTAGCATGTATTTCCCCTCGATGTTTTTGAAAACAAAACATTGAAAACAGTGAAAGGAGGGACATGAACTCACAAGTTTGCGTTCCGTATATTATGATATCGAAGTGAGCGTCCGTACGTGTCAATAACCTACATGTGTACTAATCTGGTTAGACACTAGGTCTTTCGGACCTCGTACAAGTTGTTCATCTTGAATTCTTTATTATGTTCTCATTTCTTATCTTTGGAACAACTTTGTATTTTAGAGCGTTGGTAGCTTACTCGCTCGATTGTTATGTGTATACATATATTCTATACATATTGAATTCATAAGCGTATTCATGTATTCTATGTATATTGACTTATGTGTGATCGGCTTCGTTCTTCACACGTTCTCGTGCAGTGCACGCATGTCACTAAGCCTTTGCTCATGTCATTGGGCCGAGCCCATGTTATCTATGTTATTGGGCCGAGCCCATGTTATATTGCCATTGGGCCCTAGCCCATGTATTAAGGAATTTGGGCCTAGCCCATTACTAACTTTGATAGGCCCAATTCTAACTTCATGAGTCCATTAACATAATCTTGCATTTTTTTGCCAAAATGTTACCAGGTAGCAACTTTAAATAAGTTCATTTTTCCTATGAAAAATGTTTGGTAATTTTTATAGTTTTCGACTTTCCGGATTCCTGTTATAGGTCACTTATATATGTGATCGTTTTAACGTCCAAAATATGTTATTCTAGACTCGACTTTGTAGTAACTTGTTCACGATGTCGATACGCCCAATTTGTCATCATCAAGTGTTATGTATTTCCGTTTCGACCATTCTATTTAATTGTCCGATTTTACTAGCATTTCTTGGACCATGTAGGAACATGTATGTATATTTATTTTGATTACCCTATAGGTATCTAATACATACACATATATAGCACATATACATATACTTGAACATGTGAAAATATAATTTTCTAGGAGGATGGAGAGCTCTGGGCGATTTAGGGCGATCTTGGGAAAATCGTGAAACCCTAGTTTTCTTCATTCCAAACCTGGTCTTCATTGATTTTGCTTAGGAACTAGGGTTTCGATTCTGTCCTGAATTGCTCCTTCGTTTTTTCTAAACAATTGAAATCAGATTAGGGCATTCGTTTTTTTAGGGTTTCTACTTCTTTTGTTTTTTCGATCGGCTGTTGCTGATTACGGGGTTTTAAGGTCTCTGATTCATTTGAATCTTTCACTCTGTACTGTGGCTGTTGATATGGATGTTCAAGATGCAGACATCTCAAACGAGTTTGCGAGAAAGATTAAGAATATTGACGGAAGACCTTTTCAGCCAAGGCAATCGTCACATATGGCGGCTAGGGTTTCTGATTTGCGGCCTAAGAAGGTTAGTTTTATGCTTCCGCTAAATGATACTGACATCGATATGGGTTGTTCTGATTCACCTAATCAGAATTATGCTAAGGTCTTTGACAAACGAAAGGTAGCTTTTGTGCTACCGCTCAATGATGCGAGTCCTGTTCCACGAGTAAAAGATCAGAAACAAGTACAAACTGCACATGTTCAACAACAATCCTATGCGGATGTGGTCCTAAACGAACAGGTAGAACAATGTGGTGTTAAGATGGGTATTGGTTCAAATCAGAATCATAATGCTGATGATAGTGTTACAAATGCCAATGACTCGGCTGCTCTAACTCATAAGATCAACTTTCGAACACTAAATTCAGAAGTCTCGTTGGATGGAGTGGATGTAGTGCTTCCGGTTGATTTTGTTCGGCAGGTTAATGACAGGTTAGCTAATACTCTTTATGGTTACTTCCTGGGGGATAGAATTGCTTATCCAGTAGTTGAGTTCTTTGTAAGAACAAATTGGAAAAAACATGGTCTACAGAAAACTATGATGAATTCAAATGGGTTCTTTTTCTTCAAGTTTGAAGATAGAAAGGGTATGAATACTGTTCTTGAAGGGGGTCCTTGGATGATACGTAACAAACCATTGTTTCTTAACATGTGGCCTCCTACAAATACCCTTAAAAAAGAAGAGCTTAAAAAAGTAGCGGTTTGGGTCAAATTGCATGATGTTCCCCTAGTGGTGTATTCTGATGATGGGTTAAGCATGTTGGCGTCTAAAATTGGTTCTCCTTTGCGGTTGGATTCGTATACTATTGATATGTGCAACGAGGCTTGGGGACGAAGCAGCTATGCTAGGGCCCTTATTGATATATCTGCTGAACATGATTTTAAAGAGGTTCTAACCATGGCTATCCCTGAGTTGGATGAGAACAAGTATATCAATGAAACTATTCGTGTGGAATATGAATGGAAACCCCCGAGATGTGCCCACTGTTGTGTGTTTGGGCATGACTCTGAGGAGTGTCCAAAATGCATTCGATCGACAGTGAGACCTCCTACTAACAGTCCGAAAGTAGATGAGGATGGTTATGCGGAAGTTAAGACAAAGAAGAAATCAAAGAAGAGCGGATTTCAAGTAAACAACCAGAAGCCCAAGCTTGAATATATATATTTTTTTTGGGTAAAGGGTTTACCCCGATGATTTTATAAAATACCAAATGAAACAAGTAGGAAGCTGAAATACTCCCTAGTTCTCTTAGAGGCATACCACTAAGAGTGCAACACAGACAAATCAAAACAACCAATTACATCAAAAAAGTAAACATAAATTGGTCTTCACTCTTCATTTAAGAAATCTTCTTTATCCATCTTCCACTCCTCCAAAAACCGCTTAACATTAGAAGTTTGCTTGTACTTGAATGAGATTAATTTTGCTCTCACAGTGCTGATAATACCATCGGCAATTTGTTCTGGGGGTCTCAACCTGTTGCTGAAGAATCTCGTATTTCTTTCACTCCAAATAGCATAAGCTGCTACTGCCACAACCAATCTACTAGCAACCGCATAGACCGATTTCGAACTAGCTGTAGAAACGAGCCTGGCAAGTATATCCTCCCATGCTTCAGTAACCGAATCCATGCCAATTTTACTCCTCACTTTGCCCCACACTAATTTCGAGTAGGAACAATCGAAAAACAAGTGGTCATGAGTTTCTAAATCTGCATAACATAATAGGCAACACATCTGATTCATCGAGCCCGTGACTGTATGGTTCCATCGTAAAATCCTGTCCTGGGTCCAGAGTTTCTTTTTTAAAATGAGCCAACACACGAATGCATGTTTGGGAATATTGAATGAAGACCAGATAATTGACGACCAAAGCGTTCGCTGGTCACGAACTCTGATCGTTTCCCAAGCTTGAATATAGACCTATGGATAAAAAGAAAAAGGCAGTGAGTTCTTCCTATGTGAATGCACGGGGTACTAGTTCGTCCAAGGTTCAAACGCACAATTCGTTTAGTGCTCTTGGGTTTGTTGGGGGGAATGGGGGTTCCTTTAATGGTAAATATAAAGGGGGACGTGAGCTAAATGAGGAGTCTGACGATGAAGAGGTAGAGGTTGTATATGATGAAATGCAAGTGTTTATGACATCGGGTACACATCCTACGTCTTCCAGTACAGGGGCAAGCACCTCTCCCACTACGTCATCCAATGGATAGGTGGTTTCTGTTTCATGCTAGGGGGCTGCCGGTTGGTGGCAATTTCATTTTTGATGATGGCGGTTGACGTGGTTGTTTGATTTATTTTCGTTTTGTCTACTAGTTTAGTCATAATCATGATTGTAGTAGGCTAGGTCGAGGTGGTATCATGGTTTGTTTTTGTTTAGTTGCTTACATATATGGGGCCTGTCCTGTATATGAACTAGTGCGGAACTCATCCTCACTACTTGTACTTATTTGGCGGTTATCTATAATAGAATCACCGGGGTAACCCTTTACCCAAAAAAAAAAAAATACATATACTTGATATGTTCCAAAATATATAATTTTTCTTACCAAAAATTATATTTATACATTGTTATATTTTTTTACCCATTTATTTTTGTAAAAATATTAGTTTAAGTTCATAAGAACTTCTTGAATATTTAAACCTTAAATATTCCCATCAAAGTTTCCATAATGACGTTTAAGCCCACTAATTGCGTTTAACCTTGTTAATCACCCTTTAATCCCTTCTTTAATCGTGATTAGATTTTTAGAAAAATTCGCCATAGTTTCCCCTAAACTAGGACGTATCCCACGTTACAAAAACGCGTTTAAATCAATAATCAATTCACTAAATCACCATTATTCACCAAGTTCCTTTTACACATGTTTATAGGTTAACATACTTCCACATTTCATGAACTTTCATAATACACTTTTTAGATAAATCTTCTTTTAAAAAAAATCCAAGTTTATATATTCTTCAAAATCAAGTTATAAACCTTTTTAAACCCTTGTTTCTTTTAACATTTTCAAGAAATATATACATAAATCACGAACATGAAGGTCATCATACTTTTTTTGTGTTCATCATACTAATATTATCATGCTTACATGATTTAAACATAGTAATGTTTAAATCATATTTTTGTGTTCATCATACTAATATTATCATGCTTGTAAGTTACTACAACTTACAAGCTTCAAGATCATCATGTCTTCATTTTTCTATGAACTTGTTCTAGCACAAACAATATGATCATTATAAATTTCATGAACAATCAACATAAATATAACAAGTAAACACATAATAATAGTTATATTTAGTGATCTTTATGTTTATGTTTAGGGTTTTTGATTATGTTTATCTTAAATTTTAAGAACAACAATTTCTACTTCCATAAACTACTAGTAATTTAAAGCTTAAAAATGGTGATTAGAAGACTTACAATATTGCACAAGTTAAATAAGAAAATAAGAAGAAAGTTAAGCTCCAAGAATGCTCCTAATGACCCTTCATGCTTAAACCATGGATGGATGATCTTGAAATGGATTTATTAGGCTTATTTTAGTGATTTATGTGAATGAAAAAGGAAGGTAAAAGGGGGTGTTGGCTGCCGTGAGTAATGAAGCACAAGGGAAGGTTTTTATTGTTCTTGAAAGTCGATAAGTGTTGAATATGATAATGTGTATAAAAGGAATGGTTTATGATCATTTTCAACACCACCCATAACACTCACCATACTTCATATCTCCATATATTCAAGCAAGATCAAGGGGTGGGGACCACCCTTGATTTCGTAATTAATGAGGAGGGGGGTAAGTGTAACATTTTTATAAAAAAAATGTTAAAAAGTAGATATGTTGGTCATTAATTAAAGTAGGGTGATTAAGGGTTTAATTACACCATTAAGGGGTAATTAGTGATTCGGGACCAAAATTATTATTAACTAGTTCATTAAACTAGTAAAAATTGTATTTCGACTCTTTAAATGTCTTTCGTTTGGTCGTCGGTGGGTTTACGGCACTTTTGAGGCGTACCGACGGACGTTGTCGCAAGTTGTTATTTCACGTCTAAGTGATGTATGAAGCAATTCCGAGTTCCAAATTTTGCTTAACTAGTTCACTAGAGTTGTCATTTGGTTGTTATAGTGGCGGAAATAGCGCTTACTAGCTCCTCGGTTCCCTAACGGACTAGTTTAGTGCATGGCGATGTAATACCGGAAACTTGTGATTAGGAACATTCTGTTGATATCATCTTATTGTTTTAGTGTGCTTTTCATCAATTGACATTATTCCGAAGTCCCGAAAATGCTTTGTTATAGGTTCGGACGCGTTAAAAATGCTATATTTTAAGCCGAAACGGACATTTTTGAGGTTAGGGCGTTATACCGGAAAGTCTTGTTTCTTCGCAAGATGTGTTTTCATAATAATGTTTTCTTATATAAATGGACTCAGTTATGTTATCCGAGTGTCGTTTTTCAGTGTTTCGGTCTGATTTCACGGTTTGCTGGCATGAATAGTGTAACCGTGAATAGTGCACGCAGCACTTTCTACCAACACTTTTAGGACATTGTTTGTTTGGTTTCGCATTACGACGAAAACCAACATATGTTTTGGCTTTGTTTTCTTGTCCTAACACTGTTATCCAGTATACGACACAGTTACGTAATTAAATTACGCTAAATGCATGAGATTATGTAAATAAAATAGTGATTAGTTTGTACGGAATTGCCGGTTTATTGCCATTTGTCACATTCTCCCCCTGTTAAAAAGAATTTCGTCCCGAAATTCATGTTGAGTTATCCTTTAAAGGACTCTTCTTGACCAGGTGGAGGGGTACTTTGTATTGATCTGAACTCCACGTTCCCATGTATTCGCGGGTTCGTGACGTGAGTTCCAGCGGACCTTTACTAGTTTAATACGACTTCTCCTTGTCTTGTGGACTTTCCAGTCCATAACCTAAACAGGTTCTTCGGTAAACTAGAGTTTGTCATCTACGTGAATTACATCCGCTAGGATGATAACTGTTTTCATTTGTTGGACTTTTCTTAAGATTCGACACATGAAATGTGTCGTGTACGTTACTGAGTTCTTCTGGCAGTTTCAACTTGTACGCGACGGTACCGATCTTTTCTAGAATTTCAAATGGCCCAATGTGTTGGTGCATAAATGTCTGTTAACTTCGTCTTTATCGAGTCTTATGTCTAGATAGGATAAACCAGTGCTCAGCAGGATAAAAACTAGGGTTTGTGTATATGTGTGTAATTTCGCTTGAAATGGTCACTGGCTATTTCAAACGAAATTAGACATTGTAATTTCGTGTGAAATGGTCAGTGCCACTTTCAAACGAAATTACCACAACTATAAATAGCTGAGTTGCTTGGTCATTTGTAACTTTTCCGATTCAGAGCCGAGGTGCTGCCAGTTTGTCAAACGATCTATAAAAGCTTTGGAATCAATAATAAGAAGATAATTAAGAGGAATCAGGCTGTTACACGTCTATTTCTATGATTCCGCCTTTGAAATAGATTGTAAACTCTTCTGATTGACTCGTTAGGGTCATACGACGATCCAACAAGTGGTATCAGAGCTCAGGAAGAAGAGTTTATACCAATTCAGCTTGTTTTCATCACTTCTACTCCTTCTTTTCAAAATTAAACAAAATTTAACGGACATAATGGACTGAATTTCACATATATCACGTAAAACACTGTTTTAGTGAATCCTTGAAAGAATTGGACTAAAATTCGAACAAAAACCAGATCAATTTGACAAAATGGTGGCCGACTTGCTGATGTCATCATAATTCCGCTCGAAATAGCTCTTGTGATTTCGCACGGAATTAACTTTTGTGGTTAGTTTCGCTTGAGATTGTTGTTTGATTTCACACGAAATCACTAATTCCGTTTGAAAGTACTGCTGTTTCACACGAAATCATTAATTTCGTTTGAAACTGACTTTGATTTCACACGAAATCAGATTCCGTTTGAGCGTTCCACACGAAATCAGCTATTTCGCACCAAAGTGACTTGATTTCGTTTGAAACCAAGTTAATTCCACACGAAATTAGATTTCGCTTGGTAATTTCGTTTGGAAACACTACTCCGTGTGAAAACCCTAATTTCGTGTGAAGTAATTTCGTGTGAACTAATTTCGCTTGAAGTGAATTCGTTTGAAGTGATTCCGTTTGAACTAATTTCGCTTGAAATTGTTTTTAAAAATCCAAAATTTTTTCTAAGTGTTTGTTGATTGTTCTAGATACGTGAAGATGGATGAGTTTATGAATCCATTTAGTGACATGTTTGCTTTCACGGGAAACACCAGAGATGATACATCAAACAACACCAATGAAAATGTTCCTAATCCGAGTGCGAAGAAAACCCTTTCTGATGCTTTGAGTGTAGAGAGTGCATATGGCACATACAACAAACCTCCCAAACTGATGGCGTTTGAAGAATACAATAGATGGGCTAAAAGGTTTGAAGAGTGGCTAAAAGCGTTTGCATATATCCAAGCTGGAAAAGCTTGAAGAATGGTTACAATATCGGAAGATCAGATTATGAAAATTTAGAAGGCACTGATAATGTAGAAAGTTTTGTTGCTGAACAAAAGTGCATTGCATTGCTTCATCAGTCTGTGAGAGACGACATAATATCGTTGATCGAGTACACAAATGCAAAAGATCTATGGGAGAAACTGAGAGTGAAATGTGTGGGTAGTGCTGAGATAGTTAAAAACAAAAAGAAATTGTTAAGAAAAGAATTTGATTTGTTTGGATGTTTGAAAAATGAATCTGTGTCAAAGATGATCGAAAGATTCGGGCATTTGAAGCTGGAACTTGCAAGACATGGAATTGTGTACACTCAAGAAGAGTTGGTTGACAAACTGTTTGACTCGCTGCCGGATGAGAAAGACTGGCAATACTTTGCTTTGATGCTGAAGAATACAATCAAGTCGGAGGATCTGACGGTTGATCTGTTAATCGAAAGATTGGAGAGTCATGAACTGGAACTCAAGAAATCAAACAAAGTCAATCATTCCTCATATCAGCAGAATGTTGAGCTGTATTATCGAGGAAATATGATCCTGAAATCTGTGTCACCAAAAACAGCATTTTCAGCAGAAAATTCAAACACGGTGAATCAAGAAAGTTCAAGCAGTGGTTTTCATGGTGGTTCATCGTCAACTACTTCAAGTCAATCAGTTCCAAAGAATCTGTTTCAATGCAACATTGCTGTGGATCTAAAGAATGCTCAAAATTTCAGTGAAGAATCCGCAAAGCAGCAAATGGTATTCTTAGCATCTGTGTTAGAATCTTATGAGAGCCTTGTTGCAGGCAAGATTGGAAACACTAACCTCACCAAGGAGGATTATGTCACACCCTGGCTTTGCGGAAGCGTGGTTAGTTTTGGTGTGACTTCTTAATACCATAGCTTAATCATAACAAAGCTATATGAATTTAAAAAAAAAAAACCATGCAAGTCATCATTAAGTTTAGAAATCAACATACAATACCATTGTTTTAAACATACGACCATAATCCATGTTCAGTAACACTACATCTAATAACAAAACATAAATGAGGGTTAAGGATTGTGTCTTGTCCAGGTAAGAGAACACAACCCCTAATCCTTGATGACTTCATGAAGATTGCAGCGGAAAACGTTCATACCGTGCCAGAATCCGTTATTTTCCTGAAATACATGTGAGTTGAAAAATCAACAATAATGTTGAGCGAGTTCATGTGCAAGTGAGTAAGTAAAACACTTGTAAGTATAAAAGTTTCCTGGTATGTAGCAGTGTAAGAGGACTTGTGATCACCAATGGTTTGCAAGGCCATTAGCATGTCGTGAAATGCAAGTAAGTAAGATACAACCCTAGCCGATTTTGCGTTGGGTACCAAGTCACTCCGGATCCGTTCTGTTAGTCCTCCGAGAGGCCTGTTCTGTTGGACCGGGAGCTGGGCTCGCTACACCCAGATAGATCTACCGCTCGAGTCCCTCGGGGTTCTAACTACCCATTCACATGATCTAAACCTCCTTACGTTATTCATACCGTGTATAAAGTACTTGTAAACAAAGTAACATGTATTTCACCCCCGCAGTTAAGAAAACTGAAAACAGTTAGAGAAAAGGGGGACATGAACTCACAGTGGATGCGTAAACTCTATCAAGCGTCTCTGAAGCAGTAAGCTGTGCAACGACCTACAAGTGCTAATTCTATTAGACGGACGGCCGTGCTTTAGCTTTACAGTTTATGTCTTTGGGAAATAGTTAGACAACTATTTCGTGTTTATGTTCCGTATACACTTGGTAGTTATTCTTCTTCCCAAGGATGGGGGATACAATACATGTGCGTAAGTTACGTTTTATCAAACTTGTGGTAATGTAATTACCGTGTAACTTATATGTTTGTGGAAGCGTTCGCAAAGTTTTGGAATCATTAACGCTTTGTAAATATTATTTTTACCCTAAAATAATATTTATGTAATTCACAAAATAATCATAAACAGTGTTGTGACAAATATATTTATCACGTTAGTCTTTGTGAAAATCCCACCTCCGAATATTTAGTAAAATATAGTGCTGGCGAAATTTATGTTTTGAAAACATGTCCAAAGATAGTTCTAACACTTGTTGTGTAAAAAGTCTAAGTGTTAGGTTTTTAGGAAATTTCGCCAGAGTTTCCTCTGTAACTGGAGGTGGCCACGCTTTCAAGCGTATCATTTTCTTTTAACAATCAATTCAACAATCTTCTTTATTTCATCAAGCAATTTCCGACACATCCAACTAGTCAATAAATATGTAAAGTTGCATAATCGCATGAACTTGTAGTTTTTCCGAATCTATATTATAAATCCCATTTATATACGTAGATCTTTATATAAAGTACTTTCAATCTTGTAAAAAAACTCGTTTTTAGAGAAGTCCGACTTTACAACTTCTAGTTATTTTTCCCAAAAATAGTCATTTTGTCGAAATATGCGTTTCACAAGTGTTTACACACTCGTGTGTTCTAAATATTATTCTTAACATTGTAAGATCCGTTTCTTTAAAAACATGATTTCTTTAAAGTGTGGTCCTTTGAAGATACCACTTGCGGATACGTAGATCCACGAGTTTTAAACACCATTTCACTGGTTAAACCACTTTTACACAAGTAAAATATTTCTTTACAAGTTCATGTCTCTAAAATGTGGTAGTGTTTCATTTTTAACCCTTGTATCTTTCAAGAACAAGCTTATGTGAAGATACATGATTTTACAAAGTCGGGTTAAACGAAGTTTCGAGCTACCACATTATAGATCGGGTCTAGATAAACACAAATTTCAAGTCCTACGACTTTTACACAAGACATGTGCTATTAACCTCCATTTTAGTGATTTTACTAGACTTTAAAGATTCAAAACGCGTGTTTACGATATTTAACCGACGAAAGTTCTTTTAACCACTTTAGATGAGTGTAAAAACAAGTTTTAAACAATATACCTCTAGCTCGGGGCTAGGGAAGAATCGTGACGAAAAACGCGTGGATAAAAGCCAACGGTTGAGGTCCTTCGTGTTCCGCTTGCACCGAAGCTCCTTATACGCGACTTGTGATGTTTGTATGATGAAGGAATGAAGAGATCAAGGGCCGAAGGTGGGTGTATGGGGCTGGGGTGGTTCGGCCGAGAGTAGAGAACAAGAGAGAATGAGTGGAAGTTTGTTGATAAGTGAGGTGATTATGTCTTGGGTTTAGTGGTGTATTTATAGACAAGATTGGAGGGTATTATCCAATGGAAGTTATGTTCTCTAGATGCCCAACATATGAGATTCACCAAATCACAAGTACAAGGGGGTGTTTGGCCGTAATTTACATAGAGAGGAAGAGAGTGATCTTGTGGTGACTAGTGAAGTGATAATTAGGTTAAGTGAACACTAGTACTTATAGAAAGATTAAGTGCTATTATCCATTGGTAATTATGCCACCTTGATATCAAACACAATCTTAATAAAATAATAAACTTGTACCATGGTGTCTCCCCCTAGTTAGGGGCCGGTTATGGGGTGGGGGTTGGGTTAGTTCGATTGTAAGTGGGTGTTTAGGGGTTTAGTTAGGTAAACTAAGTTAGTTTAGGTTTTAAACTCCGTTAGTTATAAATAGCGTGTTATGACGGGTGTTAGGGTAATCAGAGACCCTAACTGGCTCAGAAAAAGAGTAATAATAAAAATACTAATATTTTCATGTTCCGGGTAAAGTCCGGGTGTCCGGTTGGATAGTAATCCGTTAAAGTGTTACAAAAGACTTTAAAGTGTCGTTATTACATTTTAGTGACACATTTTTGTTTTCCCGACACTTTAGAAAGTGTCTAGTGATATTTTCTCATTTTTGGCACTTTACTAGTCAGCTAGAAGCTGGTTAAATTGTTAAAGTGCTGTGTTTGGTACTTAAAGTACGTTTTTGGCACATCCGAATCAGTGTATCTTATCCCCTAGAGACGCGGTAACACAACCCTTATATCCTACACTCACTACCAGTGTAGCCAAAATATATGAGGCTCTTAACAGGCCTTGAGGCAGTATTTGCCTGATGCTGGTTATATTAGCATGTACACTGTGTATCCGTTTAGTGCTACTGTGCTTTTTGTGCATCACGTTTGTCACTAGGGTTCAGTATGTAATCAATGTAGTGACAGCAAATAAAGTATGATGCAAGTAAGTGCATGTATCAGTATGCAGGTAGCAGTTTATCAGCTAGTTTAATCAAGCACAGTAATCAAGTAATAATTAATCATTAATTAAGTTGTACGGATACCTGGTTTTGTGCGGGTTGTCACAGATTATGACCATGTTGACCCAGAGGAGATGGAGTTAATCGATATCAGGTGGTGTATGGCTAGTGCACTCAGACGAGCTCAAAGGTTCATGGAGATTACAGACAGACATTCTATTGGTGGACCTTCAACCAAGCTAGGGTTTGATAAGTCGAAAGTCACGTGCTTTAAATGTAAACAAAAAGGTCATTTTAAAAGAGAATGTCGAAATGCATATGCTGATGATACGGCAAATCCGTTCCGTGAAGATTACTACAAAAGAGCAATTTATCATCAGAACAAATCTGAACCTCCCAGAATGAAGCAGATAGAAGAAAATCCCAAAGAAAAATCCAGAGCACTTGCTGTTATCCATGACGATGAGGGATATGATTGAAGTGAAGTATTACCAGAAGAAGACGCAGTGGGCTATGCGTTTGTGACAAAGATTGTTCCTTTCAAAGACTCCAGAACAGAAGAAGTGAAATACGTCAACAGAAAGATGATAGCTCAGAACAGAATGAGCAGAATCTATCGTACATACAAAGAAGCTAAACAGGCAAAAAGATGGGATGCTAATAGAGAATGTTACCTAGATCCCAATGGAAACATTGCTGTTGATCCAAATACTGTTGATGTTGAAACTTTCATCAAACAAATTGCTGATGAAGAAGAAGCCAGACAAAGAGAGTGGTGGGGAGGAGGAGAAGCTGATGAGAAAGAAAAGGAGAAAGAGAAAGAAAAAGAGTCGCAGCCAAAGAAAGTTGATGATGGGATTATTGATACAACACAAGAATTCACGGCTGAGAATTTGAAGAAGATGGCTGACAAAGTGTTTGCTGCGAAAGAGCTAGAGGTAGTTTCTGGTTCTGGCACTGAGTCTAAAACCAAGGTCAGTCAGATTGAGGCAACCAATGAGTCAGGTAAGAAAGCTAAAAATGAGAGCGACTGCAAAAATTGCATGAAAGACTGCAAGGTTTGTAGTACACTTGCTTACCTTAACGGTAAAAAGACCGAAGAACTGACAGGAAGAGTCAGGGACGTTGAAGATCAGATCTTAAACCGTGACAAAATGTTAAAAGCTCTAAATGATCGATTAAAAGAATTAACTGAGAAAATCGAAAATGATAAAAGTGACGTAGAAAGAATTAGGAAAGAAAACGAAAAGCTAATTCATGAAAATCGTCAACTTTCAGAAAATTTTGAGAAGCTAAAACGAACGGTAAAAGATTCTGATGAGAGAAATGGTAAGACATACAAAGAAAATGTTCAACTGTCAGGAGTTCTTCGAGTAAAAGAAGAGCTAATCAATCAACAACTGGATGAAATTGCTAAGTTGAAGCTTCAGTTTCAAGAAGCTAAAATTGAAAATGAACGCATCCAGTTGAAATTGAACAGTTACAACTCTGCAAGTTTTGTTCTTCAACATATCGTTCCTAAACCAATTGGAAAGAACAAAGCAGGCGAAGATGTATACTTTGATGGAACCGGGGTTGGGTTTCATCAGGTTCCACCACCGATTTTAAACAATTTTTCAAAGAAAAAATCAGGGTTGGTTAATGATGAAGAAGAAAATGAAGTTAAACTTCCAGACACGATTGATGTCACATTTACCACATCATCTGATGAAGATAGTGTCCAATCTGAAGTTGTGAAAAGCATGGTTGAAAATGTTTTAAAGTCTGAAAGTGACACTACTGAGGATGATGAATGCTTTTTGGATAAATACATTCCAAAATCAAAATCCAAAAACAACTTAAGTGATGAACCTAATCTTGTAATGTACATGATGGTGGGATCTGATAAGTTGTATTCGGATCGTGATTTTCCTTTGGAAAATGTGAATGTTGATAAATTGAGAAATGTGTTCAAGTTGATTGAGATTGATATGTCTGAGATCGAAGGTTTGAAACATTCTAAAAGGCAATTAAATTTTGAAAAAGATAAATCTTACTATAAAAAACCTGTTGTACCACCACGTTTTTCTAACAACAACCAAAACAGATGGTCGGGTGGATATCAGGGGGTAAGAATTATCAAAGAAAGAATTTTCAAAACAAGAAATTTGTTGAGAAAAAAGTGTTTGTAAAAAGCTCGAGTTCTCATTCCGAGCAGGAATCTGAAATTTTTTCAAAATCAAATGAAGATTTTTTTGAAGAAAAGGCCTCACAGCCTCAGACCGAAGGCATAGGCCGGGTCGTTGATACTCGTATATGCTTTAAGTGCAACAAAGTTGGACACATTGCACGAAAGTGCACCAACTTAAAGCCTAAGTCTCAAGTTGTTGAGAGTCAGAAAAGGAAAGCTGATGCGAAAGGCAAAGCACCAATGGTTGTTGAGAAGAAAGTTTTGAAAAATGATAACACCAAGATCAAAACTGAACCCGTAAAGAATGTGGTAACTAAAACTGACAAATTTTACAAACGGGTTGCTTCACCTCAACAAGCATGGAAGCCAAAATTAGTTGAAAAGAAATCAAGTTCTTCAAAACCAAAGGTGTCTGAGACTGCTAAATCATCATCTTTAACTAAGGAGATGTATGTACCTTTGGATTACTATGAGAAGCTTGAAAAGGAAATGTCTACTACTTCTGAAAAAAAGGATGTATCAAAGAAAGATCAATCATCTGGTCAATTTCCTAAAAATGATTTCTTTTTATACAAAGAGGTTGAGATTGGATCTGAAGAGAGCTTAAAGATGAATGACAAGAATTTTCCGCCACTATACATTGCAAAAACTCACATCAATGTCAAGTTACCCGAGTCGAAAGAGGCTTGGGTGGCATCAAAATCTAACTAAATGATTTGTGATATGTGCAGGAGCTTCCAAGATCAGTTTCACGTTGGATTATGGATAGTGGAGCTTCTCGGCACATGACAGGGAAGAAAACCCTACTGTACGATGTTCGAGGGTTTAATGGAGGATACGTGGGATTTGCAGGAAATCAAGGTGGTCTAATAGTTGGTGAAGGAACTTTATCAAATGGTATTGTCACGTTTGAAAGAGTAAACTACATCGCCGAGCTTGAAAACAATCTTCTGAGCATCTCTCAGATTTGTGATCGTATGTATACAATGCACTTTACAGACAAAGAATGTTTGATCTTGAAACTAGGATTTGTTGTTCCCGAAGAGTGGGTTATTATGAGAGCACCTAGAGTGAATGATCTGTATGTGTTAGATATGAGTGTAGCAACTACTACCACGGGTCAGGCTCACTGTTTTATATCAAGAGCAACGGAAAAAGAATCACAATTCTGGCATCGAAAGATGGGCCATATTCACTTGAGGAAAATGAATCACCTGGTGCATAACGATTTAGTTCTTGGTGTTCATGTAAAAGGTTTTCATCTTGAGGGGCAGTGCATTAGCTGCATCAAAGGCAAGCAAAAGAAGAAATCACATCCTCAAAAGAAAGTCAACTCGGTCTCAAGACCGTTAGAGAGACTCCATATGGATCTGTTTGGTCCAGTAAACGTCAAAAGTATAACTGGGGATCTCTACTGTCTAGTAGTAACAGATGACTACTCAAGATTTTCATGGGTATCATTTCTGAAGACAAAAGATGAGACATTTGAAAGTTTAATGACGTTGTTCAGGAAAATTGAAAACTTGTACCAAACTCGAATCAGGAGTGATAACGGTACAGAGTTCAAGAACAACAAGATGGAAGAGTATTGTGATGAGAGAGGTATATTGCAAGAATTTAGTGCTCCTTACACTCCACAACAAAATGGGGTAGCTGAAAGAAAGAACAGGACACTAATTGAAACGGCCAGGACGATGCTTGCTGATTCCAAATTACCAGTCAACTTTTGGGCAGAAGCAGTGTCAGCCGCTTGCTATACACTCAACCGGGTTCTTACTGTGAAGAAATTCAACAAGACATGTTTCGAGCTGATGAATAACCGCAAACCGAACCTGAAGTATTTTAGAACCGTTTGGGTCTCCCTGTACAGTTCTAGAACCTTTTGGTAAATTTGGTGCAAAGAGCATTGAAGGAATTTTCGTGGGTTATGCAAGTCCATTAAAGCGAGTCTTTGTTCCAAGCTTGAAGTGGATTATTGAAGCACACAATGTTGAATGCCAAGGTTACACAATGCCATCTCAGAATCCCGGTGACTCATGGCGTTTTAATTATGATATTCTGTGGGATACATTTGACATAGAAGAAGACACGGATTTCTTTGATGAGTTGGATATTCTAAGAGAATATGAAGAATCACAAGAAAGGTTTCCAGCTGAGTATTCTAGACGTCAACGGCAAACTTCAAATGACGATGAAGCCGGTCCAAGTAATGCTGGAGAACATGATGGTATTCAACAATTCTCAGAACATGCTCTTGATAATCAGACGGCAGTAAACGATAATCAAGAATCTGATGATAGACCTATATTTGATCGTGGTGATTCAGATTCTGAGGGAGAGCAGATCCAGATATCAAGTCAAACAATTCCAGTCAGTGAATAAGGTGCAAATCAGAATGTCACAAATTTGGAAGGCGAGGTAGATGTTCCAGGCGAGGTGATGCCGAGAACTCTTTCGTACCATCCAAAAGAGCTGATTATTGGAGAATTACAATCAGGCGTTCGCACAAGACGACAAATTGACCAAGGCCATACTTGTTTTTATTCTACAGTTGCTCCGTTACAAACTGAGTTTTCACTTAGTTGTTTTATTTCGCAGATCGAACCGCGAACATACAAAGAGGCACTAACTGAAGATTCTTGGGTCAACGCGATGCAAGAGGAGCTGAGTCAGTTTGAGAAGTTAGGAGTGTGGAAATTGGTAGACTTGCCTGATGGCCACAGGAAGATAAACACCAAGTGGGTGTTCAAGTGCAAGAGAGACGATCGAGGGGTGATTATTCGTAACAAAGCTCGACTCGTAGTTCAGGGCTTTAGTCAGCAGGAGGGTATAGATTTCACTGAAGTGTATGCTCCCGTTGCTAGACTTGAAGCGATCAGAATCTTCCTAGCATTTGCATCTTGGAAAGGTTTTAAAGTTTATCAGCTAGATGTTAAATCGGCTTTTCTCTATGGGAAGGTAAAAGAGGAGGTATATGTCGGACAGCCACCGGGCTTTACCGATCCAATCCACAAAGACAAGGTCTATTTACTGGATAAAGCGCTCTATGGTTTACACCAGTCCCCGAGAGCTTGGTACGAGACATTGTCTCAACACCTGCTTGCCAACAGCTTCATCCGTGGAAAAGTGGATGCTACTCTCTTCACCAAAGAAGTCGACGGACATCTTCTGATAGTTCAGATATACGTGGACGACATCATATTTGGGTCAACAAATGAAACTCTGTGCAAAGATTTTGAAAGAGTTATGAAGCAGAAATTTGAAATGTCATCGATGGGTGAGATGAAATTCTTCTTGGGACTTCAGATTGATCAACTGCCTAAGGGAATTTTCATACATCAAACGAAGTACGTTCATGATATCTTGGAGAAATTTGGGATGTCAGGTTCTACTCCAGCTTCCACCCCGTTAGCGACGAACCATGGGATAAACCCTGATCTCACCGGAGAGAAGGTAGATGAAACGTTATATCGTTCCATGATCGGATCACTGATGTACTTGACTGCTTCAAGACCCGATATTATGTATCCAACCTGCCTCGCAGCAAGATTTCAATCTAACCCGAGAGCTTCGCATATGGTGATTGTGAAAAGGATATTACACTAGCTAAAAGGAACTCCATCACTGGGGTTGTGGTATCCAAGAGAAGGCGATTTCACGCTCGAAGGGTATTCCAATTCAAATTTCGGATGCTGCAAAGTTAACGCTAAATCAACAACAGTGGGGTGCCAGTTTTTCGGACCACGATTGGTTACCTGGCAATGCAAGAAGCAGACCTCTGTAGCTTTGTCCACATGTGAAGCCGAGTATGTATCTGCTAGCAGTTGCTGCTCACGGATCTTGTGGATCCAGCAACAGATGCGAGACTACGGTTTGCAATTTCTTAACACCCCTATCTTTGTTGATTGTGAGGCAGCGATAAACATTACTAAAAATCCTGTTCATCACGCTAAAACGAAACACATTGAAATTCGTCATCACCTCATCCGAGATTGTTTCGAGAAGAAGTTGATACGAATTGAGAAAATCCACACTAACGAGCAAAAAGCTGATTTACATACCAAAGCGTTTGATAAATCTCGTTTTCAATATCTTTTAAAATTGAACGGTATGAAGCTTTTATCGGTGTCGGAAGAGATTCTTGGCGTTGATGAAGGTACCACTGTAGATGATGTTGAGAAGCAATCTGCAATGGTTTGTCAATTTTTTACTTGTTTTGGTATTTAGGGGGAGTATAGGGTAATATTTTCAGAAAATACAAAAACAGTAAAAAAAATTTCAAAATTCCAAAAACAATAAAAAATTTCAAAAATCCAAAAACATCGAAAAATCAAAAAGAGTTTTTGTATAAAAAGAGGAAATGATAGTACATCAGTGGACTATCAGTGCACGCTAGAGAAATGTAAAGTTTTATAAAGTTTTTTTTTTTTTTTTGGGTAAAGGGTTACCCCGGTGATTCTATTATAGACAACCGCCAAATAAGAACAAGTAGTGAGGATGAGTTCCCCACTAGTTCATATACAGGACATGCCCCGTATATGTAAACAAAAAAACAAAACAAAACAAGTTACCACCTCAACCTAGCCTACTACAATCATGATAATGACTAACTAGTAGACAAACGAAAATAACAAACAAACGACGTCAACCACCATCATCAAAAATGAAATTGCTACCAACCGGCAGCCCCTTTGCATGAAACAGAAGCCACCTATCCATTGGACACCTTTATGTGAGAGGTGCTTGCCCCTGTACTGGAAGACGTAGGATGTATACCCGATGTCATAAACTCCTTCGTTTCATCATATACATTCTCTACCTCATCATCGTCAGACTCCGAATTTAGCTCATGTCCCCCTTTAGATCTCCCTTGGAAGGAACCCCCGTCCCCCCCCCCCCCCCCCCCAACAAACCCAAGAGCACTAAAAGAATTGTGTGTTTGAACCTTTGACGAGCTAGTCACTGCCTTTTTCTTCTTATCCACAGGTCTATATTCAAACTTGGGCTTTTGATTGTTAACTTGAAAACCGCTCTTCTTTACATTCTTCTTTGACTTGACTTCCGTATAACCATCCTCATCTACTAAAGTTTTAAACAGTCTCACTAGGGATGTGTCGATAGGCTCAGCTAAGACTAGTAGTTTTGCGATAATGATACAAACATAAAGCAAAAAGCCTAAGTCTGGTGGGAAACATGGTCAAACGCATAGTACTTAGTTTTGTCCTTCTTGACTGTGTACCTGCTCGGTAATCGCTGATTGTCGAAAGACATAAAACCGGTTAAGTCTGTGAGCTTTCACAACTTTGCTGAAAAGTCACTGTGATTCTGTGTTTTCATTTGCAAAGATTTAAACTTGTTTTATTTCTTTATTTTGTTTAAGCATTGGACATCCTCTGCGTATACGTGAGTATCGACCTGGATGTTATTTCCTAAACGTTCTGCTTTATTTTCTTTGGTGTTTCGTTTAAGCTTTGGATCACCTCTGCGTATACGGGAGTATCGACCTGGTGGTTAAAGCCTAAACAATTTCTACTTATTTTTATTTCTTATTTTGTTTAAACATTGGACTTTCTCTGCGTATACGGAAGTATCGACCTGATTGTTAATGTTTAAACATTCTGCGTTGTTTTTACACAAATCACAGTTGATGAAAGTTTAAAGGCATTACGTGAGTCAGTGTATTGCATGATGAGAGGATATGCTAAGATCGTGGGGCGCATAAGACTTTAGTGCTATCTAATGTACCATAATCGTATCAGTAAGCATTACGAACATCTTAGAGGAGTTTAAGTGGATCACAATATCGATGATCTAGGGTGAATTGTTTAAAAGCTTTAAGTGGTAATGTTTAGATCAACGGTGCAGCTGATTTGTCTCAATAAACTGATATGATCCTCTAACGCAAACTCACCAAAAATATGATTGTAAATAGTTTACTTTTAATGCATTTTATTTCTGTTAAGCATTTTAGTTTGGAAACTTTATTCAAAATCCAAAAAGATTTTACATTTCTGCTTTATTTTTGACAAACCAAAGTGGAAAGTTGATCTTCAGATTCGCAATTAAAGCAGATGCTAGAAGTTTCTGAGATGGAAGATGAGTTGTGAGCTTAACATGTTAAACCTGTGAAATTAAAAAGTCAAAACAAGTTCATTAAATTGAGACTTGTAAATTTCAGAAAATTGTTTGAACTAGTTTGTACAAAATGTCAGTGTGTTTTTGTCTCAGGTCAACCAAGGTCATTAAGTTGGACTTGGTAGACAAATTAAGTACTCGGGGTCATTAATTTGGACCTGGATACTTAAGTGGATTACTAAAATTCTGACAAAACCAACAAATGAAGTCAAATGGTAAGTTTGGATTGAAATTGTCATAATCATAAATCTTATATTAAGGTAGAGATTGTGCAGGTAAAAAGTTTGAATTTATGTAAGCAGCATAGCAAATCCCAGCTAACTGATAGGGGGAGTCTGAAGACTTAAAAGTCAGATACAGTTCCTGGATCTATATTCAAGGGGGAGTTTGAAGGTTGTTAAAGATTCAGATTCTGTGATTCATGCTAGCTGTTGATAGAAGAAGAGAAGATTTGAAGAAAGCATACATTGTTAGACAAATTGGAAAGAGATCAAGACTAAAGACTCGACGCCGAAGACTTCGTCAACATCCAAGGGGGAGTCTGTTGGTGCATAAATGTCTGTTAACTTCGTCTTTATCGAGTCTTATGTCTAGATAGGATAAACCAATGCTCAGCAGGATAAAAACTAGGGTTTGTGTATATGTGTGTAATTTCGCTTGAAATGGTCACTGGTTATTTCAAATGAAATTAGACATTGTAATTTCGTGTGAAATGGTCAGTGCCACTTTCAAACGAAATTACCACAACTATAAATAGCTGAGTTGCTTGGTCATTTGTAACTTTTCCGATTCAGAGCCGAGGTGCTGCCAGTTTGTCAAACGATCTATAAAAGCTTTGGAATCAATAATAAGAAGATAATTAAGAGGAATCAAGCTGTTACACGTCTATTTCTCTGATTCCGCCTTTGAAATAGATTGTAAACTCTTCTGATTGACTCGTTAGGGTCATACGACGATCTAACACAATGTATCTCGGGTTTAGTTTTCCGCGTTTCCCGAATCTAGCTACGCCTTTCCAAGGTGAGACTTTTAATAAGACTTTGTCTCCGACCTCGAAGGATAATGGTTTACGTTTTCTATCCGCGTAGCACTTTTGTCTGTCACGAGCCGCTTTGATACGGTCTCGTATCTTTGCTATTTTGTCAGTAGTCTCTTGGACTAGTTCAAGGCCAATGAGTTGTTTGTCTCCAACTTCCGCCCAACACAGCGGTGATCAGCACTTCCGTCTGTATAGTGCTTCGTATGGGGCGGCTTTAATGCTTGTGTGATAACTGCTATTATAGGAAAACTCTACCAGAGGTAAATGAGTATCCTAATTACCGCCTAAATCCATCACACAGGCGTGAAGCATGTCTTCCAACGTTTGGATGGTTCGCTCGCTTTGTCCATCGGTTTGCGGATGAAATGCTGTACTTAGATCCAAACGAGATCTAAGCGATTCCTGAAATGATTGCCATATTCTTGACACAAAGCGACCATCACGATCCGAGATTATTGAAATAGGCACTCCATGACGTGCCACAATCTGGTTGAGGTAGATTTCAGCTAACTTCGCGGTATTGTCTTTTTCACGAATAGGTAAGAAGTGAGCCGACTTGGTTAATCGATCAACGATAACCCATATCATGTCATGACCTCGAGAGGTCCGTGGGAGTCCTGTAATGAAGTCCATTGATATCTGCTCCCATTTCCAAACAAGAATCTCGGGTTGTTGTAATAACCCAGATGGCTTTTGATATTCGGCCTTGACCTTTGCACAAGTTAGGCAATTCCCAACATAGGTCGCAATATCTTTCTTGAGTTTAGGCCACCAATAGTATTCTTTTAAATCCTGATACATCTTATCAGAAAATCTGGGTGTATTGAATAGCTGGACTTGTGTGCTTCATCCAGCACTAAGTCTCGTAGGCCACCAAAATAGGGAATCCAGATCTTTCCCCTGAAATATAAAGTGACATCTTTATTTGTTTCCATTAGTTTCCTTGCTCCTCGCAAGTATTCTGCTCGTATATTTCCTGGCTTTAGGACTTCCCGTTGTGCATCGCGCACTCAAGTAGTGAAGTTTGTCTGGATTGTCAACTCTAAAGCTCGTACTCGTAATGTTCTAACTCTTTCTTTCCGGCTTAAAGCATCCGCTACAACGTTTGCTTTTCCCGGATGGTACCTGATCTCGTAGTCATAATCGTTCAACAAGTCTACCCATCGCCGTTGGCGCATGTTTAATTCCTTTTGGTCGAATATGTGTTGAAGACTTTTATGATCAGTGAATATGGTACACTTAGTACCATAGAGATAGTGACGCCAAATCTTTAAGGCGAACACCACTGCGCCCAACTCTAGGTCGTGAGTGGTATAATTCTTTTCATGAACTTTAAACTGTCGTGACACATACGCGATGACTTTTTCACGTTGCATTAATACACAACCCAAGCCTAGGTGCGATGCATCACAATACACCACAAAGTCATCGGTGCCATCGGGGAGTGATAAGATTGGCGCTTGGCATAGTTTATCTTTGAGCGTTTGGAATGCCATTTCTTGTCTTTCACCCTAATCGAACTTTTTATCCTTTTGCGTAAGAGAGGTTAGCGGTTGAGAAATTTTTAGAGAATTTCTCAATGAATCTCCGATGATATCCCACTAAACCCAGAAATTGTCTTACTTCCGTTGAGATCTTTGGGGCGTTCTAGTTCTTTATGGCTTCTATCTTAGCTGGGTCAACATGTATTCCGTTCTCGTTCGCCACGTGACCGAGAAATTGTACCTCGCGAATCCAAAATTCGTATTTCGAGAATTTGACATACAATTGTTCTTTCTTAAGCAGCTTCTGAATAGTTCTCAAATGTTGTTCATGTTCTACCTCGGTTCGTAAATATATTAATATGTCCTTAATGAATACGATCACGAACCTGTCGAGGTATGGCTTACATACCCGGTTCATCAAATCCATGAACACGACGGGGGCGTTTGTTAAGCCGAAAGGCATAACAAGGAACTCGTAATGCCCATAGCGAGTCCTAAGCGATGTCTTAGTAATGCTTTCCTCTTGAATCCTCAGCTGATAATATCCGAATCTTAGATCAATCTTGGAATAAAGGCTGGAACCTTGTAATTGATCGAACAAGTCATCGACCCTCGGTAGAGGATACCGATTGTTGATAGTTAGCTTGTTTAGTTCTCTGTAATCGATGCACATCCGAAAGGTTTCATCCTTCTTCTTGACGAATAGTATCGGAGCTCCCCAAGGTGAGAAACTCGATCTAATGAATCCTCCGTCAAGTAGTTCCTGAAGCTGAGTAGATAATTTCATGCATCTCCAAGGGCACCCGTCGATACGGAGCTTTCGCCACCGGTGCAGCTCCTGGCACTAGATCGATACGGAATTCAACTTGTCGCTGTGGAGGTAGTCCCGGCAAGTCTTCTAGAAAGACTTTGGGATATTCCTTTACCAGGGGTATGTCCTCCACCTTGCGCTCCTTGGCCTTCTTGTCAACCACGTGGGCAAGAAAGGCAATGCATCCTATTCTCAGACTCTTCCGAGCTTTCATGCAATTAATAATTCATAGTAGTGTGTCTTGATTCTCCCTGTGCACTAAAAGATGTTCTCTCGTCGGACAGGGGGATGCGAATAATCTTCTCGTGACATATGATTTCTGCTCGATTATCGGATAACTAGTCTACGTCAAAACTACGTCGTAACAACCCAATTGAACGAGTAGGATGGTCAATGTTAAATTTATGTGCTCAAAGTTTGAGTGTGCCTCCTTTAATGTCTTCTCCCGACTCAACTAATTTACCGTTGGTCATCACTATGGAATGAGGGGACGTCTAGCTTACCTGAATCTTGACCAATTATACTTTGAATTCTAGGGGGATGAAACTAATACCGACACCGGTATCAAACAAGATGAATGCAACAGGTTGGTTGATAGGAAACGTATCGGCGACCCTTAATGACTTCACATGACTCCGCTAACTCCTCATTAGCTAACTTGATAGAGCAAGACATGTTTAACCTACATGACTCTAATTCGTGTATATGCTTAGTATCTAAAGACACTAAGTTAAGCCGAAGTTGGTATCCAAAGAATTGATACATGATGGTTGTAGAGTAGAGCATACCCCTAGACTTGCTTACTCACTAGCTTGATTCATCCTTAACCATCCATGCTCGTAGTGACCTCCTTGCCACAGTAAAAACCACCTCGTTCATTCTTAAATATAGCTAACTCATTAGTCTTTGTTTTGTGCCAAGTCTCACCACACTGCTACTCTTGTCACTTTTGTAAGTGTCCTCATGATGAAAGTTTCACCTATCTCATTCCGAATTTTGACAAGTTATTAGCATACTTCTTAATGCGAGCATCGATTATGGCAGTAATCACCTTCGCTTTGCTTGTCACGGGATTTCTCTTTCTCTTAACACCCTCCTTGGGCAGTCCCCCATCCTCACCACATCCTTGGTGAGACTAACTGAGAGAGTTACTTGAAAATAAATCTAGGTAGGGTGACATGATGTGATCATGATTCGGATCTCAGGGCTAAACCCCAAATGTAGCGCTCAGTGCGTTTGGATTCGAGTGTTATCCAATATGCAATCAACCCTTGATAGATTGTAGAGGCGTCGGGGTAACTAACAACATTAGCTCTAATCATGATCGAGTTCTAGAGCTCGGTTCCCAAACTTGGAATTTTTCAACTAGCGAGCAATACTCTTCTCGCTTAAGATTCTTGAGTTCTTCCCACAATAACTTCTTTGTTGTATTACTCCCTATAGTTTGCACTTGGAGATTCCACCAAGTTAACGCCTCATTCAACAGAAGGCTATTCGTTTACCAAAACGTTTACTTGGGAGTACATTTATTAGCAAGGTTAACTGACTTCCTTGTCTTTATCTAGCGGATAGAACTCACCGCACATTCCGTGTCACACCCCGACCGCGTAAAACAACAAACCGCGGCGGAAACATCGGGGCGTGTCGCGACAGAATTAATTGTTTCATAACCATGGCACACAAAGTGTATTTTATTTATTAAACAAGGGTGTTACATTGTCTCGAAATAGCAAATTAAGAGTTCAGAACATAATTAAACATAGTCTATCATCTTTTAAAGTCTCTAAGGCACAGGTCCGCCCTAGTATCATGATCAACATCCTATGGAAAAGCACCTGAAAACACATGTGAAAATAGGTACGTCAGCATAAAAATGCCTGTGAGATACATAGGTTTTGCGAAAATAAGATTCATGACTTTTGTTTGAGAAAATGTTTAGTCATGAACCTTGTTATTTGCTTTGTCTTGTAAATCATTTGAAAACAATAAGATCAGATGATATGTATAAGTAAATGTCAGGTTAAATAAATAACCATGTAAAAATGTGTTTGTATAAGGTAAGTTGTTTGTAAATCAATGTCTTGTGAAAAGTATGTTATTTGTATAAAATGTTCTATGTCTCAAACTGAAATGATTCAAATAACGCTACGCCATGTAATACCATACAAACACTTATATATAGGAAGTACCAGCGGCGTATCCACCATGCTTGTATCATATTACACACGCATCGTTACTTAATCACTTAATCAAACCAAACCAAACAATGTAAGAAGTCTATGTTTAAATCAATTGTCAAATGTATTGAATAACATGTCAAAGTGTTTATGTCAAGATGTAAATCATGTCAAAATGTCTATGTCAAATATCCATGTCAAATGTCTATGTCAAAATGTCATGTATGGCAAGTGAAATGTCTCAACTAAACCATATGCACGAAAACAAAGTATTGAAGTAAAACTTGGTTTAAATCAAAGCTATGTTTTGTGTAAATGCATGCAACTATTTAATATGAACATTTATGCGGTATTGTGAATATGCATACATCCAAGCCTGGCGACTGTGGTGATAACCCTTTAAACAAATTAAAGGTCTATCTGTCTTAATGTCAACGAATTCGGTCATTCCTTTCTGTCCCCTTACCCTGGGATGTCCGGAACGGGAGTTGTCAATTCCTATGGTACCACTACCTACTAACGAACGGCGTAGCTAATGTTAATGAATGTATTGTCCCATGTAAACAAACCAAATGTCATACCAAAATGTAAACATGTGAAAACAATGCACTAAGTATGTAATCAAATGAACATACATAGCGTGAAATGTCATGTAAAACGATGTACTAAGTAATGCACACAATGGGCACACCTAGCATGAAATGTCATGTAAAACGATGTACTAAGTAATGCACACAATGGGCACACCTAGCATGAAATGTCATGTAAAACAATGTACTAAGTAATGCACACAATGGGCACACCTAGCAGGAAATGTCATGTAAAACAATGTACTAAGTAATGCACACAATGGGCACACCTAGCAGGAAATGTTATGAAATCATGTACTATAATGTACTAACGAACATAGCATGTATATGATGTGAAAACAGGAAAGCATGAAAGTAACAAGTAGGCACATGTGTTCCACCCCAAAACAGTTTGGAAAACAGTAAAAGAGGGGTTCTATGTACTCACTTGAGATTGCTCAGTTGTATAAAGATAACCACCAAGTAATGCTATAGATCTCGGAATCAAACGGCACCTAGTATAGGTAACTATGTTAATAAACCGGACCTATCTCGGAAGACTGGGTAGCATTAGGGTTTGTAAACCAAATGAGTGTCGGAACTCACGTGATATGGTTTAACAAAGCCTACATGCTAAATGAAACTTAACATAATTGTTTACGACCCATTACGACCCGTTTAGGAAGCTTATGCTACTTTAACGTGTCGTGCGCGTGAAACGCGTTCGGACCGCCTAACTAGTCCTATGACAAGTATTATATGCCTAAACATGTTACATAATCAGTTATGTGACAAAGGTTTAGGTTACATATGCTTAATTACCAATTATACATGAAAAGGGTATTCTGGTAATTTACCTAAGGCATATAAACTACCTATCATACAACTACTTAAACGATGTGACCATAGGGTATAACCTCGGAAGGTTATTCCCTACCTACTATGGTCACCTAATGTATTTAGTCGGATCCTAATGATCGACCAAACTGGGTCGGGTTCGAAGGTATAGGCGATTTATTAGATCGCCTACCCTACGACCCTAGACAACGTGGTAATCAGTGGGCATAGTCCCAAGGTTGGGACTATGACCAACGTGATTACAATCACGTTGCGAAGTTCAAACGAACTTCGCATTGACCATTACTGGTCAACGCAGAAAGTCAAACAAAGTTTGACTTTCAGACTCGATAAAACAATAAAATAAGGAAAAGAACGAAAGAATACTTACGAAGGGTCCAAGATTCAAAGGTTCAAAGGTGTGGGTTTTGTGTTGAGGATGGATGGGTATTTATAGTAAAAGCACTACCGTTAGGATCGTTTCTTGGAAAAGGGGAAAAGATCTAGTCCGTACACTTGTTGGAACCTTATGGTGACTAAAATTTCATCCTTATCACATGACTAGACAATTAGGAACATGTGGTTGAGAATCAAATGGCTGCAACTTGTGATTAGAAACATTTAATCTGGTCAGAAGGTGGGAAGCGGCCCGCTTTAGGATCAGCCAAACACAATGCGGGCCGCCTGAGGCTTCTGATCTGCATATATGTTTCAGAAATGACAGTTTCAGCCCCTGCACGTGTTTAAGGCCATTCCCGACACTTCTAAAGCCCGTAAAGCCAACTTTAAGGCCCTAAAATGTTGCCTAAACATTGTGGATATGAAACATGTTCAAAAATATGTCGGGGGATGGTTCGTTTGGTCGTACGAACGCGATGTTCGCTTAATTACGACGGAATGCGCATAAGCGCGAAAAACGATCCAAATGATGCGACGAATGGATTTTTCTTAAGGCGAACACTAAAATATAATGTAGTCATGCTTTCATAAATTTTTGGATGTCCGGATGTATTCAGAACGTAAGTTATGCGCGAAAATGCAAACTTGTGCACTTTTTGACACTTTTAGTCCCTGAATGTTCCAAAAGTTTATTTTAGCACACTAAACCCCTCAAAGCCTATTTCTAAGCTATGTCAAGGATATTTAAGGTGTGCTTAACTTATGGTTATGTTCCGGAATGTTCGTTACAGTTCAAATTGACATACTTCCGCAGTTTGTCATATTTAGTCCCTGTAAGCGAATTAACTTGTTTTTGCCATACCAAAGCCTTCAAAACTTATTTCTAAGTTATGTAAAGGTTATTTAAGGTATGTTGAGTATATGTTGATGTTCCGGAGTATTTCTCGCATTAAACTGAGTACGTTTACGCACTAGTTTGCGTATAACTCTCCAGAAAGCGATGTAGAGTTTGAAATTACATAAAAGTCAAAACATGAAAAATGTAAAACACAATCAAACAAACATTGGGATCAAATAACATTGTTTTATTGATAACAGAACTGTTCATAGTGATAACAAGCACAGTTGTTACAGTCTCCCCTACTTGTGGAAATTTCGTCCCGAAATTTATTTAGAGGAAACTCGTGGAAAAAGATGTGGATATTTCGCCTTCATTTGGTCTTCGCGTTCCCAAGTAAACTCAGGTCCACGTTTTGCTTCCCAGCGAACTTTGACCAAAGGAATGCGCTTGCGTTTAAGCCACTTGACTTCACGTTCCATGATTTCCACTGGTTTCTCAACAAATTTCAGTGTTTTGCCAACACGAATTTCGTCAAGCGGTATGGAGTAGTTCTCATCAGCTGTACACTTCTTGAGATTTGATATGTGAAAAGTTGGATGAACATTTCCCAGCTCAGGAGGTAACTCAAGTCTATAGGCTACCTTTCCGATTCTTTCGACGATCTTGAATGGTCCAACGTATCTAGGTGCAAGTTTTCCTTTCTTTCCAAATCTGATCACACCTTTCCAAGGTGAGACCTTAAGTAATACTCGATCACCGACTTGGAATTCCAAGGCTTTGCGTTTTGGGTCCGCGTAAATCTTCTGACGGTTTCTAGCTACCTGAAGGTTATCACGAACTTTCTTGACCTTGTCAGTTGTCTCTAAAATGAGGGCAGGTCCAGTAAGTTGAGCCTCGCCAATCTCATTCCAGCAGACTGGTGAACGACATTTTCGACCATAGAGAGCTTCGAAAGGAGCCATTTTGATGCTAGTGTGATAACTGTTGTTGTAGGAGAATTCAATCAATTTAAGATGTGAATCCCAGCTACCACCAAAATCGATCACACAAGCTCTTAGCATATCCTCCAGAGTCTGGATTGTTCTCTCAGATTGACCATCCGTTTGCGGATGATAAGCTGTGCTCAGATTAAGTTGGGTCCCCATAGCAGATTGCATGGTTCTCCAAAAGTGAGAAGTGAAACGAGCATCTCTGTCAGAAATGATGTTCAAAGGAACACCATGTCGAGCTACAATTTCATCTACATAGATTTGAGCAAGTCTGTCAGTAGGAAAATCCTCGCGGATTGGCAAGAAATGTGCTGACTTTGTAAGATGATCAACGACTACCCAGATGGCATCATGACCTTTCTTTGTGCGCGGGAGTTTGGTAACAAGATCCATAGTAATGTTTTCCCATTTCCAAACTGGGATCTCTGGTTGCTCCAATAAACCAGATGGACGCTGATGTTCAGCCTTAACCTTAAGACAAGTAAGGCATTTTGACACGTATAAGGCAATGTCTTTCTTCATACCAGGCCACCAATAGTGAATACGAAGATCCTTATACATCTTATCTGAGCCCGGATGAATGGAATAACGAGACTTATGGGCTTCATCCATAAGCAAGGTACGAATATCATCCTGGCTTGGGACCCACAAACGGTCCATGAAGTAATATGACCCATTGTCCTTCAGTTCAAGAGCAGGTGTTATGTGATAGGGAAATTCCTTATCCATCGAACCTTGTGAAACACAAGATTGTTGAGCTTGAGCAATGCGTGCTTGAATATCGGATCGAGCTTGAATAACAGACTGAACACGTACACAATGAAGCTTAGTACGTTCCTTACGACTTAATGCATCAGCCAGGACATTCGCCTTACCAAGATGGTAGCGAATTTCGCAGTCGTAGTCATTTAAAAGCTCAACCCAACGTCGCTGTCTCATGTTGAGTTCTTTCTGGTTGAAGATATGCTGAAGACTTTTGTGGTCAGTGAAAACCACACATTTTGTACCGTACAAATAGTGTCTCCAGATCTTGAGAGCAAAGACGACTGCACCCAACTCAAGATCATGAGTGGTGTAGTTCTTCTCATGTATCTTCAATTATCTTGATGCATAGGCTATGACTTTGTTCCTTTGCATAAGAACACAGCCAAGACCCAATTTCGATGCATCACAATACACGACAAAATCATCATCACCCTCAGGTAATGATAGAACAGGCGCATCGCAAAGCTTCTGCTTCAGGTGTTGAAAAGCTTCCTCTTGTTTGAATCCCCAGTAAAAGGGCATTTTCTTCTGAGTTAGAGCAGTAAGAGGAACTGCAATCTTAGAGAAGTTTTCAATGAAGCGGCGATAATAACCCGCTAGACCAAGAAAAGAACGAACTTCAGTAGGAGTAGTAGGCGTATCCCAATCCTTAATCGCACTGATCTTGGAGGGATCTACATGAACACCTCGTTCGTTGATAATGTGTCCCAAAAATTGAACTTCTTTAAGCCAAAATTCGCACTTGGAGAATTTGGCGAAAAGTTGCTCTTTCTTCAGGAGTTCCAGAGTAAGACGTAGGTGCTGCTCGTGATCAGCTCGCGTCTTAGAGTAAATCAAGATGTCATCGATAAAAACAATGATGAACTGATCCAAATAAGTTTTGCAGACCCTATTCATTAAGTCCATGAAAACAGCAGGAGCATTAGTCAAACCGAATGGCATGACTGTGAACTCGTAATGTCCATAACGAGTACGGAATGCTGTCTTCGGAATGTCTTCTTCTTGCACCCGAAGTTGATGATATCCAGATCGCAGATCAATCTTCGAAAAATAAGAAGCACCTTGTAACTGATCAAAGAGGTCGTCGATGCGAGGTAGGGGATATCGATTCTTGATGGTGAGCTTGTTAAGCTCACGGTAATCGATACACATCCTAAAGGATCCATCCTTCTTCTTGACAAAAAGAACGGGAGCACCCCAAGGTGAAAAACTAGGACGAATAAAACCTTTGTCAGAGAGCTCCTGAAGCTGTTTAGACAACTCTTGCATCTCAGATGGTGCAAGACGATATGGAGCTCTGGCAATGGGATTTGCACCAGGTACGAGATCAATGCGGAACTCGACTTGGCGTGCTGGAGGTAGACCAGGTAAGTCTCCAGGGAAAACTTCAGAATAATCCCGAACGACAGGAATATCTGAAATCGACTTACCCTTGCCTTTATCTTCTGTAACATGTGCTAAGAAAGCCACATAGTTCTTCTGCAGATACTTCCGAACTTTAAAACAAGACATGAGTTTGAGACCACCGATAGGCTTCTCACCTTGGACTTGCAGGATCTCGCCTGTCGAAAGTGGCACACGAACAATCTTCTTAGAACAAACTATCTCTGCGTGATGCTTGGATAGCCAATCCATTCCCACAATAACGTCGAAGCTTCCAAGTTGCATAGGCGCGAGGTCAATAGGAAAAAGATGATCATTTAGGTTCAACTGGCAGTTGCGAAGAACAGAATCGAGAATAATGGGTTCACCACTAGCAACCTCTACTGTCAAAGATTTGCCTAGTTTCGTTCTAGACACTCGAAGCATTTGCTCAAAAGACAAAGACACGAAACTCTTATCGGCACCGGAATCGAAAAGAACAGATGCAGGCTGATTATTAATAAAGAACGTACCGTTCACCACATTATCGTCAGCCTGTGCCTCTTGGGCATTCATGTTAAAAACTCGGCCTCGAGCCGGAGCCGGATTCTGGTTCTGGTTCTGGTTCTGGTTGGTTAGCCTTGGGCACCGGTTCCTGTAGTGGGTCAGATCCCCACAATTGTAACAAGCACCTGGTGGGTATTGTGGTCTTGCAGCTTGACCTTGTTGCGGAGCAGGAGGCTGAGCAACTTGTTGAGCCGGGTTCTGAACCGCGGGATTCTGAGCAGATCGACAAACATTGGCGAGATGGCCTGACTTCCCACAGTTAGTACAGAAACGGCATGGAAATTGCGGCTGGTGGTGACTGTTGCATCTATTGCACAAAGGTGCATTCCCTGTATAGGGTTTCTTTGCTGGAAACTGTGCGGGTTGGTTGGGAGCTGCCTGATTAGCTTGGGCAGTGATAGCAAAATTCTGGGAAGCCTTTCGCTTCCTTGACCTCTTCGAAGAACCAGAGTTCTTTCCATTCAAGTTTTGACCTTTCTTGCTATCTTCCTTGTCAGCCGACTGCTTCTTGCCCTTGTCACCCTTCCGGTGTAACTTGTTCTTCCTGATCTGCGACTCAGTCAATGTCGCAGATAACTCGATCGCCTGACGAAGTGTGGCAGGGTTACTACAAGTAAGAATGTCTTGTACCGAGTCAGGTAGACCATCGATGTATCTCTCGATAGCCTTGTCGAGTGGGGTGACCATTGTTGGGCAAAGCAGACTCAATTCTTCAAACCGATCAGTATAAGCCCTGTGCTCACCACTATCTTGCTTCAAAACATCAAACTCTTTCTCCAACGCTCGCTGTTCATGGCGAGGACAGAATTCCCTCATCATAAGGGCTCTAAGTTCAGCCCATGTCTGTGCGAGAGCGACTTCTGCACCTTGGTCTCTCATAACCCCGTTCCACCATGTCAAAGCCCTCTTCTGAAATACGCTCGAGGAGAACTCGACCTTGCGATTATCCGGACACTGCACATGGCGAAAAGTATTCTCTATGCTCTCGAACCACTGAAGAAGCCCAGTCGCTCCCTCAGAACCACTATACTTGAGTGGTTTAGCCTGGTTAAAATCCTTGTATTTGCATGGAACATTGTTGTTGTTGTTGGCTTGGTTCCATTGAGCAAAGAGATTTGGAAACTGAGCAGCCATCTGCTGCGCAATAATTTCTGCCAGCTCGGCAGTTGCTATCTGATTTTCGCGTCGAGGAGGCATTCTAAAAGAGGAAAACATGAAAGGAAACGAGTGAGATGATTGGATGAAAAGAATGAGATGAAACAAAATCAACAAAAGCAAAGATGGTGGTCATTCGTCCGTATCACAAAGCAAACAAACGACTCACAGTGACTAATCAAAGTAAATGGGTCAAAAATAATGTATAATGAAGACATGCTCGCCTATAAGTGAACACTCATCCCAAGAATTCCCAGGTAAGCACAACTGGTCTCTGCGTCTGGTTGAGATGTATACGAAGTGCTTGCCTAGACAGAAAACTCAGAATACAGGCATTCACCCTTCCAGTTTGCACACGTTCACATTATTTAAAACCCAAAACGTTTGACGGGATTTTTGAAAATTAGAAGGCACAAGGCCAAAAACCAAACTTGAAAAGGGTTCAAAACCATAAAACAGAGGGTTCAAAACCTTACAATTGAGGGTTCAAAACCTTGTAAAAATTTATTCAAAAACAGATGATTGTTGTTCAAAAATCGTTTCGGAAAATTTTTGGTTCCTTGTTTTGTTAATCACCTAAGGATAGGTGATGTACATGTTTTAAGATCTAAACACAAGTTAGCTTGTGTTAGGTTCCTAGAAAAGTTATAGTCTAGGTCAAAGCATTACTAATAACCTAATTCCCTATAACCATTGGCTCTGATACCAACTCTTCTGTCACACCCCGACCGCGTAAAACAACAAACCGCGGCGGAAACATCGGGGCGTGTCGCGACAGAATTAATTGTTTCATAACCATGGCACACAAAGTGTATTTTATTTATTAAACAAGGGTGTTACATTGTCTCAAAATAGCAAATTAAGAGTTCAGAACATAATTAAACATAGTCTATCATCTTTTAAAGTCTCTAAGGCACAGGTCCGCCCTAGTATCATGATCAACATCCTATGGAAAAGCACCTGAAAACACATGTGAAAATAGGTACGTCAGCATAAAAATGCCTGTGAGATACATAGGTTTTGCGAAAATAAGATTCATGACTTTTGTTTGAGAAAATGTTTAGTCATGAACCTTGTTATTTGCTTTGTCTTGTAAATCATTTGAAAACAATAAGATCAGATGATATGTATAAGTAAATGTCAGGTTAAATAAATAACCATGTAAAAATGTGTTTGTATAAGGTAAGTTGTTTGTAAATCAATGTCTTGTGAAAAGTATGTTATTTGTATAAAATGTTCTATGTCTCAAACTGAAATGATTCAAATAACGCTACGCCATGTAATACCATACAAACACTTATATATAGGAAGTACCAGCGGCGTATCCACCATGCTTGTATCATATTACACACGCATCGTTACTTAATCACTTAATCAAACCAAACCAAACAATGTAAGAAGTCTATGTTTAAATCAATTGTCAAATGTATTGAATAACATGTCAAAGTGTTTATGTCAAGATGTAAATCATGTCAAAATGTCTATGTCAAATATCCATGTCAAATGTCTATGTCAAAATGTCATGTATGGCAAGTGAAATGTCTCAACTAAACCATATGCACGAAAACAAAGTATTGAAGTAAAACTTGGTTTAAATCAAAGCTATGTTTTGTGTAAATGCATGCAACTATTTAATATGAACATTTATGCGGTATTGTGAATATGCATACATCCAAGCCTGGCGACTGTGGTGATAACCCTTTAAACAAATTAAAGGTCTATCTGTCTTAATGTCAACGAATTCGGTCATTCCTTTCTGTCCCCTTACCCTGGGATGTCCGGAACGGGAGTTGTCAATTCCTATGGTACCACTACCTACTAACGAACGGCGTAGCTAATGTTAATGAATGTATTGTCCCATGTAAACAAACCAAATGTCATACCAAAATGTAAACATGTGAAAACAATGCACTAAGTATGTAATCAAATGAACATACATAGCGTGAAATGTCATGTAAAACGATGTACTAAGTAATGCACACAATGGGCACACCTAGCATGAAATGTCATGTAAAACGATGTACTAAGTAATGCACACAATGGGCACACCTAGCATGAAATGTCATGTAAAACAATGTACTAAGTAATGCACACAATGGGCACACCTAGCAGGAAATGTCATGTAAAACAATGTACTAAGTAATGCACACAATGGGCACACCTAGCAGGAAATGTTATGAAATCATGTACTATAATGTACTAACGAACATAGCATGTATATGATGTGAAAACAGGAAAGCATGAAAGTAACAAGTAGGCACATGTGTTCCACCCCAAAACAGTTTGGAAAACAGTAAAAGAGGGGTTCTATGTACTCACTTGAGATTGCTCAGTTGTATAAAGATAACCACCAAGTAATGCTATAGATCTCGGAATCAAACGGCACCTAGTATAGGTAACTATGTTAATAAACCGGACCTATCTCGGAAGACTGGGTAGCATTAGGGTTTGTAAACCAAATGAGTGTCGGAACTCACGTGATATGGTTTAACAAAGCCTACATGCTAAATGAAACTTAACATAATTGTTTACGACCCATTACGACCCGTTTAGGAAGCTTATGCTACTTTAACGTGTCGTGCGCGTGAAACGCGTTCGGACCGCCTAACTAGTCCTATGACAAGTATTATATGCCTAAACATGTTACATAATCAGTTATGTGACAAAGGTTTAGGTTACATATGCTTAATTACCAATTATACATGAAAAGGGTATTCTGGTAATTTACCTAAGGCATATAAACTACCTATCATACAACTACTTAAACGATGTGACCATAGGGTATAACCTCGGAAGGTTATTCCCTACCTACTATGGTCACCTAATGTATTTAGTCGGATCCTAATGATCGACCAAACTGGGTCGGGTTCGAAGGTATAGGCGATTTATTAGATCGCCTACCCTACGACCCTAGACAACGTGGTAATCAGTGGGCATAGTCCCAAGGGACTATGACCAACGTGATTACAATCACGTTGCGAAGTTCAAACGAACTTCGCATTGACCATTACTGGTCAACGCAGAAAGTCAAACAAAGTTTGACTTTCAGACTCGATAAAACAATAAAATAAGGAAAAGAACGAAAGAATACTTACGAAGGGTCCAAGATTCAAAGGTTCAAAGGTGTGGGTTTTGTGTTGAGGATGGATGGGTATTTATAGTAAAAGCACTACCGTTAGGATCGTTTCTTGGAAAAGGGGAAAAGATCTAGTCCGTACACTTGTTGGAACCTTATGGTGACTAAAATTCCATCCTTATCACATGACTAGACAATTAGGAACATGTGGTTGAGAATCAAATGGCTGCAACTTGTGATTAGAAACATTTAATCTGGTCAGAAGGTGGGAAGCGGCCCGCTTTAGGATCAGCCAAACACAATGCGGGCCGCCTGAGGCTTCTGATCTGCATATATGTTTCAGAAATGACAGTTTCAGCCCCTGCACGTGTTTAAGGCCATTCCCGACACTTCTAAAGCCCGTAAAGCCAACTTTAAGGCCCTAAAATGTTGCCTAAACATTGTGGATATGAAACATGTTCAAAAATATGTCGGGGGATGGTTCGTTTGGTCGTACGAACGCGATGTTCGCTTAATTACGACGGAATGCGCATAAGCGCGAAAAACGATCCAAATGATGCGACGAATGGATTTTTCTTAAGGCGAACACTAAAATATAATGTAGTCATGCTTTCATAAATTTTTGGATGTCCGGATGTATTCAGAACGTAAGTTATGCGCGAAAATGCAAACTTGTGCACTTTTTGACACTTTTAGTCCCTGAATGTTCCAAAAGTTTATTTTAGCACACTAAACCCCTCAAAGCCTATTTCTAAGCTATGTCAAGGATATTTAAGGTGTGCTTAACTTATGGTTATGTTCCGGAATGTTCGTTACAGTTCAAATTGACATACTTCCGCAGTTTGTCATATTTAGTCCCTGTAAGCGAATTAACTTGTTTTTGCCATACCAAAGCCTTCAAAACTTATTTCTAAGTTATGTAAAGGTTATTTAAGGTATGTTGAGTATATGTTGATGTTCCGGAGTATTTCTCGCATTAAACTGAGTACGTTTACGCACTAGTTTGCGTATAACTCTCCAGAAAGCGATGTAGAGTTTGAAATTACATAAAAGTCAAAACATGAAAAATGTAAAACACAATCAAACAAACATTGGGATCAAATAACATTGTTTTATTGATAACAGAACTGTTCATAGTGATAACAAGCACAGTTGTTACATTCCGTATCAATGAGGTCTCGCGGCTTATAATCCGGAAAAGCCTTAGGATTAAAATCTGGTGTGATTGCATCTCCAAGTGTGGCATTGCCACTCATTCTCGTCCCATCGGGATTTGAACCACTTGAACTACCGGTACCATCAGTACCATCACTAGTGTCGACTCGACAACCTCATGTTGTTCCATATAACCTCTAGTTCAACTTTAATAGTAGGGCGCTAATTAACTGACCCTCTTCTAGGCGTAGCTTTTCTTGTCGATGCCACGTTGTTTCCGATACATTGTATCATTGGGTCTAGGCTTTTATTTGGACAGATATAGCCTATCATGCGCCTAAGAATTAAGAATGTGATTGGTCATGGAAACCTCAAGACAGCGTTGCTCCGGTATGTTTGAACAATGATATTCATGAATAAATGCATTCCAAAATGCATAGTACCTCTTGAGTGTATTAGCCATGTGCCTAAATGAGAAAAGAAGTAATTCGTTGAGGAGGAGAAACCAAACGGTCGTCTCCAATTTTTACAACGTATATCCCATACTTCCTGGATCTCGATCGCCCAAAGTAGGAAAAAAAATCCTTCGCCACACTAGCCCGTGTGACGAATACGCTGATACTCCTTGAGCTCCACGAGCTTCGAAAAAAAATTGTTATAATTTCCATAGATGTCGAATAATACAATGAAAGGGTTGTAGCTTGGCTCATGCCATAGTATCCCTTGGAATAAGATAAATATCAAACGACAGAGTTTAATGTAGTCATCTCCGATAACTAAGATAAGGTAAGGTGTCATAGACACCAAAGAACCAGCCCATGTACAAGAATTTCGAGAATGTTGAGGAAAAATCCTCCATGAGTGGCTAACGAGTTTTGTTTGCTTTCGATGACTAGTCTCAGATGACTTGTGTTATAGATCGAATGTTAAGTGCAAACAATACGTGTAGTCTTCCTGTATCGTAGAGTGTTATAGTAACCATTCCGGTTAGTGTTCTACTAGATAGAAATTTGAACAATTTAAGAACTTCGAATGGATAGTGATCTCTTGGTTGTCCCGCAGAGCCCACCAGGATTCCTATGCACTACAAGTTGTTATTACGTGGGCCCCCGTAATAATAAATTGTCTTGCATGGTCACCCCAATGTCTCTTGTTCAAAGAAGACGATTAGTCAGAGAGAGGAGTCTATTGTCTACATACCTTCAACATCGAAGGGACCTTCGTGCTGGTCCACGTGCCAATGCCCCTTGTCATTATTCGTGAAAGGGCACAACGTTAGTCTAAAAAGAATTCGTAATAATAACCACTGGAGGGGCACCTTCAAGATGAATACCTCATCTTCCTTGTCTGGATAGGAATGTAATCGAGCATGCCAAATATGAATCTCAAGGGCCTCGTCCCACTAGTAGAGTTATTGTCCAAGGCCGCCACCTCCGGCTCATCATCACTACCGAAGCCAGGCATATACCACCCGAGGGTAAACAACCATCTTCCATGGGATCAATGCTTTAGGGTCTCTCTCAGGGACCACGCCCGCCATAAGCTTCGTAATAGCCGCGAGGTCATCATCCTCATCGCGTGAGTCAATTGTAATAATAGAATTCATAGTCGAAGGTATTTTCGTCCTTGGCAAATATTCCGTACAATGCATATACAAAGACATTATATATATAATCACTAAATCTCATGCTGTTTTTGTTTCTCGTGTTTCACATGTAATCCTTAATGTTTTCAATGTTGGACTCTGTATGCCCAAGACACATATTAAATTGATGTGGCTAGTACGTTATGATCCAAGTCGAGTCATACCCAATAACAAGCTAGACAAACACTTACAATATTTTATTTATGATATGATCAAATAAATAAATATCAACACTTAGAATATTTAGAAATTGGTTTTCTAAATAATTGCACTTGACAAACTAATAAATTATATGGATAATTTATTTTGAGAGAATATTTTATTTTGTTATTTAATTGGTTAAATAACATAATAAAAAATAGCATAAGTCTTATAACATATGATGTTATATTTTATAAAAGTTATAAAATATATATATATGTGTAAGACTTATATTTTATAAAAGAAATGTATTTTTTTATAAAAGCTTGGCTGCCACCCCCCCCCCCCATGGGGTCTTCCCAAAAAATTCTTGTCCAATGAGGTTCCATGCATGTTGTCATAGTTGCATGCCTTTTAATTGGATGGTCTTCCCAAGCAAGAAAGGTCCAATGAATGTACATGCATTTTGCATGAGTAGATGTTCATGCATTGGGTGAATTGGGTGGCACATTCTCTCACTACCTTTATTAACATTTTTGTATGACAAAAATAAAAAAAAGAGTGAAGAGATGAACTTGAAAAATAGGAGAAAAATGGCTGCATATTTTCGGCCATTACATGCTCATCCAAGAGAGTTTTTGAAGTTGATCAAGTAGGCTTTTTCAAGTTCATAAATCAAGTGCAAGAACTCCACAACCTCCTCTCAAATTTTCGGCCATGAGATGGTTGTCAAGAGGGTTTTTCTAGTGAGTTCATAAGTGTAGAAATCCTAGCTAAACATAAGGTGTTTGTTGGAAGCTTGGGGTATACAAGCTTGAGGTCTTCTACTCTTGAAGACATCCATTTCAAGAAGCATCATCCGTTTCATAATCCTTGTACTTCAAGAAGGTAGTTTTTCTAAACATCCTATGGTTGTGTTTGATAGTATACATCTCATATATGGATCCGGGTTTTGGGATTTTGCATATAAATGGTTTTATATCTTATAAAAGTAACATGTTTTAAACATTATTTCCGCTGCGTTTTTATTTCATATGGATGAAATTGCTTTGATAAACATGTTAAAATCCCATCAATGGCATCTAGAGCCGCTTATATGAGTGCATGCTTCAATAGACTTAAAATTTTCGGTTTTCGGGTTTGGTGAAAACCCTATGGCCGAAATTTTAAGTATGGTTATCCCTTTGTTTTTCAAGATTATATTCTTACATGCATAAATGAATCTTGAAAAATTATTTCATATGGATGATTTGTTTGTTTGGACAAAACTCACCTTTTCGGTTTTTTGGACATAGCCGAAAATGGTTATTAAAAGGGAACCATTTTTTTATGCTTCTTGAAATTAATATATATATATATATATATATTTGGATATATATTTTGGTGCATATAACCTAGCCATGACCTTGTGTTGAATAATTGTGTTGTGATTTATTTATTAAATTATTTCAAAGGTTGTAATAATTATTATTTTGTTCTTCCACTTGTAAAGTTATATATTTTATTTATTTTCATTTGGTATGTAAAATAAATAGATTAGGTGCATTTTTTTTACTAGAAAAATGTATTAGGATATATTTTGTAAAAGAAGATGCACACAAAAATGCGGTTTTGGTTTTTGCCAATTTCGGGCATAAAGGACTTCATAGTTCTAAACGGGATTTTAGCCCGATAACCAAAACACATTTTTGAAGTCCAAAGGAGTTTGGAGCTGAATATAAAAGACATTTGGAAGATCAAAGAAAGTGGAGAAATCACAACACAAAAGGAAGACTTGAAGCATTTGGATGCGGGATCAAGTGGGAGTTCAACGACACAATACTTGTGTCATTTTTCACCCTTTAGGAAGGACCTTTTGGCACACTTGTTTCGGCTAACAAGTGTTGTCAAAATAGTTGGCTATGGTTATGCACCTATTGTTATATATGTTGTGCTTGTGTGGTTGTTTATTTATGTTGTTTAGATGATATTTGGATATGCATGCTTAACAAACTAATAATCAACAACAAGCTTAAAATTGGTTCTCCAAAAGATCATTAAAATTGGTTAATAAAAGGTTATTAAAAATTAATGATTTTATAATAAAATGGGTTTTATTAGAAAGAACCTTGAAAATTTATTTTCACAAAAGTACCAAGGATTTGAATGCATGCAAATGTATGGTACATAAAGTTTTGTAAACTAGAATTTTTGAAAACTCAAAAATCCCTTCTATAAAACAAGTCAAACACCATCCTTTTATACAACGCTCGAAACACTTGGGAACTCTTTCGTGGGATAAAGGTCACCTAACCACATTTGAGGGAACTTGTATATTCGAGGTGGGTTTACCATGTTTGTGGGATAAAGGTCACCTAACCACTTATGTGTATAAACTCACACGTGTGTGTAAGTTGGACGACTTGATTTGGAAACCATGAACTTAGGGTCACCAAAGCATGGCGAACAAACGGTGTTGATGGGATTAAACATGCCAACTAAACATAAAGATGTTTAAGCGATCCCATATGGCTAGAAGTTGCAAAGAGTTGCAATTGTCAAACGTTGACTACCTTGTTAATTTAAATAGAGGGATAAAGGTCACCTAACCAATATTTAAATGTAACGTTGGATTCTAGATTTTAATTATTAATTGTCTATGAGACACAAAGGGTATTAATGATTAAAATATAATAATATCGAAAATACCAAAATTGAACCTTGTTAAATTTTGTAGATGGCCGCTAACAATATTACCCAAACCGTCCGTAACCTATCACTAGAAAACGATCCTAATCCCGATGAACATCTTATGGAAGATAAGGATGCCTATAACGATTGGATTAAGTATATCGAGAATACTATGCAAGCCTCTTGCCTCATGTTAGGAATTATGATTTCCGAGATTCAAAAGGTTTTTGAACATCATGAGCATACGACATGATTACCCAATTGTAGGAAATGTTCCTAAGGGTAGAACGCTTCGAAACCGTTCGAACGCTTCATGCATGTCGAATGGAGGAAACCCAATCGGACTCATCTTATGTTTTAAGATGAAAAGCCACATTGATCACCTCGAAAGGCTCGATATGGATAAAAGGATTTTATCCATTCTAACGATCAATGAGGGTGGCAACTAGAAAGGGCATCACCCCGACACCAAAGCAAATGTTGCCAAAGGAAAGGGGCACATCAAAGGGAAAGAATTAGAAAGAATAGAGCGAAACCACCGAAACCAAAAGAGAAGAAGGCAAAGGTTGCCATGAACGATCCATGCTTTGAATGAGGTAAGATAGGGCATTTAAATAGGAATTGTCCAATCTATCTCAAAGAGTTGAAAAACAGGAGGGATGCTAGGCAAACCTCAGGTACAATCTTAATATTACATATTGACCTTAATGTTATCTCTTCTAACACATGGGTATTAGATACCGGATGTGGAACTCATGTTTGCAATTCGTTGCAAAAGGTTTAAAAGAAATAAACATTACAAGAAAGGAGACTATGTTTTGAAACTTCCAAATGGTTTGGAAATTGTTTTAAAATGTTTTTGAATGCTCCTAGTTTGACTAGGAACATTATTTAAGTTTCCCTTTTGAGACAATATGTTTTGATTAAAGTTTGTAAACAATGACATTTATATTTCGTTGAATGACATGTTTTACTTTAAAACTATGCCTTCAAATGGTAGTTATGAATTGGCTCATTATACATCATTTGATAGTTCAATGTACCAAGCAATCACCAACAAACTCAAAATGGATTTGAGTGAGACTTATCTTTGGCATTATCGCCTTGGTCATATAAACAGATGTCGCATGTAAACACTTCGAAAGAATGATCTTTTGGAAACAAATGAAATTGGTTCATGTGAATCTTGTTTACAAGGTAAAATGACTAAGAAACCCTTTAGTGGGAAAGGGCAATAGATTTATTAGGTATCATACATTCCGATGTATATGATCCTTTTAAGCCAATGACTAGGAATGGTGAAAGATACTTCATTAAGTTTACCAACAACTATAGTAGTTATGGTTATGTGTACTTGACACAAAGAAAAAGTTTTGAAACGTTCAGAATCTTCAAAAGTGAAGTACAAAATCAACTCTTTTAAAGTTCTTCGTTTCGATAGAGGAGGAATCGAACTCTATTAGATATGGTTCGATCTATGATGGCTAGGAGCGCCTTATCTCTATCACTTTGGGGTTACGCTTTGCTCTCAGTGGCTCGTATATTAAATATGGCCCAAACCAAGAAAGTGGATAAGACACCTTTTAAATATGGCATGGAAGGGCTCCATCATTATCATATTTAAAAGTATGGGTTGTGAAGCTTCTGTGAAGCAATACACCCCAAATAAAAGTACGATCCACTAAGTGTATCTTCGTAGGATATCCTAAAGATGATATAGGATATTATTTCTACGATCCAACAGAGCAAAAGTATTTGTTGCTCGAAAGGCATAGTTCTTGGAAGATAAGTTCCTAATGGAAGGAACTAGTAGAACAGTGGAACTTGATAAGGATCAGGAACCAAAAGCCGATACACGTTTGGTTGATACTAGCACTCAACAAGAGGTTGTTGAAAATGATCAAGTGGTTGATCAACACACACAATACGTTCGCAGATCTGGTAGAATTAGTAATCCACCTAAAAGATATGGATCTTTCATGAATGGATGCTACGTAGTAGATTCGGGTGAACATACCACATACCATGATACAATGTCAAAATCCGATTATGACAAATGGCTTGAAGCCATGAACGTAAAGATGCAGTCCATGTATAACAACCAAGTATAGGAATTGGTTATGCAACCTCTTAACTCCAAAATGGTTGGAAGTAAGTGGGTTTTCATGAAGAAAAACATATATGCATGGAAACTTGGATACTTGTACAGCGAGACTTGTAGCAAAAGGTTTCAATCAAACTCAAAGGTTGATTGTGATGAGACCTTATCGCCTGTGGCGATGCTAAAGTCAACTAGGATATCATTTGCCAATGCTTGCACAATATGATTATGAGATTTGGCAAATGGATCTCAAAACGGCTTTCCTCAATGGATATCTTGATGAAGATGTCTATATGGTTCAGCCTGAAGGTTTTGTCGATCCAAAACATCCTAACAAAGTGTGCAAGTTAAAGAAATCAATCTATGGATTGAAACAAGCATCTAAAAGTTGGAATCACCGTTTTGATGAAGAGATTAGGGAATATGGATTCATCAAAAACGTTGATAAAGCTTGTGTGAATAAGAAGGCTAGTGGGAGCATTATTACTTTTTTTTGTATTATATGTCGATGACATTCTACTATTTGGAAATAACATTCCAACCTTGGAGGGTGTAAAAGCCTGGCTTGAAAGTTGTTTGTCCATTAAGGATTTTGGTGAAGTCGCCTATATTTAGGAATAAAGATCTATAAGGATAGGTCAAAGCGCTAGATAGGTTTAAACAAAAGTGCATACATTGACAAAGTCTTGAAAAGGTTCAAGATGAAGAACTCTATGAAAGGTTTGGTACCTATTCAAAAAGGGGACAATATTGAGTGCGTCTCAATGTCCAAGCTCAAAGGATGAGCAGGGAAAGAATGAAAGGAATCCCATATGCGTCAGCTATAGGATTCATTATGTACGTAATGATATGCACTAGACCGGACAAGTTATGCGCTTTAAGCATGACGAGAAGATACCAGTAAAATCCAAATAACGGTCATTGGATGACTGTTAGAAAGTATATTGAAATACCTTAGAAGGACTAAGGATATATTTCTAATATATGGATCTGGTGAAAAGAACTCGTTGTAAAAGGTTACAGGGATGCGAGTTTCGGAATTCGTTGTAAAGGGTTACATAGAAACGAGTTTCCAAACTGATCGAAATGGTCCTCGATCACAATCAGGGTAGCATTGTCCACTACATAATCAGAATACATCGCCGCTTCATTGATTGTGATAATTCATATGGATCTGCCACTTGAATTATTGCCGATCTAGGGGAAGTCCCTACCATTCAGGACCCCTAGAGATCTTTGTGATAACGATGGTGCGATTGCTTAAATCACGGAACCTCGTGTACATCAAAAGACTAGGCACATTGAGCGGAGTTTCAACTACATAAGGGATGAAGTTGAAAAAAGAGAAAGATATGTATTCGCAAAGTTCACACTGATCAAAATATTGCGGATCCACTCACGAAGCTCCTTGAACGGGCAAAGCATGAAAGGGTCATACTTGTGCCTTAGGACTTCGATATTCTAGTGATTGGATTTGATCTATTTTATATTTGGATATTGGAACAACTGTTATTATAACTCATTATGGTATTTTGAGTTATGTTCCATTTTAGCATGTTTAAATCCGTGAATAAGTTACTTATTCTAAATGTCCGTAGTCGATCATACTTGTGGGAACAAATATGAATGTAAGACTATTATGAACTTGGATTGGTAGATATTCATGAAGTATGAATATAGAGCAAGGCGTTGCTGCCAAGGTTCATAGATATTTGTGGGATACAAATATTGGACTGACTCGCTCTCAAATATTACTGCATGGAATCATCTGTGATTGATCATAAGTAAATTTGAGTAAAGGAGAATATCATAGTATCCTCAGACCTGAGATACATATTAGGTCTTGATATTCACCAAATATTATGCCTTGACTTATTTCTTCGCTGTCAGTAATATGACAGTACATAAGGCTAAGCTCAGGTGTAGTATAAGGTGATTGTGAGAGACGTATGTAGTCAAGATGGGATTTGTTCCTCTTATTCGTTGAGAGTAAGATGTCTAAGGCCTGCTAAAGTTAAATCAACAGAGAGTGATCACTCTGTGTCTCTGGATTTGACATGACATCTGCAACGAAAGGATAAATGATAGATTCACCTAAATCATTTTCAAGTAAGGGACTTGAAGAGGATGATGTTATTGAATGGCACATATAGTCATACGTATTAGGGGTTGTAAACCGTAGTTAGGCGTTATTTACTGCTTGCATCAATCTTCTATGTATCTTGTGCAAGTGGGAGATTGTTGGACTCTGTATGCCCAAGACACATATTAAATTGATGTGGCTAGTACGTTATGATCCAAGTCGAGTCATACCCAATAACAAGCTAGACAAACACTTACAATATTTTATTTATGATATGATCAAATAAATAAATATCAACACTTAGAATATTTAGAAATTGGTTTTCTAAATAATTGCACTTGACAAACTAATAAATTATATGGATAATTTATTTTGAGAGAATATTTTATTTTGTTATTTAATTGGTTAAATAACATAATAAAAAATAGCATAAGTCTTATAACATATGATGTTATATTTTATAAAAGTTATAAAATATATATATGTGTAAGACTTATATTTTATAAAAGAAATTGTATTTTTTTATAAAAGCTTGGCCGCCACCCCCCCCCCCATGGGGTCTTCCCAAAAAATTCTTGTCCAATGAGGTTCCATGCATGTTGTCATAGTTGCATGTGTCACACCCTGGCTTTGCGGAAGCGTGGTTAATTTGGTGTGACTTCTTAATACCATAGCTTAATCATAACAAAGCTATATGAAATAAAAACCATGCAAGATCATCCATTTGATTAAGTTTTGAAAACCAAATACAGTAACATTGTTTTGACGGAAACATGTTCTAACGACATTGTTCAATAAACACAAACAATAACATGACATAAACACAGTTTAAGGACTGTGACTTGTCCAGGAAAGAGTCACATTCCCCAAACTCAGATGACCTCATGACTAGTGCAGCGGAAAATGTTCCATACCGTGCCAGATCCGTTAATTTCCTGAAATACATGTAAGTTGAAAAATCAACAATAATGTTGAGCGAGTTCATGTGTAAGTGAGTAAGTAAACCTTTGTGAGTATATAAACAAAAATAGTCGTGGTATGTAGCAAATAAGGGGACTTGTGATCACCAATGGTTTGCAAGGCCACTGATATATGTGAAGTGCAAATAGGGAGACTCAAACCTAGCAGATTTCGCCACGGCATTAGTATGTGGACAAAGTCACCCCAAGGTCCGTTTCTAGTTTGGCCTGGGGCTGGGCTCGCTACACCCAGATAGATCTACCGCTCCTGTCCCTCGGTCCCGACATGAGGACTAATGGCCTCATATTGCTCCTACCCACTCACATGATCTGAGTAATAAACCTCCTTACGCTAACCATACCGTGTATAAAGTACTCGTAATCATAGTAACATGTATTTCACCCCCGCAGTTAAGAAAACTGAAAACAGTTAGAGAAAAGGGGGACATGAACTCACAGTCGGTGCGTCTCTACCAAGTACTCCAAATCAGAAAGCTGTGCGACGACCTACAAGTGCTAATTCTATTAGACGGACGGCCATGCCTTAGCTTTATAGTTAAATCTTTGGGAAATAGTTAGACAACTATTTCGTGTTTACGTTCTGTATATACTTGGTAGTTAATCTCCTTCCCAAGGATGGGGGATTCAATACATGTGCGTTCATAAATATTTCCGTAAGTGCGTAAGTTACGTTTTAACAATCGAGTGGTAATATAATTACCGGTGTAACTTATATATTTATGGTGGAAGCGTTCGCATTATTTTGGGATCGTTAACGTTCGTAAATATTATTTTTACTCTAAAAATAATATCTATGTATTTTCACAAAATAGTCATAAACAGTGTGTGAAAAATATATATTTATCACGTTAAATTTTGTGAAAATCCCACCTCCGAATATTTAGTAATTAAAGTCATGGCGAAATTTATATTTCGAAAACATATCAAAAATAATTCTAACACTTGTAATGTAAATAATTCTAAGTGTTAGGTTTTTAGAAAAATTTCGCCAGAGTTTCCTCTGTAACTGGAGGTGGCCACGCTTTCAAGCGTATCATTTTCTTTTACAAAATCAATTTCCAACAACTTCCTTATTCAATCAAACAATTTCCGACACATCAAACTAGTCGACAAGTATTTTTTTTTTTTTGGGTAAAGGGTTACCCCGGTGATTTTATAAATTTCAAAACCAAAAAGCACATGTAGTGCATGAGAGTCATACACTAGATCATAGAAGGGGCATACCCCTAACTATGGAGAACAAAAAAAAACCAACACAAGCAACCAGCAAACCAATACAACCAACTAGACTAACATACTAGATTAAAATCCAACAATGACTACGTATCCAAATTATCACCTTCAAGTATCAGGTTCCCATGGATACTCCAATTCCTCAATGTTTCCACAACTTTGCATGTGTTCTTGAACTTCATTCCCATAAGCTTGTGTCGAACAGTAACTAAAATATGCTTTGCTAACACATCCGGTGGCCTTGTGGTGTTCCGGAAAAGCCTGGCGTTCCTCTCTCTCCATATATAATAAGCCGCAGCAGCAGTAAGTAACCGGGCCACAACATTATTGAGTCTCTTTAGTGTTCGTCTATCCAATAGCCATGTTATAATCTCCTCCCAAACCGGATTGACATCCTCCATATTTGCCTGAACACGAATCAAATTCCACACCTGCGAAGAGTATTTACATGAAAAAAATAGGTGGTCATGGGAGTCAACATTTTCGTAGCACAACACACAGCACATCATATTCATACTCGACCCCCTCGTATGCTCCCAGCGAAGAATCTTGTCTTGTGTTAACAACTTCTTCCGCATAATGAGCCACATCAAGAACGCATGCTTAGGAATACATTTGGAGAACCAAACAATATTCACCCACGCTACCTCATTACCACTTGTTCGAACCGATTGCCAAACCACAGATGACGTAAAATCCAACATTTTATTATCAGATTTCCAATAAAATTTATCTTGGATCTCTTCCACCAAAATCTGCTGAGGAATTCCGATCAAATTGGGGTATAAGCGAAGCCATTCATCAGGCCAGCACCATCTACCATCGGCCCATATATCCTTAACTTTTGATTTGAGATTAAACCCAGCATTTGAAATAGCCCGAGAAGATAAGAAGCTTTTAAGCTGACCTACTTCATTCCATTTGTCATACCAAGCAGAGATTTTTTCTCCATTACCCACCTTAGCCCAAACATACGGCTGGATAATAGAACGGATCTGGAGAATTTTACGCCAGCTCCACGAACAATTATTCGGAATTTGGCAATCCCAGAAGTTCCTATCCTTCAATCGGTAAGTATGTATCCACGCAACCCATAAAGATTCTCTATGAATCACAATACTCCAAGCATTCGATGCCATAAGAGCGATATTCATCTGACTAATCCGCCGAATTCCAAGACCCCCTTCATACTTTGGCATACAAACAGCATCCCACGACACTTTTGCTTTACCTCTAGCCATCGGCCCTTGACACCATAAAAAACCTCTCATCTTAGCTTCAAGCTCCTTAATTATCCGTGCTGGTAATATGAAAACAAGAGACCAGTAAACATGCATGGCTGAGAGAACAGAGATAACGAGTTGCAACCGACCCCCAAAAGAAAGATAACGATTTTTCCAGCTTGAAATACGGTCAGACATCCGTTCCACAAGCACACTACAATCCGCATATCTAAGCCTCGAAGATATTAAGGGAACACCCAAGTACTTAACTGGAAGCACTCCTTTAGTAAACGGCATCTGGCTTAGAATAAGTATTTTTACGTGATCAGGAACATTGCAAAAATAAACAATACTTTTAGCAATACTTGGCTTTAAACTTGACATCTTCGTAAAATTATTCAACGAATCCATAATACACTTCACGGGCCCATACTCTCCTCTAGTAAAAATGAAGAGATCATCAGCAAAGCAAAGATTTATAATCTTTTGCTTTTCACACTTATTATGAAATCTGAACGACGTGTCAATCCGCATAGTTTGCTGAAGAACAAGAGTAAGAATCTCCATAACTAGGGTAAAAAGATAAGGCGACAACGGGTCACCCTGCCTCAACCCACGTTTACCTTTAAAATACCCATGCAGATTGCCATTCACAGCAATCGAAAAGGATGATGTGGAAATACATGTCTTTATCCAATGAACCATCTTCGGATGAAAACGAAAACCACAAAGGATCATCTCAAGAAACTCCCAATTGACCGTGTCATACGCTTTTTGAATGTCAATTTTAAACGCACACCTAGGAGGCCCCACATTCCTATGATAGTTATGCATCAATTCCGGAGTTAAAAGTATATTGTCAGTTATCTTCCTTCCTGGAATAAACGCAGACTGATTTATGCTGACAATCATACGAAGGTAATCCTTAATTCGATCAGCCAGAATCTTACTTATACATTTGTAAACCACATTGCAACAGGCAATAGGTCTGTATTCCGTAATAAGAGACGGCGTAGCAACCTTTGGAACCAAGGCAATAATTGTATGATTCAACTCCTTCAGAAGTTTCCCCTCTTCAAAGAAGTCTTGGACCGCTTTAATCACATCATCCCCAACAACACTCCAAGCTTTCTTGAAAAACGCTGAAGTATAGCCATCAGGCCCCGGAGCCTTGTTATCCCCAATAGAAAACATTGCATTTTTAACTTCCTCTCCACGAACTGGCCGAACCATAAATTCTGCCGACATATCATCAAGAGTATGTGTAAATAAATCAGGAGACGGACGAACATCCATGACTTCGTTTATTCCCAGAAAATTTTCAAAGTGGTTCACAAATGCATTCGGGACTTCACCCCCTTCAAATAAGACCCCATTATTATCTTTTATCATATAAATTCTATTGCGATGATTTTTGCACTTTAGGGATATATGAAAGAAAGAAGTATTAGCATCTCCTTCCGCCAACCATTGAACCTTTGACTTTTGTTTTAAAAATCTTTCCTCATCAAGACTGGCCTCTTGAAACTCTTGGATACATTTAGCTTCATTGACTCGGATATTCACATCCAACGGATCTAAGTCAATCGCTTTCTGAATGTCATCCAGCTTATTCCGCAAGTACTCAACTCTTTTGTGCAAGTTACCTTGCTGATGAAGTAAAGCACGCAACGGACTCTTCATCAAACGTAACTTTTTGACAATCTGGAACTGCTTTACCCCGCTCACTTGAGTCTCCCAATTGTTATTAACAATCTGCAAAAACGCTGGTTTATGAACCAGAAAGTTTGCAAACTTAAACGGTTGGGGTCTACATCTATTCAAATTCGGGATTTTCAGTATGCAAGGAGAGTGATCTGTTGGACTCTGTATGCCCAAGACACATAATAAATTGATGTGGCTAGTACGTTATGATCCAAGTCGAGTCATACCCAATAACAAGCTAGACAAACACTTATATTATTTATTTGTGATGTGATCAAACAAATAAATATTAACACTTACAATATTTAGAAATTGGTTTTCTAAATAATTACACTTGAGAAACCAATAAATTATGTGGATAATTTATTATGAGAGAATATTTTATTTTGTTATTTAATAAGTTAAATAACATTTTAAAATAGGTGCATAAAGTCTTGAAAACATATAGTGTTTATTTTATAAAAGTTATAAAAATAAACAAGACTTTATTTAATAAAATAAAATTAATTTTTTTTTTTTATAAAACCCACCTAGGGGCCGGCCCCCTTTCTCTCTTACCCAAAAAATTTGGTCCAATCTCCTTTCATGCATTTTGCATGTGAAAGAAGCCTCTTGATTGGGCAAAAAGGAGGTGGCTCTTCTATCATGATTTATATATATTTTTTGTGTGACAAAAATAAAGATGATTAGAGATAATCTAAGAGGAGAAGAGCTGAATTTTTGCCTAAAAATTTCGGCCAAAGGAGTGTTCTTTCAAGTGTTCATTCTTTGATCTTCAAGTGTTGAATCCTAGCTAAACTTGTGGTGTTTGTTGGAAGCTTGGGGTATACAAGTTTGAGGTCTTCTACTCTAGAAGACAACCATTTCAAGAAGCATCATCCGTTTCATAATCCTTACACTTCAAGAAGGTAGTTTTCTAAACATCCTATGGTTGTGTTTGTAAGTATACATCTCATATATGGATCCGGGTTTTGGGATTTTGCTTAAAAATGGTTTTATATCTTATAAAAGCAACATGTTTTAAACTTATTTTCCGCTGCGTTTTTATTTCATATGGATGAAATTGCTTTGATAAACATGTTAAAATCCCATCAATGGCATCTAGAGCCGCTTATATGAGTGCATACTTCAATAGATTAAAAATTTCGGGTTTGTGGAAAACCCTATGGCCGAAAATTTTAACATGGTTAACCCTTTGTTTTTCAAGATTATTTTCTTACATGCATAAGAGAATCTTGAAAAATTTATTTCATATGGATGATTTGTTTGTTTGGACAAAACTTAACTTTTCGGTTTTTTGAAAATAGCCGAAAATGTTTATAAAAGGGAACCATTTTTTTTTATGCTTCTTGAAATTAATATATATATATATTTGGATATATATTTTGGTGCATATGACCTAGCCATGACCTTGTGTTGAATGATTGTGTTGTGATTTATTATTTCAATGGGTTGTGATAATTATTATTTTGTTCTTCCATTAGAAGATATGTAATTTATTTATTTTCATTTGGTATGTAAAATAAATAAATTAGGTGCATTTTATTTTACTAGAAAAAAATATATTAGGATATATTTTGTAAAAGAAGATGCACACAAAATGCGGTTTTGGTATGGACCATAATATTCGGTCCAAAGAACTTCATCGTTCTTAACGGGATTTTAACCCGATAACCAAAACACATTTTTGAAGTCCAAAGGAGTTTGGAGCTGAAAATAAAAGACTTTTGGAAGCACAAAGAAGGTGGAGAAATCACAACACAAGAAGGAGACTTGAAGCATTTGGATGCGGGATCAAGTGGGAGTTCATCGACACATTACTTGTGTCAAATTTCACCCTTTAGGAAGGACCTTTTGACACACTTGTTTCGGCTAACAAGTGTTGTCAAAATAGTTGGCTATGGTTATGCACCTATTGTTATGCTTGTGTGGTTGTTTATTTTGTTGTTTAGATGATATGTAGATATGCATGACTTAACAAACTAATAATCAACAACAAGCGTAAAATTGGTTCTTGACAAAGTCATTAAAATGTTTAATAAAGGTTTTATTAAAAAATTAATGATTTTATAATAAAATTGGGTTTCATTAAAAAGAACCATGAAAATTAGTTTTCACTAAAGTACCATTGATTTGAATGCATGCAAATATATGGTACATAAAGTTTTCTAAACTAGAATTTTGAAAACTCAAAATCCCTTTTATAAAACAAGTCAAACACCATCCTTTTATACAACACTCGAAACACTTGGGAACTCTTATTGTGGGATAAAGGTCACCTAACCACATTTGAGGGAACTTGTATGTTCGAGGTGGGTTTACCATGTTTGTGGGATAAAGGTCACCTAACCACTTATGTGTATAAACTCACACGTGTGTGTAAGTTGGACGACTTGATTTGGAAACCATGAACTTAGGGTCACCAAAGCATGGGGAACAAAGGTGTTGATGGGATTAAACATGCCAACTAAACATAAAGATGTTTAACCGATCCCATATGGCTAGAAGTTGCAAAGAGTTGCAATTGTCAAACGTTGACTACCTTGTTAATTTAAATAATGGGATAAAGGTCACCTAACCAATATTTAAATGTAACGTTGGATTCTAGATTTTAATTATTAATTGTCTTTAAGACACAAAAGGGTATTAATGATTAAAATATAATAATATCGAAAATACTAAAATTGAACTTGTTAAATTTTGTAGATGGCCGCTAACAATGCAAACCCGATTAACCAAACCGTCCGAAACCTGTCACTAAGAACCATCCTTGAAAAGGATCGTCTCAACCATAACAACTTCATGGATTGGTTTCGAAACTTGAGAATCGTTCTCAAGCAAGAGAAGATATCCTATGTGTTGGACGATCCTATTCCCGATGAACCTAACGTGGAAGATGTGGAAGCCTACAACGATTGGGTTAAGTATACCGAGGACTCCATGCAAGCCTCATGCCTCATGTTGGGAACTATGATTCCCGAAATTCAAAAGGATTTTGAACACCACGGGGCATACGACATGATTACCCAGTTAAAGGAAATGTTCCTACAACAAGCAAGGGTAGAACGCTTCGAAACGGTTCGAGCACTTCATGCATGTCGAATGGAGGAAACCCAATCGGTATCATCTTATGTCCTAAAGATGAAAAGCCACATTGATCGCCTCGAAAGGCTAAATTGTCCCGTCTCTAAAGAGTTGGCTACGGATTTGATCCTCAACTCTTTAACAAAGAAATTTGAGAGTTTTGTAATGAATTACAACATGAATGGATGGGACAAGAGCATTGGTGAACTTCATGCAATGCTCAAGACGGCCGAAGCAAGTATGGGCAAAAAGGCTTTACCCGTCCTAGCGATCAATGAAGGAGGTAACAAGAAGAGGCCCCACCCCGACTCTAAAGCAAACTATGCTAAAAGAAAGGGACACGTTAAGGGAAAGGGAAAAGCTAAAGCAGAACCCACCAAACCGAAGGAGAAGAAGCAAAAGGTTGCTACAAATGACCCATGTTTTGAATGTGGTGAGATAGGACATTGGAAGAGAAATTGTCCTACCTATCTCAAGGAGTTGAAAAACAAGAGGGATGCAGGGCAAACCTCAGGTACTATCTTTATGATAAATGTTGAGCTTAATGTTATTTCTTCTAACACATGGGTACTAGATACCGGATGTGGAACTCATATTTGCAATTCGTTGCAGGGGTTCAGAAGAAGTAGACATTACAAGAAGGGAGACAGTAGTCTCTTTATGGGCAACGGAGCAAAAGTTGAAGTCGAAGCTCAAGGAGACTACGTTTTAAAGCTTCCAAGTGGTTTGGAAGTGATTTTGAAGAATGTTTTATATGCTCCTAGTTTGACTAGGAACATAATTTCTGTTTCCCTTTTAAAACAATCTGGTTTCAATTTCGAATTTGTTAACTATGATATTTATGTTTCTAAGAATGATGTGTTTTATTTTAAAGCTATGTCTTTGAATGGTATTTATGAATTAGATCATGATAACGCATCATATGATAGCTCAATGTACCAAGTAACCAACAAGAAACTCAAAATGGATTTGAGTGACTCCTACCTTTGGCATTGTCGCCTTGGACATATAAGCAAGAATCGCATGCATACACTTCAGAAAAATGGTCTTCTGAATACAAATGAAGATAATTCATTTGATGTATGCGAATCTTGTTTACAAGGCAAAATGACCAAGACACCCTTTAGTGGAACTTTTGAAAGGGCAAAAGACTTACTAGGCATCATACATTCAGATGTATGTGGTCCTTTTAAGCCAATGACTAGGAATGGTGAAAGATACTTCATTACCTTTACCGACGACTATAGTCGTTATGGATATGTGTACTTACTAAGACACAAGGATGAAGCATTTGAAATGTTCAAAGACTTCAAAAGTGAAGTAGAAAATCAACTCAAGAAAACAATTAAAGTCCTTCGTACCGATAGAGGAGGTGAATACCTAAGTGGTGCTTTTCAAGATCATCTTAGAAATTGTGGAATCATTTCACAACTTACTCCACCAGGAACACCACAACACAACGGTGTGTCCGAAAGGAGAAATCGAACTCTATTAGATATGGTTCGATCTATAATGGCTAGAAGCACATTACCTCTATCATTTTGGGGTTACGCTTTGCTCTCCGCAGTCCGTATACTAAATATGGCCCCAACCAAGAAAGTAGAAAGGACACCTTTTGAAATATGGCATGGAAACCCTCCATCATTATCATTCTTAAGGGTTTGGGGTTGTGAAGCTTATGTTAAGCAATACACTCCAAATAAATTGGAAGTCCGATCTACTAAGTGTATCTTTGTAGGATATCCTAAAGATGATATAGGATATTATTTCTACGATCCAACCGAGCAAAAGGTATTTGTTGCTCGAAAGGGTAAGTTCTTAGAGGCTAAATTCCTTATGGAAGGAACTAGTAGTAGAACAGTGGAACTTGAAGAGGATCAAGAACCACAAGACGATACACGTTTGGTTGATACTAGCACTCAACAAGAGGTTGTTGAAAATGATCAAGAGGTTGATCGGAACACACAAAATGTTCGCAGATCTGGTAGAATTAGTAATCCACCTGAAAGATATGGATTTTTCGTGGATGGATGCTACGTGGTAGATTCAGATGAACCAACCACATACCATGATGCAATGTCAAAATCCGATTGTGACAAATGGCTTGAAGCCATGAACATAGAGATGCAATCCATGTATGACAACCAAGTTTGGGAATTGGTTGTGCCACCACTCAACTCCAAAGTAGTTGGAAGTAAGTGGGTTTTCAAGAAGAAAACGGATATGCATGGTAACTTGGATACTTATAAAGCAAGACTTGTAGCAAAAGGTTTCACTCAAACTCAAGGGATTGATTATGATGAGACCTTCTCGCCTGTGGCGATGCTAAAGTCAATCAGGATATTGTTTGCCATAGCTGCATATTATGACTATGAGATCTGGCAATTGGATGTCAAAACGGCTTTTCTCAATGGATATCTTGATGAAGATGTCTATATGGTTCAGCCTGAAGGTTTTGTCGATCCAAAACATCCTGACAAAGTATGCAAGTTAAAGAAATCAATCTATGGATTGAAACAAGCATCTAGAAGTTGGAATCACCGCTTTGATGAAGAAATTAAGAATTTTGGATTCATCAAGAACGGTGATGAAGCTTGTGTGTATAAGAAAGCTAGTGGGAGCATCATCACTTTCTTAGTACTGTATGTCGATGACATTCTACTATTTGGGAATGACATTCCAACCATGGAAGGTGTAAAAGCTTGGCTTGGAAGTTGTTTTTCCATTAAGGATCTTGGTGAAGTCGCCTACATTTTGGGAATAAAGGTCTATAGGGATAGATCAAGGCGCTTGATAGGTTTAAACCAAAGTGCATACATTGACAAAGTCTTGAATAGGTTCCAAATGGAGAACTCTAAGAGAGGTTTTGTACCTATTCAAAAGGGGACAATATTGAACACATCTCAATGTCCAAGCTCAAAGGATGAGCAAGAGAAAATGAAAAGAATCCCATATGCGTCAGCTATAGGATCCATCATGTATGCAATGATATGCACCAGACCGGACGTTTCATGCGCCTTGAGCATGACCAGCAGATACCAGCAGAATCCAGGTAACAGTCATTGGATGGCTGTTAAAAGTATATTGAAATATCTTAGGAGGACTAAGGATATGTTCTTAATATATGGATCTGGTGAGGAGGAACTCGTTGTAAAGGGTTACACGGACGCGAGTTTCCAAACCGATCGAAATGATTCTCGATCGCAATCGGGGTATGTCTTCATTTTAAATGGAGGAGCAGTCTCTTGGAAGAGCTCAAAACAAGACGTGGTAGCATTGTCCACTACAGAATCAGAATACATCGCCGCTTCATTGGCAGCCCAGGAAGCTGCATGGCTGAAGAAATTTATAGCCGACCTAGGGGTGGTCCCTACCATTCAAGACCCCCTAGAGATCTTTTGTGATAACGAGGGTGCGATTGCTCAAATTAAGGAACCTCGTGCGCACCAAAAGACTAGACATATTGAGCGGAGATTCAACTACATAAGGGATGAAGTTGAAAAGGGAAAGATATGTATCCGCCAAGTTTACACAGATCAAAACATTGCGGATCCACTCACGAAGCTCCTTGACAGGGGAAAACATGAGGGTCATACATGTTCCTTAGGACTTCGATATTCTAGTGATTGGATTTGATCTAATTTTGTATTTGAATATTGAAACAATTGTTAATTTAACTCTTTTATGGTATTTTGAGTTATGTTTCATATTAGCATGTTTAAATCCATGAATAAGTTAATTATTCTAAATGTCCGTAGTCGATCATAATTGTGGGAACAAATATGAATGTAAGACTATTATGAACTTGGATTGGTGGATATTCATTTAGAATGAATATAGAGCAAAGTGTTGCTGCCAAAGTTCATAGATATTTGTGGGATACAAATATTGGACTGGCTCGCTCTCAAATATTACTGCATGGAATCATTTGTGATTGATCATAAGTAAATTTTGAGTAAAGGCGAATATCATAGTATCCTCTGACCTGAGATACATATTGGGTCTTGATATTCACCAAATATTATACCTTGACTTTTTCTTCGCTGTTAGTAATATGACAGTACATAAGGCTAAGCTCAGGTGTGGTACAAGGTGATTGTGAGAGACGTATGTAGTCAAGAAGGGATTTGTTCCTCTTATTCGTTGAGAGTAAGATGTCTAAGGCCTGCTAAAGTTAAATCAACAGAGAGTGATCACTCTGTGTCTCTGGATTTAACATGACATCTGTAACAAAAGGATAAATGATATACTCACCTAAATCATGTTCAAGTAAGGGACTTGAAAGGGATGATGTTATTGAATGGCAAATATAGTCATACGTATTGGGGGTAGTAAACCGTAGTTAGGCGTCATTTACTGCTTGCATCAATCTTCTATGTATCTTGTGCAAGTGGGAGATTGTTGGACTCTGTATGCCCAAGACACATAATAAATTGATGTGGCTAGTACGTTATGATCCAAGTCGAGTCATACCCAATAACAAGCTAGACAAACACTTATATTATTTATTTGTGATGTGATCAAACAAATAAATATTAACACTTACAATATTTAGAAATTGGTTTTCTAAATAATTACACTTGAGAAACCAATAAATTATGTGGATAATTTATTATGAGAGAATATTTTATTTTGTTATTTAATAAGTTAAATAACATTTTAAAATAGGTGCATAAAGTCTTGAAAACATATAGTGTTTATTTTATAAAAGTTATAAAAATAAACAAGACTTTATTTAATAAAATAAAATTTTTTTTTTTTTTTTATAAAACCCACCTAGGGGCCGGCCCCCTTTCTCTCTTACCCAAAAAATTTGGTCCAATCTCCTTTCATGCATTTTGCATGTGAAAGAAGCCTCTTGATTGGGCAAAAAGGAGGTGGCTCTTCTATCATGATTTATATATATTTTTTGTGTGACAAAAATAAAGATGATTAGAGATAATCTAAGAGGAGAAGAGCTGAATTTTTGCCTAAAAATTTCGGCCAAAGGAGTGTTCTTTCAAGTGTTCATTCTTTGATCTTCAAGTGTTGAATCCTAGCTAAACTTGTGGTGTTTGTTGGAAGCTTGGGGTATACAAGCTTGAGGTCTTCTACTCTAGAAGACAACCATTTCAAGAAGCATCATCCGTTTCATAATCCTTACACTTCAAGAAGGTAGTTTTCTAAACATCCTATGGTTGTGTTTGTAAGTATACATCTCATATATGGATCCGGGTTTTGGGATTTTGCTTAAAAATGGTTTTATATCTTATAAAAGCAACATGTTTTAAACTTATTTTCCGCTGCGTTTTTATTTCATATGGATGAAATTGCTTTGATAAACATGTTAAAATCCTATCATGATCGGACACTCTATATGGACTGAAGACAGCCACCGATGTTGGAAACATATCCGTAAAAGGCACATTCCCCATAATTCTATCGATCTTTTTCAGAATCCCTATCCCCGTCTTCGGCTTCTGGTTCCACGTATAATGAAGACCTGAACTATTCACATCAAAAAGCTCCACTCGCTCAATACATTCCTTAAAGTCTCGCATACCTGCATTAATCGTGGAGGATCCCATACAATTATCTTCAAGGTTCAAAGCACAGTTAAAATCACCCAGCAAGGTCCACGGAGCATCCTTCACAAACTGTTTATGGCATACTAAATTACCCCATAACTCCCGTCGGTTTATATAATAATTATCGGCATAAATAATAGAACAAAACAGCAACTTTTTCTCTTTTTTAAACACCACCTGAGTGTGGATAACCTGATCAGTTTGCATCAACACCATGACATCAAGAACAGATGAATCCCATCCCAGTATAATCCTAGTTCCTTTGGCACATAAATTACCATTAGATGTCCAATCCCAGCTCTTGAAAACATTTTTACAAACTTTAAACAGCGCTGAAACATCAACATGAGATTCTAAAATCGCACACAAACTTAGAGAATTTTCCTTAACAAAGTGGCGAACCTCCTTTTGTTTTAGGGGACGGTTCAATCCCCTAATATTCCACGATGCTAGACTAACCATTTATACCTTTCATTGCAGGAGTGCTTGCCCCTGATGTCGTATTTGCTGTCATGAAAACCGATGTTTCATTATAAATTTCCTCAACGTCATCATCATCAGATCCCTCATCATGCTTTCTCGTTCCACTTGTAGATTCCGTACCACCAGAGATTTTAGGACCCATTTCCTGATCATTCTGCAGCAAATCAAAAGGATTTACGGACAGAAACTTTGATTGACTATTGGACTCCTGTTTTTTGGTGTCACTCATACCCATATTAACCGCTTTGGCTTTTGGCCTATATTCCAGCTTCTTTTTAGTAACTTGATACCCAGTTTTCTTACTAGTTTTTCGCTTTTGCACTTCAGTATATCCTTCCTCATCCACTAACTTAGTATTTTTAGATGCCGCCCTTATTTGCCTTGGGCATGTTTCATCCGAATGGCCAAAAACACAGCAATGCCCACATCTGTGAGGAGCCCATTCATATTCAACATACATTGTTTCCTTATGGAATCCCTCTCCTTGAAGATCCGGTACAGCCATCGTAAGTTCTTCTTTAAAGTCTTTCTCTGCAGAAATTTCTATCAAAGCCCTCGCATAGCTACTCCGCCCCCAAATATCAACACACATCGATGTAGTATACGAGTCTAAAGCTATTGGATTACCAATCGTCGTCGCTATTAAGCTCAATCCATCTTCCGTATAGGCTGCAATCGGAACATCGTGTATTTTTACCCAAACTTGTAATTTCTTTACCTCCTTTTTCTCCAACTTACTATTCGGGGACCATTCATTTAGAATTAACGGCTGGGATTTTATGATCCAGGGGCCTTCTTTCAACACATTCATCATACCCATTTGATCTGCAAATTTAAAAAAGAAAAACCCATTCGCGTTCATCATTGTTTTTTGTAGAGCAAATTTCTTCCAGTTGTTCCTCACAAAGTATTCCACTACCGGGTAAGCTAAACGATCACCCAAAAAATAGCCATACAACGTGTTAGCTAGCTTTGCTTGAACCATTCTAACAGACTCACGCGGCAGCACCACATCACATCCTTCCTGTTTAGCATCACTGATAAGAGATCGAAAATTAACCTGTTTCTTTGATGAGTTTACTAGTGATTCAGCATATGACATCGGTTTTGGAATAGCCATACCCCCATCCGGCTCTGAACTCTTTAGGTGAATCTCCTGCAAACACCCACCATTATCCATAGAATTATCCACCATCTCCATGTCCGGTGAAGATTCCTTGGCAGTAATGTCCACAGGAACCGGAACAGAGATCTTTTCAAGTTCATCAATTACATTAATCAGTCTTGGTTCTGGATTCGCCTTGAAAATTCCCCTTCGTGCAAGCTTCGGATTGCCTTCATTCATACCACGGCTACCACCTCCTTTAGTAGAAAGAGGTGGCTTACCACGATCATACTGAACATCTAACTTCTTACGAACATCCATTCTGGAATATCTCCTCTCTCAAAACCCACGTAAATCAAAACACCATGCAAGACAAGAAACCAAAACACCGAAAAAACAAGGAAAAAAAAACAAAACCCTAAACTAGCAAACCCTAACCCATGTTTCATGCAAAATCATATAGAAGATTCGGTAAATCAATATAAATGACCGACAAACCAAATGATCTATACAATCTATCCGAAACACACGTTAGAGACGGCGATTGGAAGATAAACAAACCCTACCTCCGATCGATCAGAAGTGCTAACGAGTTCGTTACAGAACTTAGACAAACCCTGATCACAGACTGTTATACACTTGATTACGAAAAGAAGTAAGGATTAGACAAGGAAGAAAATCGCCATGCTAGGGGAGAGCATTAGGGTTCCCAGCGTACCTTCATTACATTGTTCACGTTTCGTTATTGTTGCCACTATTGGTTCTTACACATAATAAATCTTACTGGGTTTCTGTGCACTGAATTTCATAATTATGTACGCGTCCATAATTACGTAATTCCTTGCATAGTTCGCACAGTGTATTTTATAATGTGTAGGGGAAACCAAATGAACAAACCTGTGATGAGTGTGACTCGACCATACTGGGGTCCTTTTTAACTGAGTCAATAAATGATCTCTAGACCGCCAAGGAGTCCTTTCAGCTTATATCATCACATGTCATTCTTAACCAGATTCTGAATCAATCTTTTGACTGAGACCACTTAAAGGGGTCTCTTTTAAATCATGGAATGGTACTATATAATCCAAGGGTCTTAATTATCATATAGAAGCCCAATAAGGATTTAAGGTAGTACCTTTTTGAATATCCTTCTACGAATCCCTCATATGAAGATATGAAAGATTCCACGAGGATTTGGATAATGAATATCCAGAGTATACAAAAACACAAAAATGCATAAAAGAAAACACAAGATGCCTAAACACATAGTCACATAACCACAAAATTGTTTACTTAGATCTTTAATTTGTTAATTTGTTTTGTTAACTGCGTACATGTATTTAAAGCACACTAGGAATCCATTCCGTGGATTTCATTTGGTACTTTAAACATTTCCAAGAATCTAACTATGAAGATAGAAAGATCTTAAAGAGAAAATTCGATTTCGATTATAAGGAACCGAAATGTTCGAATTAAGGTACACAAGGAATCCAATTAAGGACTCTGATTTGAATGAAAATCATCCACAAGGGTCTAATGTGAAGATAAAAAGATCCTACATGGATTTTAGAAGTCGAAGATGTTTTGAAACCTTGCACTGGATGTGCTTAAGTCAAAACATGAAGTAAAAATGCTTATGAAGTTGAGATGCTAGATATGTCAAGGCGACATATGAAGCAGAATTTGAAGGTTAGGTTAATGTATGAGAAAAATGTTTTTGAAAACTATGCATGGGGATTCTTTTAAAAATGTGTTTAATGTTTTTGAAACCTTATATATAATATTTTTGAAATCATAAAGTAGGTGTATTAGGTAAGTATATTTAAAAATATGTTTTAAAATTATGCGAGATGGATTTTGAAATTATGTATAAGGTTTTTGAAAACATGAATGATGCTTTTGAAATCATACACTTGATATAAGTAATTATACTGTGTTAATATTGTTTTTAAACTATATGAAACATTTTGAAATCATGGAGGTTGTTTTGAAAACTTATGTTATGCATGTTGAAAAAAAAATCAGAACGTAATGGGTATGAGAAAAATACCCTTAGTTATCTAACCAAGGATTCAAAGGCACAGATGTGCAGAAGCATGATTACTCATAATGTCACTTTATTTTCTGTACTTCGTATCTTAGAATGAAACGAGTACTTAGAATTTTCTAAGGGAATCATGAGTAAACACAAGAATGGGTAATATTCACAAGAGTAGTTTGTAAGGAACATAGTTCCTTAATGTAGGTATTATAGGGAAATGCCATACACACATGTAACTACACTTGTATATCAGAATTTGTGAACAACAATTTATTTATAAACAAAACAGATTGTTTCACATTACAAGAAAAACAAAGAAAACAAAAGCATAAGATTAAAATAGCAACATCTTATACTCAGCCAAATGCTTATCCGTGGGTCAGATTTGCATTGACAATCTCTGATCACTTGTTCCTGAAATAGCTCGTCTCGCCGTAGTTGTACCAAGTACCAGACGGTAAACGAGCTTGAGCAGGGTTGACTTGGGGTTGGTTTGGACCACCTTGGATTGGGTTGAATTGACAAGCATTTGCCAGGTGACCGAGTCGTCCACATGATGCACACAGACGACACTGCAGGTAAGCTCGGTGAGGTGCATAACACTTGTTGCACATCAGTGCAGTACGGTCATAAGGTTTCCTGGCAGGAGGTTGAGCAGCAGCAAGGCTTATAGCAGCTTTGTTTTGGATAGCAAAGCGGCATACATCAACCAAATGTCCCCATCGTCCACAGTAGGTACATTTGAAGCAGGGTATGAGGTTTGAATGATGACGGTTGCATTGTTTGCACCATGGGGCAGTTCCAAAGTACGGCTTCCTAGCTGGTAGCCTTGCCACTTGGCTAGGTCCCGCTTGATTAGGTGTAACTGCTGCGGGTTTCCTTGAAGCCTTACGCTTCTTTGATTTTGGTGCAGGCTTGACTTCTGCTTCCTTCGGTGACTCTTGAGTGGCTTCATTGTTGAGACGAGACATGGCAATGCCTAAGTCCACCGTCTTCAGAATCACTTCGCCTATTTGCTGGGCAAATTTGGCTGTTTGCTCGGACATTTGACCGTTGCTGAGAGGAAGAGACATTCTAGAAGGAAATGAAAGACATAGGAAGAAACAAGTGAAATGTTACAGGATAAACAAAACAGAACGACAACGCATAAAAATTGCGATCATTAGTTTGTTACCTAAGGCAAACAAATGAGATGATGACAAATCAAAGCAAGCGGGTCATAATAATGTATTGCTGAAGACATGCTTGCCTATAAGTGAACACTCACCCCAAGAGTTCCCAGGTAAGAGTGACTGGTCCAATACTGCGGATTTGTACGAACACTCTAGCCTTAGACAGAAAACTCAGAGTACAGGCATTCACCCTTCCAGTTTGCACGTGTTCACATCAAAAGACCCAAACTTTGATGAGATTTGAAAACTTAGAGGGTTCAAAACCTAGTAATTAATCATCTAGAACAGATGATTGCTTTTCAAAGCGGTTTTGAAGTTTGTGTTCTTGTTGTGGTTGTCGCCTAAGGATAGGTGACGGTATTGTTTCATGACTAAACGCAAGTAAACTCGCGTTAGGGTCCTAGGAAGGTTATAGACTAGGTCAAAGCATTACTAATAACCTAATTCCCTATAACCATGAGCTCTGATACCAACTTTTCTGTCACACCCCGACCACGTAAAACAACAAAACATGGCGGAATCGTCGGGGAGTGTTGTAACAGAATCATTGTTTCATAACACATGGAAAATTGAAATATTGTTTTATTGATTAAAAGAGTTACAATGTCTTAACAAACAAAGGAGTATAACAAAATTAACTAGTCTTCCATCTTTTATTGTCACTAAGGCCCAAGTCCGCCTAAGTGTATCTTGATCAATCCTATGCATCATTTCCTGAAACACATGTGAAAATAGGTACGTCAGCATAAAAATGCCGGCGAGTACATAGGTTTTGTGAAAATAGGATTCATGACTTATAAGTTTAGAAAAAGGTTGTTTAACAAAAGTCAGTCATGATCCTTGTAAAATGTTTTGTTTTATAAATCATTTGAAAAACGATGATAAAGTAGATGATATGTAAAAGAATAATGTAAGATTAAATGAATAACCAAGTAAAATGAGTTTATATAAGATAAGTTGTTTGTAAAACAATGTCTTGTGAAAAATATGTTATTTGTATAAAAATGTTATATGTCTAAACTGAAATGATTCAAATAACGCTACGATATGTAATACCATACAAGCACTTATATATAGGAAGTACCAGCGGCGTATCCACCATGCTTGTATCATATTACACATGCCTCGTTACTCAAATCACTTACCCAACAAACCACCAATGTAAATTGCCCATGTCTAAACCATTTGTCAAATGTCTTTGTGTAAACCATGTCAAAATGTTTATGTCAAATATAGTCCATGAAATGTGTATATCAATATCAAAATGTCTATGTCAAATGTCTTTGTGTAAACCATGTTAAAATGTTTATGTCAAATATAGTCCATGAAATGTGTATATCAATATCAAAATGTCTATGTCAAATGTCTTTGTGTAAACCATGTTAAAATGTTTATGTCAAATATAGTCCATGAAATGTGTATATCAATATCAAAATGTCTATGTCAAATGTCTTTGTGTAAACCATGTTAAAATGTCTTTGTGTAAACCATGTCAAAATGTTTATGTCAAAATACAGTCTATGAAATATGTATATCAATGTCAAAATGTCTATGTCAAATGTCAATTATGTAATGTATAAACAAAATGTCATGTATGGCAAGTGAAATATATATATATATATCCACTGGGCCATAGGTAAAATGCACAAAACAATGTATTGAAGTAAAACGAGGTTTAAATCAACGTTATGTTTTGTGGAAATGCATGCTATACTGAATACAAACATTTATGCGGTGTTGTGAAAATGCATACATTCAAGCCTTGTGATTGTGGTGATAAACCCTTAAACAAATGAAAGGACTATCTGTCTTATGTTTTAATCGAATTCGGTCATTCCATCCATCCAAACAAACCTAGGACTTTAGGAACGGGAGTTGTCAATTCCTATGGTACCATTACCTACTAACGAGCGGCGTAGCTAATGTTAATGAATGTATATGGTCCCATTTAAACAAACCAAATGTCATATCAAAATGTAAGCATGTGATGAAAATAATGTACCTAGTATGCTAAGTAAACATACAAGGTAGAGATGTAAAACAATGTGTCCATATGTTACGAGAACATATGCAACAGAGATGCAATGTAAAACAAATGTACTAAGTATGATGAACATACATAGCATGAAAAAGTAAAATAATGTACTAAGTATGCACTAAATGGACATACATAGCATGAAATGAAATGTAAAACAATGTACTAAGTATGCACACAATGGACATACATAGCATAAAATGTCATGTAAAACAATGTACTAATAATGTACTAATGAACATAACATGTATATGATGAGAAAACATGAAAAGCACGAAAGTAACAAGTAGGCACATGTGTTTCACCCCAAAATGTTTGGAAAACAGTAAAAGAGGGGTCTATGTACTCACTTGAGATTACTCAACAGACTTTAGATATCCACCAAGCAAAGCTAGAAGGTCACGGAAATTAAACGGCACCTAATATAGATAACTACATAAATAACCGGACCTAAATCGGGAGATTGGATAGTATGAGGTTTTGTAAACCAAATGAGTATTGGAACTCATATGATATGGTTTAACAAAGCCCACATACTAAAATGAAACCTAACCTAAGTGCTTACGACCCATTACGACCCGTTTAGGTAGCTTATGCTACTTTAACGCGTCGTTTGCGTAAAACGTGTTCGGACCGCCTAACTAGCCCTATGACAAGTAAGATATGCCTTAACATGTTTAATATTGTTGCTAATTCAGTGTAGATACCAAAAATTAGGTTACATAGGCTTAAAATGAATTTTGGCGCAAAAAGGGTATTTTGGTAATTTACCTAAGGCATAAGAACTACTTATCATACAACTACTTAAACGACGTGACCATAAGGTATAACCTCGAAAGGTTATTCCCTATACAACTATGGTCACCCAAAGTGTTTGGTCGGATCCTAATGATCGACCAAATGGGTCGGGTTCGAAAGCATAAGCGATTGATTAGATCGCTTTCCCTTACGACCCTAGACAAGCACAAATCTAAAAGTGACGAGCTAAACATGTTAAAACATGTTTAACAAAGTTTGAAAACAGGTTTGGTATCAAAACAAACGGTTTTGATACCTAAAAGTAGTTTGGTTACAAAATACGCAAGAACACGCATTTTGGCCGAAACTACGACTCGTCACTGAGCCTAGATAACGTGGTAATCAGTAGGTATAGTCGCTAGGGACTATAACCATCGCGATTACGCTCACGTTATGAAGTTCAAATGAACTTCATGTTGACCATAAACTGGTCAAAGCTGAAAGCCAAACAATGTTTGACTTTCACGCTAAAACGCGTAAAAGAACGAAAGAGGACTTACAAAAGGTCCAAGAACGGAAGTTTGACCCGATTATTCTCAGGTATGAAGTGAAATCACTTCAACTTAGAGAGAAATCAGATCAAGGTGTGAGTTTTGAGTGAAGGGGGGTAGGGTATTTATAGTTTTTGCACAACCGTTAAGATCGTTCATCGTAAAACGAGCTTCGATCTCATCCGTACACATGTGCCCATGGTTTTGTGAAACCATGGGAGCCCATAGTTTCATTAAAACCATGTGAAAATGAGGGGAACAGCTGGAACAAGCTGGAATTTAGATTTTTCATTTTGTTCCCTTCCTAAGATAACTTTGGCAGAATGTCAATTTTGGTCCCTGAATGTGCAAAACATGGTTTTTGATGCATTTTTGACACGTTTAAGCCCCGTTAATCCCATTTCAAGGCTCTAAAATGAAGTTAAAGTATAGGGAACATGAAACATGCTCAAAAATATCTCGGATGTCTGTTCGTTTGGTCGTACGGTTGCGTTGTTCGGTTAATTACGACGAAACACGAACGAATGCGAAAAACGATCCAAATTACGCGACGAATGGAATTTTATCATGCCAATCACTAAAATAAAATATTTTAATGATTAAATAAACTTTTGGATGTCCGGATGTATTCAGAACGTAAGATATGCGCGAAAATGCAAACTTATGCGTTTTTTTACGCTTTTAGTCCCTGAATGACCAAAAAGTTTATTTTAGCACACCGAACCCCTCAAAGCCTATTTCTAAGCTATGTAAAGGATATTTAGGGTATTTTTAACTTATGGTCATGTTCCGGAATGTTCGTTACAGTACAAATCGGCTTACTTTCGCAGTTTGTCGAAATTAGTCCCTGTAAGCGAATAAACTTGATTTCGCCACACCAAACCCTCCAAAACTTATTTCTAAGTTATGTAAAGGTTATTTAAGGTATGTCAAGCCTAATTCACTATTCCGGAGTGTTCGTTGCATTAAACTGGTTATATTTGCGCATCAGTGCGCGTATATAACCTTCTAGAAAGCGATTTAAAACTTGAAATCGAACAAGAATTGATATGTGCAAACGATACACATATTTATACAAAATCCCAAGTATGAAATATAATATTTCATTAGTTTGGTATTTGTTTGATGGTCGTGGAGGCACAGGTGTCATAACAACGCATAGAAATTGCGATCATTTGTTTGTTACCTAAGGCAAACAAATGAGACGGTGACTAATCAAAGTAAGCGGGTCATATTAATGTATCGCGAAGACATGCTTTAGCCTATAAGTGGACACTCACCCCAAGAGTTCCCAGGTAAGAGTGACTAGTCCGATTATGTGGATTTGTACGAACACTCTAGCCTTAGACAGAAAACTCAGAGTACAGGCATCCACTCTTCCAGATTGCACGTGTTCACACTATAAGACCCAAACTTTGATGAGGTTTTGAAAATTCAAAGGGGTTCAAAACCTAGTAATCAATCATCCTAAAACAGATGATTAATTTTCAAAGTGGTTTTGAAATTTATGTTCTTGTTGTGGTTATCACCTAAGAATAGGTGACGGTATTTGTTTTATGTCTAAACGCAAGTAAACTCGCGTTAGGGTCCTAGGAAGGTTATAGACTAGGTCAAAGCATTACTAATAACCTAATTCCCTATAACCATGGGCTCTGATACCAACTTTTCTGTCACACCCCGACCACGTAAAACAACAAAACGTGGCGGAAACGTCGGGGAGTGTTGTAACAGAATCATTGTTTCATAACACATGGAAATTGAAATATTGTTTTATTGAAAAAAAGAGTTACAATGTCTTGACAATCAAAGAAACATAACATAAATAACTAGTCTTGCATCTTTTATTGTCGCTAAGGCCCAAGTCCGCCTAAGTGTGTCTTGATAAATCCTAAGCACCATATCCTGAAACACATGTGAAAATAGGTACGTCAGCATAAAAATGCCTGTGAGATACATAGATTTTGTGAAAATAGAATTCATGACTTATGTTTAAGAAAAATGTTTAGTCATGAACCTTGTAATTTTGCTTTGTCTTGTAAATCATTTGAAAAGTGATAAATAAACCAAATGATATATTTGTATAAAAGAATAATACATGGTTAAGTAAATAACCAAGTAAACTGAGTTTATATCAGATAAGTTGTTTGTAAAACAATGTATTGTGAAAAGTATGTTATTTGTATAAAATGTTATATGTCTAAATTGAAATGATTCAAATAACGCTACGATATGTAATACCATACAAGCACTTATATATAGGAAGTACCAGCGGCGTATCCACCATGCTTGTATCATATTACACACGCCTAGTTGCTTAAATGTCTATGTCTGATGTAAACCATGAATTGTGTATATAAAGGTCAAAATGTTTATGTCTAATGTAAATCCTGAATTGTGTATATGAATGTCAAAATGTTTATGTCTAATGTAAATCATGAATTGTGTATATCAATGTCAAAATGTTTATGTCTAATGTAAATCATTAATTGTGTATATCAATGTTAAAATGTTTATGTCTAATGCAAATCATGTAATGTGTATCCAAAATATCATGTATGGTAAGTGAAATATATCAACTAAACCATATGTAAAATGCACAAAAACAAGGTATTGAAGTAAAACATGGTTTAAATCAAGGTTATGTTTTGTGGAACAAATGCATGCTATACTGATATAAACATCTATGCGGTATTGTGAAATGCATACATCCAAGCCTTGTGACTGTGGCGAAAAACCCCTAAACGAATTTAAAGGTCTATCTGTGTTATGTTTATCGAATTCAGTCATTCCTTCCATCCAAACATACCTAGGATGTCAGGAACGGGAGTTGTCAATTCCTATGGTACCACTACCTACTAACGAATGGCGTGATCAATGTTAATGAATGTATATTGTCCCATTTAAACAAACCAATTGTCATACCAAAATGTAGGCATGTGAAAACAATGCACTAAGTATGTAATCAAATGAACATACATAGCGTGAAATGTAATGTAAAACAATGTACTAAGTATGCACACAATGGACATACATAGCATGAAATGTAATGTAAAACAATGTACTAAGTATGCACACAATGGACATACATAGCATAAAATATAATGTAAAACGATGTACTAAGTATGCAACAAAGGACATACATAGCAAAAACATAATGAAATCATGTACTATAAATGCACTAATGAACATAACAAGCATATGATATGAAAACATGAAAGGCATGAAAGTAACAAGTAGGCACATGTGTTTCACCCCAAAATGTTTGGAAAACAGTAAAAGAGGGGTCTATGTACTCACTTGAGATTGCTCAATAGTCCTAGGATAACCACCAAGCAATGCTAGAAGATCACGGAATCAAACGGTACCTAATATAGGTAACTACATTAATAAACCGGACCTACATCGGAGGATCGGATAGAATGAGGGATCGTAAACAAAATGAGTATGGGAACTCATGTAATATGGTTTAGCAAAGCCAACATACTAAAATGAAACCTAACCTAAGTGCTTACCACCCATTACGACCCGTTTAGGTAGCTTATGCTACGTTAACGCGTCGTTCATGTAAACATGTTCGGAACGCCTAACTAGTCCTATGACAAGTAAAATATGCCTTAACATGTCTAATATTGTTGCCAAATCAGTTTAGATGTTAAAAGTTATGTTTTTTTTTTTTTTTTTTTTTTTTGGGTAAAGGGTTACCCCGGTGATTCTATTAAAATGCAACCGCAATTAAGTACAAGTAGTGAGGATGTGTTCCACACTAGTTCATATACAGGACATGCCCCATATTTGTAAAACAACACAAAAAACCAAAAACCTATAACTCCCCAAAACCTAGTCTACTATACATCATAACAAGACATCTAGTAGACCAAACAATGTAACCCACAAAACAAAACCTCAACCACCATCATCAAAGATAAAGAAGCCACAAAACAGCAGCCCCTTCAGACGAAAAGCAGACAGCCTATCCATTAGAGAACTTGGTAGAAGAGGTGCTTGCCCCTGCTTTCGAAGTAAAAGGATGAGTACCCGATGTCATAAATGCACTAGTTTCATTGTAAACTTCTTCAACCTCCTCCTCATCCGATTCCTGCCTGTCATTTGACGGTTTCTTCTCCACTCGACCCACAGTGGTACCTCCCTGATTACCAGTATCATCCTTCAGAATGTCAAACGGGTTAGACGTTGAAACCTGATTCTGCATCGGACCCTTTGAGGACGATTTTGGTTTAGGATTGACAACTGGCCTGTAAACTAACTTAGTCTTCTGATTTTTCATATGGATGCCTTGGTTGTTCGCTTTCTTCTTCTTGGCACCTACGACCTGAAAATCATCATTTTCCTTCTTCTCAGTATCCCCACTCACATTTACCTGAGGGTTCTTAGAACACGAGCTATCATCATGACCGAAGACACAACAAGATGAACATCTTAAAGGCTCCCAATCATACTCAATTTTAACCTCCACCATTGAATGAGTGAGGCCCTCCAAAGATGGGATTGCAACAGTAACACTCTTTTTTAAATCAACCCCTGCCTGAACTTCAATAAGAGCTCTAGCATAGCTGCTTCTTCCCCAAGATTCCTCACACATTGTGGCAGTATACGAATCTAACATCATAGGCACCCCAATCTTAGATGCAAGTAAACTAAGCCCATCCTCAGTAAATGCCGCTAACGGCACATCATGCATCTTGACCCAAACCGGAATAGCTTTTAAATCCTCTTTTTCCAACTTGATAGAGGCCGACCACGCTTTCAAAATGATTGGAATATTTCTTATCATCCACGGACCATCCTCTAACATTTGATCCATCCCTTCTTTCGTTTTAAACTTAAAAAAGAAGAACCCGTGTGCATTCATCATAATTCTTGACAACCCATATTTTGCCCAATTATTCTTAGCAAAGAAATCAACCACAGGAAATGCCAGCCGTTTACCCAGAAAATAACCATACAAAGTGTTCGCATACCTGTCGGTGACTTGTTTAACTGAAGATATTGGAATGACAACATCAGCTCCGTCAACAGCCTCATTCGATTCCATCACCCTAAAGTTTACCTTAACCTTCTCTTTAGAATCCTTCACAACATTTGCAAAGGATAATTGTTCCGCAGAACCAGAACCTGTTTGTTTCCTCTTATCAGCCGAGAAAGGTGCACCAAACGAACCGGAACTGTTATTTGACTTTGGCATAAACTTGCTAGAGTAATCCCAAAAATTATCAGACTTTTCGACATCCCGTGTTTCCACACGAACCGGAACTGTTACCTTGGTGAGATCATCAATGATGTTTGAAGACTTAGGGTCATTTTGTGTTCCAATTGTTACATCACGCTTTGGCTGCAATGTGTTCCCAGCAACATCAAGAAACCGTGCAGCAATTTCATCAAACGATAATCGCGGCTTCCCACGAGTATCCTGTTGGTTTCCACCAGACCCGTTACTTTCATCCATACCAATATTGAGAAACCCTAGTTGCCGTCAACAGAGATTCAGCAAAAGGATTTCCGGCTGAAACAAAAGCAGCCGTGACAAACCCTAGCCGAAACCTACAATTGAAATCGATCAAAACCCTAGCCGCCGTGAAGCTGAAGTTCGATCAAAACCCAACCAGAATCCAAACGGAACGAACAAACCCTAACCAGGCAACTCTCTCCAATAATCAAAAAGAAAAAACGAACATGCAACAAGAATTCCAATCAAGCAACAACCCGCAAACAAACAGGAACAAACAAACCCTAATCCAGACGGCGATTGAGAAGGAAAAAAACCGAAACCCTAATTTTAGATCGATCACTACTGGTAACAGAATCTGTACTAGAGATTGGACCTTCAAACGCTAATAGCAAACCTGTTAATCAGAAGATTACGAAGAAGAAATCAGGGTTACGAAGAAGAAACCTGTTAAAAGTTATGTTACATATGCTTAAAATGAATTTTGGCATAAAAAGGGCATTTTGGTAATTTACCTAAGGCATATAAACTACCTATCATACAACTACTTAACGAAGCGACCATAAGGTATAACCTCGGAAGGTTATTCCCTATATACTATGGTCACCTAAAGTGTTTGGTCGGATCCTAATGATCGACCAAACGGGTCGGGTTCGAAAGTATAAGCGATTGTTTAGATCGCTTACCTTACGACCCTATATAAGCACTAAACTAAAAGTGACGAGCTAAGCATGTTAAAACATGCTTAACTAAGTTTAGAAAACAGGTTTGGTATCAAAACAAACGGCTTTGATACCTAAGAGTAGTTTGGTTACAAAATACGCAAGAATACACATTTTGGCCGAAACTACGACTCGTCACTAAGCCTAGATAACGTGGTAATCAGTAGGTATAGCCACTAGGGACTATAACCATCGTGATTACGCTCACGTTAGGAAGTTCAAATGAACTTCGCGTTGACCATAAACTGGTCAATGCAGAAAGTCAAACATAGTTTGACTTTCGGACACGAAAAGCGATAAAAGAACGAAGGAACACTTACAAAGGGTCCCCGCAAGCTAATCTTGATCCAAGTAGCTCAGATATGAAGCAATGGCTTCAACTTAGAGCATTCTTAGATCAGATTTGTGGGTTTTGTAAGTGAATGTGTTGGGTATTTATAGGAATGTTAGAACCGTTAAGATCGTTTATCGAATAATGTGCTTCAATCTCATCCCTACATTTGTTGAAAAGCTAAGGTATGTCAAATTGGCCCCCCATTATCAGGAAGAGGCAAGTGCAAAAGGGATTAAAGGTGGTTTAACAGCTGGATCAAGCTGGAAACAAGTTTCTGCTGTCTGACCCCTGCTTACGGACCGTAAGACTCAGAACCATATGGTCCGTAAGGACCTTGCAGGTCTGATACTTTCATATTTTGGCAGAACAGGCCCCTGTGCACCCAAACTTGCTATTTGATGCATTTTTGACACGTTTAAGCCCCGTTAACCCCATTTCAAAGCTCTAAAATGAAGTTAAAGTATAGGGGACTTAAAATGTGCTCAAAAATATCTCGGATGTCGGTTCGTTTGGCCGTACGGTTGCGTTGTTCGGTTAATTACGACGGAAGTCGTAACGGACGCGAAAACGATCCAAATTGCGCGACGAATGGATTTTTCTTATGCCAAACACTAAAATAAAATATTTTAGTGCTTACATAAATTTTTGAATGTCCGGATGTATTCAGAACGTAAGTTATGCGCGAAAGTGCAAACTTGTGCACTTTTTGACGCTTTTTGTCCCTGAATGACCCAAAAGTTTATTTTAGCACACCGAACCCCACAAAGCCTATTTCTAAGCTATGTAAAGGATATTTATGGTATGTTTAACTCATGGTCATGTTCCGGAATGTCTGTTACAGTTCAAATCGGCATACTTTCGCAGTTTGTCGAATTTAGTCCCTGTAAGCGATTAAACTTGATTTTGTCATACCAAAGCCTTCAAAACTTATTTCTAAGTTATGTAAAGCTTATTTAAGGTATGTGAAGCCTATTTCACTATTCCGGAGTGTTCGGTGCAATAAACTGGTTATATTTACGCATCAGTGCGCGTATAACCTTCCAGAAAGCGATTTAGAGCCCGAAATCGAACAAGAATTGATATGTGCAAAATATACACATATTTGTACAAATCCCAAGTATGAAATACAATATTTCATTGGTTTGGTATTTGTTTGATGGTCGCAGTGACCCAGGTGTCACAGTCTCCCCTGCTTTAGGAAATTTCGTCCCGAAATTTATTCAGAGGAAACTTGTGAGAGCTTGAAACATGAAGTTGAAAAGATCAAACAACACTGGTTAGAGTCCTGAACTTCTAGTAACTTTACAATAACATCATGCTTGCAATGTGAGAGGGACACTTATATACAAGTATATAAAGCGTCATTGGTGCGTCCACCGTACCTCTATTACATTGTTCACATTTCGTTATGGTTGTCACTATCGGTTCTTACACATGATAACTCTTACCGAGGTTTCCGTGCACTGAACTTCGCAATTATGTATGCATCCATAATTACGTAATTCCTTGCATAGTCACGTAGTGCATCTTATAATGTGTAGGGGTAGAAAGCAATGAACGAGCTTGTGATGATTGTGACTAGACCACCATAGGGTCCTTTAAATTAAATCAATAAATGATTTAAATAGACTACCAAATAGTCTGTTTAGCTACATCAGCGCATGTCATTTTTAACCAGATTCTGATTCAATCTTTTTGACTAGACCACTAGGAGGGTCTCTTATGAATCATGGAGTGGTACTATATAATCCAAGGGTCTTAACTAACACGTAGAAGCCCAATAAGGATTTAGGGTAGTACCTTTTTGAATATCCTTCTACGAATCCCTCATATGAAGATACGAAAGGTTCTACGAGGATTTGGATAACGAATATCCAGAGTATACAAAAACACAAAAATGCATAAAAGAAAACACAAAATGCATAAACACATAATTGTTTAACTTGATTTTAGATTTGTTATCATTTTGTTAATTTGTTCTGCTAACTGTGCACATGTATTCAAAGCACACCAGGTATCCAATCAGTGGATTTTGATTGGTGCTTTAAATATTTCTAAGAATCTAACTATAAAGATAGAAAGATCTTTTAAAAGGAAAATTCGATTTCGATTATAAGGAACCGAAATGTTCGAATTAAGGTACACAAGGAATCCAATTAAGGACTCTGATTTGAATGATAATCATCCACAAGGGTCTAATTGTGAAGATAAAAAGATCCCATATTGATTTTAGAAGTTGAAGATGTTTTGAAACCTTGCACTGGATGTGCTTAAGTCAAAACATGAAGTAAAAATGCTTATGAAGTTGAGATGCTAGATATGTCAAGGCGACATATGAAGCAGAATTTGGAGGTTAAGTCAATGTATGGGAAAAAATATTTTTGAAAATTATGCATGGAGTTCAAAAAATGTGTTCAATGTTTTTGAAACCTTATATATAATACCTTTGAAATCATAAAGTAGGTGTATTAGGTAGGTATATATTCATAAAAAAAAATTGTTTTAAAATCATGCGAGATGAATTTTGAAATTATGTATAAGGTTTTTGAAAACATGAATGATGCTTTTCGATATCATGCACTTGATAAGAAAATGTACTGTGTTAATATTGTTTTCAGACTATATGAAACATTTTGAAATTATGAAGGTTGTTTTTTTTTTTGGGTAAAGGGTTACCCCGGTGAATATTATATCAACAAACGAATAAAATAAGTGAGGAAAAGAACAATCCCCAGTTCTCTAGAATGACATGCCATTCTAGAGTAGCACTACAAAGACTAGCAACAAAGCAAACCCGACTAGACACACTCGTCCGTCAATACAAACCGAAAACAAAACAGGTCTACTCTAGCCACAATCATCATCTTCAACAATTAAACCTCGAGGCAGGCTCCAATCTTGTAAGATCCTCTCCACTTGACTGGTTAATTTAAACCGCATCGTATGAAGTTTCATCCGAACTGTAGCTAAAATAATCTCAACTAGCCGAGAAGCACTTCGTTTTTTAGACGAAAACAACCGGAGATTCCTTTCCTGCCAAACAAAATACCCTGCTGCACTGACAACCAACTTGCTAATCACATGCATAGCATTCTTAGAATTAGCGACTTGAACCAGATGACTAAAGATCACATCCCAAGAGTTAGCGACAGAACTTAAACCCGCTATATCTTTTACTCCATTCCAAACCTCAGAACCATACGTGCATTCAAAGAAAAGATGATCATGAGAATCCGGCCCCAACGAACACAAAGAACAACACATCAAATTGAAATTCATGTTGCCCGACGCACACCACCTAGCCATTAAATCCTGCGTCTTCAGTTTCTTGTTAACCAAAAGCCACATGAAAAACGAATGGCGTGGAACAGCTTGAGGAAACCAAACCATAGACGACCATTGAACTTCATTCTGAGCGACCCGAATATCATCCCAAACATTAAAAGTACTATAGTCCAACTCCTTTCCAGCTGAAGATCTCCAGACCACCTTATCGTTCATATCCCGCAGATCAATATGCTGCATGTTATGAAGAATCGGGTATCGGGTAAGCCATTGATCAGGCCATCCCCACTCCCCTTGACGATAAACATCCGCTACATTTGCATTGAGCGTGAATCCCGCATTCGCTATAGCTCTCGGAGTGATGAACGAACTCAAAGGACAAATGACATCCCATTTATCAAACCACATCGAAGCAGACGTACCATCACCAATCTTCATCCAAAAATGTTGCTGAACCATAGGCCGAAGACTTAACAACTTCCTCCAAGTCCAAAAACTGCGGCCCCTAATGCGATAAGAATGCATCCATTTAACCCACAACGATTCCCTCAATGTAAGAAGGTCCCATATATGAGCAACCATAAGGGCGTTATTCATATCCACAATACTACGAATGCCCAACCCACCTTCCTTTTTCGGCAAAGAAACTCTATCCCACCTCATTTTAGCTTTACCTTTGATATCGTTACCTTGTGCCCACAGGAAGCGCCTCATCTTACCTTCCAACTCACCTATAGTGCGTTTAGGAAGAGCCAACACCGCCGCCCAATAAACATGCATGGAGGAAAGCACAGAACGAATAAGTTGAAGCCTCCCACCAAACGAAAGGCACTTGCTCTTCCAATCATTTATGCGCCTCTCCATATTTTCAACAAGCCGATTGCAATCCTTATACGTTAGCCGAGACGAAATAAGAGGGACACCAAGATAACGAACCGGTAGTTGCCCCTCCTCAAACGGCATGATTCTTCGAATTCGGTCTTTCACAGAAGTTGGAACATTAGCAAAGAAAATGGTGCTTTTATTCATACTCGGCACAAGCCCCAACATATTCTTGAACATATTAATAGCCTCCAGGATAACCTTAGCTGAACCATGATCACCTCGAGCAAATAAAAAGAGATCGTCTGCAAAACAAATGTTGATGATTTGTTGCTTATCACACTTATTATGGAATCTGAACTCCGGATGAATTGTGACTTGTTTTTGCAGAATTCGAGTAAGAACCTCCATAACCAACATAAACAAATAAGGAGACATGGGATCTCCTTGACGCAACCCTCTCTTCCCCTTAAAATAACCGAACAAATTACCATTCATGACTAAAGAAAACGATGTAGACAAAACACATGCCATTATCCAGTTAACCATTTTACTATCAAATCGAAAGCCAAGCAACGTGTGCCTAAGAAAGTTCCAATCAACCGTATCGTAAGCTTTCTGAATGTCTACTTTAAACGCGCATCTAGGAGGCCCCATATTCCGATGATAATTATGCATAAGTTCTTGCGTTAAAAGAATATTATCTTGGATTCTCCTGCCCGGAACAAAAGCTGACTGATTAATGTTGACAATACCACTCAATCCTTCCTTAATGCGATTCGTAATAATCTTGCTTATACACTTATATAAAGTGTTACAACATGAGATTGGCCTATAATCCGTAATTAAAGAAGGAGTAGGAACCTTGGGGATTAACGAGATGATCGTATGATTAAGCTGTTGCAACAGCTTGCCATTAGCGAAGAATTCCCGAACCGCCTCACAAACATCCTTGCCAACTATATCCCAAGACTTCTTAAAAAATACTGATGTGTAACCATCTGGACCCAGAGCTTTGATACCCGAAATAGAGAACATAGCCAACTTAATCTCCTCATCAGTGACCTGCCGAACCATATGCGTCGCTTGATCATTTGTCAAAACGTTCTGGAACAAATCCGGAGTTGGAGACGCCCCTATAGTATTCTCGGTTCCAAAGAAGGCCGAGAAATGATCAACCATAACTTGATTAACAGAACCACCTTCATGAAGCAAACCCGCAGAGTCACGAACCGCAAAAATATTACTCCTATGATTCTTTGCTTTAACTACATTATGGAAGTACTTAGAATTTGAGTCACCCAACTTAAGCCAATTAACCTTTGCTTTTTGCGCTAAAAACACACCTTCATCATGCACCGCAACCTTATATTTCTCAAGCAACAGACCATGCTGGATACGTAACCCTTCATTGTCCGTATTAGCATCCATCGCTCGTTGGCACACTTCCAATTCAGTTCTAGCAACCTTAACCCTTTGATGTAAATTACCTTGCTGAAAGCATAATTTCCGCATAGGGGTTTTGAGGTTTTTCAACTTCTTTACAACTTGAAACATCTTGTGACCCGGAATATCAATGCACCAACCCCGTTTAACTTCATCCAAAAAACCTGGCTTTTCCGCCACCAAGTTTACAACCTTAAACGGCTCGGCTTGTCTCTAGCAATGGATGGCAACTTTAAAATGCAAGGAGAGTGATCCGAGATCCGATAAGGAAGGAAATATGCGGCTGCCATTGGAAACGAATCAACCAGATGAATGTTTCCCAAAATTCTATCCAATTTCTTGAAAATAGGACCTTTTTGCTGCTTGTTTGACCACGTGAAGTGCAACCCAGAGCTATTAACATCAAACACCTCAACTTTATCTACACATTCCTTAAACTCTCTGGAACCTATACTTAACGAGGACGAATCAGACTGCATATCATCATGAAACAAAGATGCATTGAAATCACCCATAATCACCCACGGCTTACCATGAACGAACGAATGATGAACACATAGGTTGTGCCAAAGATCCCTCCTTGCTTTGTACAAATTTTGGGCATAAACAAAAGAGCAAAACAAAGACTTCCCATCTAACTTAAAAACAATCTGGGTATGGATAACCTGATCCGTTTGGGCAAGAGTCATCACATCTACCATATTATCATCCCACCCCAACATAATTCTCGTACCCTTAGTTTAACAATTATTATTGGACGTCCACTTCCAATTATGACAAACTTTCGCACAAACATTATAAATATTAGCTGCCTCGACATGAGTTTCCAAAATAGCACAAACCTGGACATGATTATCTACTATCACCTGACGAACCTCCTTTTGTTTAGGGGTACGGTTCAGCCCCCTTATATTCCAAGAAGCGATGCTACCCATTGATACCAGCTCCACCGGGTGTGCTTGCACCCTCAGAAACATTTAACCCATTAGATTTATCCATAAACTTCGAGATATCCGCAAGAAGATCATCTACCCCAACATCATCAGATATAACCTCTTCTAAAGTTTGGGATTTTCCTTTATCTCTTAAATTTTTACTTCGAACCCCATCTCCATCCATAGATATAGGTTCCTTTTGACTGTCCAACTTCTCAATCGAGGCATCGACCTGGCTCGTCTCTTCCTCATTTTGCAAAACATCAAACGGGTTTGAAACGTGTACCTGAAAAGACGACGGAGTCGCCTTATCCCCATTCGGTTTAGACTTATTCACTGGCCGATATACCATCTTTGGTTTCTGGTTTTTGATATGAATACCTTGCTGGCCACCTTTTTTATTCTTCACTTTGGCTCCCTTAAAGCCGCCATCCTCTGTTTTCGCCCCATATTGGTCCTTCCCAATCATTTCAGCTACTTTCGGACTCTTTGGACAAGAATTACCATCATGCCCGAAAACACAACATGTCGAACATCTCGACGGAACCCAATCATACTCCAACTTTATCTCAGATTTAGTAAAACTCTTACCATCCAGCGAAGGAATAGCCATAGTTATACTTGTCTTCAGATCCGCGCTAGCATGGACATCAATCAAAGCCCTCGCGAAGCTACTTCTCCCCTAAGACTCCATACACATAGTAGCCGTATAAGTGTCCAGCATCTTTGGAGTACCAATCCTTGATGCTAGTAGACTAAGACCATCTTCTGTAAATGCTGGAAGGGGAACATCATGCATCTTTATCCAAACCGGAACCGTTGTGATATCTTCTTTCTCAACCGTGACAGAGGGTGACCATTCTTTTAGGATAATAGGAACGTTTCTTATCATCCATGGCCCATCTTCCAGTAACTGATCTATTCCTTTCTTGGACTTGAATTTGAAGAAAAAGAAACCCTTTGAATTCATCATAAGCCTAGCCAGCCCATACTTTGCCCAATTCAGTTTTACAAAGTAATCCACCACTGGAAACGCAAGGCGTTTACCCAGAAAATAACCATACAGCGTGTTAGAATATCTCTCCGTTACCTGCTTGACTGATGATAATGGAATGACCACTTCAGCACCATCCAAAACTTCAACCGATTCCATCTTCCTAAAGTTAACACGAACCTCCTCCTTCTTAGATTGGAGAGCATTTGCATATGACAGCGGCTCCACATTAGGCACCCGCTGCTGTAAAGTGGACGATGAAGCATCTCCACCCGAAGCAACAGGAGAGCTGTTTCCCATCGACAGGTTACCGATCTCCCCATACGGCACATTCTGGACTTTAGAAACAGCAGGATAAATGTTGCCCACAGGCTTTGAAACGCTAGTTAATCCATCCAGAATGGAAACATTCGACGTAGAGTACAATCCACGTCTAGGCATCAAGTTATTCCCCTCGATGTTTGTTACCCTTAACCCTATTCCCCGAATCGGCACTGACCCAGGCGTTTCACCCCCACCATCGGGATCAGGATCAAATTTGCTATTCCTCTCCATGCAGCCAACACTCGTAAATCCAGACAAACACACGACGGCACCAAACACATGCACAAACCTTAACCAAGCTGAAATCCTTAAACCCTTACGATCAATCGTCAACCCTTAACTGATTAAACTAGTGTATCAATCTAGCTAAATTAAACTCAATTAACCGCAATCAATAACAACTAAGTTAATTAATCAGCGTTTTCTTAAAGATCACAAGGGCGGCGATAGAAAGAAACGAAAAACAGCAAAACCCTAGTTCTAGATCGTTCACAACTGCTAACAAGTTCGTTATAGAAGTTTGATGAATCAAACCTCTAATCACAGACTGTTATACAGAAGATCACAAAGAGAAATCTAGGGTTTCAAGAGGAACCGAAATCGCCTAAGGAAGAGAGAAAAGTAGATATATTCAAAAATTCTACTTGAGTCTCCACTCTTTTTTTTAAACCTTATAAATCGGTCACAAAGCAGACACGAACCCGCGTCGGACCGGAACAAACAACACACATCAACCGGCTGGGCTATCAGCCAAGATTTATGAAGGTTGTTTTTTGAAAACATAGCCAATGTTTTTGAAATAACATAGACAATGCATTTGAAAAAATTGTTTTCAAACTATATGAAATGTTTTGAGATCATGAAGATTGTTTTTGAAATACTTATACTGTGTATGTTGAAAAATCAAAACGTAATGGGTATGAGATTTGAAAATACCCTTAGTTATCTAACCAAGGATTCAAAGGCACAGATGTGCAGAAGCATGATTACTCATAATGTCACTTTATTTTCTGTACTTTGTATCTTAGAATGAAACGAGTACTTATAATTTTCTAAGGGAATCATGAGTAAACACAAAAATGGGTAATATTCACAAGAGTAGTTTGTAAGGAACATAGTTCCTTAATGTAGGTATTATAGGGAAATGCCATACACACATGTAACTACACTTGTATATCAGAATTTGTGATCAACGATTTATTTATAAACAAAACTGATTGTTTCACATTACAAGAAAAACAAAGAAATAAAGGCATAAGATTTAGAACAGTAACATCTTATACTCAGCCAAATGCTCATCCGTGGGTCAGATTTGCATTGACAATCTTTGTTCACTTGTTCCTGAAATAGCTCGTCTCGCCGTAGTTGTACCAAGTACCAGATGGTAAACGAGCTGGAGCAGGGTTGACTTGGGGTTGGTTTGGACCACCTTGGATTGGGTTGAATTGACAAGCATTTGCCAGGTGACCGAGTCGTCCACATGATGCACACAGACGACACTGCAGGTAAGCTCGGTGAGGTGCATTACACTTGTTGCACATCAGTACAGTACCGGCATAAGGTTTCCTAGCAGGAGGTTGAGCAGCAGCAAGGTTTACAACAGCTTTGTTTTGGATAGCAAAGCGGCATATGTTAACCAAATATCCCCGCCGTCCACAGTAGGTACATTTGAAGCAGGGTATGAGGTTTGAATGATGACGGTTGCATCGTTTGCACCATGGGGCAGTTCCAAAGTACGGCTTCCTAGCTGGTGGCACTGCCATTTGGCTAGGTCCCGCTTGATTAGGTGTAACTGCTGCGGGTTTCTTTGAAGCCTTACGCTTCCTTGATTTAGGTGAAGGCTTGGCCTCTGTCTCCTTTGGTGACTCTTGAGTGGCTTCATCCTGGAGATGATACATGGTAGTAGCTAAATCGACAGTCTTCAGGACTACTTCGCCTATTCGCTGGGCAAATTTGGCAGTCTGCTCGGGTATCTGCGCATTGTTGCGATGAAGAGACATTTTGGAGGAAAAGAAAGATATAGGAGGAAACAAATGAAATGACAACGCATAGAAATTGCGATAATTTGTTTGTTACCTAAGGCAAACAAATGAGACGGTGACTAATCAAAGTAAGCGGGTCATATTAATGTATCGCGAAGACATGCTTTAGCCTATAAGTGGACACTCACCCCAAGAGTTCCCAGGTAAGAGTGACTGGTCCGATTATGTGGATTTGTACGAACACTCTAGCCTTAGACAGAAAACTCAGAGTACAGGCATCCACTCTTCCAGATTGCACGTGTTCACACTATAAGACCCAAACTTTGACGAGGTTTTGAAAATTCAAAGGGGTTCAAAACCTAGTAATCAATCATCCTAGAACAGATGATTAGTTTTCAAAGTGGTTTTGAAATTTATGTTCTTGTTGTGGTTATCACCTAAGAATAAGTGACGGTATTTGTTTTATGTCTAAATGCAAGTAAACTCGCGTTAGGGTCCTAGGAAGATTATAGACTAGGTCAAAGCATTACTAATAACCTAATTCCCTATAACCATGGGCTCTGATACCAACTTTTCTGTCACACCCCGACCACGTAAAACAACAAAACGTGGCGGAAACGTCGGGGAGTGTTGTAACAGAATCATTGTTTCATAACACATGGAAATTGAAATATTGTTTTATTGAAAAAAAGAGTTACAATGTCTTGACAATCAAAGAAACATAACATAAATAACTAGTCTTGCATCTTTTATTGTCGCTAAGGCCCAAGTCCGCCTAAGTGTATCTTGATAAATCCTAAGCATCATATCCTGAAAGTAAATCACTTACTCAAGCCAAACCACCAAAGTAAAATGTTTATGTATAATCAAATGTCAAAATGTTTGTGTGAAAACCATGTCAAATGTCTATGTCTGATGTAAACCATGAATTGTGTATATAAATGTGAAAATGTTTATGTCTAATGTAAATCCTGAATTGTGTATATCAATGTGAAAATGTTTATGTCTAATGTAAATCATGAATTGTGTATATCAATGTCAAAATGTTTATGTCTAATGTAAATCATGAATTGTGTATATCAATGTCAAAATGTTTATGTCTAATGCAAATCATGTAATGTGGTTGGAGAATGTAGATTCGAAGTGGGATGATATTGTAGCCTGGTTAATGCACAGATGTAGCTCTAAACTCGCGGCTGATTATGTTAGTAGGATTTTGGTGGCGGCTACGGCATATTTTGTTTGGCAAGAGCGTAATATGAGGCTGTTCAAGAACCAAATGAGACCTCCGGAGGTGATTTATGAGTTGATAATAAAGACTATTCGTTACAAGCTCATGGGAGTGAAGATGAAGCAGACTGATAGAGTCCGAAGACTGCTAGGTGAATGGGAGATACCGGATGCTGAAGATCAGGCAAAGGGCGAGTGATTAGTGATATTTGTTAATCGTCTAGTTTATAGGCTAGTTGTTTTTGGCTGATGTTTTCAGTTGTTTTCTAGTTTTTTGAATGGCTCTACTTTCTTGGGGCATGTCTCAGGATTGAACAAGTGTAGACTCTCTACACTTCTTGTTTTGGTTGGTTGTGAATATATAGAATCACCGGGGTAACCCTTTACCCAAAAAAAATCATGTAATGTGTATCCAAAATATCATGTATGGTAAGTGAAATATATCAACTAAACCATATGTAAAATGCACAAAAACAAGGTATTGAAGTAAAACATGGTTTAAATCAAAGTTACGTTTTGTGGAACAAATGCATGCTATACTGATATAAACATCTATGCGGTATTGTGAAATGCATACATCCAAGCCTTGTGACTGTGGCGATAAACCCCTAAACGAATTTAAAGGTCTATCTGTGTTATGTTTATCGAATTCGGTCATTCCTTCCATCCAAACATACCTAGGATGTCAGGAACGGGAGTTGTCAATTCCTATGGTACCACTACCTACAAACGAATGGCGTGATCAATGTTAATGAATGTATATTGTCCCATTTAAACAAACCAATTGTCATACCAAAATGTAGGCATGTGAAAACAATGCACTAAGTATGTAATCAAATGAACATACATAGCGTGAAATGTAATGTAAAACAATGTACTAAGTATGCACACAATGGACATACATAGCATGAAATGTAATGTAAAACAATGTACTAAGTATGCACACAATGGACATACATAGCATAAAATATAATGTAAAACGATGTACTAAGTATGCAACAAAGGACATACATAGCAAAAACATAATGAAATAATGTACTATAAATGCACTAATGAACATAACAAGCATATGATATGAAAACATGAAAGGCATGAAAGTAACAAGTAGGCACATGTGTTTCACCCCAAAATGTTTGGAAAATAGTAAAAGAGGGGTCTATGTACTCACTTGAGATTGCTCAATAGTCCTAGGATAACCACCAAGAAATGCTAGAAGATCACGGAATCAAACGGTACCTAATATAGGTAACTACATTAATAAACCGGACCTACATCGGAGGATCGGATAGAATGAGGGATCGTAAACCAAATGAGTATGGGAACTCATGTAATATGGTTTAGCAAAGCCCACATACTAAAATGAAACCTAACCTAAGTGCTTACGACCCATTACGACCCGTTTAGGTAGCTTATGCTACTTTAACGCGTCGTTCGCGTAAAACATGTTCGGAACACCTAACTAGTCCTATGACAAGTAAAATATGCCTTAACATGTCTAATATTGTTTCCAAATCAGTTTAGATGTTAAAAGTTATGTTACATATGCTTAAAATGAATTTTGGCGTAAAAAGGGCATTTTGGTAATTTACCTAAGGCATATAAACTACCTATCATACAACTACTTAATGAAGCGACCATAAGGTATAACCTAGGAAGGTTATTCCCTATATACTATGGTCACCTAAAGTGTTTGGTCGGATCCTAATGATCGACCAAACGGGTCGGGTTCGAAAGTATAAGCGATTGTTTAGATCGCTTACCTTACGACCCTATATAACCACTAAACTAAAAGTGACGAGCTAAGCATGTTAAAACATGCTTAACTAAGTTTAGAAAACAGGTTTGGTATCAAAACAAACGGCTTTGATACCTAACAGTAGTTTGGTTACAAAATACGCAAGAATACGCATTTTGGCCGAAACTACGACTCGCCACTGAGCCTAGATAACGTGGTAATCAGTAGGTATAGCCATTAGTGTCACACCCCCAAAATCCACATGCGGAGTACCACCGCTTGGAGGCGTGACTTACCAGGATCCAGCCACCAATTATACTGAGCAATGATAATAGACATCACAGTTTAAAGTCTTAAATGTTTCAATTCGAATAATAGTTTAAGTAAGCAGCGGAAGCACAAACCAAACAGTTTTCAAAACAAGGTTCATAGTTTAAAGATTATTTAAAACCCAACACACGGGTTAAGACGACCAATACACATCTGCAAGCTGCAAGCTCCTGATTCACTGGTTACCTGCAAAGCATGCAGTAGGGTGTCAACAAAAATGTTGGCGAGTTCACGAGATGTCCAGTTTTAGCTTTTCAGAAGAAAATGTAGGTTGTTTAGGTAAAGCATTTATAATCACGTCATGGGGAGCTACCCCATATGAAAGCTACTAAACTTGAATTACCGAAACTGTTGACGAGAAGATTTGGTGCCCCAGGTCAATGTCTATCGTCATTGACCAAGATGCAAGGTCTACTAGTTCACGCCCGATCTCCCCCGGTCACGGTGTGAGGTTGTCAAACCTAATAGCGCTATCAACTAATAACCCGTTCGCCCCCGGCGATTAATCGGTACTATAAGCAGGGACTTTACATGATAGAGATTTGTTTAGTTTTGCTAGTTGTGATTTATAAATAATACCCAAACGTATCTCCCCCGGATGTAGTAGTACAAGAGTACCATTTGCATATTCCCCCGGAAATTATTAGTTTGAAAACATTCTTTAGTTTGTTCGTGTCCCTCCCTGGGACGCATGCTTTTAGTGTGTGAACTCACCTTGGGTTGCTCGGCAGATTAGCTTACTTGGTCAAGCTTGCTGGTCACCACGTCCTAACATGGTTACCAGTATAGGTCAGGTTTGGGGGTACAAGTAATCACGTATATCTTACAGGGATCTAACACATCGAATGCATGCAGTTACCATTTGAGTTATTGGGCCTGCCCTTATAATCGTACGGTTAAACAGTAACAGTTAACACATTAGTCCAGTCAAACAATAATCATGCATAATCAGTCCATTTACTTCGGCCCAATAACGAGGATCAGCAGCCCACTCGAGACAAGGTGGTCTCGAGTCGAGACCAAGTGGTCTCGGGTTGTAGCGTAGTGGTCTCGAGTAGTGCTAGTCGGAGTCGCAACCTCAGGGATCGCGAGTCCAGTCTCGAATCGCAATCAGGAGACTTCGAGTCGAGACCTTGATGGTCTCGAGTCCCTGAAGTCAGTTTTGAGTTGCTTGGACATGGTTTCGAGTCGAAATTGCTACAGTCTCGAGTTGTCCCGTGTTGTTCTCGAGTCGCAACCGGGTGTCTCGACTCGCAAACGTGCACATGAAGTCCTTCTAGAACATCTGATGTACTAACCAATAATCTTGCAATTTCATGTAGTAGTGTACTAGCCAATAGAAATTCCCTAAACATGTTTCTTTGTCTAACATTTGATAAAAATGGATCAAACACACAATATTTCAAATATTCATGTCATATTCAACGAGTTCATCATACACATGTTCATACGGTTCATCATGAGATTCATTCAAATAGATAACATTTCTTTTGTTCAAAGCATAAGCATACATCCTCATTCTACAATACATATCATGCTACTTGGTCACCAAGGATCATGTGAACATTTATTCTAACCTTAAACACCCTACACTAACAATCATTCATCATTCAATATCTTAGCACTTTATTATCATGCAAGAGTTCACATGATTCATCCATCATTTCAATCATTCCAAGCAAATAGCACCATTGTACATATAAACACATAATGAACATCTAAAGTACTAACCGGTTGTGGAAAGGCACCGAGTTAAGGAAGAAGGTGAGAAGATGAAGTGTCCGAGTAATGATGATGAGCTTGACCGATCCTCCTTGTTGTTGCCGATTTAATCCGAGAGGGAGAGGGGAGGAGGTGAGCTTGATTTGTTAGGGTTTTCTAGAGAGAGAAAGGATGAGAGGAGAGAGAGAGAATGGATAAGGGAATGTTTGGGACTTGAGATGCTGATTGTTCTTGCCAAAAGAGGAGATATCGGCTACATATGTGGGGTTTTATACCCATTCCGAGCATGGCACCCTAAGGGTTTCCGAATGGGGGTGCGGCCCAAGCGGCCCAACTGTTCACTATTTACTCGAGACCGGGTGGTCTCGAGTCGTGGTTTCGGTTCACGAGTATCTTTATACACACATATATATTACATACACGTTATCGACACATAGCACAAGAAGAATCACAACTTTCATTTAATAACATATATATATACGCACTAAGTAATTACAAGGTGTTTGCTCGGAAAAACCTAGAGTGCCACATTATCCCCAAGTTTTAAGAACTTTCATCCCGAAAGTTAAGGCAGCCACTGACAAGCTAGTGTAAATGAGAACGTTTCAACGGGGTGTCACATCATCCCCCCGTTAGTTTGGAATTTCGTCCCGAAATTCGGTAGTAGCTCCAGTGCTGGGAGTTTCATTTGGGAACAACTGGGGTTACTTGCGTTTCATCTGGTCTTCCCGCTCCCAGGTGAACTCTGGGCCACGGCGCGAGTTCCAACGAACTCGTACGAGGGGTATCTGGCTACGTTTGAGGGTTTTGATCTCACAATCCGTGATCTCAATCGGTTCCTCAGTAAAGTGTAGCTGTTCGTCAATAGTAAGTTCCTTGAAAGGAATGATGAGTGTTTCATCTGACAGACACTTCTTCAGATTAGACACGTGGAAGACGTTGTGCACAGCACTCAGTTCTTCAGGCAGATTCAATCTGTAGGCGACCTTACCGATCTTTTCGGTAATTTCAAAGGGTCCGACATATCGCGGATTAAGCTTGCCCCGTTTTCCAAAACGAACCACACCCTTCCATGGTGAGACTTTGAGTAGAGCCCGGTCGCCAACCTGGAATTCTAGCGGTTTCCTATCCTTATCAGCGTAGCTCTTCTGACGGTCACGGGCTGCCGCCATGCGTTGCCTAATCTGGGCAATATTTTCCGTAGTGTCTACCACATGCTCCGGGCCTGTGATCTGGCTGTCACCAACCTCCGCCCAGCAGAGAGGCGATCGGCATTTACGACCGTACAATGCCTCAAAGGGTGCTGCCTGAATGCTGGTGTGGTAGCTGTTGTTGTAGGAGAATTCCACTAAAGGTAGGTGCTTCTCCCAATTCTTGCCAAAATCGATCACACATGCCCTAAGCATGTCTTCGAGGGTTTGGATGGTGCGTTCAGATTGCCCATCCGTTTGCGGATGATACGCGGTGCTCATGTCTAAACGTGAGCCAAAAGATTTGTGCATAGCTTGCCACAATTTAGAAGTAAACGCGCGTCTCGATCGGAAATAATAGAGGTTGGCACCCCGTGTTTCGAAACCACTTCCTTTAAGTATACCTCTGCTAAGGTAGAGAACTTGTCTGTTTCTTTAATAGCCAAAAAGTGGGCAGATTTAGTTAATCGATCTACTATCACCCAAATGGTGTCATTTCCGCGTTGAGACCTAGGCAAGCCGGTAACAAAATCCATGGAAATTTGCTCCCATTTCCACTGTGGGATCTCTGGTTGTTGGAGTAGGCCTGATGGTTTCTGTTACTCTGCCTTGACTCTTGCACAAGTCAAACATTTTCTGACATAGGTTGCTATGTGGGCTTTCATGCCAGGCCACCAATAGGTAGTCCTTAAGTCGTGGTACACCTTATCTGAACCCGGATGTACTGAGTAACGGGACTTATGGGCTTCATCCATCACAAGCTCGCGCAAATTCCCATAAAGTGGGACCCATATACGCCCGTTTACGTAGTAAGCACCATCTTCTTTTTGTTCTAAACGTTGTTTCGATCCTCGTAGGGACTCAGCCCTGATGTTCTCGGCTTTCAATGCTTCAACCTGAGCATTTCGGATCTGATTGGGGAGGTTCGAGTGGATGGTGAGCTGTAAGGCACGAACATGCTTGGGTTTGGTCTCTTTTCTGCTGAGGGCATCGGCTACCACATTAGCTTTGCCTGGATGATATTTAAGTGCACACTCATAGTCATTTAGGAGTTCGACCCATCGGCGTTGCCGCATATTCAACTCCTTTTGTTCCATTATGTGCTGGAGACTCTTGTGATCAGTGTAAATCGTGCACTTGGTGCCGTACAAGTAGTGTCTCCAAAGCTTGAGCGCGAAGACCACAGCTCCAAATTCTAAGTCATGCGTCGTGTAGTTCCGTTAGTGGATCTTGAGTTGTCGCGAAGCGTAAGCAATGACCTTCTCGCGTTGCATCAACACGCAACCAAGCCCTTGAATAGAAGCATCGCGGTAAACAACAAAGTCGTCGGTACCTTCAGGTAAGGAAAGAATAGGAGCACTACAAAGGTTCTTCTTTAGTTCCTGGAAGGCAGATTCCTGAGCATCCCTCCATTTGTAAGCAACACCCTTCTGAGTGAGGGTCGTAAGTGGTTGAGCGATCTTAGAAAATCCCTTGATAAATCTTCGATAGTATCCTGCCAATCCCAAGAATTGGCGAACTTCGGTCGGAGTCTTAGGTACAGGCCAATTCTTAATGGACTCGATCTTAGCGGGGTCAACATGAATCCCTTCCTGATTGACGATGTACCCAAGGAAATGGACTTCTCTAAGCCAGAAATCACATTTCGAGAATTTGGCGTACAGTTGCTCATTGCGAAGGAGTTCGAGAATAAGACGCAGGTGTTGTTTATGCTCCTCCTGACTCTTCGAGTAGATTAAGATGTCGTCGATAAACACAATTACGAACTTGTCGAGGTAGGGTTTGCATACTCGGTTCATGAGATCCATGAAGATCGCAGGTGCGTTGGTCATTCCGAAAGGCATAACAAGGAATTCGTAGTGACCATAGCGGGTTCTGAAAGCAGTCTTAGAGATGTCCTCGTCGCGGACTCTCAGCTGGTGATAACCCGATCGCAGATCGATCTTGGAATAATAGCTCGACCCTTGCAGCTGGTCGAACAGATCATCGATACGGGGAAGTGGATAGCGATTCTTGATGGTAACCTTGTTCAGTTCGCGGTAATCAATGCACATTCGGAATGTGCCATCTTTCTTTTTGACGAAGAGCACTGGGGCTCCCCAGGGTGATGAGCTAGGACGGATAAAACCTTTGTCCAAAAGTTCTTGTAGTTGAGTAGAGAGTTCCTTGAGTTCTGCGGGAGCTAGACGATAAGGTGCACGAGCTATAGGTGCTGCTCCGGGAGCTAGCTCGATTTGAAATTCGACCTGACGGTGAGGAGGGAGTCCAGGTAGTTCCTCCGGGAATACCTCAGGATAGTCGCGTACGACTGGAAAATCTTCAATCCTATTTTCCATTTTTTGTGTGTCGGCAACGAGTGCTAAGATAGCGGTGTGCCCCTTTCGTAGACACTTCTGGGCCTTTAAGAATGAAATGATGCCTGTGACTTCTCCGCTCCTGTCGCCTTGAACTATAAGAGGTTTGCCAGGGGGACGGGGAATACGAATAGCTTTCTCTTGGCAGAGGATTTCAGCTCGATGTTTGGATAGCCAATCCATACCAATGATGACGTCGAAGCTTCCAAGAATGATGGGGAAGAGATCGATATGGAAGGTCTGACCAGACAATTCTAGTTTGCAGTTTCGTATTACGTGTGAGGCCTCGAGGTTTCTACCACTAGCTATTTCAACGATGTGCTTAGAGCTTAGCGGCGTAAGAGTGGACTTAAGTTTCTTACTAATACGTAGGGATACATAACTAGCATCCGCTCCAGAATCAAACAATACGGAAACATAACGATCATTAAGTAGGAACTTACCCGCTACAACGTTGGGGTCATTCCTCGCTTCTCCAACTCCAATCACAAAAGCCCTTCCTCTTGCACCATTCCCAGCATTGTTGGCGTTGTTGTTGTTATTTCCCGCACCCTGATTGGGGTTGTTCTGGTTTAACTGGGGACAATTCTTCTTAATGTGCCCCTCGGCTCCGCACTGGAAACAACCCTTGATGTTCCCATGATGCTGCTGCTGCTGTGGTTGATTCTGCCTTGCGGGATGAGGGCTCCTACAATCCTTGGCCTCATGCCCCATCTTGTTGCATCGCTGACACTTGTTCTTCGCACAGGGCCCATTGTGATGTCGATTACACTTGTTGCATTTGGGGAGATGGCCGTGGTAGCCGCCCTGCTGCTGAGGGCCCTTGTTATTTTCAGTTTTCCTTTGCTGAGCCGGGGCCTGAGTAAAGTTAGCATCCTTACCCTGGTTTCCCTCCCACTTTCGTTTGTTTTCACTAGAAGTTCCAGCAGTAGCACTGATCCTCTTGGGCAACTTGCCCTCTTCCACAGCCTGATTGGTGAGTTTGTGAACAAGACGAACCACGGGCTGTATGGTATTGAGGTTGGCTGAGGTCACATGGCTCCGGATTTCTGGGACCAAGCCTTTGATGTACAATTCGATCCTTCGATACATAGGTCGGGACATGTTCGGGCAAAGTGCAGCATAGTCGTTGGACTGCTTGGTGTAGGTCTCAATCTCTGACCCAACCATCTTGAGCTCATAGTACTCGTTCTCGAGTTTGTGGATGTCATCCCTGTGACAGTACTCCTCTTTGATCATGTCTTTGAAATCTTCCCATGCAGTTGCATTAGCAGTTTCCAGACCAAGCATCTGAATCTGTGCTTTCCACCATGAAAGCGCGTTTCCTTCAAGCGTACCAGTCGCGAACTTTACCCAGTTAGCAGGGGGACACTCACAGACAGCAAAGACAGCTTCGGCCTTTTCAATCCAGTGTAGAAGGCCTATGGCACCCTCAGTGCCGTTGAAAGGGAGAGGTTTGCCATCCATGAAAGTTTTGAAAGTACAGACACGTGGCTGTGCAGGCGCAGGCTGACCTGTTGTGAGAAGTGAAGCGAATAGGTTTAGAGGTGAAAAGACGATGTGGGGGTAGGATCTAAACATCCTAAAGTAACGAGTTTACCTCCAGGGTGAGCTGCGAAAGCTGCAGCCACCGTGTTGAGCAAGTTAGTGAATTGAGCCTGAGTCATGTTAACGCTTCCTCTTCCGCGTCCACTCATTGTCTTCATAACCAGAAAACACAGTATGAATGTGATGTCGTAATGTAGCGAGAATGAGATAGAAGAGAAATGTGTATCTATCTAATTAGGCACGCTAGTATGTATAGTAGGGCAGTCAACATAAGATAAACAAGCAAGTAAACACAAGTCCGAGCTATGAGGTCTAATATGCTGAGTCTTGCCCTTGGAGTGTAGTGTCGTCACGAGTCACGGGTTATAGTCTGGTTTTTCTCAAAAAGACTCTTCTTTTTAAAACCAAGTTCACTATAACCAATGGCTCTGATACCAATCTGTCACACCCCCAAAATCCACATGCGGAGTACCACCGCTTGGAGGCGTGACTGACCAGGATCCAGCCACCAATTATACTGAGCATTGATAATAGACATCACAGTTTAAAGTCTTAAATGTTTCAATTCGAATAATAGTTTAAGTAAGTAGCGGAAGCACAAACCAAACAGTTTTCAAAACAAGGTTCATAGTTTAAAGATTATTTAAAACCCAACACACGGGTTAAGACGACCACTACACATCCCCAAGCTGCAAGCTCCTGATTCACTGGTTACCTGCAAAGCATGCAGTAGGGTGTCAACAAAAATGTTGGCGAGTTCACGAGATGTCCAGTTTTAGCTTTTCAGAAGAAAATGTAGGTTGTTTAGGTAAAGCATTTATAATCACGTCATGGGGAGCTACCCCGTATGAAAGCTACTAAACTTGAATTACCGAAACTGTTGGCCAGAAGATTTGGTGCCCCAGGTCAATGTCTATCGTCATTGACCAAGATGCAAGGTCTACTAGTTCACGCCCGATCTCCCCCGGTCACGGTGTGAGGTTGTCAAACCTAATAGCGCTATCAACTAATAACCCGTTCGCCCTCGGCGATTAATCGGTACTATAAGCAGGGACTTTACATGATAGAGATTTGTTTAGTGTTGCTAGTTGTGATTTATAAATAATACCCAAACGTATCTCCCCCGGATGTAGTAGTACAAGAGTACCATTTGCATATTCCCCCGGAAATTATTAGTTTGAAAACATTCTTTAGTTTGTTCGTGTCCCTCCCTGGGACGCATGCTTTTAGTGTGTGAACTCACCTTGGGTTGCTCGGCAGATTAGCTTACTTGGTCAAGCTTGCTGGTCACCACGTCCTAACATGGTTACCAGTATAGGTCAGGTTTGGGGGTACAAGTAATCACGTATATCTTACAGGGATCTAACACATCGAATGCATGCAGTTACCATTTGAGTTATTGGGCCTGCCCTTATAATCGTACGGTTAAACAGTAACAGTTAACACATTAGTCCAGTCAAACAATAATCATGCATAATCAGTCCATTTACTTCGGCCCAATAACGAGGATCAGCAGCCCACTCGAGACAAGGTGGTCTCGAGTCGAGACCAAGTGGTCTCGGGTTGTAGCATAGTGGTCTCGAGTAGTGCTGGTCGGAGTCGCAACCTCAGGGATCGCGAGTCCAGTCTCGAGTCGCAATCAGGAGACTTCGAGTCGAGACCTTGATGGTCTCGAGTCCCTGAAGTCAGTTTTGAGTTGCTTGGACATGGTTTCGAGTCGAAATTGCTACAGTCTCGAGTTGTCCCGTGTTGTTCTCGAGTCGCAACCGGGTGTCTCGACTCGCAAACGTGCACATGAAGTCCTTCTAGAACATCTGATGTACTAACCAATAATCTTGCAATTTCATGTAATAGTGTACTAGCCAATAGAAATTCCCTAAACATGTTTCTTTGTCTAACATTTGATAAAATGGATCAAACACACAATATTTCAAATATTCATGTCATATTCAACGAGTTCATCATAAATATGTTCATACGGTTCATCATGAGATTCATTCAAATAGATAACATTTCTTTTGTTCAAAGCATAAGCATACATCCTCATTCTACAATACATATCATGCTACTTGGTCACCAAGGATCATGTGAACATTTATTCTAAACCTTAAACACCCTACACTAACAATCATTCATCATTCAATATCTTAGCACTTTATTATCATGCAAGAGTTCACATGATTCATCCATCATTTCAATCATTCCAAGCAAATAGCACCATTGTACATATAAACACATAATGAACATCTAAAGTACTAACCGGTTGTGGAAAGGCACCGAGTTAAGGAAGAAGGTGAGAAGATGAAGTGTCCGAGTAATGATGATGAGCTTGACCGATCCTCCTTGTTGTTGCCGATTTAATCCGAGAGGGAGAGGGGAGGAGGTGAGCTTGATTTGTTAGGGTTTTCTAGAGAGAGAAAGGATGAGAGGAGAGAGAGAGAATGGATAAGGGAATGTTTGGGACTTGAGATGCTGATTGTTCTTGCCAAAAGAGGAGATATCGGCTACATATGTGGGGTTTTATACCCATTCCGAGCATGTGCACCCTAAGGGTTTCCGAATGGGGGTGCGGCCCAAGCGGCCCAACTGTTCACTATTTACTCGAGACCGGGTGGTCTCGAGTCGTGGTTTCGGTTCACGAGTATCTTTATACACACATATATATTACATACACGTTATCGACACATAGCACAAGAAGAATCACAACTTTCATTTAATAACATATATATATACGCACTAAGTAATTACAAGGTGTTTGCCCGGAAAAACCTAGAGTGTCACAACTAGGGACTATAACCATCGTGATTACGCTCACGTTAGGAAGTTCAAACGAACTTCGCGTTAACCATAAACTGGTCAACGCAGAAAGTCAAACATAGTTTGACTTTCGGACACGAAAAGCGATAAAAGAACGAAGGAACACTTACAAAGGGTCCCCGCAAGCTAATCTTGATCCAAGTAGCTCAGATATGAAGCAATGGCTTCAACTTAGAGCACTTAGATCAGAATTGTGGGTTTTGTAAGTGAATGTGTTGGGTATTTATAGGAATGTTAGAACCGTTAAGATCGTTTATCGAATAACGTGCTTCAATCTCATCCCTACATTTTTTGAAAAGCTAAGGTATGTCAAATTGGCCCCCCATTATTAGGAAGAGGCAAGTGCAAAAGGGATTAAAGGTGGTTTAACAGCTGGATCAAGCTGGAAACAAGTTTCTGCTGTCTGACCCCTGCTTACGGACTGTAAGACTCAGAACCATACGGTCCGTAAGGACCTTGCAGGTCTGATACTTTCATATTTTGGCAGAACAGGCCCCTGTGCATCCAAACTTGCTATTTGATGCATTTTTGACACGTTTAAGCCCCGTTAACCCCATTTCAAAGCTCTAAAATGAAGTTAAAGTATAGGGGACTTAAAATGTGCTAAAAAATATCTCGGATGTCGGTTCGTTTGGCCGTACGGTTGCGTTGTTCGGTTAATTACGACGGAAGTCGTAACGGACGCGAAAACGATCCAAATTGCGCGACGAATGGATTTTTCTTATGCCAAACACTAAAATAAAATATTTTAGTGCTTACATAAATTTTTGAATGTCCGGATGTATTCAGAACGTAAGTTATGCGCGAAAGTGCAAACTTGTGCACTTTTTGACGCTTTTAGTCCCTGAATGACCCAAAAGTTTATTTTAGCACACCGAACCCCTCAAAGCCTATTTCTAAGCTATGTAAAGGATATTTATGGTATGTTTAACTCATGGTCATGTTCCGGAATGTCTGTTACAGTTCAAATCAGCATACTTTCGCAGTTTGTCGAATTTAGTCCCTGTAATCGATTAAACTTGATTTTGTCATACCAAAGCCTTCAAAACTTGTTTCTAAGTTATGTAAAGGTTATTTAAGGTATGTGAAGCCTATTTCACTATTCCAGAGTGTTCGTTGCAATAAACTGGTTATATTTACGCATCTGTGCACGTATAACCTTCCAGAAAGCGATTTAGAGCCCGAAATCGAACAAGAATTGATATGTGCAAATTATACACATATTTGTACAAATCCCAAGTATGAAATACAATATTTCATTGTTTTGGTATTTGTTTGATGGTCGCAGTGACCCAGGTGTCACATATTCAGCCTTACGGTTTTCTCCCTTAAGAGCTTCTTGTTGTGCGGCACGAATGCGTGCGGTGAGGTTCGTTTGGATAGTCATTTCTAATGATCGAACCCTTAGGGTCTTAACCCTTTCTTTTCGACTAAGCGCGTCTGCTACAACGTTTGCCTTTCCAGGATGGTTCTTAATCTCACAGTCATAGTCGTTCTGCAGTTCGACCCATCGACGCTGACGCATGTTTAATTCTTTCTGATCAAATATGTGTTGTAGGCTTTTGTGATCTGTGAAGATTGTACATCGAGTACCATATAAATAGTGTCGCCAAATCTTCAAGGCGAATACCACTGCGCCGAGTTCCAAGTCGTACGTGGTGTAGTTTCTTTCATGTACCTTTAATTGTCTTGAAGCATAAGCGATGACTTTTTGGCGTTGCATGAGCACGCAACCCAAACCTTGTCGTGAAGCGTCGCAGTATACCACGAAGTCTTCAGTGCCTTCGGGTAAAGATAGTATCGGTGCATTGCATAGCTTATTCTTGAGTAGTTGGAAGGCTTCTTCCTGCTTGTCACCCCAGTCGTATTTCTTGTCTTTCTGTGTAAGGGTCGTCAATGGTTGGGCTATCTTTGAGAAGTTCTCGAGAAACGTCGATAATAGCCCGCTAAGCCCAAGAATTGTCGAACTTTAGTTGGTGTTTTGGGGGCTTCCCAATTCTTTATTGCTTCAATCTTGGATGGGTTCACATGAATGCCCTTCTCATTCACAACGTGCCCAAGAAATTGTACTTCGCGAATTCAGAATTCGCATTTTCAGAATTTTGCATAAAGTTTCTCTTTCTTCAGTAGTTCCAGAATGGTTCTGAGATGTTGCTCGTGCTCTTCTTTCGTTTGCGAGTAAATCAGGATATCATCGATAAATACAATCATGAATTTATCGAGATATGGTTTGCAAACGCGGTTCATCAGATCCATGAATACCGCTGGTGCGTTCGTCAGCCCGAGTGGCATCACAAGGAACTCATAATGCCCATAGCGTGTTCTGAATGCAGTCTTTGGTACGCTTTCCTCCTGTATCCTCAATTGATGGTATCCAGATCGAAGGTCGATCTTGGAATAGTAGCTTGATCCTTGCAACTGATCAAATAAGTCATCAATCCTCGATAGCGGATACCGATTCTTGATAGTGAGCTTGTTCAGTTCTCTGTAATCGATACACATCTGCAGAGTTCCATCCTTTTTCTTCACGAACAATACTGGAGCTCCCCAGGGTGAGAAGCTTGGTCTAATGAATCCTTTATCCAACAACTCCTGGAGTTGTGTAGATAATTCTTGCATTTCGGATGGTGCAAGCCGATAGGGTGCCTTGGCTACAGGAGCGGCTCCTGGAACCAAGTCTATACGGAATTCGACTTGTCGTTGCGGAGGTAGTCCTGGCAGATCTTCGGGAAAAACATCAGGGAATTCTTTCACCACAGGAATGTCTTCGAGTTTCGGCTGTGCAGCCTTCTTATCTACAACGTGCGCTAGGAAAGCGACACATCCTTTCCTTAAGCACTTTTGTGCCTTCATGCAACTGATGATTCGTAGGGGCGCGTCTCGTTTTTCTCCATGTACGATGAGAGTTTCGTCATTCGCCAGAGGGATGCGAATGATTTTCTCGTGACAAATAACTTCAACTTTGTTCTTGGACAACCAATCCATTCCGACCACTACATCGAAGCTACCCAATTGAATAGGTAAAAGGTCGATGCTAAATCTTCGTTCACCAAGTTCTAATGTGCAGTCTCTAACAACTTCGCCCGATTCAACAAGTTTACCATGTGACACCTGGGTCACTGCGACCATCAAACAAATACCAAACCAATGAAATATTGTATTTCATACTTGGGATTTGTACAAATATGTGTATCATTTGCACATATCAATTCTTGTTCGATTTCGGGCTCTAAATCGCTTTCTGGAAGCTTATAAGCGCACTGATGCGTAAATAGAACCAGTTTAATGCAACGAACACTCTGGAATAGTGAAACAGGATTCACATACCTTAAATAACCTTTAAATAACTTAGAAATAAGTTTTGAAGGCTTTGTTATGACAAAATCAAGTTTAATCGCTTACAGGGACTCAATTCGACAAACTGCGAAAGTATGCCGATTTGAACTGTAACAGACATTCCAGAACATGACCATGAGTTAAACATACCATAAATATCCTTTACATAGCTTAGAAATAGGCTTTGAGGGGTTCGGTGTGCTAAAATAAACTTTTGGGTCATTCAGGGACTAAAAGCGTCAAAAAGTGCACAAGTTTGCATTTTCGCGCATAACTTACGTTCTGAATACATCTGGACATCCAAAAATTTATGTAAGCATTATAATATTATGCTTCGGTGATTGGCTTGTCAAAAATCCATTCGTCGCGTCATTTGGATCGTTTTTCGCGCTTATGCGCATTCCGTCATAATTAAGCGAACATCGCGATCGTACAACCAAACGAACCAACATCCGGCATATTTTTGAACATGTTTCATGTCCACAATGTTTAGGCATCATTTTAGGGCCTTAAAGTTGGCTTAACGGGCCTTAAACGTGTCGAAATGAGCCTTAAACACCAACAGGGACCAAAACTGTCAATTCAGCAAAGTTGTTTTCTGATCAGGACCTCTAGGCGGGGCGCGTAAGGTTTAACCATTACTTACGCGGGCCGCTAGCCCCTCCCAGATCAGATTAAATTGTTTAAACAGCTGTTAACAGTTGTTATGCACCCAAAACTCAATTCCACTTGCCCTTTCCTGCTCATGAGGGGCCATTTTGAGTTACCATAAAGTTGCAACAAGTGTAGGGACGAGATCAAAGCACGTTATTTGATAAACGATCCTAACGGTCCCAAGAATCCTATAAATACCCCTTGATTCACAACTCAAAACCCACTTGAAATATGAGTTTTTCTCTAAGTGGTTGTGTTCATACACTTCCTACCTGAGATTACTTGGAGATCAAAGCTTTCGGGGACCCTTTGTCAGTGATCCTTCGTTCTTTTTATTCTTTTAGCGTTAAAAGTCAAACTTTGTTTGACTTTCTGCATTGACCAGTTTATGGTCAATGCAAAGTTCGTTTGAACTTCATAACGTGAGCGTAATCACGATGGTTATAGTCCCTAGTGACTATACCTACTGATTACCACGTTATCTAGGCTCAGTGACGAGTCGTAATTTCGGCCAAAATGCGCATTCTTGCGTATTTTGTAACCAAACTACTCTTAGGTATCAAAACCGTTTGTTTTGATACCAAACCTGTTTTCTAAACTTAGTTAAGCATGTTTTAACATGCTTAGCTCGTCACTTTTAGTTTAGTGCTTATATAGGGTCCTAAGGTAAGCGATCTAAACAATCGCTTATACTTTCGAACCCGACCCGTTTGATCGATCATTAGGATCCGGCCAAACACATTAGGTGACCATAGTTGTATAGGGAATAACCTTCCGAGGTTATACCTTATGGTCACATCGTTTAGTTAGTTGTATGATAGGTAGTTTATATGCCTTAGGTAAATTACCAAAATACCCCTTTGACGCCAAAATTCATTTTGAACATATGTAACATCACTTTTGACATCTAAACTGATTTGGCAACAATATTTGACAAGTTAAGGCATATTTTACTTATCATAGGGCTAGTTAAGCATTCCTAACGCGTTTCACACGAACGACGCGTTAAAATAGCATAAGCTACCAAAACGGGTCGTAATGGGTCGTAAGCACTTAGGTTAGGTTTCATTTTAGTATGTGGGCTTTGTTAAACCATATTACACGAGTCTCCATACTCGTTTGGTTTACGAACCCTCATTCTATCAAATCCTCCGATTTAGGTCCGGTATATTAACATAGTTAGTTACCTATATTAGGTGCCGTTTGATATCCGTGATCCCTAGCATTGTTTGGTTGTTACTCAGGGACTACTAAGCAATCTCAAGTGAGTACATAGACCCCTCTTTTACTGTTTTCCAAACATTTTGGGGTGAAACACATGTGCCTACTTGTTACTTTCATGCTTTTCCATGTTTTCATATCATATGCTTGTTATGTTCAATAGTACACTTATAGTACATGATTTCATTATGTTTATGCTATGTATGTCCATTGTGTGCATATTTAGTACATCGTTTTACATTACATGTTATGCTATGTATGTCCATTGTGTGCATACTTAGTACATTGTTTTACATTACATTTTATGCTATGTATGCCCATTGTGTGCATACTTAGTACATTTGTTATTCATCACATGCTTACATTTTGGTATGACATTTGTTTTGTTCAAATGGGACAATATACATTCATTAACATTAGCTACGCTGCTCGTTAGTAGGTAATGGTACCATAGGACTTGACAACTCCCATTCCTGAACCCTAGGTTTGTTTGGGTGGAAGGAATGACCGAATTCGATAAACATAACACAGATAGACCTTTAAATTCGTTTAGGGGTCTATCACCACAGTCACAAGGCTTGGATGTATGCATTTTCACAATACCGCATAGATGTTTATATCAGTATAGCATGCATTTGTTCCACAAAACATAACTTTCATTTAAACCATGTTTTACTTCAATACCTTGTTTTTGTGCATTTTACATATGGTTGAGTTGATATATTTCACTTACCATACATGATATTTTGGATACACATTACATGATTTACATTAGACATAAACATTTTGACATTGATATACACAATTCATGATTTACAATAGACATAAACATTTTGACATTGATATACACAATTCATGATTTACATTAGACATAAACATTTTGACATTGATATACACAATTCATGATTTACAATAGACATAAACATTTTGACATTGATATACACAATTCATGATTTACATTAGACATAGACATTAGACATGGTTTTCACATAAACATTTTGACATTTGATTATACATAAACATTTTACTTTGGTGGTTTGGTTTGAGTAGGTGATTTAAGTAACGAGGCGTGTGTAATATGATACACGCATGGTGGATACGCCGCTGGTACTTCCTATATATAAGTGCTTGTATGGTATTACATATCGTAGCGTTATTTGAATCATTTCAATTTAGACATATAACATTTTATACAAATAACATACTTTTCACAATACATTGTTTTACAAACAACTTATCTGATATAAACTCAGTTTACTTGGTTATTTACTTAACCATGTATTATTCTTTTATACATATATATCATTTGGTTTATTTATCACTTTTCAAATGATTTACAAGTCAAAGCAAATTACAAGGTTCATGACTAAACATTTTCTTAAACATAAGTCATGAATTCTATTTTCACAAAACCTATGTATCTCACAGGCATTTTTATGCTGACGTACCTATTTTCACATGTGTTTCAGGACATGATGCATAGGATTTATCAAGATACACTTAGGCGGACTTGGGCCTTAGCGACAATAAAAGATGCAAGACTAGTTATTTATGTTATGTTTCTTTGATTGTCAAGACATTGTAACACATTTAATCCATAAAACAATATTCAAATTTCCATGTGTTATGAAACAATGATTCTGTTACAACACTCCCCGACGTGTCCGCCACGTTTTGTTGTTTTACGTGGTCGGGGTGTGACAGAAAAGTTGGTATCAGAGCCCATGGTTATAGGGAATTAGGTTATTAGTAATGATTTGACCTAGTCTATAACCTTCCTAGGACCCTAACGCGAGTTTACTTGCGTTTAGTCATAAAACAATACCGTCACCTATTCTTAGTTGATAACCACAACAAGAACATAAATTTCAAAACCGCTTTGAAAATCAATCATCTGTTCTAGGATGATTTATTGTAAGGTTTTGAACCTTCAAAGTTTTCAAAATCTCGTCAAAGTTTGGGTCTTTTAATGTGAACACATGCAAACTGGAAGGGTGAATGCCTGTACTCTGAGTTTTCTGTCTAAGGCTAGAGTGTTCGTACAAATCCGCAGTATCGGACCAGTTACTCTTACCTGGGAACTCTTGGGGTGAGTGTTCACTTATAGGCAAGCATGTCTTCAGTGATACATTAATATGATCCGCTTACTTTGATTTGTCACCGTCTCATTTGTTTGCCTTAGGTAACAAACAAATGATCGCAAATTCTTATGCATTGCCATTCTGTTTTGTTTTGTTTTATTTTCTGATAACATTTCATTGTTTCCTCCCATATCCTTCATTTCCTCCAGAATGTCTCTTCATCGCAACGATGCGCAGATATTCGAGCAGACTGCCAAATTTGCCCAGCGAATAGGCGAACTAATCCTGAAGACTGTTGAATTAGGCATTGCCATGTCTCGTATCAACAATGAAGCCACTCAAGAGCCACCAAAGGATGCAGAAGTCAAGCCAGCACCACCAGCCAAGAAATCAAGGAATCAAAGACCATGGATGAACAGGCTGGATCCCCTAAGAAGTCAAAGTAGCGAAAGGCTTCTCAGAACTTCGCCGTGGTCGCTCACAATGGTCAAGCCATCCCCATCCAACCAGCTCAACCCCCTGCTAGGAAGCCATACAATGGAACTGCACCCTTGTGCAACCAATGTAACCTTCATCATCATGCTAGTGTGAAATGCCGCAATTGCCAAATTTGTGGACTTATAGGTCATACAGCAAGGGTTTGCTCAACTGCAGCTGTACCAAATCAAGCAAGACCCATCCGGGTGGCAACACCACCTACTAAGAAGCAATACAAGGGAACGGCACCAATATGCGACAAATGTAAAGGGCATCACCAAGCTCACTTACAATGTCGTCTGTGTGTATCATGTGGGCGAGTTGGTCACCAGGCAAGTGCTTGTCGATGTAACCCGAACCAAGGTGGTCCAAATCAACCACAAGCCAATCCTGCTCAAGCTCGCTTCCCGCCTGGATCGTGCTACAACTGTGGCAAGATGGGTCATTTCGTGAATAAATGCCCGAAGCTTGCTAAGGAAAATCCAACCCACGGATGAGCAGTTGACTGATTAGAAGATGTTGTTGTCTTATGCTTTTGTTTCTTCTATTTTCTTGTAATGTGAAACAATCTGTTTTGTTTATAGATAAATCGTTGATCAAAAATTCTGATATACAAGTGTAGTTACATGTGTGTATGGCATTTCCCTATAATACCTACATTAAGGAACTATGTTCCTTATAAACTACTCTTGTGAATATTTCCCATTCTAGTGTTTACTCATGATACTCATAGAAAATTTCTAAGTACTCATTTCATTCTAAGATACGAAGTACAGAAAATAAAGTGACATTATGAGTAATCATGCTTCTGCACATCTGTGCCTTTGAATCCTTGGTTAGATAACTAAGGGTATTTTCAAATCTCATACCCATTACGTTTTGATTTTTCAACATGCATAACATAAATTTTCAAAACAACCTTCATGATTTCGAAATGTCTCATATAGCCTGAAAACAATATTAATACGATATATTTTCTTATCAAGTGCATGATTTCGAAAAGCATCATTCATGTTTTCAAAAACCTTATACATAATTTCAAAATTCATCTCGCATGATTTTAAAACAATTTTTACCTAATACACCTACTTTATGATTTCAAAAGTATTATATATAAGGTTTCAAAAACATTAAACACATTTTTAAAAGAAACCCCATGCATAGTTTTCAAAGTATTTTTCTCATACATTGACTTAACCTTCAAATTTCGCTTCATATGTCACCTTGGCATATCGAGCATCTCAACTTCATAAGCATTTTAGCTCATGTTTTGACTTAAGCACATCCAGTGAAAGGTTTCAAAACATCCTCAACTTCTAAAATCAATATGGGATCTTTTATCTTCACAATTAGACCCTTGTGGATGATTATCATTCAAATCAGAGTCCTTAATTGGATTCCTTGTGTACCTTAATTCGAACATTTCGGTTCCTTATAATCGAAATCGAATTTTCCCTTTAAAAGATCTTTCTATCTTTATAGTTAGATTCTTAGAAATGTTTAAAGCACCAATCAAAATCCGTTGATTGGATACCTGGTGTGCTTTGAATACATGTGCACACGCAGAACAAATTAACAAAATGATAACAAATCTAAAATCAAGTTAAACAATTATGTGTTTATGCATTTTGTGTTTTCTTTTATGCATTTTTGGGTTTTTGTATACTCTGGATATTCGTTATCCAAATCCTCGTAGAACCTTTTGTATCTTTATATGAGGGATTCGTAGTAGGATATTCAAAAAGGTACTACCCTAAATCCTTATTGGGCTTCTACGTGTTAGTTAAGACCCTTGGATTATATAGTACCACTCCATGATTCATAAGAGACCCTCCTAGTGGTCTAGTAAAAAAGATTGAATCAGAACCTGGTTAAAAATGACATGCGCTGATGTAGCTAAAACAGACTCCTTGGTGACTTATTTAAATCATTTATTGATTTAATTAAAAGGACCCTATGGTGGTCTAGTCACAATCAACACAAGCTCGTTCATTGCTTTCTTCCCCTACACATTATAAGATGCACTACGTGACTATGCAAGGGATTACGTAATTATGGATGCATACATAATTGCGAAGTTCAGTGCACAAAAACGTCGGTAAGACTTATTATGTGTAAGAACAGATAGTGACAACCATAACTAAATGTGAACAATGTAATAGAGGTACGGTGGACGCGCCAACGACGCTTTATATGCTTGTATATAAGTATCCCTCTCACATTGCAAGCATGATGTTATTGTAAAGTTACTAGAAGTTCAGGACTCTAACCAGTGTTGTTTGATCTTTTCAACTTCATGTTTTAAGCTCTCACAAGTTTCCTCTGAATAAATTTCGGGACGAAATTTCCTAAAGTAGGGGAGACTATGACACCTGGGTCACTGCGACCATCAAACAAATACCAAACCAATGAAATATTGTATTTCATACTTGGGATTTGTACAAATATGTGTATCATTTGCACATATCAATTCTTGTTCGATTTCGGGCTCTAAATCGCTTTCTGGAAGGTTATACGCGCATTGATGCGTAAATATAACCAGTTTAATGCAACGAACACTCCGGAATAGTGAAACAGGCTTCACATACCTTAAATAACCTTTACATAACTTAGAAATAAGTTTTGAAGGCTTTGGTATGACAAAATCAAGTTTAATCGCTTACAGGGACTCAATTCGACAAACTGCGAAAGTATGTCGATTTGAACTGTAACAGACATTCCGGAACATGACCATGAGTTAAACATACCATAAATATCCTTTACATAGCTTAGAAATAGGCTTTGAGGGGTTCGGTGTGCTAAAATAAACTTTTGGGTCATTCAGGGATTAAAAGCGTCAAAAAGTGCACAAGTTTGCATTTTCGCGCATAACTTACGTTCTGAATACATCCGGACATCCAAAAATTTATGTAAGCATTATAATATTATGCTTAGGTGATTGGCTTGTCAAAAATCCATTCGTCGCGTCATTTGGATCGTTTTTCGCGCTTATGCGCATTCCGTCGTAATTAAGCGAACATCGCGATCGTACGACCAAACGAACCAACATCCGGCATATTTTTGAGCATGTTTCATGTCCACAATGTTTAGGCATCATTTTAGGGCCTTAAAGTTGGCTTAACGGGCCGGCCTTAAACGTGTCAAAATGAGCCTTAAACACCAACAGGGACCAAAATTGTCAATTCAGCAAAGTTGTTTTCTGATCAGGACCTCTAGGCGGGGCGTGTAAGGTTTAACCATTACTTACGTGGGCCGCTAGGCCCTCCCAGATCAGATTAAATTGTTTAAACAACTGTTAACAGCTGTTATGCACCCAAAACTCAATTCCACTTGCCCTTTCCTGCTCATGAGGGGCCATTTTGAGTTACCATAAGGTTGCAACAAGTGTAGGGACGAGATCAAAGCACGTTATTCAATAAACGATCCTAACGGTCCCAAGAATCCTATCAATACCCCTTGATTCACAACTCAAAACCCACTTGAAATCTGAGTTTTTCTCTAAGTGGTTGTGTTCATACACTTCCTACCTGAGATTACTTGGAGATCAAAGCTTTCGGGGACCCTTTGTAAGTGATCCTTCGTTCTTTTTATTCTTTTAGCGTTAAAAGTCAAACTTTGTTTGACTTTCTGCATTGACCAGTTTATGGTCAATGCGAAGTTCGTTTGAACTTCATAACGTGAGCGTAATCACGATGGTTATAATCCCTAGTGACTATACCTACTGATTACCACGTTATCTAGGCTCAGTGACGAGTCGTAGTTTCGGCCAAAATGCGCATTCTTGCATATTTTGTAACCAAACTACTCTTAGGTATCAAAACCGTTTGTTTTGATACCAAACCTGTTTTCTAAACTTAGTTAAGCATGTTTTAACATGCTTAGCTCGTCACTTTTAGTTTAGTGCTTATATAGGGTCGTAAGGTAAGTGATCTAAACAATCGCTTATACTTTTGAACCCGACCCGTTTGGTCGATCATTAGGATCCGACCAAACACATTAGGTGACCATAGTTGTATAGGGAATAACCTTCCGAGGTTATACCTTATGGTCACATCGTTTAGTTAGTTGTATGATAGGTAGTTTATATGCCTTAGGTAAATTACCAAAATACTCCTTTGACGCCAAAATTCATTTTGAACATATGTAACATAACTTGTTTTCTTAATTAACGTCGTGACCTATACGTGTTTTCTTAACGTTAGTCACTAGACTTGTATCGCACAAGTACAAGTCACTATCTTTTGTATACGTATTCTGGTGTTAAAAATAATTTATATTTTTAACTATGTGTCTTACTTATATTATTTTCTCAAAAATAAATATAAGTTTCTTGTATTTTGCACTTTGCACCCGAATTATGTATCTTGTTTTGTTGTATGTGTATTTTTGTATTTTCACTTCTCAAGAGTATTTGGTGTATTTTCAAGTCCTAATACACTATCCCGTATAATACACACTACATATACTTAGCACAAAATTTGGTGATCAATAAATATATATATTTTTCTCAAAATATACATACTTAATATCAATTTTTAAACTTGAAGAAATCATCATTCCTTATCACAAAAATTAGGGAAACCTTGGTAAATTTTCTAGACACATTTTTAAGGAATAAGTTTCTCGAAACTTATATTTTTCTAAGTGTCAAAATTCTATCTAAATTTTGACAGAGTTTCCCCTAAAAATGGAGGTTTCCCATGTTTTCAAAACATGTGTTTATTTTCTTTTAAAATCATCATCAACGCCAACAATTAGTCTTTACACAATTTTTACATCACCAAGAGCAAAAATATATATATTACACACTGATCATGAACTTGAGATATCCCGGAAACGCGTAGTAACTTAGTGAAGCTTTTAGTAAACTTAGTTACCTTCCGAAGTGTAGTTATTCCTTTAAAAATCACTTTCTTAAACGAGTTACGTGTTTACAACTTGTAAACAATATTTACAAAAATTAACTTCTTGAACTCTTCTTGTAAATAAATGTTCTTACATTTATTTTATTTCTAAAAATAATGTAAGTATATGTAAAGTCATGATTTGTCCAAAACCGCTTCTCTAACTTGGTTTCTTTACAAAAATCTCTTGTCACTCTTTGATTTACAAGATCATCCATCAACTTATTCACTTATATTTTAGGAAAAATCATTTTTATTCAAGTTCATGATCAAACTAGAAGGTGGTTATTTTCATATATCTCATAACCACTTTCTACTCTTGTTAAATCTTGGTTCTAAACATTATTTAACAAGATTCTCGTGGTGATTACATCATACAACCAAAAATCATCACAAAATTAACAACATACTCATGACAACATCAAACTAGTAGTATTTTACTTTCAAGTTAAACTTTTATGTAAAGCTTCATGTAAGGTTTCATGTTCATCTCATTGTTCTTGTTACTTTAGTGTCTTGAACATATTAAACATACTACAATTTTTAGCCATAAAAATATGATGAACAAAGGTTTACAAGAACTTACTACTAGCACAATGGCTAGGGTAGAATCTAGTGAAGATGATGAGAAAAGATGATGGAAAAAGCAAGAACAAAGCCCTTTCTAAGCTCCACAAGTTTGCACTTCCTTGAATCACCTTAGATGTTTGAATGGAACTCAAAGATGGATGAATGTGGTGGACTTGGGGTGGTGATGGTGGCGGTTTGGGGGTGAGCCGAAAGAGAGAGGAGAGAGTGAAAGTGTGGATGTGATCTTGTGAATGATGGTGATATCTAGAGCTCCATACTTATAAATCATGTTCTCATCTTTTGGTCACCTCTACAAGTAATATCTAATAAACAAATGGGATTAAATCTAGTAAAAGATTATGTAGTATGGTGAGAATGTTGGGTGGGTCCTACTTGGGACTGAAATCGGTTGGGAGGGGGTTGGTTGCAAGATTTGTAACTAATGTGTAATGGTAAGTTAGATCTTAAGTATGAACTCCCTTATGTTAGTTTGTTGCTTTTTAGTGGGTGTTAGGGTGTTCGGGGATCACAACTAGCCAAGAAATAAGTAATCAATGTGTTTGGCAAAAATTTAGTATCCCGGGTAATGTCCGGTCATTCGGTTGGATACCGTTCCGTTAAAGTGTTTAACTCGTCCGTAAAGTGTCTTTTATGTACCCTTTTGTACCCCTTCATTTCCCGACACTTAGGGAAATATTCTGGACGATAAAACGTAAATTTTGCATAATATTTTGGGGTTAAAAAGCTGATTATAGCTTAATTTAGTAAAATTATGCACTTAAAGTGCGTTTCGGGTGCTTTTTAGTGCGTATTTTAGTCTCCGGAAAGTCTATATGTTAACCCTTGTAAGTTCTCTTGGGTTTTAATGCATTCTTGTCATTGGACCTACACCTAGGCTCCAATTTTATTGTCTGACTGCTTTCTGCAGAGTTGTTGGCATATTGTGTCTTACCGGTGAGTTTACTAGTATTTCTGACGCAACGCTCTCGTCAATGCATAAAGCAATATTTTGTAGTATAAAACGTGCATGAATTCACTTGTATAATATGTAATCAGATAATGTTGACATTAAAGCACATATTTGCAGTCATTAAATAATAATTAAAGTGTACGGAACTTACCGGTTTGTGCCAGTTGTCACATATACCTTATGGTCACTTAGTTTAATTAGTTGTATGATTGGTAGTTTATATGCCTTAGGAAAATGACCAAAATGCCCTTTTTGCGCATAATTTGAATTTAAGCATATGTAACCAAAATTTTGACACTTAAACTGATTATGCAACATTATTAAACATGTTTAGGCATATAATACTTATCATAGGACTAGTTAGGCCATCCGAATGCGCATTTGCGCAAATGACGCGTTAAAGTAGCGTAAACTACCTTAACGGGTCATAACGGGTCATAAGCACTGCCTTCCAACCCTCCATGTACCAGTTGCTCCTGTCAAAGGTAGGATCCTGAGCTTCTTGGGCCATCTGCAACTTGGTCTTGTACATGGCAATGGCAGCGGAGACCTTAGCATCCTGCATGATCTCGTGCTTCTCATAATCAGCATTGATTTGAGCTGCAACCAGTTGAGTTTTGGCATCATTGAAGTCCTTTTCGAGGGAAGCAATCTTGTGATCCTTGAGCACCGCCACTTTTTGGAGATCAGAGTATTTCTCCTCAAGCTCCTCAACATTCCTAACATAGTCCTCGATTTCGGCAATTTCTGCAAAGAAGACAATATAAAGTTAGGATCACATGATACTCAAGTGAATAGGATAACTAAGCTAAGTCAGTGATCCTTACGTCTGCAAAGTACTCGAGGAACTGATGGCGGATCAGAGGCAAGCCTTCTAGGTTGTCAGCTTCAGAGGTCTTCCTTTTCTTTCCACCTCTTCCCTTTGAAGTGGTTGCCTTGGGGATTATGACGGAGGGGCTAGCAGCAGACTTTTTCTTTGAGGATCGGACAGTGTCAAGATCAGTGACACTGAATTTGGAGGCAGATCTTGAAGGTTTTCCAGCGCCTACACATCCAAAACAGATAAGTATCCTTATCCTATTTTTATTTAACTATTTATTAAAACATTTAACTATACAAAAAACAGGATACTTACTCGACATAGTGACAGAACCTGAGGATACTTCCTGAGAATCCTGGGTGTTTGTTTTAAATGATCTTCTTGCAGGATCAAGCCTCCAGAAAGCGGCAAGTCTTTCCTTTGTTGCAGGTGTTGTGATGAGGTGTGCGACAGTAATAGCTGCAAAATAGAAACAAAAGGACGTTAGTGATCCTTAAACAAAAAAAAGGTCATCTGGTGATCCTTCTCAGGATCCTCTATCCTACCATGGGTGCTCCACTTCCTTGGCAGATCCTTTCCATCAGAGATAGAATCCCTTCTGACAAAGAAGAATCGCCGTTTCCAGTTGGTATCATTCTTAGTGGCTTTGAAGATGGGGTGTTCTTCACCGGGTTTATGCTTGAGTAAATATCGGTGGGATCCAAATGTTACGAGGTCATACATCTCTGCCAACTCCGACATTCCCAGAGCAATTCCTTCTTGCTCAATGATCCTTTCAAGGGTATATAAGACCCTCCAGATCATTGGCATAGCTTGAATGTAGGAGATGCCGGTGAGGGAGAAGAAAGACTGGGTGAATTCAGGGAAAGGATACGAGTATCCTATTGTGAAAGGAGTGACCGGGAAAGCTACCCAAGTTTCAGAAACATAATCACTTAGAACGGTGGAATCAAATGTCGGATCCTGTCTATTTGTGGATCAGTGAAGCAGCATCTTTCTTTCGCTGAATCTTTGATGATCCCCTGGCTCTTAAGAGGACTGTCTTTTGCGTGATCCTTAGCCGGAGAGGATCTTAGCATCATCTTGGTCATGAGGGTAGAGAAGAAGATGAACAGAGAAAGAAAACGTAAAGGGAGAAGAGGAAGATAGATACCTGCTTGATCTTCGAATGTGGATTTAAAGGGAGTTTCTCTTGAATTTAATTGTGAATTGATCCCTATCCATAACTTCAATTTATAATGATGGTTTTGCAGGATAGTCACCTGAATGACGTCATGCTCGTAACGGCTAGTCCGACTCCAACGGCAAGTTATCCGTTGATTTGTTACGGATAAGAACAAAAATACAACTCGTTTATTTACATATTTACTCCTTATATTTTGGGGGCAATTGTTAGGGGAGGATTTTTGAATGATCAGTGATCCTCAATTACTGTTGGGCTTAGTGATCTTTACTTCTGTTTGAATTAGTGATCCTCAGAAGTATTGCAGGATCAGGATCATGGATCATCGTAAGGATCCTTATACTAACGATTGTTTGCTTTGAATATGATGTTGTTTTGCAGGAGTGAGAGCTTGGACTTGGTCTTGGCGATATTCCTGGAGAATATTCCATATTTATTCCGCACGTGCATGGCTGAAATGGACGTTGTGGGAGTCGTGGAGGACTTGCACCAAATGCGGAATGTTTGTTAGCTTAGATATTTTCCATTTTTAAAAGGGGTAGCGAGCTAAATAGAAAACACTTGGCTATTTTTGGCTAAACACACACTCTTGCAACTACTCTCACCAGCTCTTGACAATTCGCTTGGCGATTACACACTTTTTACACAATACACTATAGTGATCCTTGTAATTAGCTCGCTATCATCCGAAGTTGTAATACATTTCTTGTTTAATCTGAGTTGGTGATCGGTAGTTTCCATCACCCGAGGTTTTTTATGCCGGAGATCATTCATTGATCAAGGGCTTTTTCCTCGTATAAATCTTTGTGTCCCTTGTTCATTACATTTCAGAGTGATCCTTAGTGTTGTTCATTCATTCAAGCATCATACCTCACAACAGAAAGTTTGGTTGCATTATCATTGCTCTATTTTTTGACCAAAACATCTATGTAGATGGGAAGTTTAATGTCCCCCAATGTATTCTTAGTTTCTCCACTGAACCCCACAAGAACTGAGGATCTTGGGATGATCTCTGATTCAAGAATATTCATCTTCTTGAGGACATCAAGCTGAATGATGTTCACCGAGCTTCCTCCATCGATTAGGATCTTGCGAACACAATGGTTAGATATGAACAAAGTAATAACATGACCATAATGATGAGGATCCTGAACATCATCACGATCATCCTCATCAAAAGTTATGACTTTCTCCTGTGTGACAGTAGAGGTTCGGACGGGTCTATCCCCATTATCCATCTTGGTTTCCTTGGCATGTCTCATGGCCGCTGAAAAGGAAGTACCACAAATGTCTAATCCACCGGATATGAAGTTTATAACTTGTGCATCTGCCGGAGGAGCAGGAGCTCTTTCTGGAACCTTTTCAGGATCCTGAATCCTTGACTTTTTTCTTCCCAAAAGCTCCTTCAAGTGCCCCTTGCTTAACAAGTAACCAATTTCTTTTCTAAGTGGAATACATTCTTCAGTGAGATGTCCAAAATCCTCATGATATGCACACCATTTGGACTTGTCTTTTGTTGCAGCAGGATTATCACTTTTTCTAGGCCATCTTGCTTTCTCACTGTTAGGGCATGGATTTTATGCTAAGGATCATCTATCCTGAGACTGGGCATGGATCACGGATCCTTAACGGATTATGCAGGGAGTCTGAGGATCCAGAGTCTGAGGATCCAGGATCCTTAACATTACTTATGATTTCTAACAATTGTCACGTTTTTAATGTTTATATGCAGGTAATGGACGTTGTGGACTAATTCTCAGGTAGAATCTCGGGAATATTCCTTCAAGATGCCGCACATGTGCTATTTTCATGATGGTCATGGGGAAAAAACGTGGACTACCTTAATTTTCGGTTATTTTGTTATTTTTGAGATTTAAGGGGTTGATTAAGTGTTTTAGGCAAGTTATCACTTTCATAAAACACACACTACGAATCAGAGAACACCTTCATACACACACACTCGCATACATTCGCAAATCAGAAGCTCTCACAACTCACATAGCGTTCAATCATTGTACCACACTTGATCAACATCCAAAGTTGTAATCTTTTTATGCAATATAGTTGGTGATCGGTAGTTTCCATCACCCGAGGTTTTTATGCCGGCGATCTGCTAGCGATCAAGGGCTTTTCCTCGTAAAAAATCCTTGTGTTCATCATTCATTTCGTTCATTTATTGTTCACACATTTATTCAATTAACCAAGCATCTAACCTCATAAAATCGGATTTGGTTGCATTATCCTTGTGTGATTTTTGACCAAAACAGTTTGGCGCCCACCGTGGGGCAATTGGTGCTTCAATTCTGAGAAATTTTGTTCATTTCATTCATTTATGTGCGTTACCATCAACCACATGGCTTCTCAGGGAAAAACTACGCCAAATTCCATGTCGGCGATTACCTCATCACAGGATTAGAGGATATATGCAATAGTAGGACGAAACTAATGGCGGGATCCTTCGCGAAATTGAAAAAATCAGCAGAGGATCACTCCCCATTGATGCCAGGTCGTTGGATTTTACTACTCCATCATCAACAATCCAGTTTTCCAAAGGATCCATTGTCCAGATTCAAGGATCCTCTATCCTCCGGCAAGGAACACTGGAGTCAGCGCAGCCTCAAGGATCCTTTATCCTTCGGCAAGGATCACTAGAGTCAGCTCAGCCTCAAGGATCCTTCTACCAACCCGGAGAATCACAGGGAATGTACCAGCCTCATGCATCCTACTTCCAACATCAAGGATCCTCATCTCAATTTCAAGGATCCATGGATTATCCTTCAAGGCCTTCTATACCCATGTATCCTGGATCCAACATATTTTAGGATCAAGGATCCCCGAGGAGTCAGCCATCCAGAAGTTTTGAAAGACATGAAGGGGATTTCATCCCTATGCAGACCATTGCTTCATCTGGTCCTACTATTGCACCAGACACGTCTTATCCTAGATACACTTCTGAGATACCGATTCCAAATCAATCAGGAGGTAACAATTTCAATACATCTTTTTATGCTAACTATGGTTTCATGCAGGATGCAGGGATCAACCAAGCCATGGCCAGAGAGTTACAAAAACTCGAGGATATGATATCCAACGTCCCGGGAGTGGTCAAACCCATTCCTGAGATTCCACATGGAAGTCATAAAGTGTCTCGCTTTGCACCGCAACATCAAGTTATATGATGGAACTATTGATCCAGAAGAACATGTAGTTCAATATAGAGAAAGGATGGAGATCAACCCCATCCCTGAGAGGTTAAAAGAAGCATGTCTATGCAAGGGTTTCAGATCCACACTCATAGGATCAGCTCTTAATTGGCTGCTAAGTCTTCCCCCTTATTCTATTACTTCATTTGCTAATCTAGTTAATCTGTTTAATAACCAATTCTCATGTAGTAGAAAATTTGAACGTTTAACTAGTGACCTATATAGGGTGACACAAGGTCAAAATGAATCACTTAGAGATTACATCACTAAGTTTAGTAAAGAATCCTTGGATATTCCTAATTTAGATATTGCTACGGCTGTAGAAGCCTTTAAAATGGGTTTACTTAGGGATTCACTGTTCTATGATGATCTTGTCATGACCCCTTGCAGGAATCTTGATGAAGTAAGAACCAGGGCCCTTAGATTCATCCGACTAGAGGATGATAAAAGGATCCAAGAAAGACTGGCAGGATCCTCGAAGCAGGAAAAGCAAGGATCCTATTTCAGGAATAACAAGTCTAAGTCTTACAACAAGTCTGATAATCAGAACGTGCATGCAGTAGAACCAGAAGAGGATGATGAGGATTATCCTCCCATTTCTGAATATTGTTTTTCTGTTGATAACAATGAACTAATCCTTGCAATGCAGAACTTAGGTGAAAAAGCAAGATGGCCTAGAAAAAGTGATAAACCAGCTGCAACAAAAGACAAATCCAAATGGTGTGCATATCCTGAAGATTTCGGTCATCTCACTGAAGAATGTATGGCACTTAGAAAAGAGATTGGTTACTTGTTAAGCAAAGGGCACTTGAAGGAGCTGTTGGGAAGAAAAAAGTCAAGGATCCAGGATCCTGAAAAAGTTCCAGAAAGAGCTCCTGCTCCTCCTGCTGATGCACAAATTATCAACTTCATATCCAGAGGATCAGACATATGTGGCACTTCCTTTTCAGCAGCCAAGAGGCATGCTAAGGAGACCAAGATGGATAATGGGGATAGACCCATCCGAACCTCTACAGTCACACAGGAAAAAGTTATAACTTTTTATGAGGATGATCGTGTCGATGTTCAGGATCCTCATCATGATGGTCTTCTTATTACTTTGTTTATATCTAACCATTTTGTTCGCAGGATTCTCATTGATGGGGGAAGCTCAGTGAACATAATCCAGTTGGATGTCCTCAAAAGAATGAACATCCTTGAATCTGATATTGTCCCAAGATCATCTGTCCTTGTGGGATTCAGTGGAGAGACAAAGATTACATTGGGGGACATCAAACTTCCTATTTATATAGAGGAAGTAAATTATGTTCAAAAATTTTATGTTATTGATTGCTTATCTTGCTGTAATGTTATCTTTGGCAGGCCATGGATACACGATATGAAGGCAGTCCCCCTCAATATATCATCAATGTGTCAAGCTCCCAACTCTATGGGATGTGGTGAAGATAGAAAGTGACCAGTAGGAGGCAAAGAACTGTTACACTTCTTCAATAGAGCCAGCTTCCAAGTAGCAAGACGTCATGGAGGCAAGAGAGCAAGACGTCAAGGATATTCTGTTGAACCCAGAGGATCCTGAATCCAAAATTTTTATAGGATCCGGGATCCTAGACAGTATTGAGCATGATTTAGTATCCTTCTTGAAAAGAAGAAAGTCTACCTTTGCTTGGAAACATGAAGACACGACAGGTATATCTATGGATGTTATTATTCACAAACTTGGTATTGACAGGTCTTTCAAGCCAATACACCAAAAAGGAGGAAATTTGCACCCGAAAGAAATGTCATTATCCAAGAAGAGGTAGACAAAGTGCTCAAGGTAGGTAAGACATATTGAGGAAGAATAAGAAGTTTGAGTGGACTGATAAGCATGAAGCTGCACTCAAGGCTCTTAAGGATTATCTATCCTCAGCACCAGCCCTGATGAAACCAGAAAATGAAGAATCATTATCCTTATACTTAGCTGTTTCGACTAAAGCAGTAAGTGCGGTCCTAGTTAAGGATCATGAAGGCTCTCAACATCCGGTATACTATGTAAGTAAAAGTCTACTTGATGCTGAGACCAGGTATTCTCATTTAGAGAAATTAATTCTTGATTTAATTATGGCTTCCGCTAAACATAGACATTATTTCGAAACTCACACTATTATTGTGAAAACTAACTTTCCTATTAAGAATGTTCTCAGGAAACCTGAAATGTTAGGTAGAATGGAAAGGTGGATAGTCAAGCTTAGTGCATATAACATTAAGTATGAACCCAGGACTGCCATCAAGTCACAAGTTTTAGCTGACTTTGTGGCTGATTTCAGTAGTGATCTACAAAGGGAAGCTGAATTAGAAGTTCAATAACTTGAGAAGACCAAGGATCCTAGGCCACTCTTCACGGATGGAGCTTCAAATGTTAAAGGAACTGGACAAAGCACACTACTAAAATCGCCACAGGGGGACATTATACCCCAATCCATTGCATGTGAATTCCAAACCACTAATAATGAGGCAGAGTATGAGGCCTTGATAGCAGGTTTGCAATTAGCTAAGAATATGAGGATCAGGTATCTTCAAGTATTCGTATATTCCCTATTAATTACTAACTACTTTAATGGTTCTTATGCTGTTAAAGGTGAAAGACTAACCAAATATCTAGAGATAGTCAAGAAATTGGCAGACTCTTTTTCTTCTTTTAGTTTGACACAGGTACCTAGAGAAGAGAATGCAAAAGTTGATGCTTTAGCCAACCTTGGATAATCATTGAAGATTCCAGAGGATATTAAAATTCCCATTATCCACATATTGGCTCCTGCTATTGAGGATCACACATCTATGGAGAGTAGAGGATTCTGCAATCATACCTAGTGATGGTGCACAGTCAAATTCAGGATCCTGGATCCTTCCAATTCTAAACTATATCCAGAGTGGAGAAATTCCCACAGGGGAAAATCACAGAACCTTCAAGATTTAGGTATCTTGATTCACCATACTAAATGACATGTTATATAAGATATCTCTTGCAGGTCCCTGTTAGGGGAGGATTTTCCAATCCTAAGGATCATGGATCCTCAAGTACTGCCAGGATCACAGATCCTTAATTCTGTTTCAATTTAGGATCCTCAGAATGTGTTGCAGGTTTAAGGATTCAGGATCCTCATTGTTATCCTTACACTAACGGTTGTCTACCTTGTATGTAAGCTCGTTTTGCAGGAGTATGTGCATGGACTTGGTCTTGCCGATATTCGTGGAGCATATTCCCTCAATATTCCGCACGTGTTTGGCTCTTGTGAACGTTATGGAGGTCGTGGGGGGCTTGCACAATTAGCGGACAGTTTGTTAGTTTAGTTATTTCTAATTTAAAAAGGGGATAACAAGCTTGAGTTAGAACAATTGGCTAATTTAGCAAAAACACACACACTCGAACAGCTCTCGGCAGTTTACTTAGCGAACTTTAACACTTTTGCACACTAGTGATCCTTGTAACAAGCTTGTTATCATCCCGAGTTGTAATATTTTTCTGTTTAATCTTAGTTGGTGATCGGTAGTTTCCATCACCCGAGGTTTTTTGTGCCGAAGATCAACTCTTAATCAAGGGCTTTTTCCTCGTATAAATCCTTGTGTCATCTCCTTATTTGATTTGCAAGTTATTCAAATAATCGTTCATAGATTCAAGCATCACACCTCACAACAAAAGATTTGGTTGCATTATCCTTGCTTGATTTTTGACCAAAACAGTTTGGCGCCCACCGTGGGGCAATTGGTGCTTCATTCCAAAGAAATTATTGTTTTTGTGATCATTTCGGTTCATTACAACCAAGCAGATGGCTTCTTCAGCAAAGAACACTTCAAGTTCAATGCCGGTAATGAGTTCTTCACAGGGCGTCCCACCTTTGCCTCCACCACCTTCTGGATCTCAGAAGAATGCTGAAAATGCTGCAAAGAGACCAAGCCCCATTTTTCCAAAACCACCAACTTCTACTGTTTCTTCTAATCCTACTACTAATGATCTTTTTACTTTGATTTTGCAGATGAGGGATCACATACAAGAGCAGGACAAAACCAATGAAAGGATCCTTCGGGAGATTGGTGATATCAAGAAATAGAAGAAATCAGGGGAGGATCGCTCTCCTCTGATACCAAGGTCATTGGATTTCGACACTCCAGCTATAACCGCCTTGCAAACTGCAGCTCCGGACATCCAGTATCAGAGTGGACCATTGGGGAGGCGCTATGGAACAACAACTATGAGTCAGGCTTTAGGGTCTCATTTCCAGCCTCAAGGATCCTCTTTTCAGCCTTCGGGATCCTCTTTCCAGCATCAGGGATCCTTTGTCAGCTCAGGAGGACATTTGGGGACCCACACAGTCCAAGGATCCTCTCAGGTTGAAGGATCCTCCTTCCAGGTTCAAGGATCCAACATCTTTCAGGATCAAGGATTCCTGAGAAGCGTACAACCCCCAAGTTCAGATGTTCATCAAGGAGACTTCATTCCAATGCAGACCATTGCTTCTTCTAGTCCTTCGATCATACCAGAATCCCGTCAATATGGATTCACATCTACAATTCCTAACTCAAATCCTATGGGAGGTAATACTTTTAATAATTCTTATAACACTAACCATGGCTCTATGCAGGATACAGGTATCAATCAAGCTATGGCTAGGGAATTACAGAAGCTGAAGGATATGATATCCAGCGTTCCAGGAGTGGTTAAGCCCATCCCTGAAATTGCAGATGGGAGCCATAAGATATCTCGTTTTGCACCACCAATTTGTGATGCTGAGATACCCAAAAGGTTCCAAATACCAACTATGAAGCTGTATGATGGTTCAACGGATCCAGAAGAACATGTAGCTCAATATAGAGAAAGTATGGAGATCAACCCCATCCCAGAGAGGTTAAAAGAAGCATGTCGATGCAAGGGTTTCGGATCCACACTCACAGGATCTGCTCTTAAATGGTTGCTAAGTCTTCCACCTTACTCTATTACTTCATTTGCTAATCTAGTTAATTTGTTTAATAGTCAATTCTCATGTAGCAGAAAATTTGAACGTTTAACTAGTGATCTATATAGGGTAACACAAGGTCAAAATGAATCACTTAGAGATTACATCACTAAGTTTAGTAAAGAATCCATAGATATCCCTAATCTGGATATAGCTACGACTGTGGAATCCTTTAAAATGGATTTGCTTAGGGATTCATTATTCTATGATGATCTTGTCATGACCCATGCAGGAATCTTGATGAAGTGAGAGCCAGGGCCCTTAGATTCATCAGATTAGAGGATGATAAAAGGATACAGGAGAGATTGGCAGGATCCTTGAAACAGGAAAAGCAAGGATCCTACTTCAAGAATAACAAGTTCAAGTCCTACAACAAGTCTGATAACCAGAGTGTGCATGCAGTAGAACAAGAAGAGGATGATGAGGATTATCCTCCAATTTCTGAGTACTATTTTTCTGTTGATAACAATGAACTAATTCTTGCAATGCAGAATCTAGGTGAGAAAGCAAGATGGCCAAGGAAAAGTGATAAACCAGCCGCAACAAAGGACAAGTCCAAGTGGTGTGCATATCATGAGGATTTTGGGCATCTCACTGAAGAGTGTATTGCACTTAGAAAAGAAATTGGTTACTTGTTAAGCAAGGGGCACTTGAAGGAACTTTTGGGAAGAAAAAAGTCAAGGATCCAGGATCCTGAAAAGGTTCCAGAAAGAGCTCCTGCCCCTCCAGCGGATGCACAAGTTATAAACTTCATTTTGGGTGGTCAGACATTTGTGGTATTTCCTTTTCAGCAGCCAAGAGACATGCCAAGGAAACCAAGATGGATAATGGGGATAGACCCATTCGAACCTCCACTGTTACCAAGGATAAAAGTATAACTTTTAATGAGGATGACCGTGTTGATATCCAGGATCCTCATCATGATGGTCTTGTTATTACTTTGTTTATATCTAACCACTTTGTTCGCAGAATCCTGATAGATGGAGGAAGCTCAGTAAACATCATTCAGCTCGATGTCCTCAAGAAGATGAACATTCCTAAATCAGACATTGTCCCAAGATCCTCATTCTTGTGGGATTTAGCGGAGAAACCAAGAACACATTGGGGGACATCAAACTCCCCATCTATATTGAAGGACTTCATTCTTATCAAAAATTATGTGTTATAGATTGCTTATCATGTTGTAATGTTATCCTTGGCAGGCCATGGATACATGACATGAAGGCAGTCCCATCTACCTATCATCAATGCGTGAAGCTTCCTAGTCCATGGGGAGTGGTGAAAATTGAGAGTGATCAACAAGAAGCTAAGAATTGCTACACATCATCAATGAAGCCAGCCTCAAGACCAAAGGAGCAATAGCAATTAAAGTATCCTTCAAGAGATGTCTTGGAGGCAAGAGAACAGGATGTGAAAGAAATCCTTATGGATCCTCATGATCCTGAATCCATAGTCTTCATAGGATCAGGGATCCTCGGCAACATTGAACAGGATCTAGTATCCTTCCTTAAAAGGAGAAAAACTACCTTTGCCTGGAAGCATGAAGACATGACAGGCATATCTAAAGATATAATTACTCATAAACTTGGCATTGACAGGTCATTCAAACCAATACACCAAAAGAGGAGGAAGTTTGCACCTGAGAGAAATGCCATTATCCAGGATGAGGTAGATAAATTGCGCCGGGCAGGTATGATCAGAGAGGTTAAGTATCCAAGATGGTTAGCCAATGTGGTTGTTGTTCAAAAGAAAAATGGCAAGTGGAGGGTATGTGTCGATTTTACTGATTTAAACAAGGCATGTCCCAAGGATCCTTTCCCATTACCCCACATTGACTCCATGGTGGATGCTACCGCGGGCTATGAGTTGTTGACTTTTATGGATCCTTCATCTGGATTTCAACAGATTCAGATGGAACCATCTGATCAAGAGGATACAGCTTTTATGACCCCAACTGGTATATATTGTTATATTGCTATGCCGTTTGGACTAAGGAATGCAGGTGCTACTTATCAAAGGCTAGTCAATATGATGTTCAAGGAACAAATTGGACACACTATGGAAGTCTATATAGATGACATGGTGGTTAAGTCTAAGAAAGCTGAGGATCACCTTCGAGACTTGGAGGAAGCATTCAATATCCTTGATAAGTTTAATATGAAACTAAATCCTTCCAAGTGTCACTTTGGTGTTAAAGCAGGTAAATTCCTAGGCTATATGGTGACAAAAAGAGGCATTGAAGCAAGTCCAGAGCAAATTAAGGCAATTGTGAATATCAAATCTCCTGCCAATGCCAAGGATGTGCAAAGGTTAACAGGGAGGATCGCGGCCTTGAACAGGTTCATATCCAAGTCATCAGAAAAGTGCAATGAATTCTATGACATATTGAGAAAGAACAAGAAATTTGAGTGGACTGAAAAGCATGAAAATGCTCTCAAAGCCCTTAAGGATTACCTATCCTCAGCTCCTGCCTTGATGAAACCAGAAAAAGGAGATATATTATCCTTATATCTGGCGGTATCCTCTAAAGCAGTAAGTGCGGTCCTTGTTAAGGATCACGAAGGTACACAACATCATGTCTATTATGTAAGTAAGAGTTTGCTTGATGCTGAATCCAGGTATTCACATTTAGAGAAACTTATCCTTGCACTAATTATGGCATCCACTAAATTAAGACATTATTTTGAAACTCATGCCATTATTGTTAAGACTAATTTTCCAATTAAGAATGTTCTTAGGAAACCTGAAATGTCAGGAAGGATGGCTAAGTGGGCAGTGAAGCTCAGTGCTTATGATATAAGATATGAGCCTAGAACTGCCATTAAATCCCAAGCCTTAGCTGACTTTGTGGCAGATTTCAGTAGTGACTTGCAAAGGGAAGCTGAGTTAGAAGTCCAACAGCTTGAAAAACTAAGGATCCTTGGATACTCTTCACTGATGGAGCCTCTAATGTCAAAGGAACATGTCACACCCTGGCTTTGCGGAAGCGTGGATTTATTTGGTGTGACTTCTTAATACCATAGCTTAATCACAACAAAGCTATATGGAAGTAAAACCATGATGATCATCCATTACTTCAAGTTTTAAAAGTAAAATTCGACAACATTGTTTTAGAGTTGACTCATGCAACGAGTTTACAACACAACATAATAAAAACCTTGTTCACAAGACACGACCACAAAATATGAAATAAACACAGTTTAAGATTTGTGACTCGTCCAGGTAAACGTCACAATCCCTAAACTTAGATGACACCATTCTTCTACGCAGCGTAACGACAGTGCATACTTTGCCAGATCCCTAATTCTCTGAAATACATGTAAGTTGAAAAATCAACAAAAATGTTGAGCGAGTTCATGTGAAAGTGAGTATGTAAAACCTTTGTAAGTATAAAATCCCTGGTATGTAGCAAATAAGGAAATAAAGAGATCACCAATGGTTTGCAAGGCCATTGATATGTGTGAAGTGCAGTAGGAAGACTCAAACCTAGCGGATTTTCCGTCGGGCTCAAAGTCACCCCGAGGTCCGTTCTGTTGGGCCTGGGGCTGGGCTCGCTACACCCAGATAGATCTACCGCTTACGACCCTCGGTCCTATAATGAGGATTAATGGCCTCCTGTTCCCGCCTACCCACTCACATGATCTAAGTAGTAACCCTCCTTACGCTAACCATACCATGTAAAAAGTATTCGTAATCATAGTAACATGCCGTTTAGGCGTATAAAATAAATATGAAAAATTATATTTCTTTTATAAAAGAATCGTCGAGTTGTCGTGTTTGAAATAAATATGACTATATTTATTTTATAAAAGAATTCAACTTGCTTGTCGGAAATAAATATATAGCTATATTTATTTATAAAAGGATTCGTTTTGTACGATATTGGAAATAAATATATAAACTATATTTATTTTAGTAAAACAATCGTCGTGCCGTTTGATTGTTGAAATAAATATACATTGTATTTACGAAAAGAAGTCGTTTTATCATTCGACATTTGTAACGTTATAAATCATTTGATTTTACAAAAGTTTTGTCGAAGTTTCAAAGTTTAAAATAAATATAAAAACTATATTTATTAGTTGTGAATAAATTTCAAATCGTTGTCTTCATGAGTTGTAAGGTGTTGTTGTTCGAAACAAATATAAACTATTCATTTTCACAAGGAAAAGAAGTCGGGTTATTTGATGTTAAAACAAATACATATATATTTTATTTGTTTTATAAGAAAGATTCGCATTGTTGTATATTCGAAATAAATATAGAATATATATTTAATTTATAAAAATAATCCGTGTTATCGTAGTTTCTTGTATGCTATAAAGTGTCGTCGAAAGTAAAATCACATTTGTGTACGTATTCATTTGACGGTTTCGTTTCATAATAAGACTCGTTTTATTTTACAGGTTTTCTCGAAAAACGGGCAGAGTTTCTTCTGTTTTTGGACGCCCCCGACAACTAAAGTGTCGTTATTTTGTCAAAATTCAACCAAGTTTCAAACAATGTATATGTGTAATCAATTTATATAGACAATACGGTAAATAAAACCAAGTAACTTGAACTAATATTTTCGCCATTTTGTTCGGTTTGAGCTCGTTTCGCACGGTAAAACTATAAAGATATCGAAATAAATGTGCCGTAAAATCTTTACCATCTTCTTGTGTCGAAAGCCGAGCTGACCGAGTCAAATCGCTGAGTTGACTGAGTCAACTGAGTTGACCAGTTGGACCGAGTTGACTCGAACCGCCTCAAAATCTAATCCGAACCGGCTGACTCGAACCAACTGTTAACCTGAGCCTGCTGACCCGAACACTGAGTCGACTCGCTGTCGTTGACCGAGTTGACTCGGGTTTAACCGAGTTGACCCGAACTGAACTGAGCAGACCCGCACCCTCCTGAACCTGACTCGTAACCCGAACCCGAGACCTGAACCGAAGCTGAAACAAAACTCCCGAAATTTGACCCGAATATAAACTGAACCATCAAATTTTCAGTAAATCAAAGGAAACAGAGGGGTTACCGGAGAATTTGTCGGACAAATACGAAGACCACCGGGCCGAGACAAGGACCGCCGGTCCGAGTCTCGGACCGCCGCTGACCACCACTACCACCGGTTCTCCGTCATCTTCATCATCAACAATATCACCATCACCATCATCGGACTTCGATTAAAGAAGAAGCAAACAGAGGAGGGGGAGGGGTTACCGTATCACGCGCCAGAATAAGGTCTCCGTCGCCGCCACAGACGGCGGCGCCGCCGTGTCTCCGCCGCCGGTCGTCGTCACCATCTCTCCCGCTGATCTTCCCTCTCCCGTCCTCCCTCTCTCTCGTCGACTCCCTCTCTCTCCTGCCTCTGATTTCTCTCTCTAAAAAGTTTCAGGTGGGTGTGGTATAGAAAGATGGAGGTTGAGGGTTTTCGAATTGGGTATCTGTGTGAGTGTATTGCTTGTATATGTGTTGTATCGAGAGAGAGGAGAGGGTCAGACTTTAAGTCTGTTTTTCTTGTGTGTGTGTGTTAATATGCAGACAAGGTGTGTATTGTGGGTTTAGGTAAGGAGGAGAGGATGTGTATTAATAGAGTGGACGGTTTTTATTATCTTTTATGTTTTCAAATTGTATTCAGGTTAGATGTTATATCTTGTGAAACAAAATCTCTTTAAGAGATTTGAAGGGATTTGTAAAGATTTTTGATAAGATTTGCAAGATTTAGTAGAGATTCAGTAGATCATGTAAAGATTTGTAAGATCTAATATATATATGTGCAGGTTTAGGCTTGTGGGTTTTGGGCTTGGGCCCAGGGCCCACAAGCCCATCTCGTGTGTAAGTGGCCCGAGACACGTTTTTAAAACCGAAATCGCCGTAGTTTGGTAAAATAATGTTTTAGTGTTAAAAACGTGTAAAAAAAATAATGTCGGTATCTGTCGTAGTCGCGTTCGCGCGTTGATAACGGTACTAATCGCGAAAAATTACATCGTTGCCGTCTTTAATCCGTTTTTCGATATGGTTTCGACTGTAAATACTATAATTTAATTACGAAGCTAAAATATATCGTAAAAATTTAATATTTGTCGGTGTCGTCAGTATCTTGTACGGCTTCAATCCGTTGCCGTTTAACGTTTCACAGGCTTCTCTGTAAACCACCGTTAGCGCACTGTAAAGTCGGATAAACGTTCCTGGGCATTCCAAAGGCCTAATTAAGTTAATTTGCTCTGTAAACACTAATTATTATTGCGTTAATCATCTGCTAATCACGTAATTAGGTGCCGTAAATCACGGGTTGTCACAGAACAGGACTTGGAATACTACTAAAATCGCCACAGGGGGACATAATACCCCACTCCATAGCTTGCGAATTTCAAACTACTAACAATGAGGCTGAATATGAAGCCTTGATAGCTGGTTTGCAAATTGCCAAGCATATGAGGATCAGGTATCTTGAGGTACATGTAGATTCATTGTTAATTACTAATCACTTTAATGGATCCTATGCTGTTAAAATTGAAAAGCTAATCAAATACCTAGAGATAGTCAAGGAATTGGCACTCTCCTTTGTTTCTTTTAGTTTAACACAGGTACCCAGGGAAGAAAATGCAGAGGCTGATGCATTGGCCAATTTAGGATCATCCTTGAAGATTCCAGAGGATACCAGGATCCCTATTATCCATATCCTAACCCCTGCTATCGAGGATCATGTAGCTATGGAGATAGGAGAGGATTCTGCAATCATCCCTAGTGATGATACACAATCTCATTCAGGATCATGGATCCTTCCAATCATGAGATATATCCAACATGGAGAGATTCCTACAGGAGAAAACCCCAGGGCTTTCAAAATTAAGGTATCTCAGTTTACAATATTGAATAACATGTTATATAAACGATCACTTGCAGGAGCATATCTAAGATGCATTGAGGACCCTGAAATCCAAGAAGTCCTAAAGGATTTTCATGAAGGAGATTGTGGAAACCACACTGGGGGCAGGGCATTATTCTCAAGGATCCTAAGGACAGGATACTATTGGCCTACTATGAAGAAGGATGCTGTGGATTATGCCAAGAAGTGTGATCCTTGTCAGAGACATAGTAATATCCTTCATCAACCAGCAGAGCTCTTGCATCCTATATCCTCTTCTTGGCCATTTATGAGATGGGGAATGGATATAGTCGGTAAACTACCTAAGGCACCTGGTGGAAAAGTATTCATGCTTGCTATGACTTATTACTTCTTCAAGTGGATAGAGGCTGAAGCCTTTGCTCAAGTCAGAGAAAAGGAAGTGATATCCTTTATTAAAAGAAATATTATTACTAGATTTGGTATCCCTTCTGAAATTGTTTGTGATAATGGATCCCAATTTATTGGGAGTAGAACTACTAACCTTTGTGACAGCTGGGGGATTAAGATTATAACATCAACACCAGTCCACCCACAAGCTAATGGTCAGGCAGAATCATCCAACAAGATCATCATCAACAATTTGAAGAAGAAGCTTGGATCCAAGAAAGGAAAGTGGGAAGAAGAACTACCTTATGTATTATGGGCTGATAGGACAACTCCCAAGAATGCAACTGGTCAAACTCCATTTTCTTTGGTATTTGGAGCAGAATCAGTGATCCCTACAGAAATGGTGGTTCCTATTACAAGAACAAGCATCCGTGATCCTGAAGAGAATGCTGAAAACTTGGTTCAAGACTTGGATACTATAGAAGAACTCAGGGATTTGGCAAGGATAAGGATGGCTAGTTATCAACAAAGGATGGCTGGAGCCTACAATAAGAATGTCAGGACCAGGAAGTTCCAAGTTGGTGATATGGTATTAAGGAAAGCATTTCAGAATACCATAAATCCTGCTGATGGAAAATTGGCACCAAAGTGGGAAGGCCCCTACCTGATTGAAGCTGAGGCTGGAAAGGGGGCATATCGGTTGTTAACAATGGAAGGTGATTTGCTACCAAGAGCTTGGAATGATGTCCACCTGAAGAAATATTTCATGTAGTAAGGATCCAGGATCCTCAACCATTATCATGATCGATATCCTCGTAGGATCCTTAGAGGATGGATGATCCTCATTCTGGTAATGACCTAATCTCAAACTATTTCATTCTTTAATTATCCTGTATACAAGGAAAAGGATCCAGGATCCTTTATCCTCTTTTCACTTGATTCTAAGTTTTGCAGAAGGTTCATGTATCCTTAATAAAGGATTGAGTATCCACAGAAGTCTCCAGTTATTTGGGCTTGACCCCAGTTGTTTGGGCTTGACCCCAGTTTTTTGGGCTTGTCCCCAGTTTTTGGGCTAGTCCCCAGTTATTTGGGCATGTCCCCAGTATCGCCAGTAGCGCACGATGATCCTGGTACAGTTCATGGCAATGGGACCAGTACTCGGTTTAGGGGCTGACAATTTCATTGTACTGTCTGTATCCGGGATCCTACATATAATGGCAGACGTACCATACATCCGTTCCTAAGGTTTCTAACGTTTTCACGTTAGCTAAGGTTTTGGCATCTTCATGTCACTAAGTTTGGATAGTCGCCAGTGAGGGCCATACTCCAGTTTACACAAGATCCTTTGGGCTTGTCCCCAGTTTTTTGGGCTTGTCCCCAATATATTGGGCTTGTCCCCAGAATTATCGGGCTTGTCCCCAGTTTCTAACCTTTCTCTTATATTGGCTTAGTCCCAAGTTATGTTCCATTTCAGGTTTTTGAAGTCAAACAGCCAAGGATCCTTGATCCTCACCTTTTACTAAAGTTTGTCTTTTGGTTATCCTGATTGTAAATGTTAAAGGTTTAGGATCCTAACTTGGATTCTCAGGTATGATCCTTGATCATTTCAATTTCATTCACTATTTATATAAGTGACCCTTATCCTTTGGCAATAGGACATATGATCCTTGAATTATACTGCTTTTTTGAATTGATTAATTATAGGATATTTGATCCTTGATCATATCCTAAAACTTTTTGACATGATTTATTAAATCTATATTCTTTACTTATGAATTCATAGAAAGTATATAACAACAGTTGAAAAATGAAGAATTCACTAGAATAACAACACAAGAAATAGCCAAAAGATTAAAGTTTTATTTATTCATCAAAAGTTATACCCTCAAAAGGTTGTCAAAATTGCCAACCCACGTTTCTACCAGCAATACGTGGCCCGTCCACTTGGGTTGGCAAAGGGTGTCCATTGTTAACAGGTATTAAAAGTGCAGGAAATAAAAGATGGCAGGATAACAAGTGGTTTCATCCCCCAAACAGAGGATCCCTCCACCACCTATTATCCTACCTATTGTTCAAAGGATCAATGATCCTCAACCCTAATAGCTATTGTTTAGTTATTACAGACCATCATTGTTTGAAATAAAAACATCATAACCAAAAAACTACCAAATCCTAAAAAATGAGCTCCGGCCGCGTCTAGAAATGTCCATCATCGCCCATTTCTGCAGCTCACACCTTGGCTGCATCACCACCAGCATCATCACCACCAGCATCGTCACCACCAGCTTGATCCTTTCCGTTGCCACTTGCCTCAATCGCCAAGACCTCGGTAGCTTCCTCCTCATCATCTAGCTCAGCCAACTTCGCCTTCCAGCCCTCCTTGTCCCAAGTGGTCCTGTCGAAGTCAGGATCCTCAGCCTCCTGGGCCATTTGCAGCTTGATCTTGTACATGGTGATGGCAGCAGAGACTTTAGCATCCTCCAGCAGATCACGCTTCTCATGATCAGAATTTATCTGGGCCAGGACCACCTTCTTCTTTGCCTGATTGAGATCTTTTTTAAGGGAGGAAATGGTTTGATCCTTGGCCAGGAAGATCTTTTGGAACTCCAGATGCTTCTGCTCCGCCTCTTCAACGTATGCATCAAAGAGCATTTCGACCTCGGCGAATTTCTACAAAAAGACAAGGTAAAGTTCAGGATCCGTGATCCTCAAGTGGGCAGGATAATCAAGCAGAATCAGTGATCCTTACATCAGCAAAAAGTATTCTTGGAACTGGTGGCGGATAAGAGGCAAGCCTTCATGATTGTCAGCTTCAGTGGCCTTCCTCTTCTTTCCCCCCTTGGAGGTTACAGGCTTGGGGACTAGAGTACTTGGGCTAGTAGTAGTTTTCTTCTTCCCGAAACGGGGAGCTACAGTGCTGAGATCACTGACGCTGAAGCGGGTGGCCGACCTTGAGGATTTTCCAGCACCTATCAATCCAAAACAACAGATAAGTATTCTTGTTTTATTTGTATTTCAACATTTAATCATATACAAACTCAGATACTTACTTGACATTGTGACAGAGCCTGAGGATACTTCTTGAGAATCCTTGGGGTTTGCTTGAAATGATCTTGCTGCAGGATCAAGATTCCAGAAAGCGGTGATCCTCTCTTTCGTTGCAGGCGATGGAATGATATGGGAAACAGAGATAGCTGCAAAATAGATACAGAAGGGGTTAGTTATCCTCACAAGAACTGGGTTATCCTATGATCCTTCTATAAGGATCCTCTATCCTACCATGAGTGTGATGGGATTTTAACATGTTTATCAAAGTAATTTCATCCATATGAAATAAAAACGCAGCGGAAAATAAGTTTAAAACATGTTACTTTTATAAGATATAAAACCATTTTTTTTGCAAAATCCCAAAACCCGGATCCATATATGAAGATGCATACTATCATATACAACCATAGGATGTTTAGAAAACTACCTTTCATGGAGTAATGGATGTGAAGAAGATGATGATTCTTGAAATGGTTGTCTTCAAGAGTAGAAAACCTCAAGCTTGTATACCCCAAGCTTCCAACAAAACACCTCATGTTAGCTAGGATTTCTACACTTATGAACTCACTAGAAAAATCCTCTTGACAACCATCTCATGGCCGAAATATATAGAGGTTTTTCTAGTGTTCTTGCACTTGTAAATCAAACTTGAAAGACCCTTTTGAATAACCATCTCATGGCTGATTTCTAGAGAGCAATTTCTTGAGTTTGAAACTAAAAAAAAACTTCTCAAATGGCACACATAGTTGGCCGATTTTTTAGAGAGCTTTTTTAAGTCTTCCATAGTTCATGACTAGTTATTTTGCCATAGAAAATGTTTATAAATATTGAGAGAATTATTGCCACCCTACATGCCCAATTAAAACCCATGCAATTGCATGCATGTTTATTGGACCAAATTTTCACCCAATGAAGAGCCATCTAAATATGACATCTTGCATGGAATGTCATTGGAGAAAAAAACTTTTGGGAATCCCCATGGGGGGGGGGGGGGGGCGGCCCACTTGTATTTATATAAAAAAAAATTCAAATTTTTTTCTTTTATAAATTTAAGTCTTGATTAATTTTATAACTTTTATAAAATTATAACATCATATGTTATAAGACTTATACAACCTTTTATTATGTTATTTAACCCATTAAATAACAAAATAAAATATTCTCTCAAAAATAAATTATCCATATAATTTATTAGTTTGTCAAGTGCAATTATTTAGAAAACCAATTTCTAAATATTCTAAGTGTTGATATTTATTTATTTGATCATATCATAAATAAATATTGTAAGTGTTTGTCTAGCTTGTTATTGGGTATGACTCGACTTGGATCATAACGTACTAGCCACATCAATTTAATGTGTGTCTTGGGCATACAGAGTCCAACAATCTCCCACTTGCACAAGATACATAGAAGATTGATGCAAGTAGTAAATAACGCCTAACTACGGTTTACTACCCCTAATACGTATGACTATATGTGCCATTCAATAACATCATCCCCTTCAAGTCCCTTACTTGAACATGATTTAGGTGAATCTATCATTTATCCTTTCGTTACAGATGTCATGTCAAATCCAGAGACACAGTGTGATCACTCTCTGTTGATTTAACTTTTGCAGGCCTTAGACATCTTACTCTCAACGAATAAGAGGAACAAATCCCATCTTGACTACATACGTCTCTCACAATCACCTTGTACCACACCTGAGCTTAGCCTTATGTACTGTCATATTACTGACAGCGAAGAAATAAGTCAAGGCATAATATTTGGTGAATATCAAGACCCAATATGTATCTCAGGTCTGAGGATACTATGATATTCTCCTTTACTCAAATTTACTTATGATCAATCACAAATGATTCCATGCAGTAATATTTGAGAGCGAGTCAGTCCAATATTTGTATCCCACAAATATCTATGAACCTTGGCAGCAACACTTGCTCTATATTCATATCTAATGAATATCCACCAATCCAAGTTCATAATAGTCTTACATTCATATTTGTTCCCACAAGTATGATCGACTACGGACATTTAGAATAAGTAACTTATTCACGGATTTAAACATGCTAATATGGAACATAACTCAAAATACCATAATGAGTTATAATAACAGTTGTTCCAATATCCAAATATAAAATAGATCAAATCCAATCACTAGAATATCGAAGTCCTAAGGCACAAGTATGACCCTTTCATGCTTTGCCCATTCAAGGAGCTTCGTGAGTGGATCCGCAATATTTTGATCAGTGTGAACTTTGCGAATACATATCTTTCTCTTTTCAACTTCATCCCTTATGTAGTTGAAACTCCGCTCAATGTGCCTAGTCTTTCGATGTACACGAGGTTCCTTGATTTAAGCAATCGCACCATCGTTATCACAAAGATCTCTAGAGGTCCTGAATGGTAGGGACTTCCCCTAGATCGGCAGTAATTCAAGTGGCAGATCCATATGAATTATCACAATCAATGAAGCGGCGATGTATTCTGATTATGTACTGGACAATGCTACCCTAATTGTGATCGAGAACCATCTCGATTAGTTTGGAAACTCGTATCCATGTAACCCTTTACAACGAATTCCGAGACTCGCATCCTTGTAACCCTTTTACAACGAGTTCTTTTCACCAGATTCATATATTAGAAACATATCCTTAGTCCTTCTAAGGTATTTCAATATATGTATATATATAACAGTCACCCAATGACTGTTACTTACTGGTATCCTTTTGTTATGCTTAAAGCGCATAACTTGTCCAGTCTAATGCATATCATTACGTACATAATGAATCCTATAGCTGACGCATATGGGATTCCTTTGATTCTTTCTTGCTCATCCTTTGAGCTTGGACATTGAAACGCATTCAATATTGTCCTCTCTTTGAATAGGTACCATAACTTTTCATAGAGTTCTTCATCTTGAACCTTTTCAAGACTTTGTCAATGTATGCACTTTTGTTTAAACCTATCAAGCGCCTTGATCTATCCCTATAGATCTTTATTCCCAAAATATAGGCGACTTCACCAAGATCCTTAATGGAAGAACAACTTCCAAGCCAGGCTTTTACTCCTTCCATGGTTGGAATGTCATTTCCAAATAGTAGAATGTCATCGACATATAATACAAAGAAAGTAATAATGCTCCCACTAGCCTTCTTATTCACACAAGCTTTATCAATGTTTTTGATGAATCCATATTCCCTAATCTCTTCATCAAAACGGTGATTCCAACTTCTAGATGCTTGTTTCAATCCATAGATTGATTTCTTTAACTTGCACACTTTGTTAGGATGTTTTGGATCGACAAAACCTTCAGGCTTAACTATATAGACATCTTCCTCAAGATATCTATTAAGGAAAGTCGTTTTGAGATCCATTTGCCAAATCTCATAATCATATTGTGCAAGTATGGCAAATGATATCCTAGTTGACTTTAGCATCGCCATGGGCGAGAAGGTCTCATCATAATCAACCCTTTGAGTTTGAGTGAAGCCTTTTGCTAAAAGTCTCGCTTTACAAGTATCCAAGTTACCATGCATTATTGTTTTCTTCTTGAAAACCCACTTACTTCCAACTACTTTAGAGTTAAGTGGTGGCACAACCAATTCCCATACTTGGTTGTTATACATGGACTGCATCTTTACGTTCATGGCTTCAATCCATTTGTCACAATCGAATTTTGACATTGCATCATGGTATGTGGTTGGTTCACCCGAATCTACCACGTAGCATCCATCCATGAAAGATCCATATCTTTTAGGTGGATTACTAATTCTACCAGATTTGCGAACGTATTGTGTGTGTTGATCAACCACTTGATCATTTTTCAACAACCTCTTGTTGAATGCTAGTATCAACCAAACGTGTATCGGTTTGTGGTTCTTGATCCTTATCAAGTTCCACTGTTCTACTAATTCCTTCCACAAGGAACTTAGCTTCCAAGAACTCAGCCTTTTGAGCAACAAATACCTTTTGCTCTGTTGGATCGTAGAAATAATATCCTATATCATCTTTAGGATATCCTACAAAGATACACTTAGTAGATCGGACTTCCAATTTATTTGGGGTGTATTGCTTCACATAAGCTTCACAACCCATACTTTTAAATATGATAATGATGGAACCTTTTCCATGTCATATTTCAAAAGACGTCGTATCCACTTTCTTGGTTGGGGCCATATGGGCCACGGAGAGCAAAGCGTAACCCTAAAGTGATAGAGATAATGCGCTCCTAGCCATCATAGATCGAACCATATCTAATAGAGTTCGATTCCTCCTCTATCAAAACGAAGAACTTTAAAAGTTGATTTTGTACTTCACCTTTTGAAGATTCTGAACGTTTCAAAACTTCTTCTTTGTGTCAAGTACACATAACGATAACTACTATAGTTGTCGGTTAAAGTAATGAAGTATCTTTCACCATACCTAGTCATTGGCTTAAAAGGATCACATACATTCGAATGTATGATACCTAAGAAATCTGTTGCCCTTTTCCACTAAAGGGTTTCTTAGTCATTTTACCTTGTAAACAAGATTCACATGTATCAAATGAACCAATTTCATTTGTTTCCAAAAGATCATTCTTTCGAAGTGTTTACATGCGACATCTGTTTATATAACCAAGGCGATAATGCCAAAGATAAGTCTCACTCAAATCCATTTTGAGTTTGTTGGTGATTGCTTGGTACATTTAACTATCAAATGATGTATTATTTATGAACCAATTCATAACTACCATTTGAAGGCATAGTTTTAAAGTAAAACATGTCATTCATCGAAATATAAATGTCATTGTTTAAAACTTTAAATCAAAACATATTGTCTCAAAAGGGAAACATAAATAATGTTCCTAGTCAAACTAGGAGCATTCAAAACATTTTAAAACAATTTCCAAACCATTTGGAAGTTTCAAAACATAGTCTCCTTTCTTGTAATGTTTATTTCTTTTGAACCTTTTGCGAAGAATTGCAAACATGGGTTCCACATCCGGTATCTAATACCCATGTGTTAGAAGAGATAACATTAAGGTCAATATGTATTATTAAGATTGTACCTGAGGTTTGCCTAGCATCCCTCTTGTTTTTCAACTCTTTGAGATAGATTGGACAATTCCTATTTAAATGCCCTATCTCACCACACTTAAAGCATGGATCGTTCGTGGCAACCTTTGCCTTCTTCTCTTTTGGTTTTGCTTTTGTCTTTCTAATTCTTTCCCTTTGATGTGCCCCTTTCCTTTGGCAACATTTGCTTTGGTGTCGGGGTGATGCCCTTTCTTGTTGCCATCCTCATTGATCGTTTAGTATGGATAAAACCCTTTTATCCATATTGAGCCTTTCGAGGTGATCATGTGGCTTTTCATCTTAAAACATAAGATGAGTCCGATTGGGTTTCCTCCATTCGACATGCATGAAGCGTTCGAACAGTTTCGAAGCGTTTTACCCTTAGGAACATTTCCTATAATTGGGTAATCATGTCGTGTGCTCATGATGTTCAAAACCTTTTGAATCTCGGGAATCATAATTCCTAACATGAGGCAAGAGGCTTGCGAAGTATCCTCGATATACTTAATCCAATCGTTATAGGCATCCTTATCTTCCATAAGATATTCATCGGGATTAGGATCGTTTTTCTAGTGATAGGTTACGGACGGTTTGGGTAATATTGTTAGCGGCCATCTACAAAAATTAACAAGGTTCAATTTTAGTATTTTCGATATTATTTATATTTTAATCATTAATACCCTTTTGTGTCTCATAGACAATTAATAATTAAAATCTAGAATCCAACGTTACATTTAAATATTGGTTAGGTGACCTTTATCCCTCTATTTAAATTAACAAGGTAGTCAACGTTTGACAATTGCAACTCTTTGCAACTTCTAGCCATATGGGATCGGTTAAACATCTTTATGTTTAGTTGGCATGTTTAATCCCATCAACACCTTTTGTTCGCCATGCTTCGGTGACCCTAAGTTCATGGTTTCCAAATCAAGTCGTCCAACTTACACACACGTGTGAGTTTATACACATAAGTGGTTAGGTGACCTTTATCCCACAAACATGGTAAACCCACCTCGAACATACAAGTTTCCTCAAATGTGGTTAGGTGACCTTTATCCCACAAAGAGTTCCCAAGTAATTTGAGTGTTGTATAAAAGGATGGTGTTTGACTTGTTTTATAAAAGGGATTTTGAGTTTTCAAAATTCTAGTTTAGAAAACTTTATATACCATATATTTGCATGCATTCAAATCCTTGGTACTTTAGTGAAAACAAATTTTCATGGTTCTTTTAATAAAACCCATTTTATTATAAAATCATTAATTTTTAATAAAGCCATTATTAAACATTTTAATGATCTTGTAAAGAACCAATTTTAAGCTTGTTGTTGATTATTAGTTTGTTAAGCTTGCATATCCAAATATCATCTAAACAACATAAATAAGCAACCACACAAGCACAACACATATATCATTAGGTGCATAACCATAGCCAACTATTTTGACCACACTTGTTAGCCGAAACAAGTGTGCCAAAAGGTCCTTCCTAAAGGGTGAATGTTGACACAAATAATGTGTCGTTGAACTCCCACTTGATCCCGCATCCAAATGCTTCAAGTATCCTTCTTGTGTTGTGATTATTCCACTTTCTTTGAGCTTCCAAAATGTTCTTTAATTCAGCTCCAAACTCCTTTGGGCTCCGTAAATGTGTTTCGGTTATCGGGCTAAAATCCCGTTTAGAACTATAAAGTCCTTTATGCCCGAAATTGGCAAAAACCAAAATCACATTTTTGTGTGCATCTTCTTTTACAAAATATATCCTAATACATTTTTCTAGTAAAATAAAATGCACCTAATCTATTTATTTTACATGCCAAATGAAAAATAAATAAATTACATATCTTTACAAATGGAAGACAAATTAATAATTATTACAACCTTTGAAATAATTAATATAAATCACAAACACAAACATTCAACACAAGGTCATGGCTAGGTCATATGCACCAAAATATATATCCACATATATATTTATATTAATTTCAAGAAGCATAAAAAAAATGGTTCCCTTTTAATAACCATTTTCGGCTATGTCCAAAAAACCGAAAAGGTTAGTTTTGTCCAAACAAACAAATCATCCACATGAAATAATTTTTCAAGATTCATTTATGCATGTAAGAATATAATCTTGAAAAACAAAGGGATAACCATACTTAAAATTTCGGCCATAGGGTTTTCACCAAACCCGAAACCCGAAAATTTTAAGTCTATTGAAGCATGCACTCATATAAGCGGCTCTGATACCATTGATGGGATTTTAACATGTTTATCAAAGTAATTTCATCCATATGAAATAAAAACGCAGCGAAAAATAAGTTTAAAACATGTTACTTTTATAAGATATAAAACCATTTTTTTTGCAAAATCCCAAAACCCGGATCCATATATGAAGATGCATACTATCATATACAACCATAGGATGTTTAGAAAACTACCTTTCATGGAGTAATGGATGTGAAGAAGATGATGATTCTTGAAATGGTTGTCTTCAAGAGTAGAAAACCTCAAGCTTGTATACCCCAAGCTTCCAACAAAACACCTCATGTTAGCTAGGATTTCTACACTTATGAACTCACTAGAAAAATCCTCTTGACAACCATCTCATGGCCGAAATATATAGAGGTTTTTCTAGTGTTCTTGCACTTGTAAATCAAACTTGAAAGACCCTTTTGAATAACCATCTCATGGCTGATTTCTAGAGAGCAATTTCTTGAGTTTGAAACTAAAAAAAAACTTCTCAAATGGCACACATAGTTGGCCGATTTTTTAGAGAGCTTTTTTAAGTCTTCCATAGTTCATGACTAGTTATTTTGCCATAGAAAATGTTTATAAATATTGAGAGAATTATTGCCACCCTACATGCCCAATTAAAACCCATGCAATTGCATGCATGTTTATTGGACCAAATTTTCACCCAATGAAGAGCCATCTAAATATGACATCTTGCATGGAATGTCATTGGAGAAAAAAACTTTTGGGAATCCCCATGGGGGGGGGGGGGGGCGGCCCACTTGTATTTATATAAAAAAAAATTCAAATTTTTTTTCTTTTATAAATTTAAGTCTTGATTAATTTTATAACTTTTATAAAATTATAACATCATATGTTATAAGACTTATACAACCTTTTATTATGTTATTTAACCCATTAAATAACAAAATAAAATATTCTCTCAAAAATAAATTATCCATATAATTTATTAGTTTGTCAAGTGCAATTATTTAGAAAACCAATTTCTAAATATTCTAAGTGTTGATATTTATTTATTTGATCATATCATAAATAAATATTGTAAGTGTTTGTCTAGCTTGTTATTGGGTATGACTCGACTTGGATCATAACGTACTAGCCACATCAATTTAATGTGTGTCTTGGGCATACAGAGTCCAACAGAGTGGTCCACTTTAAGGGGAGATCCTTCCCATCCGAGATAGAATCCCTCCTAACGAAGAAAAAACGCTTCTTCCAATTGGTGTCATTCTTGGTGGTCTTGAGGATTGGGTGTGCTTCGCCGGGTTTATGTTTGAATAAGAAGCGATGTGAACCATGGCTCACAAGGTTATATAGTTAAGCCAATTCCGACATTCCCAACTCTATATCCTCCTGCTCAATGATTCTCTCACGGGTATATAAAACCCTCCACATCATTGGCATGGCCTGGACATTGGATATACCGGTAAGGGAGAAGAAAGACTGGGTAAAAGAAGGGAAAGAATAGGAGTATCCTATCAGAAATGGGGTGGCCGGAAAAGCAACCCAAGTTGTAGAAACGAAGTCATTCAAGGCGGTAGGGTCAAAAGGTTTAAAGACAGAGTCTGCCGGAAAGCAATGACGAATCCTGTCGATATCAGGATCAGTAAAGCAGCAACGTTCCTTCGGAGAATCTTTGATGATCCTTTGGCTTTTCAAAGGACTATCTTTCTGGTGATCCTTGGCAGGGGATGATCGTAACTTCATCGTGATTCAAGGGTTTCGAAGAAGAACAGGGTAAGAAGGTGAAGAGAGAAAGGAGAAAGAGAAGTACCTACTTGATCTTCAAATGAGGATTTAAAGGGAGTATTGCTCGAATTTAAATACACATTAGTCCTTGTCTCTAACCTATATATAATGATGATTCTGCAGGGATGTCGCTTCAATGACGTATGATCGGTAACGGCTAGTAAGATTCTAACGGCTATATATCCGTTAGTTGCAGATAAGATCAAAAAATATAACTCGCTAATTTACACTTTACTCCTTATATTTTGGGGGCAATTGTTAGGGGAGGATTTTCCAATCCTAAGGATCATGGATCCTCAAGTACTGCCAGGATCATGGATCCTTAATTCTGTTTGAATTTAGGATCCTCAGAATGTGTTGCAGGTTTAAGGATTCAGGATCCTCATTGTTATCCTTACACTAACGGTTGTCTACCTTGTATGTAAGCTCGTTTTGCAGGAGTATGTGCATGGACTTGGTCTTGCCGATATTCGTGGAGCATATTCCCTCAATATTCCGCACGTGTTTGGCTCTTGTGAACGTTATGGAGGTCGTGGGGGGCTTGCACAATTAGCGGACAGTTTGTTAGTTTAGTTATTTCTAATTTTAAAAAGGGGATAACAAGCTTGAGTTAGAACACTTGGCTAATTTAGCAAAAACACACACACTCGAACAGCTCTCGGCAGTTTACTTAGCGATTTCATACACTTTAACACTTTTGCACACTAGTGACCCTTGTAACAAGCTTGTTATCATCCCGAGTTGTAATATTTTTCTGTTTAATCTTAGTTGGTGATCGGTAGTTTCCATCACCCGAGGTTTTTTGTGCCGGAGATCAACTCTTGATCAAGGGCTTTTTCCTCGTATAAATCCTTGTGTCATCTCCTTATTTGATTTGCAAGTTATTCAAATAATCGTTCATAGATTCAAGCATCACACCTCACAACAAAAGATTTGGTTGCATTATCCTTGCTTGATTTTTGACCAAAACAGTCCCTATTTGCGGTGCATTGAGGATCCAGAAATTCAAGAAGTCTTAAAGGATTTTCACGAAGGAGACTGTGGAAACCACACTGGGGGCAGAGCACTGTTCTCAAGGATCCTCATAACAGGATATTATTAGCCTACAATGAAGAAGTATGCTGTGGAATACACAAAGAAATGTGATGCTTGTCAAAGACACAGTAGTATCCTACACTAACCAGCAGAGCCTCCTGCATCTTATGTCCTCTTCTTGGCCATTTATGAGATGGGGAATGGATATAGTTGGTAAACTTCCCAAGGCACCCGGAGGAAAAGTGTTCATGCTTGCTATGACTGATTACTTCTCCAAATGGATAGAAGTCAGAGAAAAGGAAGTTATATCCTTCATTAAGCAAAGCATTATTACTAGATTTGGAGTTCCTCCCAAAATTATTTGTGATAATGGATCCCAATTTATTGGGAGTAGAACTACTAACTTTTGTGACAGATGGCCAGTTATCAACAAAGAATAGCTGGAGCATACAACAAAAATGTCAGGATCAGAAGATTTCAAGTCGGTGATTTTGTGCTAAGGAAAGCATTCCAGAACACTACGAATTTGGTTGATGGCAAATTAGCACCAAAATGGAAGGTCCCTATCTAATTGAAGCTGAAGCAGGAAAGGGGGCATATCGTTTGTTAACAATGGATGGTTGATGGCAAATTAGCACCAAAAAAATGCTTTAAGTAAGAAGGATCAGGGATCCTCAGCGATACCAGTATTCTGATTAAGGATCCGGGATCCTCAAAGGATATATGATTCTACATTTGGTAACACATTACTTTCATTTTCATTCATTTTATTCTTATTAGTTATCATAAGTTTAAGATGTTAATCAGTTAACATCTATTTTCACAAAGTTTAAGCTTTTGGAGAGTTGTTATCATTTTACAGAAGATCAAAGTGGTTGGCCAAAGAAGTTTCCTAGGGCATGGCAATGGCTTTTCTCTGGTCTCTTAGGCGATTTTGGCGACTACTCTAGAAACCTTAGTTCTTGATTTTCAACCCTAATTTCGATTGATCTGGGTTAGGTATTGAGGTGTTGTCGATCCTTCTGAGTAAGGTTTCTAGACTTCTACCCTGGTTTCTAATCTTTTGAAGTTGATATTAGGGTTTTCGTTTCTTGTTTTCGTCTAGGGTTTTTCTTGTTTCAATTGCTGTGGGTGTTGTTTTTTCTGTTCGTTCACGTTGCATGTTTATGCCATCTGGTTATTTTCTACGTTCTTGGATATGGATTATAACCGTGATGAGGGTTTGGAGGACTTAGGGTTTCATGCGTTCTCGGAAAAGTTGCATGAGGATGTCTTTATTTCCTCAAAGGGTTCTATGAATATTCAGGATTTGCGTGATAAATCGTCTCTGTTTAGTAAGCCGTTAAAGATTGATGGGAATCCATTGATTCCTCGTCGGGGCATGGTGCAGAAAGATCCTAAGATCATTAACGTTATTGATGAGTTACAGAAGATCAGAGTTCCAGTTCAGCCTATTTCTAGCATAGCTGATAGTCAGAATGATCAGAATGCTGAGCCGTCAGTGCCAGTCTCCTATGCAGACAAACTTCAGTCTTCCGTCCGGAACAAGAGAGAGATTAACTTTAGACTTATGAAGCCGTTGGAAACAAGAGATGATGCGGATGTGGTTATTCCGAAAGAAGTAGTCAAGAAGGCCCAGGATAAACTTGAGAATGTTCTGTACGGCTACTTCTTGGGTAGTAGGTTGCCGTTTCCGGTTGTGGAATATTATGCAAAGAATGTTTGGGCGAAGTTTGGTTTCACTAAACTCATGATGAATGCGGGTGGTTTTTTCTTTTTCAAGTTCGACACCAAAGAAGGTATGCTAAGTGTTTTAGAAGGTGGCCCATGGCTTATAAGGAAGATTCCCCTATTCCTGAATATTTGGACTCCTTCGGTAAGTTTGAAAAAGGATGGGATTAAAACGGTGCCTGTGTGGATTAAGTTACATAATGTTCCCCAAGCAGTTTATACCGATGAGGGTCTGAGTTTACTAGCGTCGAAGCTTGGGGTTCCGAAAAGACTAGATGCCTACACGGCTGATATGTGTGCTGAAAATTGGGGTAGAACGAGCTTTGCTCGGGCTATGATTGAGATATCGGCAGATAATGAATTGAAAGAACACGTTGTTCTCGCTATCCCTAAGTTGGATGAAGATGGTTATCTGATGGAAAAAGTTGACGTTGAATATGAATGGAAACCTCATAGGTGTGCGGCTTGTTGTTTGTTTGGCCATTTGGATGCTACGTGTCCTAAATCTGCAACTGTGAAGCCTAAACAAGTTACAACTGATGATGAGGGGTTCGTAACCGATAAAAGGAAAGTTGCAAAGCATGGATTTCCTCAAAAGAAGCAAAAGCCTAGAGTTGTCTACAGACAAAAGAGCAGCCATGCGGGTTCTGGGCCATCCGGAACAAAGAGTGTTGAATGGGAGCGGCACATGTCTAAGGCAAGTCAGGGAGCTAACAATAGTAACCTGAATTTAAAGAACTCTTTTTCGGTTCTGGATCAAATGGCTGATGGGGATCCAAGTACGAGTAATAGTAAGGAGGATAGTTCATTGGTTGATGAATTTGTAAAGCAAAACACAACTGAGATTTCAGAGTTTATGTGTGCTGGTACTAATGACAAAAAATCTGAGGGGGCAAGCACTCCCGGTCAAGCTGGTGTCCATGGGTAGTATAGGTGTCTGGAATATAAAGGGATTGAACCTTCCCCTGAAACAAAGAGAGGTTCGTCAACTTGTCTCTGAAAATCGGCTCCAGGTGTGTGCGGTGTTGGAGTCTCATGTTAATGTCACTAATCTTGATAGAATCTGTAAAGGGGTGTTTAGGCTGTGGGATTGGACCTCAAACGGTAGCTGCTGTTCTAGAGGTACTCGGATCATTGTTGGTTGGAACAAGGATTTGTTGGATCTTATGGTGATAGCCCAATCGGATCAGGTTTTACATGTGCAAATTTGTATAAAATCTGATAATAAAGTCCTTTTCTGCTCGTTTGTTTATGCTGAAAATAAATACCAAGATAGAAGGGCTCTCTGGGATGACCTATGTAAGCACAAGTGTTTCATTCATGACAGACCATGGGTGGTGCTAGGGGACTTTAACTCGGCTCTTTCAATGGATGATTACTTAGTTGGGCCATCTACAATTCCGGCAGGGATGAGGACTTTTATGATTATGTGCAACATAATCAACTCTCTGATATTAAAAGTCATGGGTTGCGGTTCACTTGGAACCAAAAGCCGAAAAATGGTGTAGGGGTGTTAAAGAAAATTGATAGAGTTGTCCGGTTGAGAATGTTTATGCGGATAAATATTAGGGAAGAATTCGGTAGGAGTGGCCGTGAAAATACTCTCTCCTTGTGGCGATTCTTGTTCTTGTTCTTCTTGATTTCCCTTAGTTTTTTTTCTTGTGATCTTATGCATAACAGTCTGTGATTGGATCTTGATCTTCAAGTATCTATAACGAACTCGTTAGCATTAGGGATCAATTAAGAAGCTAGGGTTTTTCTTTTGTTTTCTTGTAAATCGCTGCCCTAGTAATTAATTCTGAAACCCTGATTTATTAATCTGGTTGCCATTGATTGCGGTTAACTGAGATTAACTTAGCTAGATTGATGACACTAGTTTAATCGATCAAGGGTTGAGGTTTTGTTCTAGGGTTTAAAGGGGTAGGGTTTCTGTTTTCTTGGGTATTCGGGTGTTTGTTTATTGCGGGATTGTTCTTGTTGGCTGTTTAGGGTTTTTGCTGAATCTTTACGTTTGCATGTGTTAAGTTGACGTGGAGATAGTTGCTTGAGCGTTCTTTCTTGTGCATGGTCTGCTGCATTTTCTAATATGGATCCGCGAGATAATATTCCTAAAGATGATAGGGGTAAGCCGCCGTTACCTGTAAAGAGTATTGCTGCGGAAAACCCTAGCAGAGATAATGGTTTGGAGGATTTAGGGTTTAAGTCTTTTTCTGAAAAAATGTATGGGGATGTGTTCATTAGCTCGAAGCCTTTGGGTGTTCAGGATTTGAGAGACAAATCTCCCATGTTTGCTAAGCCGCTGAATATTGATGGGAACCCGTTGTTGCCTAGACGTGGTGTTTTACGGAATGAGCAAAAGGTAATTAACGTTATTGATGAATTGGAGAAGGTGACTGTACCTGTTCAGACACCTGATGCTAAAGCTAGTTGTCAAGCTGAACCGAGTGTGAAAATGACAAAGCCTGTCTCTTATGCTGAGAAGCTTCAGTGTTCTGGTGGAATTAAAAGGGTGGTTAATTTTAGGCTTATCGAGGCTCAAGAAGTAATGGAGAATGCTGATATTGTTATCCCTAAAGAAGCGGTTCGGAAAGTGCAGGATAGGTTTGCTAATGTCTTGTATGGTTATTTTTTGGGCAGTAGACTTCCGTTTCCTGTGGTAGAATATTATGCAAAAAATGTCTGGAACAAGTATGGATTCTCTAAGGCTATGATGAACTCCAATGGGTTCTTCTTTTTTAAATTTGATTCATCTGAAGGAATGAACAAGGTTCTTGAAGGTGGTCCTTGGCTAATCAGGAAAGTCCCGTTATTTCTCAATGTTTGGACCCCGGCAGTAACACTTAGAAAGGATGGGATCAAATCGGTCCCTGTGTGGGTAAAGTTTCATAATGTGCCTATTGCTGTATACACTGATGAGGGCCTGAGTCTTTTGGCATCGAAGATTGGTATCCCAAAGAGGTTGGACAACTATACTGCTGATATGTGTCTTGATAATTGGGGTAGGACAAGTTTTGCACGTGCTATGATTGAAATTTCAGCTGATAAGGAATTGAAAGAACATGTAGTTGTAGCTGTTCCTAAATTGGTTGAAGAGGGTTATGTTATGGAGGAAGTCAAGGTTGAATACGAATGGAGACCGAAAAGATGTGCTACTTGCTGCCTATTTGGCCATGATGTCTCGTCCTGTCCGAAGGTAGAACCGGAGCTGCCCAAAAAAGTTTCCATTGATCAGGATGGATTTGTGACTGATAAAAGGAAAACGGCTAAACACGTTTTTCCACAGAAGAAGCAAAAGGCTAAATTTGTTTATAAACAAAAAACTAATCCTTCTGGGGCTGGCATGAGTAAGGGTGTTAATGGAGGTAATGGTACGTCTGGTGCTGGTACGTCTGGAACGAAACAAGATGATGAGCTTCTCAATAGGGATGGCACAAGTAAGGGTGTTAATGGAGGTAATGATAGTAATAACAGTAATATAAAGATCCAGAACTCGTTTGCTGCATTATCTAGTGACGATACTTTGGAGGGGGTTCCCTATGTGGACCTGAGCTATAAGAATGAGCCGATACGGATTCCGAATGATGATGAAGGGGTTATAGATGACCTACAAACTGAAATATCAGAGTTTATGGCTGCGGACATGCATACAAAACCAACTGAGGGGGCAAGCACTCCCGGTCTAAAGGGTGTTAATGGGTAGTTTAATGGTTTGGAATGTTAGGGGATTGAACCATCCCCTGAAACAACGAGAGGTTCGGAAATTAATTACTGAAAATCATCTTAATATATGTGCTGTTTTGGAGTCGCATGTTAACATTTCTAATCTGGATAGAGTTTGCAAAGGGGTGTTCAGGAACTGGGATTGGTATTCTAATAGTAGTAGTTGTTCGAGGGGTACTAGGATTATAGTGGGCTGGAATAAGGAGTTAGTGGACCTTATGGTTATCCATCAAACTGACTAGGTTATCCATATGCAATCCCGTCTCAAGTCGGATAACAAGATCCTGTTTTGTTCGTTTGTTTATGCCGAGAATAAGTACCAGGATAGAAGAGAACTGTGGGAAAACTTATGTATGCACAAAAACTTTGTTAGAGATAGGCCGTGGGTTGTAATGGGGGATTTTAACTCGGCGCTATCAATGGAAGATTGTATAGTTGGCTCTTCTACTATTACTATTGGCATGAGAGAGTTCTATGAGTGTGTCCAATGTAATGAATTGGTTGATATCAAGAGCCATGGAATGCATTTTACCTGGAATCAAAAACCGAAACAAGGAATCGGAGTGGTTAAAAAGATTGATAGGATCATGGGGAACATTCAACTCTTGGATATGTATCCTGATGCTTATGCTCTTTTTCACCCTTTTCGTATTTCGGATCATACCCCTTGCATACTTTTCCTATCCAGCTATAAACATAATCGGCCAAAACCCTTTAAGTTTGCTAACTTCCTAGCAACTAAGGAGGGATTCATCCAATGTGTTTCTAATGAATGGAGTAAGGAGGTTCAAGGGGTAACCATGTTTTCAGTTGTAAAAAAGCTCACCTCTTTGAAATCTCCTCTAAGACGTCTTCTATACAAGCAAGGTAATCTCCATGAAAGGGTTAAGTCTTTGAGGTTGAAGTTAGACGAGGTCCAAAAGGCTATAGATGCTAATCCGTTTGATGCTGGGCTAAGAGAGGAAGAGTCTATCCGTCTTAAAGAGTTCCGTTCAGCTTCTTATGATGAAGAGTGCTTTCTAAAGCAAAAAGCCAAAGCGGACTGGTTGGCGGCGGGTGATTCAAATACTAAATTTTTCCACAACTGTGTGAAAACGAGGTGGTTAATCACTATGCTGATTTCTTGGGTACGGTGCATAATGTGGAAAAACTAGATGTAAATGGCTTGTTCAGTAATAGTCTGGATTCAAATGTTGCAGCCTCTATGATCCGTCAGGTTACTCGGGAGGAGGTAAAAAGTGCAATGTTTTCTATTGGTGAGAATAAGGCCCCAGGTCCTGATGGTTACACTTCGGCGTTTTTTAAAAATTCATGGGAGATTGTCGGGGATGAGGTCACGAAAGCTATTTTGGAATTCTTTAATAGTGGGAAGCTGCTGCAACAAATCAATCACACCATCATAGCGTTGGTCCCAAAAGTTACTACCCCTAATTCGGTAAGTGATTATCGGCCTATTTCTTGTTGCAACGTGCTTTATAAGTGTATCAGCAAAATAATTACTGATAGAATCAAAGGTAGCCTGGATTTTCTGGTGAATATTAGCCAATCTGCCTTTGTCCCTGGTAGAAAGATATCAGATAATATCCTTCTTACTCAGGAGTTAATGCATAACTATCACCTGAATGTTGGGCCTCCTAGATGTGCGTTTAAGATTGATATTCAGAAGGCTTATGATACAGTCAGCTGGTCCTTTCTGGAGGATATCCTGATTGCGTTTGGATTCCCTCTCAAAATGGTTAGTTGGATTATGACGTGTGTTAGTACTGTTTCATACTCTTTGAGCATTAATGGTAATCTTCACGGGTATTTGAAGGGCAAACGGGGGTTGAGACAGGGGGACCCGATATCTCCTTATCTATTTACTTTGGTTATGGAGGCTCTTTCGCTTTTACTACACAATGCAGCTACCTCTAGTAATGCATTTAGATACCATATCCACTGTAAAAAACAGAAGATTATAAATGTCACTTTTGCTGATGACCTGTTCATTTTTGTGAATGCTGATGCCGTGTCGGCTAAGATAGTGAGAGATGCTCTTAATCGGTTTTCTAGGGTCTCGGGCCTGATTCCCAATATGATGAAAAGCACGGCCTTCTTTGGTAACGTTCCTCAATCTATCAAAAGAGAAATCCTGAGCATTATGCCTTTTCAAGAGGGTGTGCTTCCTGTTCGCTATTTGGGAGTTCCTCTAGTATCATCTAAGCTCTCGTATAAGGATTGTAAGGTGCTGGTAGAGAAAATGGAAAAGAAGATTGATAACTGGACGACAAAATCTCTATCTTTTGCAGGTAGATTACAGTTGGTTAATTCGGTCCTTTCGGCGATGCATACTTACTGGGCTACGGTATTCTTATTACCAGCTAAAATTGTTACAGAGTTGGAAAAACGTATGCGAGATTTTCTATGGTCTGGCAATTACCATAAGACTGTGAAGCCAAAGGTTGCATGGAAGGTTGTTTGTCTTCCGAAGGATGAGGGAGGATTGGGTATTCGTAGCATATCGGATGTTAACAAGGCCCTCTTATCTTCACATGTCTGGAGCATCCTATCCAATCGGAAATCTTTATGGGTCCAATGGATTCATACTTATAAGCTGAAGGGTTGAAGCTTTTGGGAGATCCCTTGTAGAGGCCGTATGACATGGGGATGGAGAAAACTCCTTGCTAGTCGGAGCCTCATTCGTCCTTTCATGTGGAAAACTATAGGGAATGGTGCTGAAACTAATGCTTAGAGTGATACTTGGTGCAATATGGGTCCTCTTCGTGCTTTTATTACTCCTCGACTTATCGCTAATGCAGGTTTCAGCTTGCAATCATCTCTAGCTGATCTGGTGTCTCAAGATGGGCAATGGAGTTGGCCGACTGCTTGGTTTAACCTGTTTCTAGTCTTAATTAACCTGGTGGTTCCTACTTTATGTGAAAATTCTCGAGATCGGTTGGTTTGGAAAGACTTGGAAGGGAACAATCGTCTATTTTCTTCTTGGGAGGTTTGGAATAATATTCGGCATCATGCAAGTAAAGTGCAATGGGGGAATATGGTTTGGTTTAAACAATGCATTCCTAGGCATGCGTTCCATATATGGCTAGTTATTCAAAACAAATTGAAGACACAGGATCGGCTTTCCGTTTGGGAAGCGGGAAGTGAAACAAATTTGAATCTAATGTGTTGCCCTTTATGCTGTTACAACAGGGATTCGAGAGACCATCTCTTCTTTGAATGCTCTTTTGCTACGCAGGTCTGGAACAATGTTAGGAGTCTCACCAATATGGAAGATGTTAATGGAGGCTGGACCGATATTATGGCTTGGATGAACCACAACTCGTCCTTACAAAAGCCTGACAATGTTGTTAGTCGGTTGGTAGTTGCGGCTGCAACCTACTTTATATGGCAAGAACGCAACAGCAGGTTGTTTTCTCGGAACCATCGGACGGCTATGGTAGTGTCTCAGGAGATTATTAATACTGTTCGATTGCGGCTTATTTCCCTCAAGTTTAAATGGAGATTTGAAAATGGTAGCTTGGTGGAAAAGTGGAAGATTCCTGGAAACAATTTAGAGATTGATCCCGGCTAGTTAGTTGTCTTTGTTTGTAGTTTGTTTTTGTTTTTGGCCGTGTTTGGTTTGTTAGCTGGTTTGTGGCCTTGTGTGCCTAGTTGTGTTTTTTTTGGGATGTTTGTTCCTAGTGTTGGTATGCCAACGCTAGTTTGGGTGTGGTAACTCAGCCACACTTCTGTTTTTTATGGTTTGATTAATAAAATTCACCGGGGTAACCCTTTCCCCCCAAAAAAAAATTGATAGAGTTATGAGTAATACTCAGTTCCTTGATTTGTTTCCAGATGCTTATGTCATTTTCCATCCTTACCGGGTCTCGGACCATTCGCCATGCATACTTCATTTGTCTCCGTTCAAGCATAATCGGCCTAAACCTTTCAAGTTCGCTAACTTCTTAGCCAGTAAGGAGGGTTTTATTCCTTGTGTTGCCAAGGAGTGGGCTAAGGTGATCCCGGGTAAAACTATGTTTTCGGTGGTTAAGAAGTTGTCGGCTCTCAAGTCTCCTTTGAGACGTCTTCTGTTTGTACAGGGTAATCTGCATAGCCGTGTAAAGGAGCTTAGAGGAAAGTTGGATGCTATCCAAAAGGCTATAGACGCGAACCCGTTGGACCTGGCTCTTCGAGAATCTGAAGCTAGATGTATTCAGGAATTCAATGCCGTGTCTTATGACGAAGAATGTTTTCTAAAGCAAAAATCCAAGGCAGAATGGCTAGCAGCAGGTGACTCGAATACGAAATTCTTTCATAATTGTGTTAAAAAGAGGAATGCATGTAATAAGATTCATAGTATTCAAGATGTTCATGGGAACTGGTTTAATGGAAATGATGTTTTTGGTGTCCTGGTTTCGTATTACTCGGATTTTTTGGGTACCCAGGACCAAGTTATCAAGCTGGTGAATCATGATTTATTTGCTAATGTTCTTGACATGAATGTTGCTAGCCATATGATTCGGCAGGTTACTCGGGAAGAGGTTAAAAGTGCTATGTTCTCCATAGGAGAAAATAAAGCCCCGGGGCCGGATGGCTACACTTCTGCGTTCTTCAAAAACTCTTGGGATATTGTGGGTGATGAAGTTACGAAAGCGGTTCTGGATTTTTTTGATAATGGTAAGTTGCTTCAACAAATTAATCACACTATCATTGCACTGGTGCCGAAAACTCCATCTCCTAATTCAGTGATGGATTATAGGCCGATTTCCTGCTGCAACGTTATTTATAAATGTATTAGCAAAATTATCACTGACAGGATTAAAGGTAGTTTGGATTATCTTGTTGACATTAATCAGTCTGCCTTTGTCCCGGGTAGGAAAATCACAGATAATATTCTTCTTACCCAGGAGCTTATGCACAATTATCACTTAAACATAGGCCCGCCCAGGTGTGCTTTTAAAATTGATATACAAAAGGCCTATGATACTGTGAGCTGGTCATTTCTTGAGGATGTTCTGCATGCGTTTGGGTTCCACCAAAAGATGGTTAAATGGATCATGGTTTGTGTTATGAATGTCTCTTATTCACTGAGCATTAATGGTAACCTGTATGGGTATTTTAAGGGTAAAAGAGGGCTCAGGCAGGGTGACCCTGTATCCCCTTATCTATTTACTCTTGTCATGGAGGTTCTCACGTTGTTATTTAAGAAGGCTGCCTACTCTAGTAATGCGTTTCGGTTTCATCTTTATTGCAAAAAACAGAAGATTATTAACGTTTCGTTTGCTGATGATCTGTTTTTGTTTGCTAATGGGGATGCGGCGTCGGTTAGGATTCTTCGGGACACTCTTCAGATGTTCACAAGTGTGTCGGGTTTAGTTCCAAGTTTGCCGAAAAGTACCGTTTACTTTGGCAATGTCCCTCGTCCTATTAAACAGGAAATTCTCCGTATTATGCCTTTCCAAGAGGGATTACTTCCGGTTCGATATTTGGGAGTTCCTCTAATATCAACGAAGCTCTCTTACAAAGACTGCAAAATTTTAGTGGATAAAATGGTTAAGAAGATTGATAATTGGATGACGAGATCTTTATCATTTGCTGGTAGACTTCAGTTGGTCAATTCTGTTCTATCTGCTATGCATATCTATTGGGCTACTGTTTTTATCTTACCAGCAAAAATTGTTAAGGATCTTGAAAGATGTATGCGTACTTTCCTTTGGTCTGGTACTAACCATCAGTCTGTTAAGGCTAAAGTGGCTTGGAAGGTTGTCTGTTTACCCAAGTATGAAGGGGGATTGGGTATTAGATGTATTTCTGATGTCAACAAAGGCCTTCTATCTACTCATGTTTGGAGTATCCTTACTAACAGAAAATCGCTTTGGGTTCAGTGGATCCATATGTATAAGCTTAAAGGTAGGAGCTTTTGGGAGGTTCCGAGCCGTGGTCGACTTGGGGTTGGAGGAAGCTTCTCGCAATTCGAAGCTTAATCCGGCCTTATTTGTGGTCTTCTATTGGCAATGGGTCTCAAACAAACATATGGAGTGACATGTGGTGTGATCAATGTCCTTTGAGTAGTTTAATTAGCCCGAGACGCATCTCTAATGCTGGTTTTCATCTTCAGTCTTCGGTTGCTGAGTTGGTTTCGCATAGTGGGGATTGGAAATGGCCGATTGCTTGGTATGATTTATTCCCAGTTCTAATCAATATTCAGGTTCCTATTTTTCTTGATAGGCAGGATCGGCTGATATGGAAGGATCTTGATGGCAATTCTCGTCACTTCTCTTCTTGGGAGGTTTGGAATAATATCCGGCATCGTGAAAACTTAGTGCCATGGGTTAATATGGTTTGGTTCAAACATTGCATCCCAAGGCACTCGTTTCATTTGTGGCTTGTAATTAGGAATAAATTGAAGACGCAAGATAGATTGTCGGTTTGGGAGGCAGGAAGTGCTACAAATTTAAACCTCATGTGTTGTCCGTTGTGTTGCCGTGATAGAGATTCAAGGAATCACCTATTCTTTGAATGCTCGTTTGCTTTGGCGGTTTGGAATAACATTAAGGCGTGGACGTATATGGAAAGTGTTAGTGGTACCTGGGCCGAAATTATGTCTTGGATGAATCAGAATTCGAACATGCAGATGCCGGAAAATATTATCAGCCGATTGGTACTATCAGCTGCATCTTATTTTGTCTGGCAGGATAGAAATAATAGGCTCTTTGCTAAAAACCAGCGTACGGAGATGGTGATTGCTCGTGAGATCATTCGGACGGTTAGACTGCGCTTATTGTCATTCAAATTCAAGTGGAGATCTGGCCTTCGAAGGTTACTTGAGAAATGGCAGCTTCCCAGTGGAAACATGGTTATTGATCCAGGCTGAAGAGTAGAGTTTTGTCTATGTTTTTGTTGCTCTTTTGAGATGGGTTGTTTTGTTGGTTGTTTTTGGGCTGTTTTTGTTTGTTTGGCTGTTTTTGTTCTTACCTTGGTATGCCAAGGTTTTGGTGTGTAACATTTCAGTTGCACAATTTGTGCTTTTTGTCTTATAAAATTCACCGGGGTAACCCTTTACCCAAAAAAAAAGTGGTTGGCCAACTCTCCAAAGTTTATGGGCTTGTCCCCAGTTATTTGGGCTTGTCCCCAGTTTTTGGGCTTGTCCCCAGTTTTTGGGCCTATCCCCAGCTTCGCCAGTAGCGCACGATGATCCTGGTGCAGTTCAAGGCAATGCGACCAGTACCCGCTTTAGGGGCTGACAATTTCATTGTACTGGCTGTATTCATGATCCTACGTATAATGGTAGACGCACCATACATCCGTTCCTAAGGTTTCTAACATTTTTCACGTTAGCTAAGGTTTCGGCATTTTCATGTCGCTCACGTTTGGATAGTCGCCAGTTTGGGCCATACTACAGTTTACACCCGTTTATTTGGGCTTGTCCCCAGTTATTTGGGCTTGTCCCCAGTTTATTTGGGCTTGTCCCCAGTTTATTTGGGCTTGTCCCCAGTTTGTTGGGCTTGTCCCCAGTTTATTTGGGCTTGTCCCCAGTTATTATGGGTTCATTCCCAATAATTTGGCTTGGTCCCAAGCTTGTTTTTCTTACAGGATCTTGGAGCTCTAAAGTTATACAAGTTCTGACAATAAGGATCCTGGATCCTAGATGTTAGGGGTGGATTTCTAAATGACCAGTGATCCTTATTTACTGTTAGATTTAGTGATCCTCAATTCTGTCTGAAGTAGTGATCCTCAGAAGTGTTGCAGGACCAGGATCATGGATCACTATAAGGATCCCTGTACTAACGATTGTCTACTTTGAATTCGTAAATGTTTTGCAGGAATATCAACTTGGACTTAGTCTTGGCGACATTCCTGGAGAATATTCTCAGTCTATTCCGCACGTGCTTGGTCAGAAATGGACGTTGTGGAGTCGTGGAAGACTTGCATGATTTGCGGAATGTTAGTTAGGCTTGATTTTTTCTATTTTTAAAGGGGTAGCGAGCTATTTTAGAAACACTTAGCTATTTTTGGCTACACACACACTCATACAACCGCTCTCATCAGCTCTCGACAAAACACTTAGCATTTTTCATACATTTTTACACGATACACTATAGTGATCCTTGTACTTAGCTCGCTATCATCCGAAGTTGTAACAGATTGTTTGTTTAATTTGAGTTGGTGATCGGTAGTTTCCACTACGCGTCTCAACCGACTGGCCCGGTTTATCTGTAAGATAACGGTAAATAAAATAAATACCCGGACAACCCTCTCATCGCGGATTATTATTTTGGAATTGCATAATAATAATAATAAGGATAATATTAATAATAAAAATAAGTGTGCGTATTACTCAAATGCCCTTCTCTCGACAACGAGAGTACGGGTTGTCACAGTTCCAGAGTGTATGTCACGTTAAACTAATTGTGTTTACGCACCAGTTTGCGTATAACCTTCCAGAAAGTGATTTAAAGCTTGAAATCGGAATCGAATCAAATTGTAAAATCATCAAACACAAATACACATATAATAACACCAAAGCACATTGTTTTATTGATGATCAACATTGTTTTACATTATACGATGATTACAGAACACAGTTGTCATAGTAGAATCTCCCATATTTCTATATGTTAGATTCTTAGGAAGATATCTGAAGTATTATCATAACTCATTGATTTGAATTATATAATACTTACATAAGTTTTGAATTATTTCAAAACAATTATTATTAATCCTTGATTGGATTCCTAATAACATATTAACAAGTTTTTACAATGGTTTAATCGAGATTACGATATAAGGCATAAAATGACTTAGTAATAATCATATTGCCATATACAAACCTATTTTTATCACGAGTTTTCACAATTAAGATTTTGTAATGCAATATTAAATTTTTGCCATTCTTTGGCTTCAAGATTTATTTTCAAATAACAGCTCTCGTAGCTGTTAAAGTATTGCAATACCAAATGTTTTGCCATTTATTTGGCTAATAAAACCTATGTATTCGCCGGCATTTTTATGCTGATTGTTTTTCACATATGTTTCAGGTTTTCAACTATTCAAGCATGCAACGCATAGGACTGCATTCGGGCCTTAGACTTCTAAAACAAAAGAACAATTTCATGTATTCTTTGTTTGTAAAACGATGTTAATGATATTGAAACAATTTAGTACCAGTAGTTGTGAGCAATTTGTAACGTGACTCTCCGATATTTCCGCCGCGTGTTGTTGTATTACGCGATTGGGGTGTTACAACTCAAGGTCAGATTAGCATGGTGAGTCCACCCCACATTCTGTAATAGGTTTCCCAACGGAAACAGGGGTACGACCATCTATTCAGAAAAGGAAGTTATGGCAGCTGATGAAGCTCGATCGAAAAAGGCAGCAAAATCACTCTGTGCACAGAGCCAGAGAAATGGGTTTTAAACCGCAAGTATCCTGACCAGACCGTGACTCTTGGTCTGGCAATTTCAGAAAACATCCGTTCGTTCTTAAAGCAACTGCTCTTCAGAAACATGGACATTTTTGCCTGGACGCCAGCAGACATGACTGGTGTCCCGCGCGATATCACCGAGCATTGCTTGAACACTTTTCCGTCAGTCGAGCCGAAAGTTCAAAGGAAGCGCAACCTTGGGTATGAGAAGACCAAGGCAATGAATTAACAAGTCTGCAAGTTGCTGAAAGTTAGCATATTGCGCGAGGTGTGCTATCAAACATGGGTTGCAAACCCAGTGATGGTTGAGAAGTCAACTGGGGGGTGGCGTATGTGTGTGGACTACAAGGATCTCAATATGGCATGCCCCAAAGATTGCTATTCTCTACCAGAGATAGACAAAAATATTGACTCTCTTGCGCCATTTAGATGGAAATGTTTCTTGGATTGCTATAAGGCCCTACCATCAAGTGTAGATGGCCATGGAAGATGAAGATAAGACAGCTTTTCGCACTGAGATAGGTATTTTTTGTTATACCAAGATGGCTTTCGGCCTCCGCAATGCTGGCGCAACTTATCAGCGCTTGATGGACCAAACTTTTGGCGACGATGTTGGGAAACACATTGAGGTGTATCTTGACGATTTAGTGGTCATGAGCTCGGAAGAAGATCAAATGTTGAAAGATATCAAAAAGACCTTCAACTCCTTGCGAAGCATTAACATGAAGCTCAACCCGAGCAAGTGTTCATTCAGGATGGAAGAAGGTAAGTTCTTGGGGTTTATGGTAACGAAAGGTGGATTCAAGGTGAATCTAGAAAAATTGCAAGCCATCGAAAGGATGTCATCTCCTTGCAGCATTAAGGAGATGCAGCGGCTAGCCGATCATCTGGCCGCGCTGAATCGATTCTTATCCAATCACGCTGCAAAATCCTTCCTGTTTATAAGTACACTGCGCAACTGCGTGAAGAAAAATGAATTCAAGTGGACACCGGAAGCTGAAACTGCTTTTAAGCAGATAAAGGAACGCTTGATACAACTTCCCACTTTAACCGCCCCGCGCGAGAAAGAACCACTCATTTTGTACTTGTCCGCTTCAGACAAGGCAGACGGTGCAGTTTTATTGGTAGAAAGGGAAGTCATCCAGACTCTGATTTACTATGTCAGCAGGATGTTAACCGATCCAGAAACTCGTTATTCGATACTGGAGAAGCTGGTTCTAGCTTTGGTGCATGCATCCAGAAGGTTGCGCAGGTACTTCACAGGTCATGTGATAACAATTCGTACCAATTTCCACATTGGTAACATTCTTCAGAAGCCCGAGCAATTGAGCTGGGGTCATAACAAAATTTACCGACCGCGCCCAACAATTAAGGGGCAAGTCCTGGCAGATTTTGCCACGGAAGTCCTCGCAGACAAAATTCAAGAATGTGAAGCAGTTGAAACTCCCGCGCAAGGGACATAAGTTGAATTGTGGTTATTGTTCACTGATGGAGCATCGAATGAGGATAGCGCAGGAGCAGGATTAAGATTGGTCAGCCCTGAAAAACACGAGTTTACATACGCCATCAGGCTTGATTTCAAGAATACCAACAACGAGGCTGAGTATGAGGCATTCTTGGCAGGGCTGCACTTGGCCATCAAGATGGGCGCAAAACACCTACAAGCGCACATAGACTCCTTATTGGTCGCAGGTTAAATCAACGGGTTATATGATGTGAAAGGAGAAGTTATGGCGCTCTTTCTTGAACAAGCAAAAGAGCTGATATAGAAGTTCCAATCTTTTAAGGTTATCCATATAAACCACAACGAGAACAAGCCAGCAGACGCACTCAGCAAACTGGCTTCAACGACATTTCAGCATCTTGCAAAAGATGTTCGAACTGATGTCCTCAAGAACCCTTCTGTCCTGCTACGCGAAGTAAATGTCATTGAAATAGGGCCACCTTCTTGGATGACACCTATTATCCAATACATGCAAGCGGGGATCCTCCCTGAGAACAAGGCAGAAGCGCGAAAGATTCAGCATAAAGCAATGTTCTACCAAATGGATGGGGGAATCCTGTATATAAGGTCATATTTAAGCCCGTTGTTACGTTGTGTGGACCCACAAGACGCAAATTACCTTATTCGGGAAATCCATGAAGGGATTTGTAGGATTCATCCTGGGCCATGCATGGTGGTTGCGAAGATCATGAATGCTGGTTACTACTGGCCAGGCATGCATGTTGATGCCATGAACGAGCTGCGTAAGTGTGGTGCCTGCCAGAGACTTGCGCCGAGTACGCACAGACCTAAAAATAATTTAATTCCAGTCTCTACCGCATGGCCCTTCTAACAATGGGGCATCGACATGGTAGGACCCTTCCCAAAAGCGCCTGGTGCTGTAAAGTTTATCATCATGGCTGTTAACTACTTCACAAAGTGGGTGGAAGCAAAGGCTTTGGCTTCAATCTCAGCAATGATCGTGCGCAAATTCATCTGGGAGCACATCATTTGCTGTTTTGGCTTACCACTCAAAATTGTAACTGAGAATGGCACAAACTTTTCTTCGAAAGACCTCCATAAATAGATGCAAGAGCTGAACATCGAACACACTTTCACCTGCGTTGCACACCGCCAAGGCAATGGCCAGGTAGAAAGTGTCAACAAAAGCATTGGGGAAGGAATCAAGATCCAGCTGGCCACCAAAAGAAGAAGGTGGGCCGATGAGCTCCGAAGTATACTATGGGCTCATCGCACCATGCCCAAGACCAGTAACTGCAAAACTCCCTTTAGCATAGTCTATGGCTCAGAGGCAGTTATCCCGGCAAAATTTGTCACACCCCGGCCGCGTTAAAACAACAAACCGTGGCGGAAACGCCGGGGAGTGATGCGACAGAATTATTGTTTCAACAACCATGGTAATTAAAGTTTTGTATTATTAGAATTAAAGTTTAGATTGTCTTGGAATTTAAATAAAACATAACATAATAATTGTCTTTTAAGTCACTAAGGCCCAAGTCCGCCTAAGTGTAGCACAAGCATCATCACACATTAGCACCTGAAACACATGTGAAAATAGGTATGTCAGCATAAAAATGCCTGTGAGATACATAGGTTTTGTTTATGCAAGGTTCATGACTTGTAGTTTAAAGAAGAGTTTAACAAAAAGTAGTCATGAACCTTGTAAAATGTTTTCTTTTATGAAATCATGTGAAAATCGATATGAAAATCAAATGATATGAAAGAAATATGCATGATTATATGAATAACCAAGTAAAAGTGAATTTGTATAAAATGTGAACTTTGTATAAAAATGTTGTGTCCTTGTGAAAAAATGTTTCATGTCTTTGTCAAGTGGCTTAGATAACGCAACAATGTATAATACAATAAAAGCACTTATATATAGGAAGTACCAGCGGCGTATCCACCATGCTTTTATCATATAACACATAGCCCCGTTACATAAGTCACTTATCAATAACCAACCAAAATGTCTTGTTAAATGTTAAAATGTTTATGTATAAACCATGTACAATGTCATGTGTGAAATGTATCATGTATAAACAAATGTAATGCATAGCAAGTAGAAAGTATCTACTTAACTACGTGAAAATGTTAATGTGATAATCAATGTTATGTACGGTGAATAACCTGTAGTTATTCAACCCCGTAGGAAAATGTACAAAACAATGCTTTTGAATAAACCCAAGTTTAAATCAAATGTTATGTTTTGCAGAAAACAATGCTTTATGATTACAAGCATTTATGCAGTAATGTTTATTCGCATACATTCAAGCCTTGCGACTGTGGCGACAAACCTTTAAACAAATTAAAGGTTCATCTAAGTTATGTATATCGGATTCTGTCATTTCCAACTTCCAAACAAACCTAGGAAGTCGGAAACGGGAGTTGTCAATTCCTATGGTACCATTACATGCTACCGAGCGGCGTGATCAATGTTAATGAATGTATTATTATTCCGATTAAACATACCAAATGTCATAACCAATGTAGCATGTGAAAACCATGTACTAAGTATGCTAAGTAAACATACATAGTAGAAATGTTCATGTAAAACAATGTGCTAGCATGCTTAACATACATAGCAAAACATATTGAAAGCATGTACTATATGTGTACTAGGTGAAACTAGCATGTTTATGTCATAAAAGCAATGAAAACACAAAAGTAACAAGTGCATGTATCACCCCAAAGTATTTGAAAGCGGTAAAAGAGGGGAACTATGTACTCACTTGGGATTGCTTATTAGTCTTGGGAATAAGACCAATTTAAGCTCCAAGTATCACGGAATCAACAAGGCACCTAGTATATGTAACTATGTTAATAATCGGATCCTAAATCGGGAGATAGGATAGAATGATGTTCTATTAATCAAATGAGTAATTGAACTCATATGGTATGATTTAATAGAGCTTACATTCTGATTTGGAAGTCTACCTAAGTGCTCTTGACCCGTTTCGACCCGTTATGGTAGTTTAAGCTACTATAACGCGTCGGTTGCGTAAAACTAAGGTCGGATGGTTATCTATAAGCTATGTCAAGTCTTACATGCCCAATTATACCCTAACATGTTACTAAATCAGATTAGATGTCAAAAATATGTTCACATATGCACAATATGGTTTTATATTTCAAAAGGGCATTTTGGTCATTTCCTATGGGCATGTACACTATTTAACGAATAGCTAACCAATCCTATGTGATCATAAGGTATAACCTCAGAGGTTATTCCCTATGCAACTATGATCATTAATCATGCTTGGTCGGATCCTAATGATCGACCAAACGGGTCGGGTTCGAAAGTGTAAGCGGTTGTTTAGACTTGACCATCGTGATTACAATCACGTTACAAAGTTCAATTGAACTTTGACTTGACAAATTGATGGTCAAAACCGAAAGTCAAACTGTTGGCCAAACTGTTTAACTTTCTGCATTAATATAAAGAACAAGAATGAAAGAATACATACAAGAGTCCAAAGCTTGAAGAAAGATAATAAGAAAACCAAAGAGGAAGTTCCAAACACTTGGGAAGCTCCAATTCAGATTAGAGAAGAGAATGAGAGGAATGAGCAATGAAACAAATGAAAGTGTTGGGTATTTATACTTGAGCATGATGAACAAGATCATTCCATGTGTTTGTGTGGCCATCAAGGATTAAATCATAGCCATACATGTGTTAGGAACTGATTAGAGGACTCAAAATATGCTCGGAAAACTCTCGGATGTCGGCTCGTTTGGTCGTACGGTCGCGTTATTCGTTAAATTACGACGAAACTCAAACGGACGCGAAAACGAACCAAATTAAGCGACGAATGGAATTTTTGCATGACGATCACTAAAATAAAAATATTTTAGTGTGTAGAAAAATTTTGGATGTCCAGATGTGGTCAGAACGTAAGATATGTGTGAAAATGCAACTTACGCCGTTTTTCACACTTTTAGTCCCTGTAAGATCATGTAAGCATGTTTTCGCACACCGAACCTATTAAGGCTTATTTCTAAGCCATGTTTAGGTTATATATGGTATGTTTAGCTTATGATCAAGTTCCGGACTATATGTTGCCTTACGAAACGGCAGACTTTTGCAGTTTGACGCAAATAGTCCCTGAGAGCGAACAAACTTGTTTTTGCCATACCAAAACCTTTAAAACTTATTTCTAAGTTATGTAAAGGTTATTTAAGTTATTATAAGTTTATGTTGCTGTCCCGGAGTGTTTGTCGCATTAAACTAATTACGTTTACGCACCAGTTTGCGTATAACTTCCCAGAAAGCGATATAGAGTTTAAAATCAATCAAAAACCAAAACGCACAAAATGTCAAACATAAATAACAAACATTGGGGTCAAAATTCATTGTTTTATTAATATTGGATTGTTCAGAGTCTGTAAAAATGATTTCACAAGCACAAATGTCACAGTCTCCCCTACTTTAGGAAATTTCGTCCCGAAATTTATTTAGATGAAACTTGTGAGAATAGATGCGGATATTTCGCCTTCATCTGATCTTCACGTTCCCAAGTAAACTCTGGTCCACGTTTAGATTCCCAGCGAACTTTGACAATAGGAATGCGCTTGTGTTTGAGCTTTTTGACTTCACGGTCCATGATTTCCCAGGTTTCTCAACGAAGTGCATCGTGTTATCAACACGAATTTCATCAAGTGGTATGTGGAGGTTCTCATCAGCTAAACACTTTTTGAGATTGGACACGTGGAAAGTTGGATGAACATTTCCAAGTTCAGGAGGTAGCTCAAGTTTGTAGGTGTCACACCCCGACCACGTGAGACAACGAAACGTGGCGGAAAACGTCGGGGAGTGTTGTAACAGAATCATTGTTTCATAACACATGGAAATTTAAATATTGTTTTATTGATTAAAATTGTTACAATGTGTAACGACTCTCATCAAAAGTCATAATTATTAAATTAATTTGACCAATAGGAAACCCTAATTGAGATACCCAAGTAATTCTGTGCAAAACCTAAGATTTTCATAATTTTCAGAATCAGGATTAGGGCCCCTAAAACCCAGGGGGGGTATTCCCTAGTTAATAATTATCTATATTTGCGTGCTCCGGAAGTTGAAATTTAAAATATCGTCGACTCATCAAGGCTGGAAACACACGTGGCCTCCTTATAGCCATTTTGTTAACCTTACGGACCGTAAGGTCACCAAGCTTACGGTCCGTAAGCTGTCATACGGACCTCAACCTTGAGAAGCTTACGGTCCGTAAGCATGTCAAATTTCGTGTATAAATAGCAGCGTTTGGCACTTGATTTCTGGTGTTCAAACGACGAAAGAATTCGTCAAATTCTTCGAGTTATCTTCTGTTTACCTCAATTAACACACACGAAACTCAAATTAAGTATAGCGGGGTGCTGCAGAACAGGGTATTAACTTAATCGCTATTACGATTCATTGTCCGATCGATCCATATATCCAATGGATGTTTAAGTGCCGCCCACATTAGGGTTATACTTTATCGTTCGTCATTAATTTGACGGATTGTCGTTAATTCGATAGGTAAAGTATTATACTTTGTCGTTCGTCGTTAATTCGACGGATCATCGTTAATTCGATGTATGAAGTATTGCACTTTGTCATTCGTTGTGAGAATATGATCTCGTGAGTTATCGTAAAATGCTATATTAAGTTACTTACCTAGTTCATGTGAATTAGGTTAAAAAGGCTAATCAATAGGCTAGGCTCTGCTCAAATTAAATCTGCAATATATCAAGGATTATCTGTAGACTAAGCTTTGCCCGTAGAAATCTGCAATGTGAGTTCATTTCTCTTTTCTCACAGTTTGTGAGTCCATTATATTTTCTCACAGTTTTATCACCTTTTTGTGAAACAATTATATTTACAAAGATTTTACAGAATCCTAAATGATTACCAGTTATACTTACAGTGATTAAGTTTTTATATTAACTGCTGGTATGAAAGATTTATATATTATTTGATTCTCATTATTATTTGCCAGAAAATTAGGTAATATTATCATGATTATAAATAACAGTGGAAATTATGCATTTTACTAAGATTTTATTTTAGTCTTAGTCACGTTAAAATATTAAATAATGATATTACCATTATTTAATTAACATATTTGATAAGTTATAGTAATTTGATATAAATTGATATATGTCATTTTCTGAATTAAATGGTTTTATGCCAAAAGTAATATATTTGATAAAGAAATGTCACGGGACATCATTATGTCTGAAGACACGGGTTGAGAGAATGATCAACAGTGTTATAAATAGAAATTACTAGTTGAAAGAATGATCAACAGTAATATAATCTGAGTTACTAGTTGAAAGAATGATCAACAGTGACATGACCGAAAGCACTAGTTGAAAGAATGATCAACAGTGTTATAGAATCACTAGTTAAAAGAATGATCAACAGTGATATGACCAGAATCATTAATTGAAAGAATAATCAATATTGATATGATTATAGTCACAGGAATCGCCTAGTGACAGATAAATTGAATAATAGTCAAATACATTTAATTGATGAATTCACTATCAGACTAAAGTGAAGTCAATAATTGATATGATTACTGTTACATTGGAACTGTCATTATTTAACAAATACTGAGTGAATTGGGTAAATAGAAAAACCTTAATACTGTAAGGTATAATAATATATTTATAAAAATGGAATGAATTCACTCAGTGTTATCGCTGACAAAACCTTTTTAAAACATTTTTCAGGTAAGTGGAATTAGAGCTGGAGACGACACTGAAAAGGCTTCAAGAAGTGGCTTATTTTATTTTAATCAAATTAAGAAATATTGTAAACAAAATTTCACTTTATAAAACATGGGTTTATCCCATCTCTTTAAATAAAATCCGGTGTTTTCTAAACTCTGATATTTTTCCTAACTCACGGTCCTGATGAAATTTCCGCTGCAACGTTTTTAAAATAATCACCGGTACCGCTGGACTGTTCACGGCACCCGATTCCGTCCAGGGTGGGTCGGGGGTCGTGACAGAAGGTGGTATCAGAGCCAAACTCAAAGAGCCACTTGTTTAAGCTAATTAGGTGTTCTTTTTAATACCTAAACTTAAACAATAAAGTTAGGAAACTGATACAAATTAACATATGTGTTATATATGAATATATATATATGTCAATATGCACATATAATATTCTGGAAGTATTGTTTGTTTTCTGTAATGTTAATATGTGAAAATGTTTACAATTCAGATGTCGAATGAAGTACCACATAATCCAGAAGTTCATGTTAATAATGAAAATCCTTTGGATAAAAATGCTATAGAAAATTTAATAGCTCAAGGAATAGCTAATGCTTTACCTTCAATAATTAAAGCTGTTAAAAATACCGTAGAACCTACCAAAGTTGTGAATAGCAAGCATACTCGTGACGATGGTTTTAGCCATAGTGTCAATGGAGGTAATGATGATATTATCAAAACCCCATTTCCCAAGAAAAAGAAGGCGATGACTCTCGGGTGTACCTACAAAGAATTTTTAGCCTGTAAACCAACTGAGTTCGCCGGCAGTGAAGGAGCTACAGCTGCTCTGCGATGGTTGGAAAAGACGGAAGCTGTTCTTACAATCAGCAAATGTGCCGAAGAAGATAAGGTGATGTATGCATCTAATCTCTTTAAGGAAGAAGCCTTAGAATGGTGGAATAGAATTCTTCAGGCAAAAGGAAGCAACATGACTTATGCCATGAACTGGGAAAAATTCAAGGAAATGACAGAAAGGAAATTTTGTCCTCCTTATGAAAAGGAACGAATAGCTAACAAGTTCCTAAATCATAAAATGATAGATGTGAATTGTCGTGAATATACGACAACGTTCTTCGAATATGCAAGAATGGTACCAACACTGGCTTCGCCAGAACCTGTACTTATTTCTCGTTATATTTGGGGATTAGTTAGTGAAATTCGAGACATAGTCAAGGCCACTAGACCACAGACTATTGAAGAAGCAGTCGAACTAGCTAACATGCTGACAGATGGACTAATCCGCACAAGAGAAGAAAATAAGAAGAAAGAGTTAGCCCAGAAAATTTCCCAAGAATTCTACAAGAAGACAGGAACTGAACCATCACTGGAGCAACCTATCTGCAGAAGCTGTAACAAAAAGCATTCAGGAAAATGCCGTTTTAGGAAAACATCCTACTGTAACTTCTGCAAGATGACCGGGCATACAGAGGAAGAGTGTAGAAGGAAAACTACTGTTTGTTTCAATTGCGGAGAAACAGGACACATTAAACCATATTGCCCTAAACTAACCAAAGCACCTGACAACAAAGCCAGAACCACAGACGGAGCTAAGAAGAACGAGCGAGCATTCGTACTTACTACGCAAGAAGCAGAAATGATTCCAGACGTAGTCACTGATATGTAGTATCTAAGTTAAGTTATTATTTGACCCTAGTACAAGTACAAAGTTATAAATAAATATATTATGTCAAGAATTACATTTATTCAAAACCATACCAGAATTGTTTGATCTTCACTTTCACTGAATCATTTATTTGGTCACGATCACCTTGTGGTGACGTTTTCACAAAATTTGAAGCTTGTGCTAATCTCGTTGCATACGGGTTTAATTATTCATTTCTATTGAATCCGTTTTGTTGATTTATTCTTAACACAATCATGTGCTAAAGATAATGATACACAATTTCATTTCATATTTCAGTATATCTCTTAAAGATTTTTATATCAGCACTCGAGCGTTTCATAATCCTTATTGTTTTATCATCTTTGATCGAAAAACATTATTCAAGTATTTCGATTTCAATCCTACCAGATTTATTTGAAACATTCGGATTTACTTCATCTGATTTAAAGCATGGTGAAACTCGTTTCATTCACCACTACTATTTTCAATGACACCTTGTGGTGGCATTTTCTTTAAATTTGAATCTTGAGATATTCTCATTTTCACTCCTGATGAACGAATTTTAATTTCGGTTGGTTCATCATCTTAAACAGTCTTAATACAATTATGTGTTAAGATAAGTGTACACAAATTCATATCATATTCCGGTGTACCTCTTAACGTTTCTTTCATCATTTATCAAAAATCTTATAATATTCATTTGGTCTTATCATTTGAAAATCCTATTCGAACTGAATATCTAAAATTTCTTCATTTGAGCTTTCAGTTGATTACACGGTGAAATTGTTTAGTCACCGTAATTATTGAATTATTTCAATCCTTACGACACCTTGAGGAGTCGTTATAAACTTGTAGCTTGAGCTAATCATAAGCATACGAATCTTTCAAAATCACGTATGTATTTCGTTTGACTCATCATTTGAAAGTAGTCTTGATGCAATTATGTATTAAGACAATGATACACTAAATTCTATTGTATTCCAGTGTATCCTTGCAAATTCAATAATGTCAAAACACTGATTTTTCTCTTGTTATGATTCGATAGTTGACAAAATATTTTCGTGCTTCTATTTCATTTTGAGATTATTGATTCTGAGTCTTCTTCAGTTGCCAATCAAAGTAAGCTTTCTTTTGACAAAGAATTTTTTTTGATTCTAAAGTTCTTCATATTCATTCTAAATATCTATTTGATCATATATCTTTTGGCTTGAAAATAGTCACATTGGAAATTATATCATTTCATCTCATTCGTTTGACATTGATTTCTTGAACTTATTCAGTTGAACCTTTGAAATCCTACCTATTGTACAACTCATATTCACAAAATTCGATTCTGTGTCATCTACCTTAATATTGTTTTTATTGATTAGAATATGACATAAGTCTAAAAGAAATATCATAACCCAAATACACTTGGAAGCTGGAACCTGAGATGAAGAAAATATATTCCTACTTATTCCAGCAAATCTCGAGGACGAGATTTTTATTAAGGTGGGGAGAATGTAACGACTCTCATCAAAAGTCATAATTATTAAATTAATTTGACCAATAGGAAACCCTAATTGAGATACCCAAGTAATTCTGTGCAAAACCTAAGATTTTCATAATTTTCAGAATCAGGATTAGGGCCCCTAAAACCCAGGGGGGGTATTCCCTAGTTAATAATTATCTATATTTGCGTGCTCCGGAAGTTGAAATTTAAAATATCGTCGACTCATCAAGGCTGGAAACACACGTGGCCTCCTTATAGCCATTTTGTTAACCTTACGGACCGTAAGGTCACCAAGCTTACGGTCCGTAAGCTGTCATACGGACCTCAACCTTGAGAAGCTTACGGTCCGTAAGCATGTCAAATTTCGTGTATAAATAGCAGCGTTTGGCACTTGATTTCTGGTGTTCAAACGACGAAAGAATTCGTCAAATTCTTCGAGTTATCTTCTGTTTACCTCAATTAACACACACGAAACTCAAATTAAGTATAGCGGGGTGCTGCAGAACAGGGTATTAACTTAATCGCTATTACGATTCATTGTCCGATCGATCCATATATCCAATGGATGTTTAAGTGCCGCCCACATTAGGGTTATACTTTATCGTTCGTCATTAATTTGACGGATTGTCGTTAATTCGATAGGTAAAGTATTATACTTTGTCGTTCGTCGTTAATTCGACGGATCATCGTTAATTCGATGTATGAAGTATTGCACTTTGTCATTCGTTGTGAGAATATGATCTCGTGAGTTATCGTAAAATGCTATATTAAGTTACTTACCTAGTTCATGTGAATTAGGTTAAAAAGGCTAATCAATAGGCTAGGCTCTGCTCAAATTAAATCTGCAATATATCAAGGATTATCTGTAGACTAAGCTTTGCCCGTAGAAATCTGCAATGTGAGTTCATTTCTCTTTTCTCACAGTTTGTGAGTCCATTATATTTTCTCACAGTTTTATCACCTTTTTGTGAAACAATTATATTTACAAAGATTTTACAGAATCCTAAATGATTACCAGTTATACTTACAGTGATTAAGTTTTTATATTAACTGCTGGTATGAAAGATTTATATATTATTTGATTCTCATTATTATTTGCCAGAAAATTAGGTAATATTATCATGATTATAAATAACAGTGGAAATTATGCATTTTACTAAGATTTTATTTTAGTCTTAGTCACGTTAAAATATTAAATAATGATATTACCATTATTTAATTAACATATTTGATAAGTTATAGTAATTTGATATAAATTGATATATGTCATTTTCTGAATTAAATGGTTTTATGCCAAAAGTAATATATTTGATAAAGAAATGTCACGGGACATCATTATGTCTGAAGACACGGGTTGAGAGAATGATCAACAGTGTTATAAATAGAAATTACTAGTTGAAAGAATGATCAACAGTAATATAATCTGAGTTACTAGTTGAAAGAATGATCAACAGTGACATGACCGAAAGCACTAGTTGAAAGAATGATCAACAGTGTTATAGAATCACTAGTTAAAAGAATGATCAACAGTGATATGACCAGAATCATTAATTGAAAGAATAATCAATATTGATATGATTATAGTCACAGGAATCGCCTAGTGACAGATAAATTGAATAATAGTCAAATACATTTAATTGATGAATTCACTATCAGACTAAAGTGAAGTCAATAATTGATATGATTACTGTTACATTGGAACTGTCATTATTTAACAAATACTGAGTGAATTGGGTAAATAGAAAAACCTTAATACTGTAAGGTATAATAATATATTTATAAAAATGGAATGAATTCACTCAGTGTTATCGCTGACAAAACCTTTTTAAAACATTTTTCAGGTAAGTGGAATTAGAGCTGGAGACGACACTGAAAAGGCTTCAAGAAGTGGCTTATTTTATTTTAATCAAATTAAGAAATATTGTAAACAAAATTTCACTTTATAAAACATGGGTTTATCCCATCTCTTTAAATAAAATCCGGTGTTTTCTAAACTCTGATATTTTTCCTAACTCACGGTCCTGATGAAATTTCCGCTGCAACGTTTTTAAAATAATCACCGGTACCGCTGGACTGTTCACGGCACCCGATTCCGTCCAGGGTGGGTCGGGGGTCGTGACACAATGTCTTGACAATCAAAGAAATACAACATAATTAATTAGTCTAGCATCTTTTATTGTCACTAAAGCCCAAGTCCGCCTAAGTGCATCTTGATCAATCCTATGCATCATTTCCTGAAACACATGTGAAAATAGGTACGTCAGCATAAAAATGCCTGTGAGATACATAGGTTTTGTGAAAATGAGATTCATGACTTATGTTTAAGAAAATGTTTAGTCATGAACCTTGTAGTTTGCTTTGTTTTGTAAATCGTTTGAAAAGCAATAAGATCAGATGATATGTATAAGTAAGAGAATAATGTATGGTTAAATGAATAACCAAGTAAAATGAGTTTGTAAAAGATAAGTTGTTTTGTAAAACAATGTCTTGTGAAAAGTATGTTATTTGTATAAAATGTTATATGTCTCAAATTGAAATGATTCAAATAACGCTACAATATGTGATACCATACAAACACTTATATATAGGAAGTACCAGCGGCGTATCCACCATGCTTGTATCATATTACACACGCCTCGTTACTTAAATCACTTACTCAAACCAAACCATCAGGATGTAAAATGTTTATGTATAATCAAATGTCTAATGTCTATGTCTAATGTTTATGTCAAATGTAAGTCAACCAACCAATAATGTATAATGTCTATGTTTAAACCAATTGTCAAAAGTCCTTGTATAAACCATGTCAAATGTTGATAGTCCAAAAGTAGTCAAGTAATGTGTAACAAATGTTTATGTATGGTAAGTGAAATATATTAACTAAACCATATGTAAAATGCACAAAAACAAAGTATTGAAGTAAAACATGGTTTAAATCAAAGTTATGTTTTGTGTAATAAATGCATGCTATACTGATATAGACATTTATGCGGTATTGTGAAAATTCATACATCCAAGCCTTGCGACAGTCGGATAACCCTTTTAGTAAAGGTTATCATAAAATGTATTCGGATTCGGTCATTCCTTACGTCCAAACAAACCCGAGATTTCAGGAATGGGATTTGTCAAGTCCTATGGTACCACTACCTACTACCGAGCGGCGTGATCGGTGTTAATGAATGTATAGTATAGTTTAAACAAACCAAATGTCATACCAAAATGTAAGCATAAAATGTAATGTAAAATAATGTACTAAGTACGCACACAATGGGCATACATAGCATAGAATGTAATGTAGAATAATGTACTAAGTATGCACACAATGGGCATACATAGCATAGAATGTAATGTAGAATAATGTACTAAGTACGCACACAATGGACATACATAGCATGAAATGTAATGTAAATCACGTACTATAATATACTAATGAACATAACAAGCATATGATGCAAAAACAGGAAAACAGGAAAGTAACAAGTAGGCACATGTGTTTCACCCCAAAACAGTTTGGAAAACAGTAAAAGAGGGGTCTATGTACTCACTTGAGATTGCTCAGGAGTCCTAAGATAACCACCAAGCAATGTTAGAGATCACGGAATCAAACGGCACCTAGTATAGGTAACTACATTAATAAACCGGACCTAATATCGGAGGATCGGATAGAATGAGGGTTCGTAAACCAAACGAGTATGGAGACTCGTGTAATATGGTTTAACAAAGCCTACATACTAAATGAAACCTAACCTAAGTGCTTACGACCCATTACGACCCGTTTAGGTAGCTTATGCTACTTTAACGCGTCGCTCGCGTGAAACGCGTTTGGACCGCCTAACTAGTCCTATGACAAGTAACATATGCCTTAAAATGTCTAATATTGTTGTCAAATCAGTTTAGATGTCAAAAGTTATGTTATATATGTTAAAAATGAATTTTGGCGTAAAAAGGGCACTTTGGTAATTTACCTAAGGCATATAAACTACCTATCATACAACTACTTAAACGAAGCGACCATAAGGTATAACCTCGTAAGGTTATTCCCTATAAACTATGGTCACCTAAAGTGCTTGGTCGGATCCTAATGATCGACCAAACGGGTCGGGTTCGAAAGTATAAGCGATTGTTTAGATCGCTTACCTTACGACCCTATATAAGCACTAAACTAAAAGTGACGAGCTAAGCATGTTAAAACATGCTTAACTAAGTTTAGAAAACAGGTTTGGTATCAAAACAAACGGTTTTGATACCCATAAGTAGTTTGGTTACAAAATACGCAAGAATACGTATTCTGACCGAAACTACGGCTCGTCACTGAGCCTAGATAACGTGGTAATCAGTAGGTATAGTCACTAGGGACTATAACCATCGTGATTACGCTCACGTTATGAAGTTCAAACGAACTTCGCATCGACCATAAACTGGTCAATGCAGAAAGCCAAACAAAGTTTGACTTTCGGACTCGAAAAGCAATAAAAGAACGAAGGAACACTTACGAAGGGTCCCCGAATGCTAATCTAGATCAAAATAGCTCAGGTATGAAACAAAGGTTTCAGCTTAGAGCACAAATGAACAGATTCTAGTGAGAAATGAAGTTGGGGTATGTGGGTATTTATAGTAAATGGACAACCGTTAGGATCATTTCTTGGAAAAGGGGGCACGATCTAAGCCGTACACTTGTTGGAAAGTTGTGGTAACTCATTTGCCATCCACCATAAGAGTTTGACACTTGGCACTTGGCCTTTGGAGAGTGTTAAGGGCTGTTAAAAGCTGAAAAAAAATGTTTTGCTGCATCTGGCCCCTGTTTACGGACCTAGTTTGGCAGATTTACAGTTTCAGTCCCTGCAACCTCAAAACTTGGTTTTCGATGCATTTTTTTGACACGTTTAAGCCCCGTTAACCCCATTTCAAAGCTCTAAAATGAAGTTAAAGTATAGGGAACTTAAAATGTGTTCAAAAATATCTCGGGTGTCGGTTCGTTTAGCCGTACGGTTACGTTGTTCGGTTAATTACGACGGAATGCGCATAAGCGCGAAAAATGATCCAAATGGCGTGACGAATGGATTTTTCTTTTGCCAAACACTAAAATAAAATATTTTAGTGCTTACATAAATTTTTGGATGTCCGGATGTATTCAGAACGTAAGTTATGCGCGAAAATGCAAACTTGTGCACTTTTTGACGCTTTTTGTCCCTGAATGACCCCAAAAGTTTATTTTAGCATACCGAACCCCTCAAAGCCTATTTCTAAGCTATGTAAAGGATATTTATGGTATGTTTAACTTATGGTCATGTTCCGAAATGTCTGTTACAGTTCAAATTGGCATACTTTCGCAGTTTGTCAAGTTTAGTCCCTGTAAGCGAATTAACTTGTTTTTGCCATACCAAAGCCTTCAAAACTTATTTCTAAGTTATGTAAAGGTTATTTAAGGTATGTTAAGCTTATGTCACTATTCCGGAGTGTTTGTTGCATTAAACTGGTTATATTTACGCATCAGTGCGCGTATAACCTTCCAGAAAGCAATTTAGAGTTTGGAATTGAACAAAAATTTATATGTGCAAATGATACACATATTTTTACAAATCCCAAGTATGAAATATAATATTTCATTGGTTCGGTATTTGTTTGATGGCCGTGGAGGCACAGGTGTTACAGTCTCCCCTACTTTAGGAAATTTCGTCCCGAAATTTTATCTAGAGGAAACTTGTGTGAGTTTGAAAACATGAAGTTGAAAAGATCGAACAACATTGGTTAGGGTTCTGAACTTCTAGTAACCTTTAATAACATCATGATTGCAATGTAAGAGGGATACTTATATACAAGTATATGAAGCGTCATTGGTGCGTCCACCGTACCTCCATTACATCGTTCTCATTTTGTTATTGTTGTCGCTATAGGTTCTTACACATAACAAATCTTACTGGGTTTCTGTGCACTAAATTTCATAATTATGTACGCGTCCATAATTAGACAATTCTTTGCACAGTTCACACAGTATATTTTATAATGTGTAGGGTAAAACAAAATGAACAATCCTGTGATGAGTGTGACTAGACCGCCATAGAGCCCTTTTTAATTAAATCAATAAATGATCTAAATAGACTATCAAGGAGTCTATTCAGCTACATCACTAGATGTCGTTCTTTAACCAAATTGTGAATCAATCTTTTTTACTAGACCACTAAAGGGTCTCTTATGAATCAAGGAGTGGTACTATATAATCCAAGGATCTTAATTCTTACATAGAAGCCCATTAAGGACTTAAGGTAGTACCTTTTGACTACCCTGCTACGAATCCCTCATATGGAGATATGAAAGATCCTGCGAGGATTTGGATAACGAATATCCAGAGTATAAAAACACAAAATGCATAAAAGAAAACATAAGATGAATAAACACATAGTCGTATAACCACAAAGATTGTTTATTTGTTAATTTGTTTTGTTGACAGAGCACATGTATTTAAAGTACAATAGAAATCCATCTTGTGGATTTCATTTGGTACTTTAAACATTTACAAGAATCTAACTATAAAGATAGAAAGATTTTTAAAAGAGAAATTCGATTTCGATTATAAGGAACCGAAATGTTCGAATTCAGGTTCATAAGGAATCCAATTAAGGACTCTGATTTGAATGATGATCATCCACAAGGGTCTAAATGTGAAGATAAAAAGATCCCATATGGATTTTTGAAGTTGAAGATGTTTTGAAACCTTGCACTGGACGTGCTTATGTCAAAACATGAAGTAAAAAAAAATGCTTATGAAGTTGAGATGCTTGATATGTCAAGGGGACATATGAAGCAGAATTTGAAGGTTAAGTCAATGTATAAGGAAAATATTTTTGAAACTATGCATGGGGTTCTTTTAAGAAAAAAATGTGTTCAATGTTTTTGAAACCTTATATATAATACATTTGAAATTATAAAGTAGGTGTACTAGGTAAGTATATTTATAAAAATGTTTTAAAATCATGCGAGATGAATTTTTGAAATTATGTATAAGGTTTTTGAAAAACATGAATGATGCTTTTCGAAATTATGCACTTGATAAGAAAATGTACTGTGTTAATATTTCCTTCAGACTATATGAAATATTTTGAAATTAGGAAGGTTGGTTTTGATAACATGGCCAATGTTTTTGAAATAACATAGACAATGCATTTAGAAAAATTGTTTTCAAACTATATGAAATGTTTTGAGATCATGAAGATTGTTTTTGAAATGCTTGTACTGTATATGTTGAAAAATCAAAACGTAATGGGTATGAGATTTGGAAATACCCTTAGTTATTTAACCAAGGATTCAAAGGCACAGATGTGCAGAAGCATGATTACTCATAATGTCACTTTATTTTCTGTACTTTGTTTCTTAGAGTGAACCGAGTACTTAAAATTTTCGAGGGAATCATGAGCGATCATTTGAAAGAGAGAAATCACAGAAGTAGTTTGCAAGGTACATAGTTTCTTGATGTAGGTATCATAGGAAAAGTCATACACACATGTAACTACACTTGTATATCAGAATTGTGAACAAGAATTTATTTATAAACAAAACAGATTGTTTCACATTACAAGAAAATAGATAAACAAAAGCATAAGACAGCAACATCTTCTAGTCAGCCAACTGCTCATCCGTGGGTTGGATTTGCATTAGCAAGCTTTGGGCAATCCTTTAGGAAATGGCCCATCTCGCCACAGTTGTAGCAAGACCCTGGTGAGAAACGAGCTTGAGCAGAGTTGGCTTGTGGTTGTTCTGGACCACCTTGGTTCGGGTTACATCGACAAGCACTTCCCAGGTGACCAACTCGCCCACATGATACACACAGACGACACGGTAAGTGAGCTTGGTGATGCCCATTACATTTGTCGCATATTGGTGCCGTTCCCTTGTATTGCTTCTTAGCAGGTGGTGTTGCCACCCGGATGAGTCCTGTTTGATTTGGTACTGCTGTAGTTGGGCAAACCCTTGCCGTATGACCTATAAGTCCACAAATTTGGCATTTGCGGCACTTCACACTAGTCTGATGATGAAGGCTACATTGGTTGCACAAGGGTGTAGTTCCGTTGTATTGCTTCCTAGCAGGGGGTTGAGCTGGTTGGTTGGGGATGGCTTGACCATTGTGAGCGACCATGGCGAAGTTCTGAGAAGCCTTTCGCTTCTTTGACTTCTTAGGGGATCGTTCATCCATGGTCTTTGATTCCTTGATTGCTTTCTTGGCTGGTGGTGCTGTCATTTGGCTAAGTCTTGCCTGTTTTGGTGCCACCGCTGCGGGTTTCCTTGAAGCCTTACGCTTCTTTGGTTTAGGTGAAGGCTTGGCTTCTGCTTCCTTTGGTGGCTCCTGTGTGGCTCCATTTTTGAGACGAGACATGGCAATGCCTAGATCCACAGACTTCAGTATCACTTCGCCTATTTGTTGGGCAAATTTGGCTGTTTGCTCGGACATTTGACCGGTGCTGAGAGGAAGAGACATTCTAGAAGAAAATGAAAGACATAGGAAGAAACAAGTGAAACGTCATCGGGTAAATAATGCAGAATGGTAATGCATAAGAATTTGCGATCATTTGTTTGTTATCTAAGGCAAACAAATGAGACAGTGACGAATCAAAGTAAATGGGTCAAAAATAATGTATCGCGAAGACATGCTCGCCTATAAGTGAACACTCATCCCAAGAATTCCCAGGTAAGCACAACTGGTCTCGCGTCTGATGAGATGTATACGAAGTGCTTGCCTAGACAGAAAACCCAGAATACAAGCATTCACCCTTCCAGTTTGCACGTGTTCACATTATTTAAAACCCAAAACCTTGATGAGGTTTTGAAAACTCAAAGGGGTTCAAAACCTTACAATAGAGGGTTCAAAACCTAGTAATCAATCATCCTAGAACAGATGATTAGTTTTCAAAGCGGTTTTGAAATTTATGTTCTTGTTGTGGTTGTCGCCTAAGGATCGGTGAGAGTATTGTTTTATGATTAAACGCAAGTAAACTCGCGTTAGGGTCCTAGGAAGGTTATAGACTAGGTCAAAGTATTACTAATAACCTAATTCCCTATAACCATGAGCTCTGATACCAACTTTTCTGTCACACCCCGACCACGTGAGACAACGAAACGTGGCGGAAAACGTCGGGGAGTGTTGTAACAGAATCATTGTTTCATAACACATGGAAATTTAAATATTGTTTTATTGATTAAAATTGTTACAATGTCTTGACAATCAAAGAAATACAACATAATTAATTAGTCTAGCATCTTTTATTGTCACTAAAGCCCAAGTCCGCCTAAGTGCATCTTGATCAATCCTATGCATCATTTCCTGAAACACATGTGAAAATAGGTACGTCAGCATAAAAATGCCTGTGAGATACATAGGTTTTGTGAAAATGAGATTCATGACTTATGTTTAAGAAAATGTTTAGTCATGAACCTTGTAGTTTGCTTTGTTTTGTAAATCGTTTGAAAAGCAATAAGATCAGATGATATGTATAAGTAAGAGAATAATGTATGGTTAAATGAATAACCAAGTAAAATGAGTTTGTAAAAGATAAGTTGTTTTGTAAAACAATGTCTTGTGAAAAGTATGTTATTTGTATAAAATGTTATATGTCTCAAATTGAAATGATTCAAATAACGCTACAATATGTGATACCATACAAACACTTATATATAGGAAGTACCAGCGGCGTATCCACCATGCTTGTATCATATTACACACGCCTCGTTACTTAAATCACTTACTCAAACCAAACCATCAGGATGTAAAATGTTTATGTATAATCAAATGTCTAATGTCTATGTCTAATGTTTATGTCAAATGTAAGTCAACCAACCAATAATGTATAATGTCTATGTTTAAACCAATTGTCAAAAGTCCTTGTATAAACCATGTCAAATGTTGATAGTCCAAAAGTAGTCAAGTAATGTGTAACAAATGTTTTTTTTTTGGGTAAAGGGTTTACCCCGGTGATTTTATAAACTATCAAAAAATTACAAGTAGGAAGCTGAAATACTCCCTAGTTCTCTTAGTGACATACCACTAAAGAGTAGAACAAAAAACAAATAACAACGAAACAACCAATTACATCAAAACAAGACAAATTGGTCCTCAATCTTCATCCAAGAAGTTTTTCTTATCCATCTTCCACTCCTCCAAAAAACGCTTAACATTGGGAGTTTGTTTGTACTTGAAGGAGATTAACTTTGTTCTCACAGTGCTGATAATAGCATCGGCAATTTGCTCCGGTGGTCTCAACCTGTTGCTGAAAAACCTTGTGTTTCTTTCACACCAAATGGCATAAGCTGCAGCCGCCACAACGAGTCTACTAGCAACATGAAATATCGACTTCAAATGAACTGAAGAGATGAGCGAGGATGCGATCTCCTCCCAAGATTCTAAAACCGAACCCATGTCAACTTTATTCCTCACTTTGAACCACACTACCTTCGAATAAGAGCATTCGAAGAACAAATGTTCATGAGTCTCTATCCCCGAATAACATAACAAACAGCACATCTGATTCATCGACCCCGTAACTGAATGATTCCATCTTAAAATCCGGTCCTGAGTCCAAAGCTTCTTTTTGAAGATAAGCCAACACACAAAAGCATGTTTAGGAATATTAAACGAAGACCAAACAACTTTCGACCAATCTGTTTGCTGTCCACGAACTCGAATCGATTCCCATACCTCCTTAGATGTAAACGGAACAAGCTTTCCATTCGGATTCATCCATAAAATCTTATCCTGCATAGACGACAATGTAATAGGACGAAGCTGAAACAATATAGGATACACACTCCTCCAAGCTTCCGGCCACACCCATCGGCCATCCCTGATAGCATCGGCCAGTTTAGACTTGATATTAAAACCATATCGAGCCATTTGCCTCGGGGTAACTATATTTTGTAACGGACCCTCAGCTGTCCATTTATCGAACCAAAGAGACGTGTGAAGACCATTGCCAACCTTGATCTCGAAAAAAATATCTACACTTCATTAATTTTTTCCATCCCCATGGCGAACTGGCTGGAACCGGAATATCCCAGATGCTACGACCACGAAGTCTATACAATTCGATCCAAGTTGCCCAAAGCGATTTCTTACCAGACAAAATACTGAAAATATGATAAGCCATCAAAGACTTGTTCACTTCCGAAATCCGTCGTATGCCCAAACCCCCTTCCAGCTTAGGAAGAGAAACATCTTTCCAAGCTACTTTAGCTCTACCCTTCGAACCCATGGTATTTCCCCATAAGAACCATTTCATTTTTCCTTCCAATTCTTTGATGATGCTAGCCGGCAATATAAAAACAGATGCCCAATACACATGTATAAACGATAACACAGAGACCACCAACTGAAGCCTACCAGCAAAAGAAAGGAATCTGTTCTTCCAATCATTAATACGTTTGTCAACCCGCTCCACTAAAACTTTGCAATCCTTGATTAACAGACGCGAAGCAAGCAAAGGAACCCCCAAATACTTAATAGGCAGTCTCCCCTCCTCAAACGGTACTAAATCAGCCATCCTGCTCCTAGCCGATGCAGGCACATTACAGAAAAATATAGTACTTTTCGCATTACTCGGAATAAGACCAGACGCTTGCTGAAAGTTTTTAAGAGATTGCATAATAACTTTAACCGAACCAACGTCACCCCTAGCAAATAATAACAAGTCATCAGCAAAACACAAATTAATTATCCTTTGCTTCTCACACTTATGATGAAACCGAAAAGAAGTGTCCAATTCAGCATTCTTGTTGAGCATCATCGTTAGAACTTCCATGACCATGGTGAACAAGTAAGGAGACATTGGATCACCTTGCCGCAAGCCTCTTTTACCTTTGAAATACCCGTGTATGTTGCCATTCACACTTAAAGAAAAAGATGTGGAAGTAACACACTCCATAATCCAAGCTATAAACCTTGGACGAAAACCGAAGCCATGCAAAATATCACGTAAAAATCTCCAATCCACCGTATCATACGCTTTTTGAATATCCACTTTCATAGCACATCTAGGAGGACCCGTTTGACGATGATATTTGTGCATTAGCTCTTGAGTCAACATTATATTATCCGAAATCCTCCTACCTGGGACAAACGCCGACTGATTTTCACTAATGAGCTCCTTTAAACCTTCAAGAATCCTATTAGTAATTATCTTGCTAATGGCCTTATACACCACATTACAACACGATATTGGCCTGTAGTCAGTGACTGTTCCCGGTGTAGAAACCTTTGGGATGAGGGCTAAAAATGTGTGGTTAATCTCCTGAAGCAATCTACCCGACTCAAAAAAATCAAGAATAGCAACAGTTACCTCGGTTCCAACAATCGACCAAGCTTGTTTAAAAAACGCAGAAGTATAACCATCTGGTCCCGGTGCCTTGTTCTCATTGATAGAAAAAATAGCAGCTTTGACTTCTTCCGGTGACACTGGCCTACACATAGAGTCCGCCACTTGAGGATTAAGAGTAGCCGAGAATAAGTCTTGACTAACTCGACTGACCATACCCCCATCCGAACCCAAAAATTCCCGAAAGTGTTTAACTAAAGTCTTTGAGACCTCCTCCCCTTCATAACTATTTCCTACCATGTCTTTGATGATATTAATTTTATTAATATGATTACGACACTTCAAGACGTTGTGAAAATAGGCTGTATTTGAATCTCCAACTTCAAGCCATTTTTGTTTAGCTTTTTGTTTCAAAAATCTCTCCTCATCTATGGTAGCCTCCAAGTACTTCTTGACACAAACTGATTCGGCTTCTTTGATAACCATATTGAACGGGTCGCCATCCAAACTTTTCTGCAAATCATCCAATTCAGCCTTCAAGTCAATAACCTTCCTATGAATATTACCTTGTTTTAGAAGCAAAACTCTAAACGGGTGCTTAAGCCCCCTAAGTTTCTTGACAACACGAAACATAGGGACCCCCATCACCTCTACGGCCCATCCCTTGCTCACCACTTCCAAAAAATCTCTTTTATGGGTCAAGAGGTTTGTAAATTTAAACGGTTTCGGTTTATTCTTTATCGCCATAGAGATTTTTATTAGACCCGGGCAATGATCTGAAATACCATTTGGAAGGAAAACTGCATAAGCATCCGCGAATTTTTCCACAAAACTAACATTAGCCATAATTCTATCCAATTTTTTACGTATTCCAATCCCATTCTTTGGCCGTTGATTCCAAGTATAATGCATCCCGTGAGCTCTTATATCAAACACCTCAATATACTTCACACAAGCATTGAAGTCTCCCATAGCCGTACTTATTTTTGACGATCCCATACAGTTGTCTTCTAAGTTCAAAGCGACGTTAAAATCCCCCATGATGATCCACGGATCTGATTGAACGACTCCTTTATGCATTTTCAGCGATTCCCACAACTGTTTTCTTTCTTGATCATTGTTACTAGCATAAACAAACGAAATATTGACCATAGTTCTATCTTTTTTGAATTGAACTCGAACATGAACAACTTGATTAGTAGCATGCAAAACTAATACATCCACGTTATCCACATTCCATCCTAAAATAACCCGTGTACCTTTATTACACATACTCCCATTTGAAATCCAGTCCCAATTCCTGAAAACATTCTTACACACTTTGTCAAGATTGCCCATCTGAACATGCGACTCCAGAATAGCTAAAACTTGCAAACTATTATCTTTCACAAACTTTTGAACCTCCTTTTGCTTTAGGGGATGGTTCAAACCCCTGACATTCCAAGCTGCAATACTATCCATTAATAACCCCTTGATTAGGTGTGCTTGCACCTGTATTATTCGAGTCCTTTTGCTGATAATCATTCATGAAATTATACCCCCCCATATTCGGATTAATTCTAACCTCATCATTCTCGGCTCCCCAATCATCATTCATGTCATTCAGAGCATCAAAAGTGTTAGAGGTTCGAATACCTGGTCCCATAGAAGCATTCGGATCTTTAGATGAGCTCGGATTGGACGAATCCCTTCTATCAGTTATTTTCTTTGGCCTGTATATAAAACGCTGCTTATCTTTCACATTAAACTGTTGCTTTACACCTTTTTTCCGATTGTTACCACTCTTAAAACCCTGATCATCTACATTTTCTTTATCATGCATCTCCTTCTCAGTCTTATCATTCACTTTCGTTGGACATTCATCAAACCCATGCCCAAATACATTGCATGCGTTGCACCGAGGAGGTTTCCACTCATACTCCACCTTAATGTTACTTTTAAGATAGCCCCCTTCTTCCACATTAGGAATAGCCACGGTAACACTCTCTTTCAATTCCTTATCAGCATCTAATTCAACTATCGCTCTAGCATATCCACTCCTACCCCACGAGTCTAAACACATCTTAGTTGTTTCATTGTCAAGTACCTTAGGTGTTCCAACCTTGGAAGCAATCAAACTAAGACCATCCTATGTATAAGCCGCCAATGGGACATCATGCAACTTAACCCATACGGGTATCTTTTTTAATTCTTCCTTCTTTAACTCGGTATTAGGAGACCATTGTTTCAAGAAAAGCGGCATGTTTCGAATAAGCCATGGTCCGTCCTGCATAACCTGCTCCATTCCATCCTTTGACTTAAACTTAAAAAAGAAAAATCCTTTTCCATTCATCATGCACTTCTCCAACCCATATTTTTCCCATCTTCGGCTAACAAAATACTCAACTACCGGAAACGCTAACCTTTTCCCAAGGAAGTATCCGAATAACACATTATTAAAACGATCCTGGACCTGTTTAACCGAGGCGATAGGAATAGTAACATCAACGTCAACATCTTCAGCCGCTTTAGAGTTTTCCATAAATCTGAAATTTACCTTTTGTGTTGGTTTGACCTTTACTAGAGTCTCCGCATACGACTGCCCTTTCTTACTAGAATCACTGTCCACGTTTGTTGCATCAACTTCATGAGGCTCAGAAATAACTGGATTAGTGATCTTTGTAAGTTCATCAATTATGTTAATCATTTTCGGATCAGAGTTTGGCTGCTGGACAACACCCCTACGTGGTGCAAAAGTGTTTCCTTCAATATTAACTATCCTGCTAGCTATACCTTGGTAGTGTAATGGTGGTTTGAACCGACCATCCTGAGTATTACCATCATGTTTTTTACGTTCATCCATAACAGTAACCAGCAACTCTCTCAAAAACCAAATCAGTAGAAGACCATGCACAAACATGGTTTAAAAACATGGTAAGTGAAATATATTAACTAAACCATATGTAAAATGCACAAAAACAAAGTATTGAAGTAAAACATGGTTTAAATCAAAGTTATGTTTTGTGTAATAAATGCATGCTATACTGATATAGACATTTATGCGGTATTGTGAAAATTCATACATCCAAGCCTTGCGACAGTCGGATAACCCTTTTAGTAAAGGTTATCATAAAATGTATTCGGATTCGGTCATTCCTTACGTCCAAACAAACCCGAGATTTCAGGAATGGGATTTGTCAAGTCCTATGGTACCACTACCTACTACCGAGCGGCGTGATCGGTGTTAATGAATGTATAGTATAGTTTAAACAAACCAAATGTCATACCAAAATGTAAGCATAAAATGTAATGTAAAATAATGTACTAAGTACGCACACAATGGGCATACATAGCATAGAATGTAATGTATAATAATGTACTAAGTATGCACACAATGGGCATACATAGCATAGAATGTAATGTAGAATAATGTACTAAGTACGCACACAATGGACATACATAGCATGAAATGTAATGTAAATCACGTACTATAATATACTAATGAACATAACAAGCATATGATGCAAAAACAGGAAAACAGGAAAGTAACAAGTAGGCACATGTGTTTCACCCCAAAACAGTTTGGAAAACAGTAAAAGAGGGGTCTATGTACTCACTTGAGATTGCTCAGGAGTCCTAAGATAACCACCAAGCAATGTTAGAGATCACGGAATCAAACGGCACCTAGTATAGGTAACTACATTAATAAACCGGACCTAATATCGGAGGATCGGATAGAATGAGGGTTCGTAAACCAAACGAGTATGGAGACTCGTGTAATATGGTTTAACAAAGCCTACATACTAAATGAAACCTAACCTAAGTGCTTACGACCCATTACGACCCGTTTAGGTAGCTTATGCTACTTTAACGCGTCGCTCGCGTGAAACGCGTTTGGACCGCCTAACTAGTCCTATGACAAGTAACATATGCCTTAACATGTCTAATATTGTTGTCAAATCAGTTTAGATGTCAAAAGTTATGTTATATATGTTAAAAATGAATTTTGGCGTAAAAAGGGCACTTTGGTAATTTACCTAAGGCATATAAACTACCTATCATACAACTACTTAAACGAAGCGACCATAAGGTATAACCTCGTAAGGTTATTCCCTATAAACTATGGTCACCTAAAGTGCTTGGTCGGATCCTAATGATCGACCAAACGGGTCGGGTTCGAAAGTATAAGCGATTGTTTAGATCGCTAACCTTACGACCCTATATAAGCACTAAACTAAAAGTGACGAGCTAAGCATGTTAAAACATGCTTAACTAAGTTTAGAAAACAGGTTTGGTATCAAAACAAACGGTTTTGATACCCATAAGTAGTTTGGTTACAAAATACGCAAGAATACGTATTCTGACCGAAACTACGGCTCGTCACTGAGCCTAGATAACGTGGTAATCAGTAGGTATAGTCACTAGGGACTATAACCATCGTGATTACGCTCACGTTATGAAGTTCAAACGAACTTCGCATCGACCATAAACTGGTCAATGCAGAAAGCCAAACAAAGTTTGACTTTCGGACTTGAAAAGCAATAAAAGAACGAAGGAACACTTACGAAGGGTCCCCGAATGCTAATCTAGATCAAAATAGCTCAGGTATGAAACAAAGGTTTCAGCTTAGAGCACAAATGAACAGATTCTAGTGAGAAATGAAGTTGGGGTATGTGGGTATTTATAGTAAATGGACAACCGTTAGGATCATTTCTTGGAAAAGGGGGCACGATCTAAGCCGTACACTTGTTGGAAAGTTGTGGTAACTCATTTGCCATCCACCATAAGAGTTTGACACTTGGCACTTGGCCTTTGGAGAGTGTTAAGGGCTGTTAAAAGCTGAAAAAAAATGTTTTGCTGCATCTGGCCCCTGTTTACGGACCTAGTTTGGCAGATTTACAGTTTCAGTCCCTGCAACCTCAAAACTTGGTTTTCGATGCATTTTTTTGACACGTTTAAGCCCCGTTAACCCCATTTCAAAGCTCTAAAATGAAGTTAAAGTATAGGGAACTTAAAATGTGTTCAAAAATATCTCGGGTGTCGGTTCGTTTAGCCGTACGGTTACGTTGTTCGGTTAATTACGACGGAATGCGCATAAGCGCGAAAAATGATCCAAATGGCGTGACGAATGGATTTTTCTTTTGCCAAACACTAAAATAAAATATTTTAGTGCTTACATAAATTTTTGGATGTCCGGATGTATTCAGAACGTAAGTTATGCGCGAAAATGCAAACTTGTGCACTTTTTGACGCTTTTTGTCCCTGAATGACCCCAAAAGTTTATTTTAGCATACCGAACCCCTCAAAGCCTATTTCTAAGCTATGTAAAGGATATTTATGGTATGTTTAACTTATGGTCATGTTCCGGAATGTCTGTTACAGTTCAAATTGGCATACTTTCGCAGTTTGTCAAGTTTAGTCCCTGTAAGCGAATTAACTTGTTTTTGCCATACCAAAGCCTTCAAAACTTATTTCTAAGTTATGTAAAGGTTATTTAAGGTATGTTAAGCTTATGTCACTATTCCGGAGTGTTTGTTGCATTAAACTGGTTATATGTACGCATCGGTGCGCGTATAACCTTCCAGAAAGCAATTTAGAGTTTGGAATTGAACAAAAATTTATATGTGCAAATGATACACATATTTTTACAAATCCCAAGTATGAAATATTATTGGTTCGGTATTTGTTTGATGGCCGTGGAGGCACAGGTGTTGCAGTAGGCTACTTTTCTGATTCTTTCAACGATCTTGAATGGTCCAACATAGCGTGGTGCAAGTTTTCCTTTCTTTCCAAATCTAATCACACCTTTCCAAGGGGACACCTTGAGTAGGACGTGATCACCGACTTGAAATTCTAAGGGCTTGCGTCGTCGATCCGCGTAACTCTTTTGACGGCTTCTAGCTGTCTGAAGGTTATCACGAATCTTTTTGACCTTATCTGTAGTCTCTAGAATGAGTTCAGGTCCGGTAAGCTGAGCTTCACCTATCTCATTCCAGCAGACCGGTGAACGGCATTTTCAACCGTATAAAGCTTCGAAAGGAGCCATGTTAATGCTAGAGTGATAACTATTGTTGTAGGAGAATTCGATCAATGGTAGATGCGAATCCCAACTACCACCAAAATCAATCACACAAGCTCTAAGCATATCCTCCAGTGTCTGGATGGTTCTCTCAGATTGACCATCCATCTGCGGATGATATGCTGTGCTCAAATTGAGTTGGGTTCCCATGGCAGATTGCATGGTTCTCCAAAAGTGAGACGAAAATCGAGCATCTCTGTCAGATATGTGTTCAAAGGAACGCCATGTCGAGATACAATCTCATCTACGTATAACTTGGCAAGCTTGTCAGCAGATAGATCCTCACGGATCGGCAAGAAATGTGTTGACTTTGTTAGACGATCAACAATAACCCAAATGGCATCATGACCTCTTTTAGTACGCGGCAGCTTGGTAATGAGATCCATAGCAATGTTTTCCCATTTCCAAACCGGGATCTTTGGTTGCTCCAATAATCCAGAGGGATGTTGGTGTTCTGCCTTAACCTTAAGACAAGTAAGGCATTTGGAAACATATAAGGCAATGTCTTTCTTCATACCCGGCCACCAATACTGGGTTCGAAGATCCTTATACATTTTGTCTGCACCAGGATGAATAGAATAACGAGACTTATGAGCTTCATCCATAAGCAAGGTGCTAAGATCGTCTATACTTGGGACCCACAAACGGCCCATGAAATAGAATACCCCAAAGTCTCTTAGTTTAAGCTCAGGCTTAGTATGACATGGTAATTCTTTACCCATCAAGTCTTGTGTAACACAAGTATGTTGAGCCTGAGAAATGCGGTTTTGAATATCAGATCGAACCTGAACACAGTGAAGCTTGACACGTTCCTTACGACTCAATGCGTCAGCCACGACATTCGCCTTACCAGGATGGTAGCGAATTTCGCAATCGTAGTCGTTTAGGAGTTCAACCCAACGTCGTTGCCTCATGTTAAGTTCTTTCTGATTGAAGATATGCTGGAGACTCTTGTGGTCAGTAAACACTACACACTTTGTACCATAAAGGTTGTGTCTCCAGATTTTGAGAGCAAAAACTACAGCACCTAACTCAAGATCATGAGTTGTGTAGTTTCCCTCGTGTACCTTCAACTGTCTTGATGCATAAGCTATGACTTTGTTCCTTTGCATAAGAACGCAGCCAAGGCCTAAGTTGGATGCATCACAGTACACGACAAAATCATCGTTACCCTCGAGCAAAGATAGAATAGGTGCATTACAGAGTTTCTGTTTCAAGGTCTGAAAAGCTTCTTCTTGTTTGGGTCCCCACTCAAAAGGTTTGCTCTTCTGAGTTAAAGCAGTGAGAGGAACCACAATCTTGGAGAAGTTTTCAATGAAACGACAGTAATAACCCGCGAGACCAAGAAATGAACGAACCTCGGTAGGAGTAGTAGGTGTATCCCAATCCTTAATCGCGCTGATTTTGGCGGGATCTACATGAATACCTTGTTCGTTGACAATGTGCCCCAAAAATTGAACTTCCTTAAGCCAAAATTCACACCTGGAGAATTTGGCGAAAAGCTGTTCTTTCTTTAGAAGCTCCATTGTAAGACGAAGATGTTGTTCATGATCAGCTCGAGTCTTAGAGTAGATCAGAATGTCATCAATGAAAACAATGATGAACTTGTCCAAATAAGGCTTGCAAACCCTATTCATCAAGTCCATGAAAATAGCAGGAGCATTTGTTAAGCCGAAAGGCATAACAGTAAACTCATAATGACCATATCGTGTACGGAAGGCTGTCTTGGGAATATCTTCTTCAAGCACTCGAAGTTGATGATACCCAGAACGCAGATCAATCTTTGAAAAACAAGTAGTGCCCTGTAGCTGATCAAAGAGATCATCAATGCGAGGTAGGGGATATCGATTCTTGATGGTAAGCTTGTTAAGCTCACAGTAATCGATACACATCCTAAATGATCCATCTTTCTTTTTCATGAATAGGACAGGAACACCCCAAGGTGAAAAGCTCGGATGGATGAATCCTTTGTCAGAAAGCTCTTGAAGCTGCTTAGACAACTCTTGCATCTCAGACGGTGCAAGACGGTAAGGTGACTTAGCAATAGGATTTGCGCCAGGCACAAGATCAATGCGAAACTCAACTTGGCGCACAGGGGGTAAACCAGGTAATTCTTCAGGAAATACCTCAGGGTAATCCCGAACAACAGGGATATCTTGGATAGTCTTACCCTTGCCTTTCTCCTCTACGACATATGCTAAGAAGGCGACATATTTCTTCCGTAGGTATTTTTGGGCTTGGGTACAAGACATGAGTTTAAGGTTACTAACGGGTTTCTCCCCACGAACTTCTAAGATCTCACCAGTCGAAAGCGGTATACGGACGATACTAGTTTAGGTCTAAGGACATAGCCACAATGAAGGCTCTCTGGGCGAATTTGGCGACCTGGGCATTCTCGTGAAACCCTAACTGATTCTTGCTCCTCCTATTCTCGATTGAGCTTGGTTATCATCTTAGGATTTTCCAGTCGATCCTTAGAAGGTAATCAGTTGAAAATCGGATTAGGATTTTGTATTTAGGGTTTCGTTTTTCTTTGATTTCTTCGCGAAGGGGTGTGCGGCTGCTACTTAGGGTTCGGCAAACCATTTTCAGCGGCAATCCCTATTCAGTTTAGGGTTTCGACAATTCATCGGCGTTACTTCTTCTTTGTTTTCTGATTGGTTTGGGTGTTTCATCTGGGGTGTCGGCATTGTTATCTATGGCTGTTGTTATGGATGATCAGAATGCAGATAACTCAGATGTTCTTTCAAGGAAGATCAGGAATATTGACGGGAAACTATTTGAGCCAAGACAAACATCCCTCATGGTGGCTAGAGTTTCTGAACTGAATAAGAAGGTAACCTTTATGCTACCATTGAATGATGTTGAACACGCTAATGGTCGTTCGGATTCTCCTAATCAGCAATATGCTAAGGTTTTTGATAAACGAAAAGTAGCTTTTGTGCTTCCATTGAATGATGTTAGTCCTAGCTCCCGAGCTAAGTCTCAACATCAATCGTTCGCTAATGTTGTGTCAAACAAACAAGCTGATCAGGGAGGTGCTAAGGTGGATTTTGGTTCGACAACTCAAAATCAAAATCAAAATCAGAATGTTGATACCTCAGCAATGCATGCTAATGAGTCGGCTAATCAAGTCCCTAGTATTAATTTTCGATCTTTAAAGTCAGATGTCTCATTGGATGGAGTGGATGTTGTCCTTCCAATCGATTCTGTTCGTCAGGTTAACAACAGGTTAGCGAATACTCTTTATGGTTACTTCCTGGGGGATAGAATTGCTTATCCGGTTGTTGAATATATTTGTGAGAACAAATTGGAAGAAACATGGTCTTCAGAAAACTATGATGAACTCGAATGGGTTTTTCTTCTTCAAGTTTGAAGACAGAAAGGGTATGAATAACGTGCTTGAAGGGGGTCCGTGGCTGATTCGTAATAAACCACTTTTTCTCAACACTTGGTCCCCTACAAGTACTCTTAAAAAAGAAGATATTAAAAAAGTTGTAGTTTGGGTTAAATTGCATGAGGTTCCTATAGTGGCGTATACTGATGATGGATTAAGCATGCTGGCATCTAAAATTGGTTCACCTTTGCGGTTGGATTCGTATACAATTGATATGTGTAATGAGGCTTGGGGAAGGAGCAGCTATGCTAGGGCTCTCATTGAAATATCGGCTGAACATGACTTTAAAGAGGTTCTAACCATGGCTATTCCCGAGTTGGATGAAGGCAAGTATGTTACTGAGACTATTCGAGTGGAATATGAATGGATTCCTCCAAGATGTGCCCAATGTAATGAGTTTGGACATGACTCTGAGGGATGTCCTAAATGCATCGGTTCGACGTCGCAACTCCTACAAACAAGCCGAAAGTAGATGAGGATGGTTACACTGAAGTTAGGTCAAAAAAGAGTGCAAAGAAGAGTGGTTTTCAAGTTAATAACCTAAAACCCAAGTTCGAATATCGTCCTGTGGATAGAAAGAAAAAGATAGGGAGTTCTCCCTATGTAAATGAGCAGGGTACTAATTCGTCTAAGATTCAAACTCATAACCCATTTAGTGCTCTTGAAGTTGTTGGGGGGAGTGGAGATTCCAGACAGGGAAACATAAAAGGGGGACGTGGTCCAAATGAGGAGTCTGATGAGGATGAGGTAGAGATGGTTTATGATGAAAGCAATGAGTTTATGACATCGGGCACGCATTCCACGTCTGCTAGAGTAGGGGAAAGCACCTCTCATACAAGTTTCTCCAATGGATAGAGTTCGTTTGGATCGGGCTAGGGGGTTGATTCTGGGGGGCAACTTCATTTTTGATGATGGTGGATGAAGATTTTGTTTATTAGTTTTGTCTTGTCTACTAGTTAGTCATTTTCATGATTGTACTAGGCTAGGTTGATGTGGTTTTTTTGGTTATTTGACATTTTTGCTTACATATATGGGGCCTGTCCTGTATATGAACTAGTGGGGAACTCATCCTCACTACTTGTACTTATTTGGGATTGTTTGTAATAGAATCATCGGGGTAACCCTTTACCAAAAAAAAAAGCGGTATACGGACCAACTTCTCAAAACATACCACCTCAGCATGGTAGTTGGATAACCAATCCATTCCTATTATAACATCGAAGCTCCCGAGTTGCATCGGTGTGAGGTCAATGGGGAAAAGATGGTTATTAAGGTTCAACTGGCAATTTCGAATAACAGAATCGAGTACGACGGGTTCACCACTAGCTACTTCTACTGTCAAGGGCTTTCCTAGTTTTGTTCTAGTCATCAAAAGCAAAGGCTCAAAAGCTAAGGACACAAAACTCTTATCGGCACCCGAATCAAATAGAACAGAAGCAGGATGGTTGTTAATAAGGAACGTACCGTTCACTACCTCGTTATCTGCACGTGCCTCATTTGCATTCAGATTAAAAGCTCTACCACGAGCCAGTGCCTAATTTGCATTTGCCAACCTCGGGCAGTTGTTCCTGTAGTGGGTCAGATCCCCACAGTTGAAACATGAACCAGGAGGATAGTGAGGCCGTGCAGGATTCTGGGCAAGGTTTTGTGCTGCTTGGTTTTGAGCAGGCTGATTTTGGTTAGGAGCAAAACGGCAGGTAATTGCAAGATGACCAGACTTGCCACAATTCGTGCAGATACAACATTGCACCTGTGGCTGATGGTGGCTATTACATCTGTTGCACAGAGGTGCATTTCCAGCATACTGCCTCTTGGCAGCAGGTTGTGCAGGCTGATTTGGAGCAGCCTAGTTAGTCTGAGCAGTGACCACGAAATTCTTGGAAGCCTTATGCTTCCTAGATTTCTTAGAAGACTCAGCAGCCTTCTTGCCCTTCTGCTTCTTGGTGCTATCAGACGATTTCTGTTTCTTGTCACCTTTTCTGTGGAGTTTACCCTTTTTGACTTACGATTCAGTAAGGGTTGCAGCTAGCTCAATGGCCTGTCGGACGGTAGTAGGGTTGCTGCCAGTGAAAATATCCTGAACAGGATCTGGCAACCTATCTCAATAGCCTTGTCCAAAGGCGTGACCATTGTAGGACAGAGCAAGCTTAACTCCTCATATCTGTCAGTGTACGCCCGGTGTTCACCACTGTCTTGTTTCAGGTCATGGAACTCATTTTCAAGTGCCCTCTGCTTGTGACGAGGACAAAATTCTCTCATCATGAGAGCTCTAAGTTCCTCCCAAGTCTGACCCAAAGCAACATCAGCACCTCGGTCTCTCATAACCCCATTCCACCAGGTAAGAGCCCTCTTTTGGAATACACTTGAAGCAAACTCGACCTTACGATTGTTCGGACACTGAACATGGCGAAAGGTGCTCTCAAGACTCTCAAACCATTGTAGGAGCCCAGTTGCTCCTTCAGAACCACTAAACTTGAGTGGTTTAGCCGAGTTAAAACTTTTGAAATTGCACGGAGCAGGTGCATTATTGTTATTGTTGGCTTGGTTTATTTGAGTTATGAGATCAGGTAGTATAGCAGCCATGTGCTGTGCTATAATAGCTGCCAGTTCGGCATCAGGTTGCTGAACGTTACGTCGAGGAGGCATTCTAAAAGAGGAAACATGAGAGAAAACAAGTGAGATGATGTGATGAAAGAAAAGGGATAGCAATAAAATCGACAAAATGAAAGGATGGTGGTCATTTGTTCGTTACTTCGTAACAAACAGTTGACACACAGTGACAAATCAAAGTAAATAGGTCATAATAATGTATCGCTGAAGACATGCTCGCCTATAAGTGAACACTCATCCCAAGAGTTCCCAGGTAAGAGTGACTGGTCCGGTACTACGGATTTGTACGAACACTCTAGCCTTAGACAGAAAGCTCAGGGTACAGGTATTCACTCTTCCAGTTTGCACGTGTTCACATTATTTAGACCCAAACTTTGACGAGATTTTGAAAATTTGGAAGGCACACGGCCAAAAGAAATCATCTAAGGATAGATGATTGATTTCAAAATCATTTTGGAATTTTGTGTTCATGTTTTGGAAATCACCTAAGGATAGGTGACGTGTATTGTTTTAAGATCTAAACACAAGAAAACTTGTGTTAGGGTCCTAAGAAGTTATAGTCTAGGTCAAAGCATTACTAATAACCTAATTCCCTATAACCATTGGCTCTGATACCAACTCTTCTGTCACACCCCGGCCACGTTAAAACAACAAACCGCAGCGGAAACGCCGGGGAGTGATGCGACAGAATTATTGTTTCAACAACCATGGTACTTAAAGTTTTGCATTATTAGAATTAAAGTTTACATTGTCTTGGAATTTAAATAAAGCATAACAAAATAATTGTCTTTTAAGTCACTAAGGCCCAAGTCCGCCTAAGTGTAGCACAAGCATCATCACACATTAGCACCTGAAACACATGTGAAAATAGGTACGTCAGCATAAAAATGCCTGTGAGATACATAAGTTTTGTTTATGCAAGGTTCATGACTTGTAGTTTAAAGAAGAGTTTAACAAAAAGTAGTCATGAACCTTGTAAAATGTTTTCTTTTATGAAATCATGTGAAAATCGATATGAAAATCAAATGATATGAAAGAAATATGCATGATTATATGAATAACCAAGTAAAAGTGAATTTGTATAAAATGTGTACTTTGTATAAAAATGTTGTGTCCTTGTGAAAAAATGTTTCATGTCTTTGTCAAGTGGCTTAGATAACGCAACAATGTATAATACAATAAAAGCACTTATATATAGGAAGTACCAGCGGCGTATCCACCATGCTTTTATCATATAACACATAGCCCCGTTACATAAGTCACTTATCAATAACCAACCAAAATGTCTTGTTAAATGTTAAAATGTTTATGTATAAACCATGTACAATGTCATGTGTGAAATGTATCATGTATAAACAAATGTAATGCATAGCAAGTAGAAAGTATCTACTTAACTACGTGAAAATGTTAATGTGATAATCAATGTTATGTACGGTGAATAACCTGTAGTTATTCAACCCCGTAGGAAAATGTACAAAACAATGCTTTTGAATAAACCCAAGTTTAAATCAAATGTTATGTTTTGCAGAAAACAATGCTTTATGATTACAAGCATTTATGCAGTAATGTTTATTCGCATACATTCAAGCCTTGCGACTGTGGCGACAAACCTTTAAACAAATTAAAGGTTCATCTAAGTTATGTATATCGGATTCTGTCATTTCCAACTTCCAAACAAACCTAGGAAGTCGGAAACGGGAGTTGTCAATTCCTATGGTACCATTACATGCTACCAAGCGGCGTGATCAATGTTAATGAATGTATTATTGTTCCGATTAAACATACCAAATGTCATAACCAATGTAGCATGTGAAAACCATGTACTAAGTATGCTAAGTAAACATACATAGTAGAAATGTTCATGTAAAACAATGTGCTAGCATGCTTAACATACATAGCAAAACATATTGAAAGCATGTACTATATGTGTACTAGGTGAAACTAGCATGTTTATGTCATAAAAGCAATGAAAACACGAAAGTAACAAGTATGCACATGTGTATCACCCCAAAGTATTTGAAAGCGGTAAAAGAGGGGAACTATGTACTCACTTGGGATTGCTTATTAGTCTTAGGAATAAGACCAATTTAAGCTCCAAGTATCACGGAATCAACAAGGCACCTAGTATATGTAACTATGTTAATAATCGGATCCTAAATCGGGAGATAGGATAGAATGATGTTCTATTAATCAAATGAGTAATTGAACTCATATGGTATGATTTAATAGAGCTTACATTCTGATTTGGAAGTCTACCTAAGTGCTCTTGACCCGTTTCGACCCGTTATGGTAGTTTAAGCTACTATAACGCGTCGGTTGCATAAAACTAAGGTCGGATGGTTATCTATAAGCTATGTCAAGTCTTACATGCCCAATTATACCCTAACATGTTACTAAATCAGATTAGATGTCAAAAATATGTTCACATATGCACAATATGGTTTTATATTTCAAAAGGGCATTTTGGTCATTTCCTATGGGCATGTACACTATTTAACGAATAGCTAACCAATCCTATGTGATCATAAGGTATAACCTCAGAGGTTATTCCCTATGCAACTATGATCATTAATCATGCTTGGTCGGATCCTAATGATCGACCAAACGGGTCGGGTTCGAAAGTGTAAGCGGTTGTTTAGACTTGACCATCGTGATTACAATCATGTTACAAAGTTCAATTGAACTTTGACTTGACCAATTGATGGTCAAAACCGAAAGTCAAACTGTTGGCCAAACTGTTTAACTTTCTGCATTAATATAAAGAACAAGAATGAAAGAATACATACAAGAGTCCAAAGCTTGAAGAAAGATAATAAGAAAACCAAAGAGGAAGTTCCAAACACTTGGGAAGCTCCACTTCAGATTAGAGAAGAGAATGAGAGGAATGAGCAATGAAACAAATGAAAGTGTTGGCTATTTATACTTGAGCATGATGAACAAGATCATTCCATGTGTTTGTGTGGCCATCAAGGATTAAATCATAGCCATACATGTGTTAGGAACTGATTAGAGGACTCAAAATATGCTCGGAAAACTCTCGGATGTCGGCTCGTTTGGTCGTACGGTCGCGTTATTCGTTAAATTACGACGAAACTCAAACAGACGCGAAAACGAACCAAATTAAGCGACGAATGGAATTTTTGCATGACGATCACTAAAATAAAAATATTTTAGTGTGTACAAAAATAATCTCTTAAAAAATTCCGAAAGTGCGAAAATCATCAAAGGGTACATTAAAGATAAGTTGGATCCAAGTGATTCTATCTTGTCTATTTGTTTTTCATTTTATTTATCTTTTCAATTTTAGTTTTATTTTGATGTTTTAAAACTCTTTTGTCAAAAATTGGATCGATTAGACGTTGAGGATAAACCGGTATTAAAAGCTCTTGTGTCCTTGGACGACCTCGGTATCTTACCAACACTATACTACGTTCACAATGGGTGCACTTGCCCAAGTGTGTGTTTAGTGTTAGTATAATATCATGTTTTATAAATTTAAAACTTGACTAATGCGTAAAACGGGCTTAAAATATTAATTAAATCATATCACGCTTAACACACACCAGTTTAGCATTAGGGTTTTGCATTATGGTTTAGCTTTTAGGTTTAGCATTGGAGTTTAGCATTAGGGTTTAGCTTTAGGGTTTAATTTTATCTTTTGGGTTTAGCTTTACCTTTACCTTTTGGGTTTAGCTTTACCTTTTGGGTATGCATTAGGGTTTAGCTTTAGCTTTAGCTTTAGAGTTTAGCATTAGGGTTTACCTTTAGGGTTTAGCTTTAGGGTTTAGCATTAGGGTTTAGCTTTAGGGTTTATAACACTTATTTTTCAGTTTTAAACCTGTATATACATATACGTATAATTGACAATATACACATATGTATAGTTAAAAGATTAACAATATACACATGTGTATAGATCTTTAAAAAAACCTTAAAGAAAAAGCTCCGATTTTTCCCAAAAAAAATTGCATTTTTTTTACCTATTTTTTTACATTTTTTGCTTAGGGAAAATGTGTGGTCCAGAATGCTTCTCAATTTTCTCAAATAAGGTGGAATTCTCTTAGGATCCCTACCTCGAGTATGAGAATGAGAACCACCTCGAGTTATGAGAACCGCGAGAACCACACCGTACGGGGCGAGGTGGACCAATTTTTTTTTCAAAAACGTAGATGCATGTATTATAAACACATTCGTAAAAAATTTTTTAAAAAAATGTCGTGTGTGTAGTTTTTTACACCACAAGTTTGTGGTTTACGAGTTCCGTAAATTTACGAAACTCGTAAACCACAAACTTGTGGTGTAAAAAACTACACACACGGCATTTTTTTAAAATTTTTTTTTTTACGAATGTGTTTATAATACATGCATCTACGTTTTTGAAAAAAAAAAAATTGGTCCACCTCGCCCCGGATCAAGTAGTTCTCGCGGTTCTCATAACTCGAGGTGGTTCTCATTCTAGCGGTCCCCTATATATATATATATATTTATATATATATATATATATATATATATGGGAAGGATCCGTTAGGAACCACCCTTTATTTTTAATATTTTTTTTAAATAAAATCGCTACTTTTCGCTTATAAAAAAATTTGGAGACTAAAACCAGTGATTTTTATTTTTATTTTTTTATTTTTTTTTAATAAATACTTAATGGTTTGATTCCAATCAACACGGCAAATTACATAAGAATAGCAGGTAGACAGGCAACAAACTGCGCCACCATCCCCTTCTGAATGGAAAACCCTAATCTACTAAAAACAAAGCCTCGCCCCTGAGGGGTCGAAAAGTTGCTGTGGACCACACGCTGAACTCTAGCCAAGAACTGAACCACCTCCGGCGCCAAGGAGCCGAACGTGTCAAACGCTAGGGGGACAAAGGCATGTTGATTATCCTCACAAGCTTTCGCGTGCTTTTCCACTTTCTTAGACTCTGCTTTCAATACCGCTTGCCCCGCCACAAACCCATTTTCCTGAAACCCGGCTAGGGGGGATACACCTGTGAGATCGACACAAGCATGTTTCCCGCCCTCCCAACCAAAAACTAGCACGTCAGCCGGGCGTAGGGTGGACCTCCCTTCCGTCGGGTCTGTAAGAAAATTAACCGGTGCCTCTTTCTTTGCTGAGATCCCTGCTCGTCTGAGAATATCCATTAACGCGTCTCGAACAAAGTCATGACGATACATAAACCCCGGCACCTCTCTACAGTGTAACGGATGCTCCCCGTATTTATCCAGGCACGCTTTACGACAGACTGGGCAAGTTTCATCATTTAGGAACATGGGGATCATCAGACGGTACTTAAGGATTGACCGGTACTCCACCGCTGACATACGTTGACCTAGACCTTCAATAGGAATAACAGTTAAGAAATCCTGGGCGTGCGGCCTCTGTAGGCATTCAATCACGGCTTTCTGGAGGGGGGATAAATGAAAGTCTTCTCCCAAACTTTGTGCGATTCGACAACATAGGGCATTCGCCAAAGTTTTCTGTGGCTTTCTGGGGGCGGTGTCCTTGTTAGAGAAACCGCCGAGATCAGAGTCTGGGAGAGATTTATGCAAGCGTTCCAAGGCGCTGACATAATCCGAGTCAGTGTTAGCAACCCCACTGTTACGTAAGATGTGATCCTGCAACTCCCAAGATTGAGACCTGGAAGCCACAAAAGCATAGGCAGCCACATCTCGGGCCGAGAGAAGGCCCAACCCACCAAGCCGCATCGGCAAAGTTGCGATCCGCCACTGGAGTTCACCAAAATAAGCCCCACCACATACGACAATGTCTTCTATTGCCGCACGAAGACCTTTATCAAAACATGAAACAGCATCATCCACAAAGGGGGGCTGGCAAGTTCGCAAACCAAATAGCAACTTTGCAACCCCCATACATGATTTTTATTAAAAAAAATATTTAAAAAAATGTATATGCTTTATAGATTTTTTACGTTTTTTTTGGGTGTGTGTAGGATCATGAGACGATCGAAACGAGTCTATCAGAAGAGTTCTCAGTCTAATCAGAGGCGGAATTCATTGATTAAACTTTGTAACAACTTGATTTACTTCTAATTGTCTTGTTTTGTTGATTTGACACGATTACAGATCAGTAGACACGTCGGCAGCACTTCGGTACCGGAAACAAGAACGTTACAAATGAAATCTCATCAAGGGTATTTATAGGGGATGGAATTTCGCATGGAATTAACAACTGCTATTTCGTGCGAAATCAACCTTTCACACACAAACCCTAAATTTCTCGTACTACGTGCCCTGATCTAACATTTCTAGTACAAGACTCGATACAAGACGAAGTCGACAGACGTATGCACCAACAGACCTCTGATTAGACTGAGAACTCTTCTGATAGACTCGTTTTATTGATTTGACACGATTACAGATCAGTAGACACGTCGGCAGCACTTCGGTACCGGAAACAAGAACGTTACAAATGAAATCTCATCAAGGGTATTTATAGGGGATGGAATTTCGCATGGAATTAACAACTGCTATTTCGTGCGAAATCAACCTTTCACACACAAACCCTAAATTTCTCGTACTACGTGCCCTGATCTAACATTTCTAGTACAAGACTCGATACAAGACGAAGTCGACAGACGTATGCACCAACAGACTCCCCCTCGGATGTTGACGAGTCTGAAGTGTCGAGTCTTCACATTCTTCATCCTTGATCTGTCTTTGGACACTATCAAAATTATCTGACAGTGTAAGCATCCTTAATCTTTATCTCTTCTCTTTCTTCAACTAATCTCTCTCTTGAATGATCTAACCATCTCTTGTATTTTCCCAGGATCAAATTCCTGGCTCTATTCTCTTTATCTTCTCTTCTAAACCCAGAATCTCAATCTGACTCTTAATCATTCTAATTCTCTTGATTAGATCTCTTGATTCCTTAAGTTCATCAGCATCAGCAACTGGTGTGAACATCAATTCAGGATCTGAAGCTGGCTCTATTCATCTACAGACTCCCTCTTTCTAACAAACTCCCCCTCAAGTTGTGTTGGGATCATAGTCTGGCACATACTCTGCTCGTGCTTTTCAGTCTTCTCATGTTCAAGATCAGAACCTTGCTCTCTCATAGCTATTACCTGCACAAACTCTACCTCAAAGTAAGTTTCACAAATTAAAGATTTGACAAATTTAAACTTTTGTAGAAATCAATCTGAAAGATTTAACATTTAACATATCTGATGACCACTTGTAGAATCAAATTCAAAACATCTTCTTGAAATAATTATGACATTTCCCAAATTATCTCAACCTGTTATCATCATTTTTCATTTCGAACAATCTACTCCCAAACCTGTTCATCATGTTTAGCACTCGGAATTTTGAAAATCAGCTTTTCATTATCAGTTGTCGAAAATCTTTTTGCATTTTTCAAAACTTTATGCTAAAACACTCCGAAGATCTTTTTGGATTTTTTATTTTTAAACAGAAAGCTGTAAAGAAATATTTACAAACAATATTTTTGAGAGTTTGTGTAAGAGGATCATATCAGTTTTTGAGACAAATCACCAACACCGTTAAGCTTTAGACATTTTAAGTTCTAAACGATTCACTTAGATTGTCAGTATACTGATCCACTTAAATTTTCACACAAAGTTCATCTGTTTCAAGATACGAGATTAATGTTTTAGAGACTTAAACTTATTCACGTGTCCCACCTCAGAATATACTCCCGTATCCAGATCCCAATATTCAGTCTTACAGGTGAGTATACCTAGATGATATCTGTAAAGGGTTAAATGTGAGGGCCATGAGAGCTCAGGCTATTGCTTCCGCAAAATCAGAGAGATGATGGCTTCGACTTTAGGTGTGTTCCCTTTAGAGAATCTTTTCTTCAACAGCAAATGATTAGCAATTTGCAATGTTTCATCATTTTTTATGCTGAGGGGGGTGTTATTTTTCAAGCAAGTGAAAAGTATTATACGGGGACTAGGCCATTGCTTCGGCAAAATCAGAAGTCCCGGGATAATACCCAAGATATCACTAAGCATAAAGACCTAGTATCTCAGAAATAGGGGTCTTTCAAACAAGATTTCGGGGGTTACCCATATATCCGAGAGATGTTCCCCACGAGATAAGCAAGTTTGATATTTAGGTTTATATCTCGACACAATCTACTAAGTGTGTAAAAACCTACTGGCATATCATCAGTGAGACCGTTTATCACATTTGACTTTCCAATTCTTTAGCGTGCTGTGATAGTCCACTGATGTACTATCATTTCCTCTTTTTACAACAAAACTCGATTTTGATTTTATCATGTTTTTTACTTTTCAAATTTTCTAATGTTTTTTGATTTTCCGAAATTCTTACTCCCCCTAAAATTCAAAAACATTTAAGAATTTGAAAACAAACTGTACACATAAACTGAAAACTGATTTGAATTGCTTCAATTCGCCATCCATTTGGCTTAAACAATCAGAACTCCCCCTGACAACAAACTATTTTCCCATTATGATTTCAAAACACTTAAGTTTGTTTTAATCAAAATGGTTTTTCCGGAAAATAAGTTTTGTTGATTTTATCACTCTGTAAAATCGGGGTTATGATCATCATTTTGTTTTTCAAATCATTTTGAATGAAAGTTAAATCAAGTTCAACTTAATGACCTTGATTAACCACTTGTAGGTTTAAATTCCTTTCAGCTACTTGTAGATTAATTACCACATGTAGAAAGATATAACAATGTTAATCACAACTTCCACAAATTGTTTGAAATACCACATGTAGGAAGATGCTGATTCCTACTCCACACTTACCAACCTGGGGAGTTCCAGCAAGTCCACAACCTGTAGAATTTAACAATTTTAGACTTTTCTTAAACACAATTTTTCAAGAATGATGCCTATTCCTGCTCCGTGATTACCAACTTGGAAGCTCCGGCAAGTCAGGATTTTAAGTAGAAAATGCTGTCACCCAAGCCTGACCAGCCTTGGGTGATTTTGGTACACATCTATCCCACCATCTTTTCGATTTGTAAAAATCTTTTACATCCTTAACTTTCCCATCAACCATCTTTCCAAAAATATGTTTAACTTTTCCATTAAACACCTTTTCAGCATCAAATTCTTTCTTACTAGCAAAGAATTGATCTGAAATCTCAGTTTTACCAACTTTTAACTTCAAGTTTTCTTTTGACAACTTTGGAAAGTTTTCATCGTTCAAATCCGGAATGGAATTCTCATTCTTCTTCTCAACAGATGACTCCTCTGATTTTATGGAATCAGGTTCATTGTCAGAACCACTTTCTGAACTTTTCACAACCCATCTTTGTTTATTCAAATCAACTTTTCTTTTGTAAAATCGTTTTGAACTTTCACTAATTTCAAACGAATCTTTGAACATTTTTACTTTTTCAGTTGGTTGTTTTGTTTTGTTAACCCATTTTTCATTTATTTTTGGTTTAAAAGAAACTCCCTGTTTTGATTTGGGCTTTTGACAATTCCAAGCTATGTGTCCAACTTCTTGGCATCTGTAACAGGTTCTTCGTTCAACCATTTTCTCAGATTCTTTCACCATCTTCTTTTCCTTCTCAGCAAGAAACTCTTTGTTTGTCTGTTTCCAGAATTGTTTCTTCTCTTCTTCTACTGAGCTTGTTCCTGAAACAAATTTTGTTTTTTATTTATATATTTTCTCATTTTTATGATTTTCTAGGGGAATGAAACCAAGACCTTTCTTTTTGAAATTACTGTTATGGTTTGGTTTCTTTTGAAAACCCGAACCAGAACTGTAACCCTTTTTCTTGTTCAATCTCTGTTGAACTCTTGAAGTGTACTTTTTAGGTTTTTCATGAAGATTTAAATCTTTTATTTCAGAAATATTAATTTCTGTTAATTTGAAAACCTGTTTTTTTTTTGTAAAGGGTTACCCCGGTGAATTTTATAGATAAACCAATAAAACAAAGATGTGTCAAAGCAACACATCAACTAGACTTGACAGACCAAGCCTAGGACACCAAGACAGCAAAACCAACCAACAAACATCCAGACAAAACGTCAACCAAAAAAAAAACAAAACAACCACGGCCGAAACAAAAAACAAAACCAAGGCCGACCTAAACAAAAAGCATCAATCTTCTATTTGTCTGAATATAATTTGTCTGAATCATTCAAAGTATAAGCCACTTTGATTGGTCCATCATTCAAATTAGATTTTGATAACAGGAATTCTTTATTATAAACCCGTTTAACCGGTGAACTCGGACTCTTTTCTGATGAACTTGAACTTTCAGATTTAGACTCCGACTTTGACTCTTCATCCATATCCAACACCTGATCGACCACTTTCTTTAACAACTTAGACTCATGATTAGTGTCAGACGCTGTGAATGTGACATCAATGTTGTCTGGTAACTCATCAATGGTTTCAGACTTTAACTTGATGTTGAGCGCATTTTTTAAACGTTCCTCATTTGGCTTTCTGGGAGAATAACTTTCATAGATCGGAGGCGGACACTTGTTATATTTGACACTTTGTTTCTTACCAGTATCCTCTTCCTTCTCTTTATCTTGGAAAGCTTCAAGACCTGCAATAGTAGGATAAACTCGATCAATCAAATAATCACATGTTGTATAACTCAACAACAAACGTTTGATTCTTTCACTCTCAATCTTTTCAAGTTCCAAATCCTGCTTTAGCTTTGCACAGTCTTCAATATACTCATTGATGACTTTCTGCTTTGTCATTAAAGTAGAACTCATCATTGTCATAGCAGCATCAACTTCTAAATTTGTCTTTTTCAGACCATCGACTGTTTTGTTCAGCACATCATATGATTCTTTTATATATTTCACATCAGACAACAAATTCTCTTTCAGCTCTTCCAGTTCACAAATCTTCTTGTCTTTCTCCTCACAAAGTTTGCAGGACTCCAAACATTTCAGACAAGGTTTAATGACCTCAACTATCTTTTCAACCTCAACAACCTTCTCAACTTCAACAATTTTTTCTACTTCAACGATTTTTTCCACTTCAACAATTTTCTCCACTATCTTTTCAACAATATCCATTTCTTCATTGAATTCTAACTCTTTTTCCCATCCCTCAGCTTCGGCCTTTTCTTTCGAATTTTCTTCAACTTCTGCTTTTTCAGCTTCCAATTTCACTTTTTCTTCAGCAAATTTTCTGATTTCAAATTCTTCCAATTCTCTTTTCAATCGAGCAGCTCTTTTTTCTTTTAATTTTTCAATTTTATTTGCAAAAAACAAATTAAAACTAAATGAGTCTAAACTTTTTCTTGCATTATTAATGTACTCTTCCTCGTCATCAGTATCATCATCACTTTCTGAGGATCTCAAGATCTTCGTTCTTTTGACTTCTTGTTCTTCCAAGATTCTAGCAACAAGTCCTAAATTAGCCGGAATGTATTTGTCCCAGCTAAATCCCTCTGCAACCTTTTCATTATCTTGATTTACAAGATATGCTTTCTTCTTTCCATCTTCAAGAGCACAGGACGATGACGGTTGTTGTTCAATTTGATGAAAGATTGATTTTTGATAATAATTGTTCTTTCCAGACTGATCTTGTCTTTCGTTTGCTTCTTTGTTTTTGCATTCACGCTTAAAATGACCTTTTTCTGGACAACGGAAACACGTAACCTTTGATTTGTCAAACCTTATCGGAGATTTAGACAATTCACTGAAATCATCTCTACCAGTGATTTGTTGAAACTTTTCTGCCCTTCTAACAGCACTGGCTAAACACCATTTGACATCCATCAACTCAAGTTCCTCCGCATCAATTTGGTCATAATCCTCTTTGGTAAGCATCGGATTTCCAATTCTGCCAGCAATCAAACTTTCATATGATTCCAACATAGGAACGAGTGATGCCATGTGTTGCTTAGTTATTTCCGGAGAAAAATTTTGACCCTTTTGAATGTTCAAGGTGACATTGCATTGCAGGTTCATTGAATTATGTCGTTGAGGACTTGGTGTTGTATAATTTGGATCAAAGCTTGAATACGAAGATGAATGTCCACCACTTTGAGTCACAGTACTACCCTTTGTTCCAGAAGAACTATCAGCACTGAAACCAGTCTGAATCTTTGGACTCGGAGTAGTTTCAAATTTATTTTCTCTATAGTATAAACTGACATCTTGTTGAGCATTTGGATTATTCATGATTGTCGTTTTCTGGATTATTCATATTTTCAGACTTTCTCATGTGCATTAAGATCAACAAATAAGTTCCCCATTTCTGTTGTGGTAATGCATCGGCTAGCTTATCAACCCATTCTTCATCACCTTTCTTTATGTCTAATCTTCCCATTTCCAAAACCAAATGACAATATCTATCAATGGTCTTTTTTGTTGTTTCACCTTCCAAGGCTACAAACATATCAAATGATTTCTTTAGTAAAGCCTTTTTGTTCTTGATCATATCTGCACTTCCTTTAAACTTTTGAATCAATGCCGTCCAAATTGATCTAGCAGTACCCTCATGTTGGAGCAAAACAAAGATATATTCTTTAACTGCTTGTTGAAGAATACTGATCATCATTTTTTTCACTAGTATATTTCAATTTTTCAATCTCTGAATAGTCACTGAAGGCTTTTTCAATCCCACGTTCATTTTTAGGTTTCTCATAATCTTTCTCTAATGAACACCATGCGTCAAACTTATAAGCTTGCACCCAGTTCTCAAATCGATTTTGCCATCCTCTAAAATCTTCAATGTACATAAGCTTCGGCGGTTTTTGATAAGTTCCCGTTTCATTCTCACTGTAAAGAGTTTCAACAGCTGTAACAGGAGCAACTGGTGTAGCAAACACATTGTAGAATTCCTCTTCCATGATTCAGTGATCTGTATCACAAAGTCAACAAAGTTCAAACAACAATGAAGGTTCACACGAAATATGAGTTCAAACGAAAACACTTTAAGCTAAATGAAGAGTTTCAAACGAAATCAGTTTTGGTACGAAATAAACAATTTCACACGAAATACAACATTTGGTGCGAAATAACCTCTTTCAAGCGAAATCAATTTTCACACGAAATACAGCTTTCAAACGGAATTACTATTTCGTACGAAATCAGTCACGCGAAATAACAACTTGGTGCGAAATAGTCTATTTCATGCGTAATAAGGTGATTCCGTGCGAAATTAAGGGGTTGATTTCGTATGAAATGAGTTTCAAACAGGTTATTCCGTACGAAATAGAGCTGACGTCACTTAATCCGAAACCATTTTCAAGCGAAATTATCAATTTTATCACTTTTAGATCGAATTTAAGTCCAATTCTTTCAAGGATTCATTAAAACACTGTTTCGCATGATATGTTTGAAATTCAATCCAATTTAACCGTGAAATCTTGTGAATTTTGTAAAAGAAGGTGTAGAAGTCAGATTTTTGAAGAAAACAAGCTGATTTTGGTAAGAACTCTTCCTCCTGATCTCTGATACCACATGTAGGATCGTGAGACGATCGAAACGAGTCTATCAGAAGAGTTCTCAGTCTAATCAGAGGCGGAATTCATTGATTAGACTTTGTAACAGCTTGATTTACTTCTAATTGTCTTGTTTTATTGATTTGACACGATTACAGATCAGTAGACACGTCGGCAGCACTTCGGTACCGGAAATAAGAACGTTACAAGTGAAATCTCATCAAGGGTATTTATAGGGGATGGAATTTCACATGGAATTAACAACTGCTATTTCGTGCGAAATCAACCTTTCACACACAAACCCTAAATTTCTCGTACTACGTGCCCTGATCTAACATTTCTAGTACAAGACTCGATACAAGACGAAGTCGACAGACGTATGCACCAACAGTGTGGAGGGGGGGTTAGCGTTTTTTTTAGGTTTTTGGGGAGTTTAGCTTTATGGTTTAGTTTTTAGCATTTAGCTTATGGGCGGGGTTAGTTTTTTTTTTCTTTGGTGGGGGGGGGGGGGGGAGGAGGTTTGGTTTTTTTAGGTTTTTTTTTTTTGGGGGGGGGGGGTTAGGTTTTTTTAGGTTTTGGGTGGTGTAGTGGGTTTATTTTATTATGTTCACATTGGTTGAGATTAAAAGGACACATAACATATGTTTAAATGTTCTCGTCTTATTATGTTATTAATATTTAATTATCATAAGGGTACTTTGATAAAATTGCTATTTGTTTTAATTACTTTTTTTAATAAGGTTTACAAATCAGATTTTTTTGCAAAAAAAAATTAATAGATTTTTTTACAATGCATATTTTTTTACCCCCCTCCCCCCCTGTTTTTAACTTTTTTACGCTCTGTTTTTAAACTTTTTTTGCGTCCTGGTTTTTAACTTTTTTTACGCCCTGTTTTTAAACTATTTTTACGCCCCGGTTTTTAACTTTTTTTACGCCCTGGTTTTTAAATTTTTTTATGTCCGGTTTTTAAACTTTTTTTACACCCCGGTTTTTAACTTTTTTTACGCCCGGTTTTTAAGCTTTTTTTACACCCCGGTTTTTAACTTTTTTACGCCCCGATTTTAAATTTTTTTTACGCCCCGGTTTTAAACTTATCCTTATAGACATCATAATCAACAAACATCAGTATCAAACTCCAAATCCGACCCGATTTCGGGTTTACGAAATTTCAGAATCTTAAGAAACAAAACTCAACCAAAATCACGACTCATAGTTGTCTCAGATAAGTTGATACTTATCATCATCGACTGAAAATATAAAAACCAACAACAAAAATCAAAAACCATCTATAGATCTTGAAAAAAAGCAGAGTTCGGCTCAAAGTTTCCAAAAATCATGGCTGCAAAGTGAGGTTGCAGGTCAAAAACCTACCCTCCACCATCCTTGCCACGCCATCGTAATCAATTATCGGGAAAAAATGTTTTGACCTATGATGTGTGTAATGTCGCCTTCAAAAGAGGGGCCTACCACATTACGAATTAATAACTTAATTGATTATCTTTCAATATTCCAACCCTTTAGGATTGTATCCTTACTGACTCAAACTACCGGGTTGAGGGTAACGTTACCTTCGAAAGAGGGGACTATGATGCGTGTTGAGTGCGATATATTTTTATGTATATTTTAAGCCCTTTTTACACTTTAGTCAAGTTTTAAATTTATAAAACACGATATTTTACTAACACTAAACACACATATGGGCAATTGCACCCATCGTGAGCGCAGTATAGCGTTGGTAAGATACCGAGGTTGTCCAAAGACACAAGAGCTTTTAGTACCGGTTTATCCTTAACGTCTAATCAAATCAAAATTTTTAGAAAAGATTTTAAATATGAAAATAAAAACTAAAAATGCTGCAAAATAAAAATAAAAAAAATAAAAATAAAAACAGATAGACAAGATGAATCACTTGGATCCGACTCGCCTTTAGTGTAACCTTTGATGATTTCCGCACTTTTGCACTTTTTAATAGATTATCTTAGTTATAGTAGTAGGCCCCTCTTTTGAAGGTGAC